>OY997264.1:20342141-20998120 GCA_963921465.1 Triticum timopheevii | reverse complement strand
CGCCACGCGATCAAATCCGGCCGCGGTGCACGGCGGCAAGGTGTTCGAGAAGGGACAGACATGTTCGCAGGTGCGCGGCAGCACAACTCGTTGGTGCCGAAGGCCTGACAGATGCTCTTGCACGCGATGACGCCGCCGCCCGTCCGCCATGCGCACCACCACCTAGGCGAACGTGGCGAGCTAGCTTTGGTGATTCTCCCCCAATGGTGTGTCTGGATTATAAATCAAGCTAACGAAGCAAATGAGCAGCCAAACAGGGGTGGGCCCTTCATCCGATCAATTCACCTTCAATTATAGCAGTACAATGAACGTCAGAAATAATAAATTTCTCCCTCACCTAGAATTCAACTGGGGTGGGCCCTTCATCACCCTATTATCAATCATAATGCTCAACTTGTTTATAAAAAAAATTGAGTACATATATACATATCTATATCTATACCTACTAATAAAGCAAGGTGTGTTTCGCCAATTTTTTCATCCGTTCACCGACGAAAAGAATTGTTTTTATTCGAGGTGGTACTAAATTCTTATGTGTTCGTCTACTCAAAAGGGCTTTTCTCAGTTCCATACATGGTCCACGGCTGTGGCCCAGCGAAACCAGCCCACTTATTTTTCAGCCCATGCAGCTGGTGAAATTCTATTTTTTGCACAGGGCGACAAATTGTAGGAGCTTCGCCCAGGAAAACCAATAATGGGCTCGCCCATTTTTCTTTCTTTTTGTGTTTTACTTCTATTTTATTCTTCTTCCCCTAACTCTTTTTTCTTTCCAAGTTTAATTTTATTAAATAATTTATTTCATAAATTCAAAATTCTCACAAAATGTTCAGAATTTTAGAAAAATCTAATTATACAAAATGTTCAGAATTCCATCATTTTGTTGCTATTTTTTAAAGTATTCGGAACTTGAAAAAGTTTCCCATTTTTTCAAAAACTTTTATTGTTTTCCAAAATTGTTTGAGATTTCTAAAAAGAAATGGAATTTTAACAAATGCTCCAAATCGAAAATTAATCTTGTTTTAGTGACATTTTTTCAATTCAAAATAATGCTTCAAAAAAAATCAAATTATAGAAAATGTTTAGAATTCCAATATTTTGTTGCTATTTTGGAAAACTTTCGGAACTTGGAAAGTTTCCCTTTTTTTGAAAAACGTTATTATTTTCCAAAATGGTTTGAGATTTCTAAAAAGAAAATGGAATTAAAAAAATGCTCCAAATTCGAAAACTAATCTTGTTTCTGTGATTTTTTTCACAATTCAAAATAATGTTAACAGGTACAAATTTTCAAAAATCTTTAACACATGTTATCGTGCTAAAAAAATGTTCGCAGAATCAAATAATTTTCGTTTTTTTCTCAAAATAAGTTGGTATTTCCAAAAAATGTTTGTGAATTTAAAAGATTTCCATGTTTCATATTTTGTTCGCATTTTCTACAATTCAACATCGATGCCTACTAATAAAGTAAGGTATGTTTCATCAAGTTTTTCATCCAGTCACCACCGAAAAGAATTTTTTCTATCCGAGGTGGTACTAAATTCTTATGAGTTCTTCTACTACGAAAAAGGCTTTTCCTAAATTTCGTACATGGGCCACGTGATGTGGCCCAGCGAAGCCAGCCCATTTATTTTGCTGCCCAGGCAGCTGGGAAAATTCTATTTTCTGCTAGGCGCCACAAATAGTCGGTGCTTCGCACAGGACAACTGATAATGGACTGACCCAGTTTTCTTTAACACATGTTCCCGTGCTAAAAAAATGTTCGCAAATTCACGTAATGTTCATCTTTTTCTAAAAATAAGTTGGTGTTTTTCAAAAAAAAATTGTGAAATTTAAAAGATTTTTATGTTTCAAATTGTTTTCGCATTTTTCTACATTTCTAAATAATGTTAAAAGATAAACATTTTCGACAAATGTTATGAATTTCAACACATGTTACCGTGCAAAAAAAAGTTCAAATTCAAATAATGTTCATGGTCTTTAAAAAAGTTGGTGTTTTCAAGAAATGTTTGTGAATTTTAAAAGATGTTCCTGTTTCAAATTTTGTTCGCCTTTTTTTGAAAGTGTACATAATTTTCAATAAACTGTTCATTATTTAAAAAATGGTTCATGTTTCCTAATTCCGAAACTTCATACCTTAAATTCTTCTAGATTGAAAGGAAAAGTAGATTGAATAATTCGTGGGCCTTCTCTGGAGTACGATGACATAATAAAACTCTTAAATGCTCTCTATCAATGATTGGAAAAGTAGCGGATTGATTAATTCACACCCGGCGAAACCGAGCACCTAAATGATCATTTTTCACATGCACACATGGTTTTGCTTATATAAATAATTCTCTCTAATTTTAAATGCATGCTACTTTTTCTCCCATTGCAACGCACGGGCATATGTGCTAGTCTACTCATATATACATAGGCATATGCTATGCAACTCGATCCTTTCACACACACTCTGTCGTCATGTCTCGTGCCGGTCTCTCCTCTCGGGCTTTCACTGAACGTGAACGGCGTCCATGTGGACATCAAGATCTCGACCTCGTCTTGTGGCAAGCGCACCAACCACTCGCCGGAAGTCAGCCGAGTGGTAGGTCGCCGCCCGGCGCCTGGCCACGACGTGGTACACCATCGCGGAGACCACGACGACGGCGATCGCCGCCACGGACCTGAGCACCGCGAGCAGTATCACCAGCCATGATGACGGCGACGACCTCCTCTGCTCGTCCTGTTCACGCCGTGTCCCGTCGCCGTCGTCGTCGGGGAGTCCGTCCACCGTCAGCTCCCAGTCATGGACGCCCACGACGAGGTCCCGGACCATGGAGGCGTAGAACCCCACCAGCGCGGCCTGGGCGGGCAGGCGGTCGGCGAGGTCCAGCGGCGCGTCGAGGAGGAGGGCGGCTGTGTCGTTGACGGGCGGGTCGTCGGCGCCCGTGTCGTTGGCGTAGACCGAGAGGCGGTGCGCGGCGGCGTCGTACTCGATTCGCACGGCGAGCTGGCTGGTGCCGGCACCGGAGGACGAACGGTTGGGCGTGATGGTGACGTTTAGGCCGACGCCCGGCGGCGACTGCGGCCCGTACGAGCTCACCGAGCCGACCTCAACGGCGGCGATGCCGGTGGTGGCGTTCGGCACTGCAGCGGCGGCGACGGGCAGGGCCGTGTCGTTCATGCCGCGGCGGGGCCCGTGCTTCTCGTTCCTGATGTTGAGCGGCGGGAAGCTGTCGAGGAGCACCACGAACGACACGGCGTCGGAGTCTCGGCCGTCCACGTCCACCGTGAAGGTCGTGTTGAAGGACGCCTCCTCGCGGGCGTCGTCGTCGTCCGGGGCGACGCGCCAGAGCGCGACGGGGCGCGAGAGGAGCACGAAGCCCTCGGTCTGGTTGAAGTCCCGAAAGAGCTGCGCGTCGAAGAGGAACGTGGCCGGCGACAGCTTGGACGAGTTTGTGTCCACCACGACGCCGTCGGTGGTCGGCTGGTCATCGAACACCGGGAAACTGTAGTAGCTGTAGCCGGGCAACGACGAAGCCACTACGGCGACGGGGAGCTGGACCAGGAGAAGCAGAAGCGCGGGGGGAAGTTGGCGGGAGCGCGGCGCCATGCATCGACGTCGTCGATGTGCTAATTAAGTAGGTGTACGCATGCAGTGGGCATGGACTTTATAGCCTGACATATGGCCCATATCCATCTGTCAGGCTGTCACGTCTAGGTGGAGGTCGCAATGGAAGTGTCAAACTTGCGCGAGAATGCGTGCGTGGGTGCGTTAGGCCGTACGTACGTCAACGGCGCGAGTCCAGTGCTCGTGGCCTATTTGCCTCTACATTCCATGATAGTACAGAGAAATCCTAGTACAGAACTACAGATAGACCATAGATCATGCACACGATGAATTGGCATCGGCAACCAATCCTAGCCAACCAATCCTGCCGTGACACGAGATACAACTAGCAAGCAAATAGCTAGTAGGAGTATATCACTATTTGACTACACGCCAATTGGTATGGCTAATTTCACGCGTGTCATTTTCAACGCCCGCTAGTTGATTAGCTTCGACTATCTTTCATCTCCACCGTCACCTTTCAGCTACGACCGATCGCGTTGTCAACGCCATCCAATATCGTCAACTCCATATACTACTTTCATTTTTCATACTAGGAGAGCCGTAGAACGCCATGCATCCACGTTGATATGCTGAATGTTCCAGCGCACGCGGTGGCTATGGATTTGAGTAGCACATCAGATCAGGTCGATGGCTGATGTGTAGGTGGCATGGGGAAGGATGTCAAACTCTAGCGAGAATATGTGCGTGGGTCAGCGGCGAGTGCGTTAGGCCGTACTATGTCGCAAATATAAAATGTGTAAATGTCAACGGCGCGAACCTAGTACTACTACTTTTCTGTGGGCTCGTGGCTTATTTGCCTCTCAGGCTGCAGGTGGGACGACCTGCGGGCGTCCCGCATCCTGCCACATCTACCCACATAATTTAGTGGGACTAAATGGGCTGCCCACTTAATTTAAGTGGGATTATGCGGGTTGCCACAAGCCCGCATACTCCGCAGCGACAAACACAGCAATTGCTAGCTAGCTGCAGTACAGAGTACAGGGCGTGTCCAGAGGCTACAAACATACTGGATCAAGGCATGTATGACTAGGCCACAATGACGTCGAGGACATGGGGAGGAGTAGGCGGCGTGCGTCCAGCTGCGATTTTGGCAGGAACAGCTGCTACTGCTGCTCGGTCTGCTTGGTCGATGGTGGCGTAACCAACAGGGGCTCACTGATGGCAAGAACTGGACAGGAGAACGACAACGTATCGAGCCCGCCTGCATGCGGCGTACGTAAGGCGCTTGTAGACAGCGATGTTGTGGTGTTCATGACGGAAGTGGGCGATGGTGCCGCGGCCACGGCGGCTCCGCCCTAATCTCTTCTGCATCATCGCAGAGATGTGGGTTTGATGCGGCGTCCGCGGGATAACCCACATAACCCACTTATCTGGCTGGCTTAACCGTGGGTGTCCACGAACGCTAATTATGTGGGTTTTTACGTGGGCATCGCGGACAGCCCGCGTTCACTTACAGCCTGATTTGCCTCCGATTAGAGCATTTGCACCCGGACTCTCAAAATTGACCAAACGGATATAGCTAATCTAACCGGATTCTTCAAAAGATTTTTTTTTGAAACTACGATGATTTTTATAGCAAATTCGGAAACTATACATCCTAATGGAGAAAAATCAAAACTATCACCCCGTCGGCCTCCTGTTGGCCGAAAAGGAGATTTTCGGCCTACCGTTGGCCAAAAAGTACTTTTCGGCCTACCGTTGGCCAAAATGTACTTTTCGGCCAACAGTTGGCCAAAGAGTCCCTCTTCAGCCCTCTACTTTTTAAAAAATTCATATCAAATAGGATTTTTAGTATTTTAATTTGATTCGTTTTGCATTAGATTAGAAATTTTATGAAGTTTATGTAGATATCAAGTTTGACTAGATTTGAAACTTTGAATTTAAATTTTCATGAATTTTCTCAAATCACTAAATTGCCTATAATTTGAGCTAGGAGTATTCTTTTTAGATGATTCTTTTTTATACTGGTTCTTTGTGACTTTGTTTATCAGTAGTAATTAATTGGTGAATTTTAGGATTATTTAAAATTAGGTTTTTACGATATTCTCTCCTTCCATTTACTCCCGCCATTTTATTTCCCGCCATTCTCTCCCTCCATTTTCTTTCCCGCCATCTTCTTTCCCGCCATTTTCTTTCTTGCCATCTTCACTTCTCAACTTATAAAACGAGCCTCATGGTGTCCACGATCGTAGATAACATCGTCTGACACGGTCTGTGTCTCCTGCGTCGGTGCTGCTGGTGGAGTGTGAAGCACTGTCTGAGAGAAGTCATAAGTGTTGGCAGCTTCGTCATCATCATCAGAGAGTGTTTCACACTTATGACTTCTCTCACACAGTGTTTCACACTCCACATGAAGGCATCATCGTCATCCTTCGTCGATGCAGCACTCCTTAGTGTGGCGGGAGAGAATGGCGGGAAAGAAAATGGTGGCAAAGAAAATGCAGGGAAAAAGATTATGGGAAAGTATTTTTTTTCATGTATAAAACGGCAATGGTCGTAAATGATTTACAAGGCACTTTTAAATATAAAATCCTATGAAGCTCAAAACAAGTTTTCTAGTAGGATAAAAGAAATAAAATACAAAAAAAATACTACAAATAAAATAGCTACTGATAACTAAACAAAAACAAAAAGAATATGTCAAAAAAACTAAAGAAATTTTTTTAAAGCAATTAAAATTAAAAGAAATCGCATAAAACCTATAAAACACTAAAATAGAACTGTTTTCATAAAAACCTAATTTTAAATAATCCTAAAATTCACCAATTAATTACTACTGATAAACAAAGTCACAAAGAACCAGTAGCAAAAAGAATCATCTAAAAAGAATACTCCTAGCTCAAATTATAGGCAATTTAGTGATTTGAGAAAATTCATAAAAATTCAAATTCAAAGTTTCAAATCTAGTCAAACGTGATATCTACAGAAACTTCATAAAATTTCTAATCTAATGCAAAAAGAAACAAATTAAAATACTAAAAATCCTATTTGATATGAATTTTTTAAAAAGTAGAGGGCTGAAGAGGGACTCTTTGGCCAACTGTTGGCCGAAAAGTACTTTTTGGCCAACGGTAGGCCGAAAAGTCCCTTTTCGGCCAACAGGAGGCCGACGGGGTGATACTTTTGATTTTTCTCCATTAGGACGTATAGTTTCCGAATTTGCTATAAAAATCATCATAGTTTGAAAAAAAATCTCTTCAAAACCACTTTAAACGTCCGTGTTGTTCGGCACACCAAATTCTCAGCCTATATATGCAATATGAGAGATTGCAGGTGTGTTCCAGCAGTGCGCCATGTAGGATTTGGTCCACCCTAGGCCGCATTTTATATTTCTTTATTTTTTTTTTCTCTTTCTCTTTCTCAGTAGCCAGGGGCCAAAGATGTCAAACCTTAGCGAGAATATATGTGCGGGTGAGCCGCAAGTGCGTTAGGTCGTACTACTACTTTTCGTGGGCTCATGGTCTATTTGCAAACCCATTACTACTCCTTGTGTGATGCGGAGCATCCTTTCGTCGTCCCCATGGACCTACCTTCGTCTCCCACGGCACCACATCGACCAATGACTAGAGCTCGAGCAAGGACTATCGAAGCTAAGGTGAACTCGCTCCTCTCCGAACTAACACATTCCACATGTGAGACATGGCTGCTATCTCAAGTGGAGACCTTGTGTGTGATCAGGTGCTCGGAGGAAAGCCATGGAGCAACTACACCCAATGGACAAGATGGCGAAGACACCTAGTGCGAAGACCAAGAGAAAGAGCTGCCCGAAAACTACGGCTCACGGACGTCCGACGACCTCCAGACGTCCGATGCTTGGAGACTCCACCAACCAGAAGGGCCATGTGACGAAAGCTACAACGGCCGGACATCCGATGAATCCCGGACGTCCGACGACCTCCGGACGACCGACGACCTCCAGACGTCCGATGCTTGGAGACTCCACCAACCAGAAGGGCCATGTGACGAAAGCTACAACGGCCGGACATCCGATGAATCCCGGACGACCGACACGCTCCAGCTTCCGGACATCCGACCGTCTCCGGAAATCCGGTCCACATGTCCAGAACGAAAACGATGGATATCTTAGCCCATCCGGACAACCGACGACCGGACGACCGTCCCCGTTCGGAAATCCGACGTTGACTCTACAGAGACAAAATGTGGGACGTCCGAACCATTCCGGACGATCAGCAACGTCCAAACGTCCAACGCCTGTCTGTGCACAATGTTTCGGGCCGAGGCCCTTGTACCCATTCGCCCCCCTAGACTATATATACTCCTCCTCCTCCCTTTTTTTAGGATTAGCATTGTGATAGCTCATTTTGGAGATAGAGCCGGTGGGACGACTAGAGTGCCAGCCCCTCCATTTCCATCATGGACCTCACTTCCACCGGCGAACGATAGGTCGCGATCTCCTCCGAGAATGAGTAGGGCATTATGTCCCAAGTGAGCTAGTCTGTCTCCCATATTCTACAAGTCCTCGAGGAGAGCGCACCTTTACTTCACGGGTCTTGAATCCCACACCCCCCTATCATGGAGACGACAAATGGAGGAGATGGTCGCCGATGCGGAATGCAAAGGAAATGAACGATGAGTGCAGCCGTAGGATGGGTTTACGCCCGATCGCTCTTTTAATGAAAAATGTCTGAATTGTAATGAATGTGCTCCGGTTTATATGAAAAATCAGCCTGTTTGCATGAATTTCGTTCGGTCTATTGAAACCAGGTTTGAAATGTGTATGGATAGCGTTGGATGACTGCCTCCCGCATCCGTGTCAGTGGACTGCCCCCTCCCCCCCCCCCCCCCCCCCCGGGAGCAAATTTACGAGTCGGTGTTGGCGATGCCCTTAAGTAGGAAATGTAGAAAACCTTATGGGGCTCGCCTATGTCTCACATATAGCGAGACGTAGGGCAGCCTCGCATGAAGCCAACGCTAGCTTGGGCCGGCCCAGAGCACGGGAGGCCACAAACCACAAAAGGCCTCATCTTTTTACTTTCTTTGTTTATAATTCCAAATATTCTAAATATATTCTTATGAAAAGAGTATACATAAACTGTTGAAAAATGCTAATCATGTATTTGAAAATTGTTAAATATGTATATAAATTATTTTTTATGTACTCAAACAATATATAAAAATAATGTATACCAAAATGTAGAATGTGTATGGAAAAAGTATAGACAAAAAAAATAAAAGTTTTCAAAATGGTAATCATGTATTTGAAAAATGTGAAATGTGTATATAAAAATATTTCTGATGTACAATATGTATGGAAAAGGTAGAGATCAAAAAATATATGGATTAAAAAAGGTTAATCATGTATTCAAAAACATAAACTTGTATATAAGAATTTTGACTCTGCTGGCAACACCCAATTGACTCTGCTGGCAAGCTGTTAAGCCAATGCCGAGCTGGTCCTTTAAGCTTGAGTGGGAGATATTTGATGGCATGGAGATCGTCACCGCGGGCCATATGGATATGAAGGAGATAGTCTTCGATCCAAACCGCGGGGTCTGTTGTGCCATCGTAGGATTCAATGTTTACGGGTTTAAACCCTTCAAGAATCTGATGATCCATTACTTCATCTGTGAAGCATAGTGGATGTGCGGCGCCTCTATACTGGGAAATATCACGACCTAGTCAAGAGAGCTTTGTCTACTGTGTTTGGCCCGACTGGAGTTGCTGTATCCGGCACGACGGTAGTCGTCGCGCATCATGGGGCGCCCACGTGATCCGTAGATCGATCTTGATTGTATTGCCTTGTCCTCCAATATGTCTCGCAAGTCCGGCGCATGCCCCCGTGGCTTCGCACTTTTCGAGCGGTGCCGGGGTACGGTTCTGGTGGAGGGCCCAGATGCCTCTCTGTCGCGGCCACGAGGTGGTCGGTCTGCCGTATTGTGCGCTGGTGATGAGGGTTTATACTCCTCCTCCTCTAATTGGGGGAGCAACTTGCGTTTTGGGTAGCTTTTGGAGGGGCGTTCGAGTTCATGCTCTTCGGCCGCGAGAACTTCGGTCCATCTGTCGGCCAGCAGGTCTTGATCAGCTCTGAGCTGTTGCTGCTTTTTCTTTAGGCTGTTTGCCGTGGCCATAAGCCTGCGTTTAAAATGCTCTTGTTCGACGGGATCCTCGGGCATGACAAATTCGTCGTCGTTGAGGCTTTCCTCGTCTCCGGATGGAGGCATGTAATTATCATCCTCGACCTCTTCGTCTGCCGCTCTCTCGTGAGGGCTGTCTTCTCCGTCCTCCTCTGCTGAATCTTGCTGGAGGGGATTGTCTTCGGCACTCTCTGGGGTGTTATTATCTCCGGTGCCAGAATCTCCATTCTTGCTGTGGCGGGATTTAGAGCGGCGCCGCTGACGTCGGCGCTTGGGCTGTTTCTTAGGGGAGTCTGCCTCCGCTGCTTCTTCGCCGTTCCCATCCTTTGGGATGTCCACCATGTATACGTCGTATGACGAGGTGGTCTTCCAGTGCCCCGTAGGCGCTGGTTCTTGGTCGTCTCCGGCATCGTCGTCCATACCGTCGATGTCTTCGGAGTCGTAGTCTAGCATGTCGGTTAGATCGTCGACAGTGGCTACAAAGTGGGTGGTGGGTGGGTTTTGAATTTCTTCTTCATCCGTATCCCAACCGTCCTGACCGCAATCCGGCCAGGGCTCTCCTGATAACGAGAGATGCTTTAGCAAATTCAAGATGTCGCCAAAGGGTGAGTGCTGAAAGTTGTCCGCGGCAGTGAACTCCATGATCAGCGCCCAATCAGATTCGATTGGTAGGGGCGTAGGAGGTTCGGAGTCCGGCGAGGAGTCCGGTGCCTCAGAGTCACGAGCTTTACAAGGGACAAGGTCAGTATTCGGCTCCATCACCGTAGAGATTGCAGCTCCCGAGGTGGTGTCCAGCCACCCGTCCTCGATCTGCACGGTCGGCTCCGAACTAGAGGTCGGAGCGGACTCATGTGTGGCCTCCAAGGCACTGTCCGGCGGCTGAGCTAAATCATGCCCATCGTGACAGTGCGGCGCGCTCGGCTGTGGCTCGAATCCATCGAAGATCAAGTCTCCGCGGATGTCGTCCGTGAAGTTTAGGCTTCCAAATCTGACCTGACCGCCAGGGGCGTAGCTTTCAATCTGCTCCAGATGGCCAAGCGAATTGGCCCGCAGTGCAAAGCTGCCGAACACAAAGATCTGTCCTGGGAGAAAAGTCTCACCCTGGACTGCGTGGTTGTTGATGATTGAAGGGGCCATCAAGCCTATCGGTGACTGCACAGAGGAACTCTCAATGAAAGCACCAATGTCGGTGTCAAAACCGGCGGATCTCGGGTAGGGGGTCCCGAACTATGCGTCTAGGCGGATGGTAACAGGAGACAAGGGACACGATGTTTTTACCCAGGTTCGGGCCCTCTCGATGGAGGTAAAACCCTACTCCTGCTTGATTGATATTGATGATATGGGTAGTACAAGAGTGGATCTACCACGAGATCAAGGAGGCTAAACCCTAGAAGCTAGCCTATGGTATGATTGTTGTAATGGTTGTTCGTCCTACGGACTAAAACCGTCCGGTTTATATAGACACCGGAGAGGGCTAGGGTTACATAGAGTCGGTTACAATGGTAGGAGATCTACATATCCGTATTGCCAAGCTTGCCTTCCACGCCAAGGAAAGTCCCATCCGGACACGGGACGAAGTCTTCAATCTTGTATCTTCATAGTCTTGGAGTCCGGCCGATGATGATAGTCCGGCTATCCGGACACCCCCTAGTCCAGGACTCCCTCAGTAGCCCCTGAACCAGGCTTCAATGACGATGAGTCCGGCGCGCATATTGTTCGGCACTGCAAGGCGGGTTCCTCCTCCGAATTAATTCATAGAAGATTGTGAACACCAGGATAGTGTCCGGCTCTGCAAAATAAATTCCACATACCACCATAGAGAGAATAATATGTACAGAAGCTCAATCTGCTGACGTATTTTGGGGCGTGACATCACACCACTACCAAGCCTTTACTTGAATCGTTTTTATTATACCACCTCAGCGCGTTTAGCGAAGCGGTTTCCTTGGCACGTCTTGTCGAAGCAAAGATTGTGTTCCCCTTATTCCGGGATTCCCATCAATACGGACGTGGGTAACCCAACCGCGCCATTGAGTGCGGCGCTTGGGAGATAGGCGAGTTTTACTAGGCTGGTGGGGACGCATAGTCTTCGTCCGCCCATATATAAGGGGATAAGGATCCACCCTTTTCACCTACGCCTTCTTCCTCCTTTGCCTATCCATCTCCGTGCACTCAAGCTCCAGCGCCCAAGTCCGCACGTCTTGCCTCAACCTTCTCCAGCCATGTCCGGAGCGGGAGGCAAGTGGATGGCCTCCTCCGTTACGGAGGGGCACATCGAGAAACTGTGCGGCGCCGGATACCTATCCAGCGACATCGCGCACCGGCTGCCCGATGAGGGGCAGCTTATCCCCACCCCCAGGCCCCATGAGAGGGTCGTATTTCTTCCCCACTTCCTCCGTGGACTGGGCTTCCCACTACATCCCTTCGTCCGGGGGCTCATGTACTACTACGGCCTAGACTTCGACGATCTGGCGCCAAACTTCATCCTCAACATCTCGTCGTTTATCGTCGTGCGCGAGGCCTTCCTCTGCATCCAGCCCCACTTCGGCTTGTGGCTAAAGACCTTCAATGTCAAGCCGAAGGTGGTGAAGGGCGTTCAAGCGGAGTGCGGAGGCGCCATGGTGGGCAAAATGCCCAACGTCACTTTGCTCGAGGGCGCCTTTGTGGAATCCGTCAAGGGGTGGCAATCGGGGTGGTTTTACATCACCGAGCCGCGTGACCCTAAATGGGCAGCGGCCCCCCGAGTTCAGATCTGGTACCCCCATGCAGCTCACCTCCTGGAAAGAGAAGGGCTTGCTATGGGGCAGTTCGGAGGAGCTGACCGGACTCCAGTCCTGTCTCCAGACCCTGGTGAACAAGAAACTTAAGCTTGTCAACGTGATCCAGGTCATGCTCATCCGCCGAATTCTCCCCTGCCAACAACGGGCTTTCAATCTGTGGGAGTTTGATCCGGCACAGCACCGGACCCTTAGCGGGCTCTTCGACACAACGTACGAAGCTGCCTGGAGGGTGCTGTTCAAGGGCGGAGAAGCCCCCGCATCCGCAACTGAAGATCGCGGATTCAGCACGCAGCGCCCGGCCGGTGCGGTAAGCTATGTCATCCTTTATGGGACATTCATTTATTTCATAGTTTGACTCTATGTGGGACCTAAAATCCCCATGCCTTTAACATGACTGGCAGAGGACGTCCGAACAGGTTAACTGTCCGGCTCCCCTCCCCGAAGACCCAGCGAATACCCGTTTGACGGGGCTGCTAATCCCGGCACTTTATGTGGTGCCGGAGAAGAAGGCCACGGGAACCCGAAGAAGTTCCCGGCGCCACGTGGTATTGGACTCGTCGTCCGATGGCTCCAAGGCGGACTCTTCCCCCGAAGACGAGGAGAAGAAAGAGGACTCTCCCCAAGAGGGGGGAGAGAAGAAAAGGAAGGCTTCCCTAACGGGGGAGGCCGAAGGGTCCAAGAAGGGAAGGACCCTTCCTCCAGACTGCTCCGCCAACGCCGGCGACGGCGACGGGGAGTGGCCCTCAAGGGCCAAGCCCCCGGCAAGATCGTAAGTATCCGGACTCCTGAATGATTTATAATTTCTCTTTGTGCCACGTAGTGTCCTTCTAATGCCGCATACTACCTGTAGTCCGGCTGAGGATGATCTTCCCGCTTCATCGAGCGGGTCCTTGGCTCCGTCGGATGTGGATTCCCTTCTGACCGCCTCATCTCCCCGTGACGCTGACGATGCCGAGGTGGGATCCCAGGAGGGGACTGAGGGAGTCCTGGACTAGGGGGTGTCCGGACAGCCGGACTATCATCGTCCGCCGGACTCCAAGACTACGAAGATACAAGATTGAAGACTCCGTCCCGTGTCCGGATGGGACTTTCCTTGGCGTGGAAGGCAAGCTTGGCGATACGGATATGTAGATCTCCTACCATTGTAACCGACTCTGTGTAACCCTAGCCTCCTCTGGTGTCTATATAAACCGGGGGGCTTTAGTCCGTAGGACACAACATACATTACAACAATCATACCATAGGCTAGCTTTAGGGTTTAGCCTCCTTGATCTCGTGGTAGATCTACTCTTGTACTACCCATATCATCAATATTAATCAAGCAGGACGTAGGGTTTTACCTCCATCGAGAGGGCCCGAACCTGGGTAAAACATCGTGTCCCTTGTCTCCTGTTACCATCCGCCTAGACGCACAGTTCGGGATCCCCTACCCGAGATCCGCCGGTTTTGACACCGACATTGGTGCTTTCATTGAGAGTTCCTTTGTGTCGTCACCGATAGGTTCGATGGCATCTTCAACCAACGACGCGGTCCAGGGTGAGACTTTTCTCCCCGAACAGATCTTTGTATTCGGCGGCTTCGCACTGCGGGCTAATTCACTTGGCCATCTGGAGCAGATTGAAAGCTACGCCCCTGGCCGTCAGGTCAGATTCGGAAGCCTAAACTTCACGGCCGACATCCGCGGGGACTTGATCTTCGACGGGCTCGAGCCACAGCCAGGCATGCCGCACTGTTGCGATGGGCATGATCTAGCTCTGTCACCAAACAGTGCCTTGGCGGCCCTACAACAATCCGCTCTGGCCCTTAGACCGGAGCCGATCGCTCAGATCGAGGATCGGTGGTTAGACACCGCCTCGGGGGCTTCAACTTCCATGGCGATGGAGCCGAACACTACCCTTGTCCCTCGCAAAGCTCGTGACTCCGAGGTGCCGGACTCCTTGCCGGACTCCGGACCTCCCGCGCCTCTGCTAATCGAATCTGATTGGGCGCCGGTTATGGAATTCACCGCCAGGGACATCTTCCAACACTCGCCCTTTGGCGACATCCTAAATTCGCTAAAGAATCTCTCGCTATCAGGAGAGTCCTGGCCGGACTATGGCCAGGATGGTTGGGATACGGACGACGAAGAAATTCAGAGCCCACCCACCACCCACTTTGTAGCCACTGTTGAAGATCTAACCGACATGCTAGACTACGACTCCGAAGACATCGACGCTATAAACGACGACGCCGGAGACGAACAAGAACTAGTGCCTACAAGGCATGGGAGGACCACCTCGTCATGCGACGTATATATGGTGGATACCCCAAGAGAGAGCGATAACAAGGACCAATGGGCCGCGGCAGAAGATAACCCCGCCGACAAACAACCAAAACGGCGGCGCAGACGCCGCCCTAAGTCCCGCCTCGACAACAACAGCGCTCCTAAAGACCCCGCAATACAGCAGGGCACACAAGTGGACGACGAACATGCAGATAAGCAACCGTCCGAACAGGACGAGTCAGATAATCAGTACAGGTCCGGCGAAAACAACAGTCCGGACGATCTCATGCCGGACACGCCGCCGGAGGGTAAAAACCTTCGGAAAAGACTCGTCACCACCGCAAGAAGCTTAAAGAAGGAAAAACGGAAGCTCAAAACAGCGGAAGACACACTCAGAATGAGGTGGAGCAAAGTGCTCAAAACCGCGGATAAATATGGCAATGGCCACCAATCAAAGAGCTACCCGAAGCGCAAGCTGCTGCCAGAATTTGACGAGGAGGCCATAGAGCCCCCACAGTCAAAAAACAAAGAGGCTGCCTGGCCAGATAGACGGCCAGATGATAGGCCAAATTCTGAAAGTGGCGCCGCACATAAACCGACTAATGAACCTGGAAAGACAGATGGCCCAGTCAGGTCCATTTACGGGCCAAAGAAGAAGGCCCCAGGAAGTAATGCAACACGTCAAGTGTCCGAAGATAGTGGCATACCCAAATACAGGGGCGCCGCACACCCACTATGTTTCACCAATGAGGTGCTGGACCATGAATTCCCAGCAGGATTTAAACCCATAAACATAGAGGCCTACGATGGAACAATAGACCCGGGAGTCTGGATAGAAGATTATATACTACACATACACATGGCCAGAGGAGATGATCTCCACGCCGTAAAATACTTACCCCTCAAGCTCAAAGGGCCAGCCCGTCATTGGCTTAAAAGCCTCCCAGAAAACACTGTTGGAAGTTGGGAAGAGCTCGAGGACGCGTTTAGAGCAAACTTTCAAGGGACTTATGTCCGCCCTCCGGATGTAGATGATCTAAGTCACATAACTCAACAGCCTGGAGAGTCAGCGCGCAAATTCTGGAACAGGTTCCTCATCAAAAAGAACCAAATAGTCGACTGTCCGGACGCCGAAGCCTTAGAAGCTTTTAAACACAATGTCCGCGACGAATGGCTTGCCAGACACCTCGGCCAAGAGAAACCGAGGACAATGTCCGCGCTAACAAGCCTCATGACCCGCTTCTGTGCGGGAGAGGATAGCCGGATAGCAAGATGCAGCACCAGCGACCCAAGTACATCCGAGATAAGAGATGGAAACGGAAAATCACGGCGCAGAAAAGAGCAGCGCTGGAACAAAGAGAAAAGCCCAAAGAGCACGGCAGTCAACGCCGGATTCAAAAGCTCGCGGCCAACCAACAAAACACCGCCTCTTAAGGATGACAGCGACGAGCTATCCAACTTAAACAAGATTTTGGGTCGGATATGTCAAATCCACAGTACCCCCGGAAGGCCTGCAAACCACACCCATCGAGATTGTTGGGTTTTCAAATAGTCCGGCCGACTAAACGCCGAACACAAGGGGCTCGACGTGTCAAGCGAAGACGATAAACCCCGCCAGCAGAGCACCGGAAAGTAAAAGACTTTCCCACAAGAGGTCAAAGCAGTAAACTCACTTCATGTGATAATACGGAAAAATAGTGAGACACCCTCTAAAAAGAGCCTCGCACGGTCCAATCCAGCAGACCATAGAGATTGGATATAAAAACCAATAACTTTCGACCACCTGGATTATTCCAGAAGCGTTCGAAACGCAGGACGGACTTCCCTGATATTGGATCCTCTAATCGACGGACTACAGTTTACTCAAGTCCTGGTGGACGGAGGCAGCGACTTAAACCTGCTGTATCTAAACACAATCCGCAAGTTGGGGATAGACCCTACTAAAATTCGACACAGCCGCACTTCCTTTAAAGGAGTGACGCCAGGCCCTTACGCCAAGTGCACAGGCTCCCTATTACTAGGAGTTGTGTTCGGATCACCGAACAACTTCCGACGCGAAAAACTAATCTTTCATATCGTCCCATTTAAAAGTGGATATCAAGCACTCTTGGGACGAGAGGCTTTTGTTCGTTTCAACGCCATACCACATTACGCGTCTCTTACACTCAAGATGCCCGGTCCACGCGACATCATTTCAGTGCGAGGGTCACTTAAAGACCCCGGACACGGACAGACGAGTCCGGCATAAGTAGGCTAGGGGTTCCCTAGCCGCACATCCCTTAACAAGGGGCTGCGCGCACAAACAACAGCGAGTCCATACAGACCCTGCTTTACTTATTTATATTTCTTCTTTCACATATACCTTTTCTTTTTTCGCATGAGTTCTTTTCAAACTAAGTTCCTCTCTTTTTACAGATGAACGATGTGCACACCCGTCCAGGATAACGGCACAACGGAGACACAGGCGCAGACGTGCAGTAGGGACCCGTTGCGAGGATTCTTTTCAGATTAAGACCTTGCGTAAACCTTTTTTACTGTCTCTTGTTGTTATTCTCCCTTGGTTTCTTCTTATAACCAAAACGGAGCCTGACGTTTTGGCATCGGCCGCGTCAGAGGATCATGCCCGTACCTGGACACTAGGGGCTTAGGGCATTGTTCTTCCCATTTAAATATATTATAATTTAGCACTTTTCCAGCTCTCTCACGCCATCAGCGATTTTGACCTTTGGATCTCGCTGTTCGGACATCTCTGGCCGTTCGATCAACTCAACTTTGCGAACTGGGCCACTCGTCCTTGAGGGTAGCTACTCCGGGAGAAAAATCTGAAGTCTGTGGTTAACTGGGCCTCCACCCCTTACGCATTGCAGGCTTCCAACCCATTCTTGCAGCGCCTCATCCCCTTCCCTGACACCGCCGCCGCCGCCACTGAAGGGATCTCAGGCAGCGGCGCCCTTCCCTCCTCTTGCTCGCTCCGCACCTAGCTAGGCGATTGCGCAACCCTCTCCTCCTTTGTCCCTCCTTTTTTTTACCTCCGGCTCCTTGTGCTACCTCCCCATGGCGCCTCCCTGTCCCGTTGTTCCATGAAGGTCGAAGGTGTGACAAAGATGAGAGGATGAGCACGGGAGGATGGGAAGACGAGTCGGGCTGGAGCAAGGCGGGGACTTCCCAGCCGCCAATGTATTCCTCCCCGTCATGCCCTTACGACCTCAGCAGGCACCATCAAGGGTGGATGGGTGCTCATCTGCAGGTCATGACCACTGGTGATGTCCTCTCCTCCAATGGAAGTTGATGTCAAATCCCCTCCTCGAAGGTGACAATCTACTCATGCAGATTTGCTTCTCCGGGTATTTCACTTAACCCCTACAAATATTTCATGGAATCCATGAGTTCTCTTCTGTATTTATTGAGCCAGTTGCAGGTAAAAACATTGTGCGATGAGGCAAATGAGATATTAGGGAGGAAGCTAATGTTCAGGTATGGTAGATCGTTCTCATAATTTTGCAATGGCGTCTGTTAATAGGTAATAAGGTGTTACAAAATATAATGGTATGCTCTGTTCGGTTGTAGACTTGTAGTAACATCATGCCAGTATACTCTTAGGCGTGTTCTGCATTGTTCACCTTGCCCAAAATTTTGTAATTGAATCATTTTGTTTTGTTAATAGTGTGGAATGAACCAACTAGAAAAGGTTAGGAATAATGTCTTCATGATCATTTTTCGATGCTGCGTACATGAAATACCTTCTCCAAGTTTTAATTTATGAAGCGGACAAGGACCTTGCTCCAAGCACCTGTGGAAGATACTAGCTGAGCTGCGAACTGGTGAGCCGCGGGCAAAAGAAAATACTGTCGATGCAGTCGCAGGTTGTGGGTGGATAGGCAAGCCGGTTGAGCCAATGTGGGCGATGTGTTCACACGGGCATCCGCCATCCGGTCGAGGAGCGAGCCCATGTGGTAAAGCTGCTTCGGGCCTTCCAGGCCGCACGCTGATGCAGGTCTAGGAGAAGCGGCGTTCGCTGTTAGGTGAAGCAGATCAACGAGAGAAAGTCATTGGGTTTTGAAGAAAGCAATCAACAGTGAGTTCCTCGAGGCATTCATGGCAGATGATATGACAGATATACATATTTGTCGATTATTGCAATCAGGTGTTTGACAAATGGGTCTAATCTGCAGCAAAATCAAAATTCCTGGTAGCTAATAATAAAAAGCAAGCATCATATTTATTGCCATGGGATAGAAACATCATACGACAACTTCATCACACAAGCTTCCTAGAAGTGTGCTTTGTAAAATAAAATTATTTCATATTCTTTGGCAGGGATCTACTCTCTGTGTTCCTAACCTCGTGTTTTTCTTCTTTAGCTCATTAGTAATTCTCCAAGAAAACACATGCACATAACTGTAGATTTTATGGATTATTTGGAGCAGTGTCATTTCAATTAATGTTCTGTTAGTCGTTGCATTTAAATATATTTTTAATCTAAGTCCTTTCCCAAGTTATTTCTCCCTCGCAACATTGTTGAGAGCAATGAAGAGGGCATGACCGAGTTCATTCCAGATGACCATGTCCTGCCAGTGTTCATTGGCCAGTGCAAGGAATGTGCTCACTATAATATTTGTGACCTCTACAGGATCAATGTCGACCGGGGCATGCTGATAGGTGATGGGCCATCACACTTCACCATCAGCTGGAAACTGAGATTCGTCTTCGTCTGGACCTCTACCTTCAGTGATTGTTCTGATGCCATTATTTCCAATGAAACACCATATTCAGATTTAGAATGCCTCGCGGAAACGGCAAAGGGTTTGAGGGTGGCGATTTTTAGCCTTGGAGTTGTAAGCCTTGCTTTAAGTGAAACATGATATTTTATCTACCACAATATACTATTGGAGGTTGATGAGAATTATTCCCTATAAACGTCAGTAGTTGTTGTATGTTCTTTTCACATGATCAGGCTATGGAAGGGGCCAGGATGGATAGGGGATCAAGTATTATCAGTGAGGACTTGAACCCTACAAAATAAGAACAAGTTACAGTCTATTGCTATCTTCAGAAACAAAATATATATACATTTTCATAATTGTGTATGGACACATACGGAACTTTTGTGAAAAAGCCAGCTAAGAAATTTTGCTGCACCGACTTTGTAAACCCAAAGGATCACACCAAGCCAGTGCATGAGGTATGTTATGTTCTCTGCCTGAGCATACATTTATCTCTTAATTTGTTCACGGGATGCCATATTGTATCAAATGCTTGCAATTGAGTTATGCTCCTGGTGCTTGTTGAGATGACAAACATTGGAGTCAACAGAGCCGTGGATTGCAGTTGCCACGTCGATGCCATGATATTTGCCTTTGAATGCTTTCATGATGTATGTTCTCGATACACTTGTAGTTTGAGCATTCTGAGCATTGATGTGTTTTCTACTTTGAGCTCAGTCATGAAGTCTGAGTGTAGGGGTGGGGCGTGGTTAGGCTGGTGGGTGTCCCACACAAGGAGGTGGCATTCAATACCCACCTGATGAACTTCCTCAGTGGCAAGACCTTGAAAGGTGCCTTCTTTGGGAACTACAAGCCACACACCAACCTCCCAGACGTTGTCAAGATTTATGCGAGGAAGGAGCTGGAGCTAGAGAAGTTCATCATGCACGACGGACCTTTCTAACAGATCAAATTGTGCTCATCATTCTAAAGAGGAGGTACTGCTGCTTCACGAGGTTGGATGATTAGATTGAGCTTCTTCGGTCATGTCCCTTGCTACTTTTAGATTTGGTGCTTGAGAAACATAAGAAAAATGCTTATAAGATCTTCCCTCAGGTAATAATGTAATACTCCCTCCGTTCCAAATAATGTAATACTGATTTGGACGGAGGGAGTAGTTGTGAGACACCATGTGTTGAGCTCTTTTTTGTCACAAAGAACTAACACTGTTTTGTGTTGTCGTACAACACTTGCCAGCAGCCAGCAGTCTTTCGTTACTTTGTACCTGAACGTTTTGCACAGTAATGGTCTGCAGTTTCTCTGTTTTTCTTTTGCACATCAGCTTCTCTATTAATGTCGATGTTTTCCTTTTTTTAAACTGAATCTCGGTGTCTCAATTGCACATTGCACTGGTATTTTGTCATCTTTATGTTTGCAGTTAGCCATTCTTTTACTCACCAGTCGTAAAAATAGTAGATATTTCAAGTCCAAATTCTATGGGCAAAGTGGTGATCGTAAAAAAAACATCATCTAGCGAGCCAAGTGGAGTGTCCACTGTAGGCCTAAAGTCCAAGAGGATCTTGACATGCATGATCTTGAGAGAAAGATACTAGCCTCCTGCAAATGTCATTTGGTCTATTATAATGAACATCTTATGCTACAAATGCGCAAAAAATCACAGTAACATGTATACCATGACTACTATAACTTTTAGATAAAATAAAATTGTACATAATTAAATATAGTTAACTTTAAAATAAAATACCTACACAACATTGCATCAATACCTAACATTCCGTATTAAAAAGACGGGTGCGGCAACGCGCGCCAACAATGATCTAGTTATTATAAAGTCCGAGCACCTTAGGGAGTGTTCGGCGTCTCGAGTTAGGCATTATATGCATCAGCTCCGAATCATGTCTTTGGTCAAATGTTGGGTTTGCCCGGCTCCTGTGTTTTGCTGCCTTATGTTCCGTATCATCGGCTAACGCGGCACCAGGAGAACTACTGCGATTGTGCCCCAGTTCGGCTGGGCGAGCACCTCAGTAGAGAAAGCCGAAAATTGACTGTCATGATATAGCGAGAGACTGGTCAACCACTCGATCGACTACCGGAATGTTTAGAATTCCCCGCTTTGACGAAGGACCGTTTCCCGATCAGGCACACACGCGCCCCGAACTCGGAGAAGCGCGGTGCCCCAAGGGGCTATATCGTAGCCCCACCCTCGAACTCCACTGGCTAAGTGAAAGTGATAAAGCATTATAGTCCGGATTGCCTTGTTTGCTACGCTACCACCTCCTTAACAGGACCGAGACGTCGGATTAAGTGTGAAAACGCGCTATTTTTGCGAACACCCCCGCACCTTGTGCGTGTGGGCTGAAGCCGAAGACTGCAATCTTTCAGGTTATACAAATATATACGTAAACGGCCGCATAGGAGATATTTTACTACTTGGGACGCACAAGTATAAAAAGCAGTTATAGCATAATCATCATTTTACAAGATAAAACGTTCATTTGAACGTGACATTTTTCGAGCACTGCGACTCTATTACACGAGCGCCACGCATAACTTCCCCAAAATAGTGCTCGGCGGGTAGCCGGCTTTCGTCCGAACCCTGGGCGGCAATAGCAGTGGCATCCATCTCTGTCCAATGTGTCTTCACACGGGCAAGAGCTATCCGCGCGCCTTCGATGCAGGCCGACCGCTTCATCTCCTTGATATGCGGCACCGCTCCAAGAAACTGCTGCAATAAGCCAAAATAGCTCGTCGCCTTGGGCCTCTCTGGCCAGACATGAGCCACGATGTCAGTTATGGCAAGTCCGGACAATCTATTTAGCTCGGCCCATTCGGCCAACCGATCGGTCAACGGAGGTGAACGATCTGGACTATGGAATTGAGACCAAAATAGCTCCTCCGTCTTGTGATCCTTCTGGCTCCGGAAGTGCTCAACGGCATTAGCCGCACTTGCCGCTAAGTCCATATACGGATCCTCTAGACCCCACAACTGGCCAAGTTGAGCATACTTTTGATCCGTAAACCGGCGACGCAACAGAAAAGGCTTGCCAGCCGCAATATCTCCGGCCTGGCGCAGCTCCTCTTTCATAGCCCGCATTGCAGAACGGGCATCCTTGGCCTCGGCGGTGGCCTTCCCCAGGTCTTCCCGCTCCGATAAGCGCTCCTTTTCAAGTGCCTCATTGCGGTCGGCAGCATCTTTTAATTTCACGGCCAATTCAGCCATCTTCTCCCTGCTTAGGCAGTGTGCAGCCTTTTCGGCTTTCAACTCCTCGGCCGCCCTCGAGGCAGCCGCATCACTCCTTCAGGCTTGCTCTTTAGCTTGAGCAAGTTCGGCCCGAAGGCTCTCCACAGCAGCTGCACCGTCTGTATCACAGCATATAATTTATCAGAGGAGGGCTTTGACCCCCTTAATAAAGCGACTGTGGAGAACTCATTTACCTTGCGACTCGTCAAGTCGCCGGTTGACAAGTGCGATGTCCGCATCCTCCACGTCAAGTTTCCGCATTAACTCGGCAACTCCACTAGTCCGGCTAGCCCTCGGACTATCCGCCACCTGCATAGGAACGGCGACATTCATTACTTGCGATTTTGATCCTCGGCACGCTGTCGTTTTCGACAACCTACCGAGTCTCAGGGGCTACTACCTATACAGGGCGCACTTTTATGTGCAAAACTATCAAAAAAAAGGTGCGTCATTCTTGCGTACCTCAAATCCCGCCAGCAAACTTGTAGCGGCATTACGCAATCCGCTCTCGGCGGACGAAATCCTTCCAATCACCATACGCATCAAAGCGCGGTGATCTTCTGAGATGGACGCCCTCTCAAGCAGATTCTTCAGTTCTCCCGGCCGGATACTAGTGGGCGCCAAACTCTCCGGCCCCTACGGACTCTGGGATACCCTCCGTGACGATACTTCAGGCTCGTCTGCCCTATCTGACGGCGCAGCAGACGGAGGCGTTTCGCTCTCCATCATCTCCGGAAGAAGGTCCCCCGAAGACGAACTCATCTGAGAAGGCTGCAAATCCGAACTGCAAGATAAAAATTTCGGTTACCCACAGAAGCACAAATGGAGGTATTTTCTTACTAATGAACTCCCCTTTTCGTACTCACGGCACGCTGGAGGGCTGATCCTTTAGAGACGATTGTACGTCCGGGTTCTCCCCGGACGCCGGACCCCCCGGTGAAGATCTCTTCCCCCGTTTAGGGGCTTTGGCCTCCGGATCTTCGGAGGCGGTCCTCTTCTCTCCCTGGAAGGAGGGGTTCTTGATCCCCCCCTCTTCAGATGCCCTTTTGGGCGAAATAATAGCTCCTCTATTTTCCCCATCCCTCCCTTCTACGGGCGTGACCTCCAACATTCTGACCATCACGGGCTTCAGTGCGGTCTCTGGGAGGGGAGCCGGACACCTTATCAGCTTCGATCGCGCCACCCACTCCTGGTGAAGAGTAATGGGTCAGGAGGCGAACTCTAGAAAAGCAGATAAACAGAACGTCAGGATTCTGAGCTATTTACCTGAGTATCCGGGCGATTGCAGCTCAGGCCTGCGTCTTCGGTCAATTCCGGACACGCTATCCGCGGTCCGAAGAACAACTTGTACATCTCCATGGTGTCGCACCCATGAAGTGTTGGAGAATTCGAGGTCCCTCCGGATTGAACTCCCATAGACGGAGAGGACGGCGTTTGCAGGGCAGAAGACGCCTGATTAGCATAACCTGCATCACCACGACCAGATTGATCTCCCTCGCCTGGAGGTCTCGAATCCGGCCCTGCAAGGAGGGCACGTCTTCGGACGGCCCCCAATTGAGCCCCTGGTTGACCCACAACATCAGTCGGCGTGGAGGTCCCGGGCGGAATGAAGGTGGCGGCTTTTGCTTGCTGCCCTTCGGAGCGGTGATATAGAACCACTCCTGCTGCCACAGTCCGAGCTCCTCTTGGAAGGAGCCCTCGGGCCACGGGGCATCGGCCCTTCTGCTTATGGCTGCCCCGCCGCACTCCGCTTGACGCCCCCGGTCATCTTTGGCTCCACATTAAAGGTTTTTAGCCACAGGCCGAAGTGGGGAGTGACGGGGAGGAAGGCTTCGCAAACGATAATGAATGCGGAGATATGGAGGATGGACTCCGGAGCCAAGTCGTGAAAATCCAGCCCGTAGTAGAACATGAGCCCTCTCACGAAGGGGTCCGTCGAGAAGCCTAAACCCCGACGGAGGTGGGATACGAAGACGACGTACTCACCGGGCTCGGGGGCGGGCACGGCCTGCCCTTGGGCAGGAAACCTGTGCGAAATCTCGTAGGACAGGTACTTGGCCTCACGCAGTTTTAGCACGTCCTCCTCCGTGACGGAGGAGGGCATCCACCGACCCTGGAGGTCGGAGCCGGACATGGTTGAGAATCCGAGGCGCTCGAATCTGGGGCTCTGGGTGTTGGAACTGGGAGCAAGGAGGAGATTCGATGCGAGATTGAAGAAAAGAAACGAGCCTTGGCCCTCTTATAAAGGGGAAAAATACCAAGAGTCGTCTCCGTGACCATTCGGGATTCACCTTCGATAGAGGAGGCGTGGCGACGGGCACGGTTGGGTTACCCACGCACGTATTGATGAGAATCCCAGAATAAGGGGAACACGATCTCTGCTTCGACAAGACGTGCCAAGGAAACCGCTTCGCTAAACATGCGGAGGTGGTATAATAAAAAACGATTCAAGTAAAAGCCTGGTAGCGGTGTGATGTCATGCCGCAAAATACGTCAGCAGATGGGATTTATGTGCATTATTCTCTCTATGGTGGAATGTGGAATTTATTTTGCAGAGCCGGACACTATCCTGGTGTTCATGATCTGCTTTGGATTATTCAAGGGAGGAACCCGCCTTGCAATGCCGAACATTATGCGCGCCGGACTTATCGTCATTGAAGCCTGGTTCAGGGGCTACTGAGGGAGTCCTGGACTAGGGGGTGTCCGGACAGCCGGACTATCATCGTCCGCCGGACTCCAAGACTACGAAGATACAAGATTGAAGACTCCGTCCCGTGTCCGGATGGGACTTTCCTTGGCGTGGAAGGCAAGCTTGGCGATACGGATATGTAGATCTCCTACCATTGTAACCGACTCTGTGTAATCCTAGCCTCCTCCGGTGTCTATATAAACCGGAGGGCTTTAGTCCGTAGGACACAACATACATTACAACAATCATACCATAGGCTAGCTTTAGGGTTTAGCCTCCTTGATCTCGTGGTAGATCTACTCTTGTACTACCCATATCATCAATATTAATCAAGCAGGACGTAGGGTTTTACCTCCGTCGAGAGGGCCCGAACCTGGGTAAAACATCGTGTCCCTCGTCTCCTGTTACCATCCTCCTAGACGCACAGTTCGGGACCCCCTACCCGAGATCTGCCGGTTTTGACACCGACAGGGATCAATCAAGAGGAGGCTCCGGAGGTGCCGCAAGGCAGCCTCCCGGACTTTGCGCCAGACTCCGCACTGGAACCTGTAGTGGTTCCGGAGTCCGGCAGGCGGCCCCTTCGTAAGAAGGGCAAGACCGTGACACCAGTGGCCTCCGTCCAACCGGAGGCGCCGGACAACTTGTTGGAGGCGCTCAATGACGCTTCCATCGAGGAAGAACACCGCACTATTATGAGTGCGGTGATTCAGAAGGTTCAGCTTGCCAAGAGCGGGCTGACCGAAGCCTGCAGCAGCCTTATAACGGGCTTTGAGGTGAGAAATTTAAAATATGTAATGTAATACCGCATAGACAGTAGCCCCTGATGCTCGGTTCGGTGTTCGGAAAGAAAAGCCGGACTGAGGATCTAAAAAGACATACGCAGGAGGTCTAAAAATTATGTCAATATGGGATTGCAGGCTGCGCTGCTGACCTCCGCCGCACTGACTGCGGAGGTCGATGCTTTGAAGCAGAACCTCGAGCGGTCCGAGATTGAGCTCGGCCGTGCCAAGAAGCAGCTCGAGGATAGGGAAGGTGAGTAACACCGTGTTAAATTTGTACCTTACAGAAAAGGATTTTGGTTGCAAGAAAAATAACAAGGATAACGTGGGTGCTCTAGGGGCCACGAACGAGGTGGCGACCCTGAAGGAGGCGGTGTCTGCGGCCGAACACAAGGCGGCCGCGGAGCGAGCCGAGCGGGAGAAGTAGGAGGCGAGGGTGGCGGAGGTGCAGCAAGAGCTCCAGGCTCTCATGAAAAAACATGAGGGTTTGGAGCGTGACTCGAGGACTCGAGAGTCCGAGCTTGCATCGGCTCTTGAGGACGCAAAAGCCGCTAAGGCCGAAGCCCACAAGGCCCTCCAGGAGGTCGAAGATTTGAAGAAAATAGCAGCGGGTAAGGCTTTTTTCATGCAAAGCAAGCATGTGAAAGTGAATTACCTGTTACTTACCCGAATTCGGAGATCTCCAGGAGCGTTTGCAAATCTGCCTCGCAGCGTGTCCGATGCTGCCGCATTCTACCGGGCCGAGGAGGGGAGCTCGACGGAGAAGGTCTTCTGGTCTCAATATGCTGAGGCCGGACATCCGGTGCCCCTTAGCGACCAGCTAAAGCAGCTGGTCGAGCTCCACAAGGTAGCCGAACAGGCCATGAAGGGCCTCATAGTTCGGCTGTGGCCCGAGGAGGCCATGCCTGGGAGCTACTTCGGCTTAGTGCGGCGGCTGGTGGATGCATGTCCCTGGGTGGAAGTCATCAAGCGCTCCGCCTGCATTGAAGGTGCCCGTTGGGCCCTTGCCCATGCCAAAATGCACTGGGGCAGGCTGGATGCTGAGAAGCTTCTAACGGACGCGCCGCCGGCGGGCAAGGAGTATCGCACGCCCGAAATATAGTATAAGAGTGTCCTGAAGGGTGCCCGCAAGATTGCGGATGAGTGCTCCAAAGATGTAATATTTGATTAGACTCGCAATGTGTTATCCCGTGCGCTGAAAACTTTATTCATATGCGCTAAGCAACGCTTATTGATTTAAAATATTACCTTCTGTGCGGCCGTTTATCAAATCTGAGAGATGGCAAGTCGTCGGCTTCAGCCCCCATGCCACGAGTACTGGGGTGTTCGGGATAAACTTGAGCGCTCTTGTTTCCATTTTTGGGTCCATCTAGGGAGGCGCTCAACACAACGAACAAGGCAAGCGGACTTATAATGCTTGAACTCTCTCACTTAGCCATAGAATTCTATAATTTTAAATTTCGGCGAAGCCCCTAGTATTCGAAAGACCGAGTTCGGGGCGCTATCCACGCCTGGGCCGGACAGAGCCGGTTCCTCGCTCTAAGCGGCATAAGTCTTTAGGGACTCAAAAAGACCTCTCGAACAGCAACCAGCTCTCGCCTTATCATGACGGTCAGTTTTAGCTTTCTCCACTGAGGCGCTCGCCCAGCTCAACCGGGGCGCAATCGCAGTGGTTCTCCCAGTGCTACCTTAGCCGATAAAATGGAACGTAAGGTACCAAAACATGGGAGCCGGGTAAACCCAACTATTGACCCAAGACATGATTCGGAGCCGATGCATATAGTGCTATAAGTTCGGGGTGCCGCACTTGGGAAAGTGTTCGGACTTATCACACCATAATGCGGGGAACATGAGCCCCTGGTGTATTCGGCCGTACCAAAGTGTACGGATGCAAAATGTCATAAGCGAACATATATAAAAAGGAGATGCAATCATAAGCAAAAAGCGATGCATTGTTTATTCAGAAATACTGCTATGAATGCAGAGCGATACAAGTAGTGCGGTAAGCAAGGGGTTGGACTATTAAACATGTCCCCCTCCAGGGGGAGGCTGCGGAATGGTGTATGAAACAGATTTAATGCTCGTAATGGAGACCACCTGAGTGTTCGTCGTAGCCTTTCTCCTTCCCTGGCTGTTGCATCGTTAGTTCGGTAGGTCTGCTGTCGGACAGGGCCTCTGGTGAGCGGAGTCCTGTGGGTAAGAAAAAGAAAAAGAAAAAGAGCGACACACTTGGGAGCCCCTGGTGTGGTTGAGCCACACTCTGGGCCTGTCGTGGTCGTGCCCCTCCCCCTATGCCCATGGTATCTCCAGAGCGTAATGATGTACGCGAAGGACTAGTCTTGCGATCATGCAAGGGATGGGGTTGGGGCCGCATTGCTACGCGTGCTCAGAACGTGCCAGGTGGTCTTGATGTATGTTACTCCGGGCGCGCTTGGCCATGTCCGGTCGCTTAACGGTCGGACTTGAGAATTGCCTTAAGAGGCTGCTCTGTACTTCTACCGCGAGAGCCGCTGTATGTTCCTCCGTTCGGAGGGAGCGTTCCGTGTTTCCGTTGATCGTGATGACTCCTCGAGGGCCTGGCATCTTGAGCTTGAGGTATGCATAATGCGGCACCGCGTTGAACTTTGCAAACGCGGTCCGTCCGAGCAGAGCATGATAGCCGCTGCGGAACGGGACTATATCGAAGATTAACTCCTCGCTTCGGAAGTTATCCGGGGATCCGAAGACCACTTCCAGCGTAACCGAGCCTGTACAATTGGCCTCTACACCTGGTATGACGCCTTTGAAGGTCGTCTTTGTAGGTTTAATCCTTGAGGGGTCGATGCCCATCTTGCGCACTGTGTCCTGATAAAGCAGGTTCAGGCTGCTGCCGCCGTCCATCAGGACTCTGGTGAGGTGAAATCCATCGACGATTGGGTCTAAAACCAATGCGGCGAATCCGCCATGGCGGATACTGGTGGGGTGGTCCCTTCGATCAAAAGTGATCGGGCAAAAGGACCATGGATTGAACTTCGGGGCGACTGGCTCCATCGCATATACATCCCTAAGTGCACGCTTCCACTCCCTCTTGGGTATGTGGGTTGCGTATATCATGTTTACCGTCCGCACTTGTGGGGGGAAACCCTTCTGTCCTCTACTGTTCGGCAGCCGGGTCTCTTCCTCATCATCGCTATGCAGCCCCTTGTCATTGTTTTCGGCAATTAACTTGCCTGCTTGCTTGAATACACAACAATCCCTGTTAGTGTGATTAGCTGGCTTATCAGGGGTGCCATGTATCTGGCAAGAGCGGTCGAGTATTCGGTCCAAATTGGACGGACCCGGAGTGGTTCTTTTGAATGGCTTCTTCCGCTGACCGGGTTTAGAGCCTCTGAATCCGGCGTTGACTGCCATATCCTCAGTGGTATCGCCGTTAACGCGGCGTTTGTTTTTGTTTCGACGCGACCTGCCATTGCGGTCCTTAGTATCCAGACTGCCAGCGTTTTTGCTGAGGTTGTTACTTCGGGCTAGCCAGCTGTCCTCCCCCGCACAGAAGCGGGTCATTAGTGATGTGAGGGCTGCCATGGATTTCGGCTTTTCCTGTCCTAGGTGCCGGGCCAGCCACTCATCGCGGATGTTGTGTTTGAAGGCTGTGAGGGCCTCTGCATCCGGACAGTCGATGATTTGATTTTTCTTTGTTAGGAACCGTGTCGAGAATTGTCTTGCCGATTCGTCTGGCTGCTGAATTATGTGGCTTAGGTCATCGGCGTCTGGGGGTCGCACATATGTGCCCTGGAAGTTTTCAAGGAATGCGGCTTCCAGGTCCTGCCAACACCCAATTGACTCTGCTGGCAAGCTGTTAAGCCAATGCCGAGATGGTCCTTTAAGCTTGAGTGGGAGATATTTGATGGCATGGAGATCGTCACCGCGAGCCATATGGATATGAAGGAGATAGTCTTCGATCCAAACCGCGGGGTCTATTGTGCCATCGTAGGATTCAATGTTTACGGGTTTAAACCCTTCAGGGATTTGATGATCCATTACTTCATCTCTGAAGCATAGTGGATGTACGGCGCCTCTATACTGGGAAATATCACGACGTAGCTCAAGAGAGCTTTGTCTACTGTGTTCGGCCCGACTGGAGTTGCTGTATCCGGCACGACGGTAGTCGTCGCGCATCATGGGGCGCCCACGTGATCCGTAGATCGATCTTGATTGTCTTGCCTTGTCCTCCAATATGTCTCGCAAGTCCGGCGCATGCCCCCGTGGCTTCGCACTTTTCGAGTGGTGCCGGGGTACGGTTCTGGTGGAGGGCCCAGATGCCTCTCTGTCGCGGCCATGAGGTGGTTGGTCTGCCGTGTTGTGCGCTGGTGATGAGGGTTTATACTCCTCCTCCTCTAATTGGGGGAGCAACTTGCGTTTTGGGTAGCTTTTGGAGGGGCGTTCGAGTTCATGCTCTTCGGCCGCGAGAACTTCGGTCCATCTGTCGGCCAGCAGGTCTTGATCAGCTCTGAGCTGTTGCTGCTTTTTCTTTAGGCTGTTTGCCATGGCCATAAGCCTGCGTTAAAATGCTTGTTCAACGGGATCCTCGGGCACGACAAATTCGTCGTCGTTGAGGCTTGCCTCGTCTCCGGAGGAAGGCATGTAATTATCATCCTCGACCTCTTCGTCTGCCGCTCTCTCGTGAGGGCTGTCTTCTCCGTCCTCCTGCGCTGAATCTTGCTAGAGGGGATTGTCTTCGGCACTCTCTGGGGTGTTATTATCTCCGGTGCCGGAATCTCCATTCTTGCTGTGGCGGGATTTAGAGCGGCGCCGCTGACGTCGGCGCTTGGGCTGTTTCTTAGGGGAGTCTGCCTCCGCTGCTTCTTCGCCGTTCCCATCCTTTGGGATGTCCACCATGTATATGTCGTATGACGAGGTGGTCTTCCAGTGCCCCGTAGGCGCTGGTTCTTGGTCGTCTCCGGCATCGTCGTCCATACCGTCGATGTCTTCGGAGTCGTAGTCTAGCATGTCGGTTAGATCGTTGACAGTGGCTACAAAGTGGGTGGTGGGTGGGTTTTGAATTTCTTCGTCATCCGCATCCCAACCGTCCTGACCGCAATCCGGCCAGGGCTCTCCTGATAACGAGAGATGCTTTAGCAAATTCAAGATGTCGCCAAAGAGTGAGTGTTGAAAGATGTCCGCGGTGGTGAACTCCATGATCGGCGCCCAATCGGATTCGATTGGTAGGGGCGTAGGAGGTTCGGAGTCCGGCGAGGAGTCCGGCGCCTCAGAGTCACGAGCTTTACAAGGGACAAGGTCAGTATTCCGCTCCATCTCCGTAGAGATTGCAGCTCCCGAGGCGGTGTCCAGCCACCCGTCCTCGATCTGCGCGGTCGGCTCCGAACTAGAGGTCGGAGCGGACTCATGTGCGGCCTCCAAGGCACTGTCCGGCGGCTGAGCTAAATCATGCCCATCGTGACAGTGCGGCGCGCTCGGCTGTGGCTCGAATCCATCGAAGATCAAGTCTCCGCGGATGTCGGCCGTGAAGTTTAGGCTTCCAAATCTGACCTGACGGCCAGGGGCGTAGCTTTCAATCTGCTCCAGATGGCCAAGCGAATTGGCCCGCAGTGCAAAGCCCCCGAACACAAAGATCTGTCCGGGGAGAAAAGTCTCACCCTGGACTGCGTGGTTGTTGATGATTGAAGGGGCCATCAAGCCTATCGGTGACTGCATAGAGGAACTCTCAATGAAAGCATCAATGTCGGTGTCAAAACCGGCGGATCTCAGGTAGGGTGTCCCGAACTGTGCGTCTAGGCGGATGGTAACAGGAGACAAGGGACACGATGTTTTTACCCAGGTTCGGGCCCTCTCGATGGAGGTAAAACCCTACTCCTGCTTGATTGATATTGATGATATGGGTAGTACAAGAGTGGATCTACCACGAGATCAAGAGGCTAAACCCTAGAAGCTAGCCTATGGTATGATTGTTGTAATGGTTGTTCGTCCTACGGACTAAAACCCTCCAGTTTATATAGACATCGGAGAGGGCTAGGGTTACATAGAGTCGGTTACAATGGTAGGAGATCTACATGTCTGTATTGCCAGGCTTGCCTTCCACGCCAAGGAAAGTCCCATCCGGACACAGGACGAAGTCTTCAATCTTGTATCTTCATAGTCTTGGAGTCCGGCCGATGATGATAGTCTGGCTATCCGGACACCCCCTAGTCCAGGACTCCCTCATAGTACATCAATATTGTGCGGGCTTTGCACCTGCTTGTGTCACTAACCTGCCTGTCAGTACCAAGCAGTAATAGGATAGGTAGCAGTTTTGTATCGATCACGTGCGATTGGTGTGTACTCCACTTTGCAGCAAGTTCTCTCATGCACACGCAAGCACGCATACACATTGTTTAGCTGCAAGGTCTAGGTTTCGTTAGCAAGTGGCGCAGATGGCCGTTGGCGGCACGGCTGGCCAGAGCCCGGCCTCATCGGAGGACAGCCAGAAGCTCCGGATCATGGATGAGTTTGGAGATGTCCAACACTCACCTTCAAATCAGGCACCGCACCCATCCACGGATCGGAGGACAGTCCGCGGACACGGATACGAGAGTCGGTCATGTAAAACTAATTGTAAATGTCTGGTTATATTTTGGAAGAAATTTAGTGAAAGTGAACAAACTTGATGCGAATTTTATCAAAACCGGGCTATATTCGTTGAATGTTGGATAATCTTTATATAAAACCAACGCACGTCATCGGATGCCTTGAAATAAATCCAAGAAAATGCGAGCACCAGTGTCATGCCCAGTACTTGAATTCTGGTAGGCAAGGGAGACCACCGTTCTCCAAACCAGACAATATTGGAGATGCCCACGATGTTATTTCTCAGACAAGTAGTTCCGGCACAGTGGTATGTATGCGTGCTTTAGCACCCTGGCTCCCATGCCTGACAAAAAGGGATGCCTGGCCACAACCTGAGAATTAGAAAATATGTGCCTGGTCAGGCATAACGTGTTTGGATGCATGCCTGGCCTGAAAAAGGCTTATTAGAATAGAGTATTCACTTGAGACCTGTCCCACTGAAAAAGGCAGCAGACAAGAGCAAGATTAGCCACCAGGCACATGCCCAGGACACCTATTTCTCACGCCTGAGTCAGGCTAAGAAAGATGCCTGAGTTACGAGCCAGGCTAAGGGCCAGTTCTTTTGGGCAATTCTCCGAGAATTGACCCCCTCCCCAGCTTCTCCCAGAATTGCCACTTCATCTTTTTTTACAATTCCTAGCTAGTTAAGATCTAGTTAGCTAGTAATTGTAAGAAAATATAGAGTGGCAATTGTGGGAGAAGCTGGGGAGGGGGTCAATTCTCGGAGAATTGCCCAAAAGAACTGGCCCTAAACATGATGTCAGAGTTGTAGGCTAGGCTAGCTTGGGCTGCTAGCTGTGGACAGCAACCAAACACCCTTCAGGCAGTTTCCAGGCAGGATACAGGCCAGGCGCGTCGGAACGAGGACGTCAACCAACTGCCTCTACATCTGCAGGTAGCGTGTTGAGTAACCTAGCACCTTTCTTTTCTTTCAATTAGAGCACTGGAAAAAAATACAGGATTAAGGAAAGTTCCACTACACTAGGAGCCTAGGAGCAGGGTATCCCGAAACTACGGTTCAATACACATCTATACCCAAGTGTAGAAGTTTTAAATTCAAAATTGATCTTAAATTTGTCCGGTACATTACAGATATCGTGGTAAGGGAGTATCTCAACCCCCTTCCCCTCCAACGAGGAGAAAAAGAAAACCTCCATTCGGAATCCAAAACCTTGGTTTCAGCCCTGCCCGCCAACGCTGCCCTCTCCGTCCTCTTTTAGTACCTGCCAACCTCCCTAAAAAAAGTACCTGTCAACCTCCGACTCCCATCCACCTCCAACGTTGTCGCCCGCTTTGGGCCGTTCGGCCTTGCCGGTGTCCCCACGTACGCATCAGTGGCACTTGCCGCGCCGCCGCCGTCGGCCTCGAGGCTGTTAGAGTTTGTATAGAATACATGTTATAATCTCAACTAAACCCCTCTCTCTATTCTCTCCCGTAGTATATCCAAACTACCGAATCTAAAGGATTGGTAGATCCTCAACTTGTACTCCAAGCTTGGCCTTGCGCCCTGATCAATATAACTCCACGAGGCTCCCTTACGAGGGAGTAGAAACGCTTCCTGACATGGTATACAGAGCCAACCTCTTCCCATCTAGCTAGCCAGAAAAGCCTTTCTCTCGATCGCCACCACCATCGATCGCCACCACCATCACCAGATCGCAATCACCACATCACCATGTCCTCCTCGGCCACCATCGTCATCAACCTTGGTGCCCCACTAGCCGAAAAACTCACCAGAACCAACTACATCCTATGGAGGACCCAGGTCATGCCGGGACTGCGAGGAGCGCAAGTCACCGGCCTCCTAGATGGATCCGATGTTGCGCCACCGAAGACGGTGCAGCAGCAGCAGGCGGACAAAACCATGGCAGAGGTGTCAAACCCTCTGTATGCGCAATGGATCTCGAAGGACCAGCAGGTCCTGAGCCATCTCCTGAATTCTCTGTCAAAAGAGATTCTCGCCCAAGTCACGAGTAAGGAGACAACTTTCGATCTTTGGACTGCTATCACTACTATTTTTGCCTCGCAGTCCCAATCCCGCAACACAAACCTACGGATTGCCATCACCAACACCAAGAAGGGCTCCATGTCGAGCACCTCCTACATCGCCAAGACGAAGAACTTGGCGGATGAACTCGCCGCAGCGGGTCGCCCTGTCTCTGATCCTGAGATGGTCGACTACGTGCTCGCTGGTCTCGACAGGGACTATGACGCTGTTGTGGCTGCCATCGGCGCAGTCAAGGCGATGATCTCAGTTGACAATCTCTTCGCCCAGATCGCGGCGTTCGATCAGCAGGTGGAGATGCTGGGCGACGACGTTGATGGAGATGCTGGGCGACGACGTTGATGCTGGCTTCAACTCCTCGGCAAACACAGCGTACAGAGGACTAGGGGCGGGCGTTCGGTATAAACCGAAATTTCAGTTTCTACCATTCGGTATATTTTGAAATTCAGTTAGTAAAACAGAAAACCGAAAATAACAAATTTAAATAGCTAACCGAAAATTTGGTTAACCGATTATTTCGGTCCAGTTTTCGGTTTATACCGAATAAACCGTGCGTGTGCCAACTGTTATCACAAGGAGGAGTGGCAGCGTCTTATATAGCAAAAAGTCACAGCCAAATCTCTTTACCCAGGCGAGGTGGGACTAAAGTCCCGTGGTCTGCAGTTCGTTCGCACGCTCACACACAACCTAGCTTCCAAGCGCGGGCACAGCCCAAGGTCCACTGGATATTTTTTCTTTTGAGGCACCCAAGGTCCACCAACGTGACTTCCTAGTGCGCTTCCTGGTTGCACATGGGCCAGTGGGCTTTATGGGTTGGTAGCTTTAGTAGCGAGCGTGGCTGGCCTATCTGCCTGGTAGCTTTAGCGTATGAGAAAATTGGAATGTCGCTCTGTGTACTGTCTCACATATAATTCGGTTTTTTCTCGGCTAACCGATGTAGAAACCGAACTAACCGAACTTAGTTCGGTTATTGAAAGTAAAAACCGAAATTACTTGTACCAATGATAAAAACCGAAATTTCGGTTTATTCGGTTTCGGCTTCGGTTCGGTGTTCGGTTCGTCGGTTTTTATGCCCACCCCTACAGAGGACGTGGGCGCGGCTACAGCAGGGGGCGCGGGTGCGGCTATAGCAGAGGCCATGGTCGAGGCAGGCGCTCCTCCCCAAGTCCATCTGGCGGCAACAGCGGCGGCGGCAGAGGTCGCGGTCGCCCACAGCAGCAACGACAACAGCAGGTTCGTGACTATCCGGAGTGTCAGATTTGTCACAAGCATCATCCAGGGGGTGTCTGTGACTGCTGGCACAGATATGATGAAGATGAACACGAGGACAAGGGGGCAAACATGGTCACCGACTCCTACGGTGTCGACACGAACTGGTATGCGGACACTGGCGCCACGCACCACATCACCGGAGAGCTGGAGAAGCTGACCATCCGGGACAAGTACCACGGACATGATCAAGTGCACACTGCGAGTGGTTCTGGTATGCAAGTTTATCATATTGGTCATTCAATTGTTAGAACCCCTAACAAAAATCTACATCTAAACAAAATCCTTCATGTTCCTGAAACTTCAAAAAGTCTTCTATCTGTTCATCGATTTACTCGTGATAACCATGTCCTCATTGAATTTCATCCTTATTTTTTTCTTGTCAAGGACTTGGCCACGAGGAGAGTACTTCTTAGGGGCAGATGTGTGGGAGGACTTTACCCACTCATATCTTCTTCATCATCGTCATCAAATAAACAAGCTTTTTTAGCGACCAAGCCTTCATCATCAAAGTGGCATAGCAGATTAGGTCATCCTTCGTCAATTATAGTTAAACATGTGCTTAGTGAAAATAAACTTCCTTACTCCCATGAAGGAGTCAGTTTGTGATCCGTGTCAACAAGCTAAAAGTCATCAGCTACCATATCCTGTGTCTACTAGCATCTCCACTGCACCCCTACAACTTGTATTCTCAGATGTATGGGGACCAGCTCCCACTTCAGTTGGTAGATACTCATATTATGTAAGCTTTATCGATGATTTTAACAAGTTCACTTGGATATATCTTCTTAAGAAAAGGTCTGAAGTGTTTCAAGTTTTCTCCAATTTTAAAAACCTTGTTGAGAGAAAACTGAACACTAAGATTATTGCTATGCAAACTAATTGGGGGGGGGGGGGGGGGTGGGGTGAATACAGGAAGTTAAATTCCTTTTTTCAGCAACTTGGTATTTCTCATCATGTTGCGTGCCCACATGCACACCAACAGAATGGTTCTGCAGAGAGAAAACATCGTCATGTTGTTGAAGTAGGTCTTGCCCTACTTGCCAATGCATCTATGCCACTAAAGTTTTGGGATGAAGCATTCCTCACTGCCACGTATCTCATTAACCTACTGCCTAGCAAAGTCATCAATTCTGAAACACCTGTCACACGTCTCTTTGCCACCACTCCAGATTATAAATCTCTTCGAGTGTTTGGTTGTGCATGTTGGCCCAACCTACGACCATGCAATACACGCAAGCTTGCGTTTCGTTCAAAAAAATGTGTCTTTCTGGGGTATAGTCCTCTCCACAAAGGAGTCAAGTGTTTAGATGTCACTTCTGGCAGGGTCTATATATCACGAGATGTTGCATTTGACGAATCTGTCTTCCCATTTGAGTCTCTTCATACAAACGCCGGAGCTCATCTAAAACAAGAAATCCTTCTTCTTCCTCCTAATCTCCGGCCCTTTGATCAAGGGGCGATAATTGTATTGACCATTATGATTGTCCAACCAGTTCTGGTGTTGCATTTGGTCACGCGCAGGTACATGGTGAAGTTGCAGAAGAAAATGGAGATGAAAATGATCAAAATCCGGTGCAAAACGAAGGCATATTGCATGTGGAAGAAGAAGACCAAGCCGTTGCTGAATACGAGGACGATACGCTGCAGCCTACGACAGGATCCCTCGGGATCGACGCGAGGATCCACCCCGGATCGCGCACGCGCTGCGGGCCAGCAACGAACTGCCACGTCGCTAGGCAGCGCGCCAGCCCCGCGCGACCCCACGCATAGGCGGGCGACAGCGATCGCACCAGCTCCCCTGGTCGGCTCGGGCGCGCCAGCCCTGCGCGGCCCCACGCACAGGCGGGCGACAGCGACCGCGCCAGCTTCCCCAGTCGGCTCGAGATTGAGCCCGCGCGTGTGCATGCAGCCGCATGCAGGATCTCCTGTGGCTAGCGACTCTGCGGCGATTGACTCCAGCAGCACCAGTGCAGACACACATCAGGCCATAGACTTTGGGACCGGATCCCCTGTGCAAAGCAGTGGATCTGGTGCATCCTCAGGATCCTCTGCGACAGAGACTCCTATGTCTTCTCCCGTGCAGCAACTAGCTCAAACTCAACCATTGATAACGTCACGTGTTACAACTCGTCTACAAAAAGGTATAAAAAATCCAAAGGTTCGAACTGATGGTACAGTACGGTATGGCATGATGTGTGTTGCAGGAGAACCAACAAAAGTAGAAGATGCACTTGGAGACTTGAAATGGAAGCAGGCAATGGATGAAGAATATTCAGCACTTATGAAGAACAAGACATGGCATCTTGTACCTGCACAAAGAGGTAAAAATATCATTGACTGTAAGTGGGTGTACAGAATTAAAAAGAAGGCAGATGGCTCCATTGACGGGTACAAGGCACGGTTAGTTGCAAAAGGTTTCAAACAACGGTATGGATTAGATTATGAGGATACATTTAGTCCTGTTGTCAAGGCCGCAACTATTAGGCTTGTACTGTCTATTGCTGTGTCCAGGGGATGGAGCTTGAGGCAGCTAGACGTTCAGAACGCGTTTTTGCATGGTGTTCTGGAAGAGGAGGTTTATATGAAACAACCACCTGGGTATGCAGATAAGAAAACACCCCATTATGTGTGCAGGCTTGACAAGGCACTTTATGGCTTAAAATAGGCCCCAAGAGCGTGGTACTCAAGGTTAAGCTCTCAGTTGAGGTGTCTTGGTTTTGTTGCATCCAAAGCTGACACATCCCTCTTTATTTATAACAAGGCAAACACTGTCATATTTGTGTTGATATATGTTGATGATATTATAGTTGCAAGTTCTTCACAAGATGCCACTAATGCCCTCTTGCATGATTTGAGATCAAAGTTTGCCTTGAAGGATCTTGGTGATTTGCACTTCTTCTTAGGCATTGAAGTTAAGAAGATTTCAGATGGTATAACTTTGAACCAGGAAAATTATGCTACTGAGCTCGTAGCTTGTATGAGGATGAAGGATTGTAAGCCTTCATCCACTCCACTGTCTCCTTCAGAAAAACTTTCAGCTTTTGAGGGTGAGTCACTCAATGAAGAAGAAAGCACAAGGTACAGGAGTGCTGTAGGAGCCTTGCAATATCTGACACTTACAAGATCAGATATATCATTTGCAGTAAATAAGGTTTGTCAGTATTTGCATGCACCTACTTCTGTACACTGGACAACTGTTAAAAGGATTGTCAGGTATATCAAACACACTGTGAGTCTTGGGTTACAATTCAGACGTTCCAGCTCCACACTTGGGAGTGCTTTCTCTGATGCTGATTGGGCAGGATGTAGTGATGATAGGAGATCAACTGGAGGATTTGCTATATTCTTTGGTTCTAATCTTATTTCCTGGAGTGCTAGAAAACAAGCTACAGTGTCAAGATCAAGTACTGAGGGTGAGTACAAATCATTAGCAAATGCAACTGCTGAGATCATCTGGGTTGAATCATTGCTTAATGAGTTAGGTGTTAAACAACACTGTGTCTCATGTCTTTGGTGTGATAACTTGGGAGCCACCTATCTCTCTGCTAACCCAGTCTTTCATGCTCGAACTAAGCATATCGAGATTGACTTTCACTTTGTAAGAGAAAGAGTTGCAGAGAAGAAGCTGGATATCAGATTCATTTCATCAAAAGATCAAGTGGCAGACGGGTTCACTAAAGGATTGCCTGCCCGGCCATTTGAAGAGTTCAAGAGGAATATCAATCTAGGATAGTTGAGATTAAGGGAGGGTGTTAGAGTTTGTATAGAATACATGTTGTAATCTCAACTAAACCCCTCTCTCTATTCTCTCCCGTAGTATATCCAAACTACCGAATCTAAAGGATCGGTAGATCCTCAACTTGTACTCCAAGCTTGGCCTTGCGCCCTGATCAATATAACTCCACGCGGCTCCCTTACGAGGGAGTAGAAACGCTTCCTGACAGAGGCTATCGCACACTGCTCTCACCGGAATCAGCAAGACACGATTGAAAACTTTGGTTGCATATGGAACAACAATCTCGCTGAAGTTTAGGATTTTCGTTTCATGCTGCAAGTGCATGCCAAAGCCAAGTACCGAAAGAAACGGCGGGTTCCGCACACGAGTGCATGCATGCATGCATGCACCACCCGGCCGGCCCATGCACACCTCTCCGCCGCCGCCGCATCTCCTTCCTGACATGTTGGCCAGCTAGAGCGAGCTCAGCTAGATCGGCAAGATTCATGCATCTCGATGGACCTGAAAACATGTCCTCTCTCCAGGGAGAAAACTCGGGCCGACTGGGATCTGATCACCACAGTCGCTTTCTAGACCCATGGTGCTCATAGACTTTTTGTCACCATGCCCATGCATGACTAGGCCGGCGATTGGTCGCTGACCGGCGTTTAGTGTATGTGCATGTCACTGACCCGCGCATTTCGGGTGCAGGGTTGACATTTTCCGAACCACCTCCACCTACACGCTGCCTCACCGGTCCGCTGATCTGTGTCCATAAATCCGGCTGCATCCATCCATCCATCCATATCGGTGGCGTGCACGGAACGTGTTTGACATATCCGTCCATGTGGATGGCACCGTCCTCTCGCCGACGACTCCACCTGCTTCTGCTGCTGCTGCTTTGCTGCCGCAGAGCTCGATTCAAGGTGGCGGCGGCGGCGACGGAGGAGGAGGAGGAGGCGTTGTCCCACTATAGCTTCCCGGTGTTCGACGGCAAGTCCACCGCAGACGGCGTGGCGGTGGCCACCAACTCGGCCATGCTGGCGCCGGCCACCTTCCTCTTCGACGCCCAGATCTTCCCGCAGTTCAACCACTCCGAGGGCTACGTGCTCCTCTCGCGCCCCGTCGCCCTCTGGCGCATGGACGACGACGACGCCGCCGCCGTCCGCGAGGAGGCGTCGTTCAACACGAGCTTTACAGTTGCCTCAGCTAGCCGAGTTTCCGAGCCCGTCGCCTTCGTCGTCCTCCTCGACAGCTTCCCGCCGCTGAACCGCAAGAACGAGAGGCACCGCCCGGGCGTCGACGCAGACTCCGGTGTCTCCGTGCCGAACGCCACCAGCGGCCTCGCCGCCGTCGAGGTCGGCACGGTGACCTCGTACGGCCCGCGCCACAGGGGCGTAGGCCTCAACGTCACCATCACGCCCAACCGCACGTCGTCCGCCGGCCAGCTCGCCGTGCGGATCGAGTACGACGCCCCCGCGCACCGTCTCTCGGTCTACGCCGGCGACACCCCGGACCCTCTCGTCCTCGACGCGCCGCTCGACCTCGCCAGCCGCCTCCCGACCAGGGCCGCGCTGGTGGGGTTCTTCGCTGACACGGTCCGGGACGTCGTTGTCGGCGTCCGCGACTGGGAGCTGACGGTAGACAGGCTCCACGACAACGACGACGAGGCTCGGCGGGAAGAAGCGGCGAAGGAGAGCACGTCGGCGTCGTTGCTAGTGATACTGGTGGCGTCGATCGGCTCGGTGGCGGCCGTGGCAGTCGTCGTCGTAGCCGCCGTGATGGTGTGCCTCGTCGTGTCCCGCCGCCGGGCGCTCGACAAGGAGCTGCAGCAATGCTACAATGCCTATCACGCGGGGACTAGGCTCTGACTACTTTTGTACGATTCTTCCGTCCATTCTCTCTTGTATATATGCGAGTATGTTCCTTGAATTCTCATGCATGCGACATTGTTTCTACACGCATGCATGGTCAATGCATGTTTATGCTCCCTCCCAAAATAAGTGTCGCTGATTTAGTATAAAGTTATAAATGCTGCTGATTTAGTATAAGGTTATAACTAATAAATCGGCGACATATATTTTGGGACGGAAAGAGTATATATTTTGCCGCCACCGTTCAGTTTAGATGGTGCATAAATAGCGGAAAAGATTTCGCTCCGCTTTGTACATAAAGAACTTTGAAACCATACAACCGATCGAACGAAAGATACAAAAGGCTAACTAACAGCTAACGAGCTCCAAATACACCAAGAACACTTGAGCATTGGAGCCCTCCACGAATATGAGGTGATCAAGCCATTGAAGAGAGGAAGTCGGGAGAGTTGCCCGCTGCCGGAGCACCGTCAACTCCCATGAAGCCACCCGATGTTGCTCCCTCATCCGACTCTACCTATGAAGAAGGCCTCTGCCTTCTCGCCCTGGATTGAAGGGCGCAACACCATTGGTAGGTAAAATTGCTCACCCCCGAGCAAGAAACAAGGCCAACACCATGCCGGTGGTCAGAAGACTGCAAGCACGACCACCTCATCTTGCTAAGCAAACCTCCGACATCATCATCGCCTCCGGCAAAGACCAACATGTTCACTGCAAGCTGCTGAATGGGACCAGCACCACCGAGAGCTGCCCTGCGCCAGATTTGGACGCATGAGCCACTGCCACACAGTCGCGCTGTCCACCCGGCTACACACGCTATAGCCACAGCGCTCCGCGCAAGCGCCGCGTCGCCCGCACATTGCTACATCATGCGCTGCTTCATCGTGGTTGGGGAGGAAAAAGGACCCCGCTGCCGGCCAACGCGATGGCTTTGCCCCGGTGGCTCCAACCGGCGGCGGCAAGACAGAGGATGGGCGGAGGGAGAAGGCGCGGACTGGCTGGCACCGCCACCCGAGTCGCCCGTGGGGACGGCGTGTGGGCAAGGAGCAGGTTTTTCGGCGCATAAATCCAGTTCAAAAGTCAAATATTTTTAAATCTAACCAAATATAAAGGAAACTATCAACAACTACAATATAAAATAAGTACATTATAAAAGCATATGTTATGGAGAATATATTGTTACATATTGAGTTAATTACACATATAGTACACAAACTTGCGCAGTGTGTACAGATTCATACAACAACTTGAAAAATGACACAAATTGGTGCACTAACTTGAGTTTCGGAAACATTTTCATACATTTCCGTTACTCACCGTCAAATGGTCCGTTAACTCTGCCAATCTGCCTATATCGCAGGCCACCATTACAGTAGGTCCCACCTGCCAGCTGGAACAGAAAGAAACTAAATATAAAATGGTGCATCCCAGGGATTCAAACACAAGACCTTGTGTGCTGCAGGCTCACTCGTGCGCGCGGGCTAGCCAACCAAACCAAAACAACTAGCTGATGAATAACGATGCAGAACCTCTTTTATTTCTTGAGAACAGTTTATTTGCTGTATCACTTTTTTTTGCGGGATTACTGTAGCACTTTTCAACGTGGGATATAGAAAGAAATAAGCACGGCACCCGATTTGCATTGCCCGGTCAAATGAAATGGGCGCGCAACGTATGGGGACCATGACCCTTATGTTTGCGTGCAGTTTGTGAGAAGAGTAGTGTTAAGTTGTGGTTGACAGTCTCGTTGGAGCCTTTAAAAAAAATCAAAATGCATATTTAGAAAATTTTGGAAAATCAAAAAGAAATATGTGAAAACTTATGTGGAGCCCGTCTCTCAAATCCCATACGTATGCATCTAAAAACTTTCCAAAATATATATGCATGCACATATACATGTAGACTACACATATGTGTGAAATTTTATGTAATATAACTTCGACGTGCGTGTAAAAATAAGACAAATATGTATATAAAAATGGGTTGTTCTTTTGCAATTGGGTCGAGATTTTTTGTGTGTGAGGCTAACAAATCATTATATTTTTAAACTATTTTTTACAGATTTGTATTGAGCACATACAAGTGTTCACAAAACATATTTTTTAAAACTTTTAAATATGCTTTTAGAAAAAATTCAAAAAAAAGGCTCCAGGAAGCCCGCCAGCCACAACTTCGTACTCTCGTTTGTGCGACTATAATGCTTGTGCTCATCAAGTGGATAAAATGGTTATCTAGTGGGATGACTATGTAAAATCTTAAAGATGCTATGTCAGCTCAGTCTTTCGGAGGTGTTCATGTCTTCCAGCGTCGTCTCCGTCTCTTAATGCATGTATGTACCTGTAGCTTTGAGAAAGCAGCATGCACTAGAAAAAAGAGAGAAAAGCAGCGGACACTACCAGTAAAAATAATACATTAATGAAAAAGAAAGCGCCGTATCGCAGTCTAAAAGGATATGGAGAACTTTGTATCGTTGTTTAACAGAAACAAACAGGTGGAATTTGTGGTTAGCACCTTTCACCTTCCTAGTTTGAGCGGGCGTCTCTGTTTCGAAACCTGGACAGAACAATTTTTTTAGATTAAAACTAATATCTCTCAGTGGCTGACAGGATGGACCCACGTTATGATAGAGGAGAGAGCACCAATATAGAGGAATGTAACGATGTACTAACGGTAAGTGACGGAACTGTACTGAAATGTTTCCCAAACTCAAGTTATATGATCAATTTGTGTCATTTTGCAAGTTGTTGTATGAATTTGTACGCACCGTGCAAGTTCGTGTATCATAGGTGCAATTAACTCTTACATATTTGATCATATTTGTTTGTCTTTACATTTTTGCACGTACTTCCTCCGTCCGGAAATACTTGTCATCAAAATGAATAAAAGGGATATATCTAGACATATATTAGTTCTAGATATATCTCTTTTTATCCATTTTGATGACAAGTATTTTCGGACGGAGGGAGTACATGATTGATCAAACTTAGAAAATATTAATAAGATAATAAAATGACAAACCTATACTAGGTGACATGTGCTTGACATACTAGTGAAGTAGTAGCATTTCCATCGTGTTACTACTTTGATAATAAAATGGCAAAGTCGTTGGTTTTGGTTAAGTAGTGGTTGTCTCCGCGCATGTCACTTCTTTCCATCCACAGTTTGTACTTAGAACTTTGTGCTAACAAGGCATGGGTGCATGCACGGAATAAGCTGGATGTACGACCTAACGCACTCTCACACCGGCCAGTTGACCAATTAAGACTACCCACAATGGGAGTAACATAGGTAGTAACATCACACATATCTAGATAAAATGGATGATGTGGCAAGCAATAAATGAAGAAAGAGAGGCATGTGGTAACATAGCTAGTTACTACTAGTATGAGTAACATCACATATATCAAGGTAAAATGAGTCTATGGTCTAATAAATGAAGTGTTGCATGTTACCACACATATGTTACTACCCACTATAGAGGTAGTAACATAGAGTAGTAACATGAGCATGTTACTACTCTATGTTACTACCCATTGTGGCTAGTCTAAGGCATTTTCGCTGAAGGGTTGACATTGCCCAATGGGGCAAGTGGGCGGGGACTGCCTCCGCCGAAATGGAAGGCAAAAATCACTATTTTGACATGTGGACAAAACAATATCACAAAATAAACCGTTGGCGATTTTTTTTCATCCGGCTGACCCTTTTGTGTAGCGTCCGACAGCTAGGCGCAACACTAGACTATGCAGCATCTGACTCTCAGAGGCGACACGCCTAGCCAGCGTCGCACCATAGGCTGACTGCAAAAATGATAAGTTAGTGTGTAACGTCTGAGAGTTAGGCACAGTATAGCGCCTAGCATCTACTCGTAGAACTGATCGGTGGTGCATTGGAGTCCTCTTCTAGCTCATTTGCAAATTGCAAGCAATAAGTTGGCTTGCTTCGAAGAGAACGGAGCCCCCATGAACGAGGATACACGGTTTGTTACACTGTTTGCACCAGCACCGGAAGTCTAGAACTTTTTCGGGCCAATCATGCATCACAAGCAGGGACGGATTCAAGGGGGGACGAGGTGGGGGGGGGGGGGGGGGAGACCCCCCCCGACGATAGCATTTCCTGTTAATAGCGACTAGATTTCCCTAGATTTTGGCTAACTGTGCGTAGTGTCTGTCTCGTTTCGCCCCCCCCTTTGGCCATGTCCCTCTCTCTGTAACGCAACGTGAAGGCCCAACCCATATACGTCAGATTATTGGCAAAACCCAAATTTGTAGCAAAAGAAGAAGGGGAACCCCATTGTAGAAGGCAATGGGGCTAGGTCAGGAACGCACGCACGCACGCTTAGGTCAGGTCGTGGCTTCGTTGGTGGCTGCTACGAGATCGACGCCTGATGCCCAGTTGCCCGCCGCCGGCTCTGCTGCTATAGGGGCACCGTCTAGAGCAGTTCATGATCCATCGACGTGGAGTTTCCAATCTTAGTCTAGAATTGCTGAAGGGGAAATCCAGACCTTGCACGGCTGATCGGCCTGCCGGCCGCAGAGTCAACATGAGGGGCAACGACGCATGGAAAATGGTTAGATTACTCTCTCTTCTTCTCAATTACTTAGTCGATGGCTCATGTTTTGAGGTTAGATTAACTTGTGCCTTTAGAAGTACAACCGAAGTACAAGATTTGATCTGTATAAACTACAAAAAAAATATTAACCGTGAGACATGGTTTTGCATTGGTTATCTGTTCCTCTAGTTGAATGATTTAGTTACATGTCGCGCCAATTGTCTTTGCTTGATTAGGATATATAGTTCATCAACCTAGACTATTGTCCCACTAAAAAAACTAGGGTACTGTGTCTCTGAATGATCTTCTTATAAGTTTACACACTGCCCCCCATGATAGAATTCTGGCTCCGTCCCTGATCACAAGATGTCAAAGAGATAACTATGCACTGCTCCAGTGAGTGTATTTTCCAAGAGCGACCTTCTGTGTGGTGAAGACACGATAGTAAAACCGCAAAAGAGCCTTAATCACGCATCACTGACAGTTGTAGTTGGTCGCGATAGATATGGTTAGTTTTATCCGAGCTAATTAACTAGGAGTAGCGATGACAGTGACATGCATTGAAATTAGGACGAGCCGGTTGGTAGAGCAAAATAATTGGCAATGCGTATCCTTTGGCGTGTGGTAGTCAAATAGGGCATATGCACTGTTGATTTTTTATCGTTTGTTTGATAGGTTATGCACTGTTCGTGTGACATACATGTGTTGGACAATTATTGGTGGATGGTTAATTAGGAGGTGTTAGTTCCTAATCGGCTACTCACTCGAATTAGTAAGTTATATATTTGCCGTCTTCTAACGGAAAAAATGGTTGGCCTCACCGAGTGCACAGTGTCTGGTGCACTACCAGAGAATGTAGAGCGAGGGCGGCGAAATGACTCCCCAGCGCAGATGTAGTTTTAAATCTCCGGCGGACCGCTTACTATCGAAGGAAGAGGATGATAAGCATAATTTTCAATGTAATTTTACCTTTTTTACTGGCCATTCTACGTCTTATCTATTGATTGTATTGTTTTTTTGTTTTCATAATATTAATCAGATAAAAAAATGTCCTTTAAGTGACTATTAAACAGTTGATCATTCCCTTCTGTCTTATGGATGACTAGGGAAGGTCGCCCTTCTCCAAGATCCGGCGACGGTGAGGTCTTCTACCCCTGTCATGGATGGTTCACATCTACCCTGCTTCTCATGAGGCGTCCTGTTCTTGTTTTCCCCAACCTTTCATCCGCAAATCAGCTCTCTCTAGTGGCTGGCCTTGGCGACGCCATCTATTTTCTAAAATCAAACTTAGAACGATCGTTCTACTGTATTTTTATTAAATGATAATATATAGAGTCGTAGCACAACAAAAATAGAACAAAAGGTCATCCAATTCCAGCTCTCATATTCCCAAATGTTAAATATACATGGTGATGTGTGTAGGTGTTGTTGCTAGCAGTAAACATATGACTTCAATGCATACACACAGGTCATACGTTGGTAACAAGGTGGACATCACAACACATATAATTATACATGAATCGAAGAGATATACAAGAATACGACACGGCATACAAATGTCGTACATAGCTATATCAACAAACAAAGGTCACACAACCCAACATGACAGTACAAGCATCATCCAGAAGGCACAATCCAAGTACGGATAAGAAGCAAATATGCCAAAGAGGCAAGAGAATTAAGTAATGCCCACTCTGCTAATCCCAGGTTCCCGATCGGATCATAAGTCGTCGAAGAAGAAGACTCCAAATGAACAACACATCGCTCTCACGTTAGAGCATCGCTGTCGGTGTCAAAACCGGCGGATCTCGGGTAGGGGGTCCCGAACTGTGCGTCTAGGCGGATGGTAACAGGAGACAAGGGACACGATGTTTTTACCCAGGTTCGGGCCCTCTCGATGGAGGTAAAACCCTACTCCTGCTTGATTAATATTGATGATATGGGTAGTACAAGAGTAGATCTACCACGAGATCAGAGAGGCTAAACCCTAGAAGCTAGCCTATGGTATGATTGTTGTTCCCTTACGGACTAAAACCCTCCGGTTTATATAGGCACCGAATAGGGTTAGGGTTACACAGAGTCGGTTACAATGGTAGGAGATCTACATATCCGTATCGCTAAGCTTGCCTTCCACACCAAGGAAAGTCCCATCCGGACACGGGACGAAGTCTTCAATCTTGTATCTTCATAGTCCAGGAGTCCGGCCAAAGGTGATAGTTCGGCTATCCGGACACCCCCTAATCCAGGACTCCCTCAGTAGCCCCTGAACCAGGCTTCAATGACGACGAGTCCGGCGCGCATATTGTCTTCGGCATTGCAAGGCGGGTTCCTCCTCCGAATACTTCATAGAAGATTTTGAACACAAGGATAGTGTCCGGCTCTGCAAAATAAGTTCCACATACCACCGTAGAGAGAATAATATTTACACAAATTCAATCTGCTAACGTATTTCGTGGCATGACATCAGACCACGGCCAAACCTTTATTCGAATCTTTTTTACTGTGCCACCTCAGCGCGTTTAGCGAGTCGGTTTCCTTGGCACGTCTTGTGAAAGCAGAGATCGTGTCCCCTTATTCCGGGATTCTCATTAATACGAGCACGGGTAACCCAGTCGTGCCCGTTGGCACGTCTCCTCTATCGAAGGCGAGTCCTGAACGGTCACGGGGAAGGCTCTTGGTATTCAACCTCTTTATAAAGAGACTAAGGCTCCACTCCTTTCTTTCAATCTCAATCGAATCCGCCCCTCGCCTCGAGTTCCAACACCCAAAGCTCCAGATTCAGGCGCTTCAGACCTTCGATGATGTCCGACTCCGACTTGCAAGGCCGGTGGATGCCTTCCTCCCTTACGGAAGAAGACGTGCTAAAGCTAAGAGATGCCAGGTATCTAACCGGCGAAATTTCGCATAGGCTGCCTGCCCAAGGGTAGGTTATTCCCACTCCCGAGCCTGGCGAAAGCGTAGTGTTTGTGTCTCACTTTCTTCGGGGGCTAGGCTTCCCGACGGACCCCTTCGTGAGGGGGCTCATGTTTTACTATGGGTTGGAATTTCATGACTTGGATCCGGAGTCCATCCTCCACATCTCATCGTTCATTGTCGTGTGTGAAGCCTTCCTCCGCATTACCCCTCACTTCGGATTGTGGCTCAAGACCTTCAAAGTGGAGCCGAAGATAATCAAGGGGCAGCAGGCAGAGTGCGGAGGGGCTGTTATAAGCAAGAATGCTGATGCTCCATGGCCCGAGGGCTCTTTTCAAGAGGAGCTCAGCCTATGGCAACAAGAGTGGTTTTATATCACAGCTCCCAGGGGCACCAAATGGGTGGGGCCACCTGCCTTTCGCTCAGGTCCTCCACCGCGGCTGGCGTCATGGGTCAATAAAGGACTTGACTGGGGGCCGTCCAAGGACGTGCCTTTGTTGCAGGGCCGCATTTGAGACCTCCTAGAGAGAGAGATCACTCTGGTCGTAGTAGCGCAGGTCGAGCTGATTCGTCGCACCCTTGCCCTGCAAACGTCGCCCCCTCCGCCTATGGGAATTTAACCCGGAGGGACCACGAGCTCTCCAACATTTTATGGGCGCGACGCCCGTGGAGATGTACAAGCTTTTCTTCGGATAACAAGCGATGTGTCCGTACTTGACCGAGGACGCAGGTCTGAGCTGCAATTGCCCGGATACTCAAGTAAGTAGCCCTGTACCTGGACACGCTATCCCATATTTATCACGAACTTGCCCTTTAAAAGAGCTGTCCCTTGAACAAGAGTGGATAGCGAAAGCAAAGTTAATCAGGTGTCCGGCCCCCCTCCCTGAGACCACGCCGGATCCCGTGTTAACCAGGATGCTGGAGGTTGCGCCTTCAGAAGAAGGTGAAGGGGGGAACAAGGAAGCTACCGCCTCCGTGAAGGAGGCTGTCAGGAAAGGAGGGATCGAGGATCCCTCCATCCAAGGGAAGAAGAGGACCGCCTCTGAAGACCCAGAGACCATGGTCTCAAAGCGGGGGGAGAAATCTTTGCCAGAGGGTCCTACGCCGAGAGATGCCTCGGCCGCATTGTGCCCCCAAGGGGATCAGCCCTCCACCGAGCCGTAAGTAAAAAGGGGAGTTTTTTTTAAAATAAAGGATATCCCTGCCCTATTTCTGATGAAGATAACCGAAATTTTACCTTGTAGTTCGGATCTCAGCCCTTCTCAGCAGAGCTCATCTTCGGGGGATCTTCGTCCGGAGATGATGGAGAGCGAAACGCCTCCCCCTACCGCACTGTCTTGCGAGGCGGGCGACCCTGAGGTGTCGTCGCGGAGGGTTTCTCCGAGTCCGGCGGGGCCGGAAGGCAGTCGTATGTCCCCTCAAAGCCCTCCGCATCCGGCCTTCAAAAAAGGCCATCGGACGAGTCCGGCACCACCTGGTGTGCGGTCGGAGGAGCTGAAGGATCTGCTCGGGCGAGCGTCTATCTCAAAAGATCACCGTGCGTTAATGGGTACGGTGATTGAAAGGATTTCATCCGCTGAGAGCGGATTGCACGAAGCCGTCAGAAGTTTACTGACAGGTTTTGAGGTACGCAAAATGATGTACCTTCTGACAGTTTCGCATATAAAATGCGCCATGTGTATATAGTAGCCCCTGAGGCTCGGTGTGTTGTCAAAAAATGACAACGCGCCGAGGATCATAATCCCAGGTATAATATGTTGCCCTTCCTATGTAGGTGGCGAAGGGTCCGGTGGCTACCCAGACTGATGAATTTGCCGAACTAAAGCGGCAACTTGACATGGCGGATGCCGACATCGCGCTTGTCAATAAGCGACTTGACGAGTCACAAGGTATGCAATTTCTCCGCGGACACCTGGTAAGGGAGCTTGATGCCCGTGACTTACAACATGTATGCTTGATGCAGATGGTGCCGCTGCCATGGAGAACCTTCGGGCGGAGCTCGCCCGAGCCAAGGAGCAGGCCAGAAAGAGTGAAGCGGCTGCCTTAAAGGCGGCCGAAAAGCTAAAAGCCAAACAGGCTGCTCACTGCCGAAGCAAGAAGGAAATGGCCAAGATGGCCGTGAAGTTGAAGAATGCTGCCGACCGCTGCAAGCTTCTTAAAAAGGAAGATCGAGCAGTACAAGAGGACCTGAAGAAGGCCACTACCAAGGCCAAGGACGCTCGCTCTGCGATGAGAGCTATGAAGGAGGAGCTGCGTCAGGCCGGAGATATCGCGGCTGGAAAGCCCTTTCTGCTGCGGAGGAAATTCATGGATCCTAAATATGCTCAGTTGGACCGGCTGTGGAGTGCGGAGGATGCTTATCTGGACTTGGCGGCGAGTGCCACGGACGCGGCCGAACACTTCGGAGATCAAAAGGATCACAAAATGGAGAAGGTTTTTTGGTCGCAGTTCCATAATCCAGAGCGCCCACTTCCATTAACCGACCGCTTGGCCGAATGGGCGGAGCTGAATATGTTATCCGGACTTGCCATGAAGGATGTCGTGAGTCTTTTGTGGCTGAAAAGGCCCGAGCCGAAGAGTTATTTTGGCTTGGTGCAGCAGTTCCTTGGTGCGGTGCCGCATATCAATGCAATGAGGAGGTCGGCGTGCATAGAGGGTGCGCGAATGGCTCTTGCCTGTGTCAAGACATACTGGGCGGAGATGAAGGCTACCGATGTTGCATCCCAAGATTCGGACGGAAGCCGAGTACCTGTCGAGCACTATTTTCAGGAAGTTCTGCAGGGCGCTCGTTTAATAGAGACGTAGTGCTCGAAGGATATTATGTTCGAATACATGTATTATTGTGAAACAATGTATCGATGGAATATAAAATCTTTTTATACTTGTGCCTTTCAAGAATTAAAATACCTCCTGTGCGGCCGCTAATGTATATGTATATATAACCTGAAGGATGCAGTCTTCGGCTTCAGCCCCACGCATATAATGCGGGGGTGTTTGCAAAAGGCGCATTTTCACACTTGATCCAACATCTTGGTCCTATAAAGGAGGTGGTAGCGCGGCAAACTAGGCAACCGGACTATAATGCTTTATCACTTTCACTTAGCCATAGAGTTTGACAGTGGGGCTACTATATAGCCCCTAGGGGCACCGCGGTCACCCGAATTCGGGGCGCGTATGTGCCTGCCCGGGAAACGGCCCTTCGTCAAGGCGGAGGAATCCTAAAGATTTCGGCGGGTCATCGAGTGGTTGACCAGTCTCATGCTATATCATGACAGTCAGTTTTCGACTTTCTCTACTGAGGTGCTCGCCTGGCCGAACCGGGGCACAATCGCAGTAGTTCTCCTGGTGCCGCCTTAGCCGATAGAGCGGAACGTAAGGCATCAAACACAGGAGCCGGGCAAACCCAACATTTGACCAAAGACATGATTCGGAGCTGATGCATATAAGGCCTAACTCGAGATGCCGAACACTCCCTAAGGTATTCGGTCTTTATGAGAACGGGCCGAACAACGCCCTTGGTAATAAGCCCCTGGTGTCCAGGTACGCGCAAAATTCTGACGTGGCCCATGCCAAAATGCCAGCCTCCTCCTCGGTTGTAGCAAGAAACCAGGGGATGTGTATCAACAAGAGACAGTAAAAAAAGGTTTATGCAGGGTCTTAATCTGAAAAGAATCATTGTCACGGGTCCCTACTGCATGTCTGCGCCTGTGTCTCCGTTGTGCCATATCCTGGACGGGTGTAGCACGGTGTTCATCTGTAAAAGAGAGGAACTTAGTTGAAAAAGATCGTGCGAAAATGTACATTATGTTAAATAAACAAAGTAGGATTCAAAAAATGAATAAAATTGAGCTTTATTGTCTCTTGTTGTACAGGGGTATGCGGCTAGCAAGCTCTTGTATGTTTATGCCGGACTCGTCTAGCCGTGTTCGGGGTCTGAACGACCTGTTTAGGTGCTTTGATTGGTGAAGCCGGTTTAATGTGTGGCTGTCAAGGCAGTCACACAATCTTCCGCGCTCGAGGAACACTCAGTATTTCCCTTTAAGGAGATGATGCCACGCGGACCGGGCATTTTAAGTGTAAGGGATGCATAATGCGGTATTGCGTTAAAGCGGGCGAAAGCTTCGCGTCCCAGTAGTGCTTGGTAGCCACTTGTGAATGGGGCGAGGTGGAAGGTTAACTTTTCGCGGCGGAAGTTGTCGGGTGAGCCGAACACAACTTCTAGCAGTAGAGAGCCCGTACAATGGGCATATGGGCCTGGCATTACCCCTTGAAAGGAAGTGTTGCTATGGCGAATTTTGGTTGGGTCTATCCCCATTTTGCGGATTGTGTCCTGATATAGCAGGTTTAGATCACAACCGCCGTCCATTAGGACTCGTGTAAATTGGAGTCCGTCGATTATCGGATCTAATATCAAGGCAGTCCATCCTGCATTCCGGATACTTCTAGAGTAATCCTGATGGTCGAAGGTGATTGGTTTTAACAACCAGTGGCGGGACTCCTCTGGGATAGGCCGTATGGCGCGTATCTCTATGGGTGCCATTCTGTTTTTCCCTTTTGTCACGTAAAGTGAGTTTACTGTTTTGACATCTTGTGGGAAATTCTTTTGTTTTCCGGTGCTCTGCTTGTGGGGTTCGTCGTCATCCTCACTTGGTGTGTCGAGCCCCTTGTGTTCGGCGTTGAGTTTGCCGGACTGCTTGAAGACTCAACAATCTCTGTGGGTATGGTTTGCAGGATTCCCGGGAGTACTGTGGATTTGGCATATCTTGTCCAAGATTTTGTTTAAGTTAGATAGCTCGTCCCTGTTATCCTTAAGGGGTAGTTTTTTATGATTCTGCCGCGAGCTTTTGAATCCGGCGTTGACTGCCGTGCTCTTCGGGCTGTTTCCCTTTGTCCGGCGCTGGTCCTTGCTGCGCCGCGGTTTCCCGTTTCCATCCCTGACTTTAGATGTACTTGGGTCGCTGGTACTGCATCTTGCCAGCCAGCTATCTTCTCCCGCGCAAAAGCGGGTCATGAGGCTTGTTAATGCGGCCATTGTTCTTGGCTTTTCTTGGCCGAGGTGTCTGGCGAGCCATTCGTCTCGGACATTGTGTTTGAAAGCTGCTTAGGCTTCGGCGTCCGGACAGTCGACTATTTGGTTCTTTTTAGTAAGGAATCTGTTCCAGAATTTTCGGGCTAACTCTCCGGGTTGTTGAGTTATGTGACTTAAATCGTCTGCATCCGGAGGTCGGACATAGGTCCCTTCAAAATTTGCCCGAAAAGCATCCTCTAGCTCTTCCCAATTCCAATGGTGTTTTCGGGGAGGCTTTTGAGCCAATGCCGGGCTGGCCCTTTGAGCTTGAGGGGTAAGTATTTTATGGCATGGAGGTCATCTCCTCTAGCCATGTGTATGTGGAGGATGTAATCCTCGATCCAGACTCCAGGGTCTGTTGTTCCGTCGTATGCTTCTATGTTTACGGGCTTGAATCCCGCTGGAAATTCATAATCCAGAACCCCATCGGTGAAACATAGGGGGTGTGCGGCACCCCTATATTTAGGTGTACCATAATATTCGGATACTTGATGTGTTGCATTGCTTACTAGAGCTTGCTTTCTTGGCCCGTAGATAGATCTAACTGGGCCATCTTTTTGATGCGAATCCGTGTGCGGATCGCGTGCTGGCTTGTGTGCGGTGCCGTTTGCGGCTCTACGTTTGCCATGGGGTCGTCTATCCGATCGGGTGGTCTCCTTGTTCTTTGATTGCGGGGGCTCTACGGCCTCCTCATCAAATTAGGGCAGTAGTTTTCGCTTCGGGTAGCTCTTTGTTCGGCGACTATCGCCGTATTTGTCTGTGGTGTTGAGTACTTTGCTCCATCTGATTCTGAGCGCATCTTCCGTTGCTTTGAGCTTCTGCTTCTGCTTTTCCAGGCTACGCGCAGTGGCAACGAGCCTTTTGTGGAGGTTCTTCTGCTCCAACAACTTGTCCGGCGTGAGATCGTCCGGACTGTTATCTTCGCCGAGGACGGGTTGTTTATCCAGATTGTCCTGTTCAGATGGTTGCTCGATAGCATGTTCATCGTCCATCGGTTCGCCCTACTCTATGGCTGGGTCTGTATGGCTGCTGTCTTTGTCGAGGCGGGACTTTGAGCGGCGCTTACGTCGCCGTTTTGACTGTTTTTCGAGGGAATGATCCCTCATGGCGTCTCGTTGTTCCTCGTCGTCGCTTCCTTTAGGTGTGTCCACCATGTATACATCGTGAGATGAGGTGGCTGTCCAGTGCCCTATAGGTGCTGGTTCATGTTTGTCTCCTACATCGTCGTCCATACCGTCGATGTCTTCGGAGTCGAAGTCGAGCACGTCGCTTAAACTTTCTACGGTGGCTACGAAGTGGGTGGTGGGTGGGAGTCAAATTTCTTCGTCGTCCGCATCCCAACCTTGCTGACCATAGTCCAGCCAGGGCTCTCCTGATAAAGAGAGAGACTTTAGTGAATTCAGGATGTTGCCAAAGGGCGAGTGCTGAAAGATGTCCGCGGTGGTGAACTCCATGATCAGCGCCCAATCGGATTCGATTGGCAGGGGCGCGGAAGGTTCGGAGTCCGGAGAGGAGTCAGGCACCTTGGAGTCACGAGCTTCGCAAAGGACAGGGTTGGTGTTCGGGTCAATCGCCGTAGAGATCGCAGCCCCCAAGGCGGAGTCCAACCACCCGTCCTTGATCGGCGCAATCGGCTCTGAACTAAGGGTCAGAGTGGGAACTGGTGCGGCCCTCAGTGCACTGTTCGGCGGCAGAGCTAGATCATGCCCATCGTGATAGTGCGGCGCGCTTGGCTGTGGCTCGAACCCATCGAAGATCAAGTCTCCGCGGTCGTCAGCCGTGTAGTTTAAACTTCCAAATCTGACCTGATGGCCAGGGGCGTAGCTTTCAATCTGCTCCATATGGCCAAGCGAATTGGCCCGCAGTGCAAAGCCGCCGAATACGAAGATCTGTCCGGGGAGAAAAGTCTAACCCTGGACCGCATCGTTGTTGATGATCAGAGGAGCCATCAGGCCTAAAGATGACAACACAGAGGAACTCTCAATGAAAGCACCAATGTCGGTGTCAAAACCGGCGGATCTCGGGTAGGGGGTCCCGAACTGTGCGTCTAGGCGGATGGTAATAGGAGACAAGGGACACGATGTTTTTACCCAGGTTCGGGCCCTCTCGATGGAGGTAAAACCCTACTCCTGCTTGATTAATATTGATGATATGGGTAGTACAAGAGTAAATCTACCACGAGATCAGAGAGGCTAAACCCTAGAAGCTAGCCTATGGTATGATTGTTGTTCCCTTACGGACTAAAACCCTCCGGTTTATATAGGCACCGAAGAGGGTTAGGGTTACATAGAGTCGGTTACAATGGTAGGAGATCTACATATCCGTATCGCCAAGCTTGCCTTCCACGCCAAGGAAAGTCCCATCCGGACGCGGGACGAAGTCTTCAATCTTGTATCTTCATAGTCCACGAGTCCAGCCAAAGGTGATAGTTCGGCTATCCGGACACCCCCTAATCCAGGACTCCCTCAATCGCCTTACCTGTACATGCACCCGTTATTATTGTGGTATCTGTGAGTCATTGAGGCGCAACAATAACATTACCAAGTATACCAAGACTAGCAATACTTAATTAGTTGCAGCAAGCACTAAGCATTAGAAAACCAACTAGTCCTACAAGTTCTGGAACAAGATGAGATAATTCATATGCAAAAGTGGAGAGCAGCCAGAATGATCAAGATGTTATTCCAAACACCTACTTGCGAGTCTTTCATAACCCACCGCGTTCTCTTCTTGATCCCATTGTCACAAGAAGGGGCAATCATGTTACACCAGGGTTGAGCGAGTTTTAGTTAGGTTAGTTTGAAATTCTCTATAACCGGATGTTATAAATTTTCAAGTCATCCGTAACCGTGGACACGGCTTTCCGGAAGATTTTACTATGCATGGGTGCTCCAACTCATCCATTATAAACTATCACATGCATACGTCGAAAACCTCAACAAAGTGTTGCCACGAAGCATCGTACGAGTATTAGCGACAATTGCCTATTGGCAGAATACAAAACCGCTAAGGGTTGTGTCCATGAACGATCTTCGAAATCCTATTTTTTTTACTAGTGTTGGGTGCTAGTGCTAGTCAAAAAGGAAAGGGGCAACTTGAGATTATCGAATGGGCTACTCCCTCCATTTTTCTATATAAGGTCACTATCCTATTTTTTAGATATCAAGAAAACAAATCCAACTAATAAGTATTAGGATTAATTATGTGAAAACTCTTGCATGTTCTGAATTAATTAAACATGATGCATGTGGTGCTGCTTTCTCAATAGTTGCATGCAATGTTTACATTTAAGCACCATCATATGGGGCAAAAAATCTAAATAATCCTTCTTTGGATGAGAGAGTGGCCATATATAAATGCAAATTGTATTTTTGATAATCGCCTTGTCATCCACAAGGTCAACATGAATGACGACCATACGTTGAATCGTTGGCAGCAATGTAGTTAGTATAAGATAAGACCGTATGATGCGGGCAGCTAGGTACCTCTTGTAAGCGAGCATATGTATAGACGGGAAGTTAAAGTATGAAAAGCTTATATATTTTTCCATAAAAAATGATAAATGAAAGCATATATGTATTATATACTTCCTCCTTTCTTAAATGTCTTTCTAGAAATTTCAATATGCACTTCATACAGCGCAAAATGAGTGAACCTACACTGTAAACTATGTCTATAAAAGTCTGTATGTAGTCCATATTGAAATCCTTAAAAAGACATATATGTAGAAACAGAGGGAGTAGTGTGTAGTGCATGTAGTTGGCACTGGCGACAGTACAGCCGCCCACCGAAAGGTCGTGGCGTGTATTGAAAGATTAACATGCGATGGAACAGTTGTGGTAGTAGTAGTAGAAGTAGTAATGAATCATAGTAATCACACATCACGATCGAACAGTTGTGGTTGGTGGCGAGGTTAGACATGGCTAATCAACTAGCCGGCGTTGAAAATGACATATGGTTGAAATTAGCCAAACCATTTGGCATGTACTCAAGTGCAGTAGTTATTTGGTTGCCACTTGTACCTCGTGTCACGTCAGGAATGGTTGGCCTGAGATGCTGGGGCCATGCATGCAGTGGTTTTTTGCTTTCAGTGAGATTGCATTGAAATTAATTGAGTTTCGGCAATTTCATTAGTACACTGGAATTCAAATATATTTTTAGAAAAATCAAAATTTTGGTTGAAACTAAATGTTTTCTCCCTTTAGCTGAAATGCAAATCACATAATTAGTATCTTCGCGATATTAATATATGCTCTTTATCGAAAAAGTTGAAATGCAAACCAAAATCACTGAAATTAACTGATTTTCCATAGTTACCATTTTTTTTGGAAACTGAAACTAAAAAATGCCCGTATTCATTCCAAGATGATTTAAAAGATTCAGCCGACTCTGCGAAGCTCCGAACATTCAGGTGCAATCTTAGGGCATCTCCAACGGCAACCCACAAATTTCCTCCCGCATCTGAGTCCGCGGACGGATGCGGGAGGCGGCCATCCAACCGTAGCCACATTCATCCGGCCTTCCTTTTTTAAGTCTGCATGATCAAATAGCCGCATACAAAGTGTAGAGACGTTCAAATAGCCGCATGGAGCAGTAGTTGAAATTAAAAAAAGTTCAAATATTACATCCTAGCGTTCAAATCAGCCATCTCTAGTGGCTGGCCTTGGCAATACCATCTGTTTTCTAAAACCAAACTTAGAACAATCGTTCTACTGTATTTTTATTAAATGATAATATATACAGAGTCCTATAGCACAACAAAAATAGAACAAAAGGTCAACCAATTACAGCTCTCATATTCCCAAATGTTAAGAGATGATAAAAATGGTTTGGCATATCATACAATATATTGTATGGCATCATTTCAACGGATTTGATGGCGCTCTTTTTAGAAAAGCCATAGTCTATAAAGCTTCACTTCAAAAATGATAATGGCAAATCGATTGATGTCATCTTTGATCTTACCATGTCATACATGGTTTAATTACATCTTATCGGATACTCCACTCTCCGTGATGTTCAGGAGATGCAAGTTATGAAACTATTTTCACAACTCATCAGAGATTCGCTAAAAACATGTAACTCAAATATACCTTTTCATAATCTAATTGCAGAAATATTATTTTCTTGTTACAATAATTTCTACTTCATTATGAAAACTTTTGAACTTTTCAAAGGTTCCATACTCATGTCTCATTAAGGAAATGTTCACATATCTACTTGAGTCATCAGTGAAGATAGATAAATCCACTGCTAGCAACAACACCTACACACATCACCATATAAGTTTACCAATACGTTTGTTGCTCGTTTTTTATGGCTTGTCAATAGTATTTTAGTCACTCTACATTTCGAAGAAAGTTCCATGTGTCAGATGATTCATTATCATATGACTTCAAAATCCACCACTATGGAATGTCACCATGCGGGTTTGTCCAATGTGACCAAATGCAGTGCCACATATATGTGGTACTGTTTTAGTCTTACGACATTTAGTGTCACTGTTATGGATGTTTTATATTATCATCAATATTCATAACATACATTCCATTCACAATGGTATGGCCCTTATATTATTCACAACACCAAGCAACAATCATTATTTTATGAGCAACATCATTGCAACGAACGTGATGCAATGAGCTAGATTGTAGTAATAGTTTACTAAATCCTAAAACAAATTATGAAGAAATAGAGAGGTAATACACTAATGGTAAGTATTTTAACTTTTACTATGTTCCCAACGCATATCTAAACCTTATTACTAGCTAGTCTTTTAGGCCATAGTAGTTCTTGCATCAAATTGCAAAAGTATGCAATGGAACTTGTATCCTTGTGACCAGCTTTTAATCAAAATACCCAATAATTAGTGATTAACAATTTAATCACAAGTCCCAAGAATTACTACTTTGACCAAACAACTATACACCTATAACTTGTATGACATTCATACCTGATACAGACCTTCCAATCTTCGTTCATTTTGCCTTTATACTTCTTAAAGTTTTTACTTCCAATATTACTCCTACTAACAAAAGAAGCACCTAAATTTAAGAGTCGCGCTAGGCCCTGACTTCCTAGGTGTTCAAGTTTCACTTAAAGTTTTTGGACTTGTATTTTCTCTTTAAGTTGTCATTTTATTCACCATCGTCACATGACTGCAGTTCTTCTCGATCCCATTCATATCGGTATCTAAGCATAGTGACCACTTTACTTGAACCTGTAAGCAAACATTTCTCTGGATATCCCATATTTTTCAACCTCTGTTTTCTTTCTGAAAAGAATTTCAGTTCCAATACTATCACATTACCGGTCCAAACATTTTGAAGTTCGGGACTCATGGAAGCAAGCATATTGTACTTGACTGTGATAGAATTCTCACTTTTGGATCAAAGGACACTAATCACATCATCCATAGCTTGAGCAAGATAGTATTGAAAGCATGCAATATGACACAGTCCTTCTCGGCACTCTTGAGGACAATCATATCAGATTACGTTACCAATCATAGAGTTTTAACCATATAAGTTTTAAATAGCTAATCAATTTCAACAGGGAAGATGGAACCATGACCTATTATTCTCTAACTATAATGCAATTTACACTTCGACATTGTTCATAACTAACTACACTTAGCAATTAAACAATTTAATTTAAAGTGTGCTCCCACTCAAACCAATATCTCTCATCATTGATTGTAGGCCATTGAAGACCCATGTCTCAATTGTTCGCCATTGATGTGGAGATCACTGATGATGGGAATTTCAACTGGTAGGCTAACTTGTTCATCTTTCATTGGATGTGTTCCGAGCCCAGGATGACCCTGCCATGAACGTAAAGACAACCAAGTGATCTCACTATGCGATCTTACTGCACCCGCCAAATATGGTTCAAGTTGTATTTTGCGTAGTTTTTGTCAAAATTTGTCGCCGCATCCGTTTTCTTTGTCGTGGTAGCAGAAAAACTTTTTCAGCCAAAACTATTGTCGTGGTAATCTGTTTTTGCTGTCATGATAGAACTTTTCTTCCTTAGCTCTTTTCTTCACCAGAGAACATCTTCTTTGCTTACGAATTTTGCATTGGGATCCACCACCACAAAACTTTTCACCACCATTTCAATGTACTAAATAATATTGCTATCTCTATAGCTAACAAAGATCAATGCATTACATGAATTTGACACGCATGTCATAAGAGTGACAATCATATGGTCCCAGTCATCATGTCGTACCATCACAAGCAAGTCATAATAATAATTACAACATAGAGACATCTGATACGTCTCCAACGTATCTATAATTTTTTATTGTTCCATGCTATTATATTACCCCTTTTGGATGTTTATGGGCTTTATTTTACATATTTATATCATTTTTTGGACTAACCTACTAACAGGAGACCCAGCCCGTATTGCTGTTTTTTTTTTTTGCATATTTCAGTATTTCGAAGAAAAGGAATATCAAACGGAGTCCAAATGGAATGAAACCTTCGGGAGCGTGATTTTTGGAAAGAACATGATCCAGAGGACTTGGAGTGCAAGTCAAGAAGCAATCGAGGCGGCCAGGAGATAGGAGGGCGCGCCCCTGTCTCCTGGGCCCCTCAAGCGGTCACCGACGTACTTCTTCCTCTTATATATACCCACGTACCCCGAAAACATCCGGGGAGCCAACGAAAAACAATTTCCACCACCGTAACCTTCTTTATCCGCGAGATCCCATCTTGGAGCCTTCGTCGATGCTCCGCCGGAGGGGGAATCAACCACAGAGGGCTTCTACATCAACACCATAGCCCCTCCGATGAGTTGTGAGTAGTTTACAACAGACCTTCGGGTCCATAGTTATTAGCTAGATGGCTTATTCTCTCTTTTTGGATCTCAATACCATGTTCTCCCCTCTCTTGTGGAGATCTATTTGATGTAACTCTTTTTGCGGTGTGTTTGTCGAGATTCGATGAATTGTGGGTTTATGATCAAGTTTATCTATGAGAAATATTTGAATCTCCTCTGAATTCTTTTATGTATGATTGAGTTATCTTTGCAAGTCTCTTCTAATTATCAGTTTGGTTTGGCCTACTAGATTGATCTTTCTTGCCATGGGAGAAGTGCTTAGCTTTGGGTTCAATCTTGCGGTGTCCTTACCCAGTGACAGCAGGGGTTGCAAGGCACGTATTATATTGTTGCCATCGAGGATAAAAAGATGGGGTTTATATCATATTGCTTGAGTTTATCCCTCTACATCATGTCATCTTTCTTAATGCGTTACTCTGTTCTTATGAACTTAATACTCTAGATGCATGCTGGATAGCGGTCGATGTGTGGAGTAATAGTAGTAGATGCAGGCAGGAGTCGGTCTACTTGTCACGGACATGATTCCTATATACATGATCATGCCTAGATAATCTCATAATTATTCACTTTTCTATCAATTGCTCGACAGTAATTTGTTCACCCACCGTAATACTTTTGCTATCTTGAGAGAAGCCACTAGTGAAACCTATGACCCCCGGGTCTATCTTTTATCATATAAGCTTTCAATCTACTTTTGTTTGCATCTTTACCTTTTGCATCTATATTATAAAATACCAAAAATATATTTATCTTATCATACTATCTCTATCAGATCTCACTTTCGCAAGTGGCCGTGAAGGGATTGACAACCCCTTTATTGCGTTGGTTGCGAGTTCTTTGTTTGTTTGTGTAGGTGCGTGGGACTTTTGAGGAGCCTCCTACTGGATTGATACCTTGGTTCTCAAAAACTGAGGGAAATACTTACGCTACTATTGCTGCATCACCCTTTCCTCTTCAAGAAAAACCAACGCAAGCTCAAGACGTAGCAACATCTGATGCACAATCTTGTTAATATTATGAAGGCTATATGACATCACATGCACATCCCGCAAAACCAACTTAGACGCCTCTAGTTGGTTTATGAAAACATTATTTTACATGGTTGTTAAGGTATCAAAAAAACCGTTTCTACCTAAGTTTATCATCAAGTATGATTATTCAAATTGCTAGATTAACCCGCGGGGTGTGTGAAACACGACATATATTGAAAAATCTTGTGCCCATACTACACTTCGTTCAACACGTGAACCCCATATAGATCACATGTACACACCCTTTAGTTTGCCAAAATCCATCTTTCTTAACTAAAGTGAAATCCAAAGAACCAAAGCACATGTTTAATCTATCAACCGACATATTAAGAGAAGCATAGAAGGATGGCGGACAGCCAAAACTTCGTAGCAAATTCCACCGTGCCATCAAGATAAAAAAAACCCAAATATCAAGAGAAGCAACAAGAACATCAAGTAATAGATTACATATAATAACAATAGATCTTCTCTACTACTCGCACAAAAGTTTACTAAGCAATATATCTCATCTACTACAAAAAACATTGTGCAATACCCACACATCTCATGTGTTGTAGATCACAACGTGCACCTACTCATAGATCTCTCATGATGCCACTATTGGAAACATAGTAGAAAAAAAATCCCCGCCTACGAATCATCCCTGGATCACTATGAATATTCAAGTACAATTGGATATATTACATCACTCAAGAACGTATTGTGAGTTGCTGCGGATTTCCTTCTGTTTAGATGTGTTTTTATGTTTTAATTAGTGTTTGTGCCAAGTAGAACCTATAGGATAACCTATGATGATAGTTGATTTGATTCTGCTGAAAAACAGAAACTTTGCACGCACGAATTTAGTTTTTTAAATCACAGAAACGTGCGTTTGCGTTGATTCTTTTTATGCTGATCAATAGACAAATTGTCCAGGACTTCCTATTTTTGTTGGATTTTTAGAGTTCCAGAAGTTTGCGTTAGTTACAGATTGCTACAGACTGTTCTGTTTTTGACAGATTCTGCCTTTCGTGTGTCGTTTGCTTATTTTGATGCATCTATGGCTAGTAAAATAGTTTATAAACTATAGAGAAGTTGGAATACAGTAGGTTTAAAACCAAAATAAATAAATAATGAGTTGATTACAGTACCTTATGTGGTGGTTTTGTTTTCTTTCACTAACGGAGCTTATGAGATTTCCTGTTGAGTTTTGTGTTGTGAAGTTTTCAAGTTTTGGGTAAAGATTTGATGGACTATGGAATAAGGAGTGGCAAAAGCCTAAGCTTGGGGATGACCATGGCACCACAAGATATTCAAGAATAGCCAAAAGCCTAAGCTTGGGGATGCCTCGGGAAGGCATCCCCTCTTTCGTCTTCATTCATTGGTAACTTTACTTGGAGCTATATTTTTATTCGCCACATGATATGTGTTTTGCTTGGAGCGTCGTATATGATATTAGTATTTGCTTTTTAGTTTACCACAATCACCCTTGCTATACACACCTTTTGGTAGAAGCCTACTTGATTAGAATTTATTAGAATATGCTATGTGGTTCACTTATATCTTTTGAGCTAGATAGTTTTTGCTCTAGTGCTTCACTTATATCTTTTAGAGCACGGCGGTGGCTTAATTTTGTAGAAATTGCTAGTCTCTCATGCTTCACTTATATCATTTTGAGAGTCTTTTAGAACAACATGCTATTTGCTTTGGTTATAAAATTGGTCCTAGAATGGTAGGCATCCAAGTTGGGTATAATAACAACTATCATAGGAAGTGAATTAGATGCTATGATCAATTTGATACTTGATAATTGTTTTGAGATATGGAGGTAGTGATATTAAAGTCATGCTAGTTGGGTGATTATGAATTTAAAGAATGCTTGTGTTGAAATTAGCAAGTCCCGTAGCATGAACGTATGGTTAAAGTTGTGTAACAAATTTGAAACATGAAGTGTACTTGGATTGTGCATCCTTATGAGTGGCGGTCGGGGACGAGCGATGGTCTTTTCCTACCAATCTATCCCCCTAGGAGCATGCGCATAGTGCTTGTTTTTTGATGACTTCTAAATTTTTGCAATAAGTATATGAGTTCTTATGGCTAATGTTGAGTCCATGGATTATACGCACTTTTACCTTTCCATCATTGCTAGCCTCTTCAGTACCGTGCATTGCCCTTTCTCACCTTGAGAGTTGGTGCAAACTTCGCCGGTGCATCCAAACCCCGTAATATGATATGCTCTATCACACATAAACCTCCTTATATCTTCCTCAAAACAGCCACCATACCTACCTATTATGGCATTTCCATAGCCATTCCGAGATATATTGCCATGCAACTTTCCACCGTTCCGTTTATCATCATGACACGCACTACTTTTGTCATATTGCCATTGCATGATCATGTAGTTGACATCGTATTTGTGGCAAAGCCACCATGCATAATTTTTCATACATGTCACTCTTGATTCATTGCACCATCCCGGTACACCGCCGGAGGCATTCATATAGAGTCATATCTTGTTCTAGTTTCGAGTTGTAATTCATGTGTTGTAATCAATAAAAGTGTGATGATCATCATTATTATTAGAGCATTGTCCCAAAGAAAAAAAAAGAAAAAAAGGCCAAAAGAAAAAAAGAAAGGCCAAAGAAAAGAAAAAGAAGAAAAGGGAAAAAAAAGGAAAAGAAAATAAATAAAAAGGGGCAATGTTACTATATCTTTTTCCACACTTGTGCTTCAAAGTAGCACCAGGTCCTTTATATAGCAAGTCTCATATATTGTGCTTCAAAGTAGCACCATGTTTTTCATATAGAGAGTCTCATATGTTGTCACTTTCATATACTAGTGGGAATTTTTCATTATAGAACTTGGCTTGTATATTCCTACGATGGGCTTCCTCAAATGCCCTAGGTCTTCGTGAGCAAGCAAGTTGGATGCACACCCACTAGTTTTATTTTGTTGAGCTTTCATTTATTTATAGCTCTAGTGCATCCGTTGCATGGCAATCCCTACTCCTCATGTTGACATCAATTGATGGGCATCTCCATAGCCCGTTGATTATCCTCGTCAATGTGAGACTTTCTCCTTTTTTGTCTTCTCCACACAATCCCCATCATCATATTCTATTCCACCCATAGTGCTATATCCATGGCTCATGCTCATGTATTGCGTGAAAATTGAATTTTTTTGAAATTATTTAAGTATGAAACAATTGCTTGGCTTGTCATCAGGGGTGTAGAATTTGGTAACATTTTGTGTGACGAAAATGACGCATAGACTAACTATATGATTTTGTAGGGATGAACTTTCTTTAGCCATGTTATTTTGAGAAGACATGATTGCTTTGATTAGTATGCTTGAAGTACTACTATTTTTTGTGTCAATATGAACTTTTATTTTGAATCATTTGGATCCAAACATTCATGCCACAATAAAGAAAATTACATTGAGAATTATGCTAGGTAGCATTCCACATCAAAAATTCTGTTTTTATCATTTACCTACTCGAGGACGAGCAGGAATTAAGCTTGGGGATGTTTGATATGTCTCCAACGTATCTATAATTTTTGATTGTTCCATGCTATTATATTACCCTTTTGGATGTTTATGGGCTTTATTTTACATATTTATATCATTTTTGGGACTAACCTACTAACCGGAAGCCCAGCCCGTATTGTTGTTTTTTTGCCTATTTCAGTATTTCGAAGAAAAGGAAGATCAAACAGAGTCCAATCGGAATGAAACCTTCGGGAGCATGATTTTTGAAACGAACGTGATCCAGAGGACTTGGAGTGCAAGTCAAGAAGCAATCGAGGCGGCCAGGAGATAGGAGGGCGCGCCCACCCCCTCTGGCCGCGCCCCTGTCTCCTGGGCCCCTCAGGCGGCCACCGACGTACTTTTTCCTCCTATATATGCCCACATACCCCGAAAACATCCAGGGAGACAACGAAAAACAATTTCCACCGCCGTAACCTTCCGTATCCGCGAGATCCCATCTTGGAGCCTTCGCCGGCGCTCCGCCGGAGGGGGAATCGACCATGGAGGGCTTCTACATCAACACCATAGCCCCTCCGATGAGTTGAGAGTAGTTTACCACAGACCTTCGGGTCCATAGTTATTAGCTAGATGGCTTCTTCTCTCCTTTTGGATCTCAATACCATGTTCTCCCCCTCTCTTGTGGAGATCTATTTGATGTAACTCTTTTTGCGGTGTGTTTGTCGAGATCCGATGAATTGTGGGTTTATGATCAAGTTTATCTATGAGAAATATTTGAATCTCCTCTGAATTCTTTTATGTATGGTTGAGTTATCTCTGCAACTCTCTTCGAATTATGAGTTTGGTTTGGCCTACTAGATTGATCTTTCTTGCCATGGGAGAAGTGCTTAGCTTTGGGTTCAATCTTGCGGTGTCCTTACCCAGTGACAACAGGGGTTGCAAGGCACGTATTGTATTGTTGCCATCGAGGATAAAAAGATGGGGTTTATATCATATTGCTTGACTTTATCCCTCTACATCATGTCATCTTTCTTAATGCGTTACTCTGTTCTTATGAACTTAATACTCTAAATGCATGCTGGATAGCGGTCGATGTGTGGACTAATAGTAGTAAATGCAGGCATGAGTCGGGTCTACTTATCACGGACGTGATGCCTATATACATGATCATGCCTAGATAATCTCATAATTATTCGCTTTTCTATCAATTGCTCGACAGTAATTTGTTCACCCACCGTAATACTTATGCTATCTTGAGAGAAGCCACTAGTGAAACCTATGGCCCCCGGGTCTATCTTGAGAGAAGCTTGAGGGAGTCCTGGACTAGGGGGTGTCCGGACAGCCGGACTATCATCGTCCGCCGGACTCCAAGACTACGAAGATACAAGATTGAAGACTCCGTCCCGTGTCCGGATGGGACTTTCCTTGGCGTGGAAGGCAAGCTTGGTGATACGGATATGTAGATCTCCTACCATTGTAACCGACTCTGTGTAACCCTAGCCTCCTCCGGTGTCTATATAAACCGGAGGGCTTTAGTCCGTAGGACACAACATACATTACAACAATCATACCGTAGGCTAGCTTCTAGGGTTTAGCCTCCTTGATCTCGTGGTAGATCCACTCTTGTACTACCCATATCATCAATATTAATCAAGCAGGACGTAGGGTTTTACCTCCATCGAGAGGGCCCGAACCTGGGTAAAAACATCGTGTCCTTCGCTCCTGTTACCATCCGCCTAGACGCACAGTTCGGGACCCCCTACCTGAGATCCGCCGGTTTTGACACCGACATTGGTGCTTTCATTGAGAGTTCCTCTGTGCTGTCACCGATAGGCCCGATGGCATCTTCAACCAACAACTCTGTCCAGGGTGAGACTTTTCTCCCCGGACAGATCTTCGTATTCGGCGGCTTCGCACTGCGGGCTAATTCACTTGGCCATCTGGAGCAGATCGAAAGCTACGCCCCTGGCCGTCAGGTCAGATTCGGAAGCCTAAACTTCACGGCCGATGTCCGCGGAGACTTGATCTTCGACGGACTCGAGCCACAGCCAAGCGCGCCGCACTATGACGACGGGCATGATCTAGCTCTGCCACCGAATAGTGCCTTGGTAGCCGCACACGAATCCGCTTCGGCCTTTAGTCTGGAGCCGATCGCCCAGATCGAGGGCCGGTGGATAGACGCCGCCCCGGGGGCTTCAACATCCACGGCGATGGAGCCGAACACTAATCTTGTCCCCTGCGAAACTCGTGATTCCGAGGCGCCGGACTCCTTGCCGGACTCTGTACCTCCCGCGCCCCTACCAATCGATTCGGATTGGGCGCCGGTTATGGAATTCACCGCCACGGACATCTTCCCATACTCGCCTTTTGGCGATATCCTGAATTCACTAAAGCATCTCTCGTTATCAGGAGAGTCCTGGCCGGACTATGGCCAAGATGGTTGGGGTACGGACGACGAAGAAATTCAGAGCCCACCCACCACCCACTTTGTAGCCACTGTTGACGATCTAACTGACATGCTAGACTACGACTCCGACGACATCGACGCTATGGACGACGAAGCCGGAGACGAACAGGAACCAGCGCCTACAGGGCACTGGAAGACCACCTCGTCATATGACATATACATGGTGGACACCCCAAAAGACGGGGACGACGAAGAAGCAGCGGAGGCAGACTCTTTAAAGAAGCAGCCCAAACGCCGGCGTCAGCGGCGCCGCTCTAAATCCCGCCACAGCAAGAATGGAGATTCCGGCACAGGAGATAATAATACTCCAGAGAGTGCCGAAGACAATCCCCTCCAGCAAGACTCAGCACAGGAGGATGCAGAAGCAAGCCCTCACGAGAGGGCGGCAGACGACGAGGTTGAGGATCATAACTATATGCCTCCCTCCGAAGACGAAGCAAGCCTCAACGATGACGAATTCGTCGTACCTGAGGATCCCGTCGAACAAGAGCGTTTCAAGCGCAGGCTTATCGCCACAGCAAACAGCCTAAAGAAAAAGCAGCAACAGCTTCAAGCTGATCAAGACCTGCTGGCCGATCGATGGACCGAGGTCCTCGCGGCCGAAGAGTATAAACTCGAACGCCCCTCCAAAAGTTACCCAAGACGCAAGCTGCTCCCCCGATTAGAGGAGGAAGCATACATACCTCCATCACCAGCGCACGATATGGCTGACCGACCACCCCGTGGTCGTGACAGAGAGGCATCCAGGCCCCCAGCCAAGACCGTACCCCGGCATCGCTCCAAAAGTACGAAGCCAAGAGGGAACGCGCCGGACTTACGAGACATATTGGAGGACAAAGCAAGACAATCCAGATCCATCTACGGATCACGTGGGCGCCCCACGACCCACGACGAATACCGTCGTGCCGGATACAATAACCCCGGCCGGGCCGAGCACAGCAGACAGCGCTCTCTCGAGATGCGTCGCGATATTGCTCAATACAGAGGCGCCGCACACCCGCTATGCTTCACTGACGAAGTAATGGATCATCAAATCCCTGAAGGGTTTAAACCCGTAAACATTGAATCCTACGATGGCACAACAGACCCCGCGGTTTGGATAGAAGATTATCTTCTCCACATCCATATGGCCCGCGGCGACGATCTCCACGCCATCAAGTATCTCCCACTCAAGCTTAAAGGACCAGCTCGGCATTGGCTTAACAGCTTGCCCGCAGAGTCAATTGGGTGTTGGGAAGACCTGGAGGCCGCATTCCTTGATAAATTCCAAGGCACGTATGTGCGACCACCAGATGCCAATGACCTAAGCCACATCATTCAGCAGCCAGACGAATCGGCCAGACAATTCTGGACACGGTTCTTGACGAAGAAAAATCAAATCGTCGATTGTCCGGATGCAGAGGCCCTTGCAGCCTTCAAACATAACATCTGGGACGAATGGCTAGCCCGGCACCTGGGGCAGGAAAAGCCGAAATCCATGGCAGCCCTCACATCGTTAATGACCCGCTTTTGCGCGGGAGAGGACAGCTGGCTAGCTCGCAGCAACAATCTCCGTAAAAATTCTGGCAGTCCGGATACTAAGGACAACAACGGAAGGTCACGTCGAAACAAAAACAAACGCCACATTAACGGCGATGATAAGGAGGATACGGCAGTCAACGCCGGATTCCGAGGCTCTAAACCCGGTCAGCGGAAGAAGCCATTCAAAAGAACCACTCCGGGTCCGTCCAATCTGGACCGAATACTCGACCGCTTATGCCAGATACATGGCACCTCTGAAAAGCCAGCTAACCACACCAATAGAGATTTCTGGGTGTTCAAGCAGGCCGGCAAGTTAATTGCCGAAAACAATGACAAGGGGCTAAACAGCAACGACGAGGAAGAGACCCGACCGCCGAACAATAGAGGACAGAAGGGTTTTCCCCCACAAGTGCGGACGGTGAATATGATATACGCGGCCCATATACCCAAGAGGGAGAGGAAACGCGCACTAAGGGACGTCTATGCGATGGATCCAGTCGCCCCGAAGTTCAATCCATGGTCCTCTTGTCCGATCACTTTCGATCGAAGAGACCATCCAACCAGCATACGCCATGGCGGATTCGCCGCATTGGTTTTAGACCCAATCGTCGATGGATTTCACCTCACGAGAGTCCTGATGGATGGCGGCAGTAGCCTGAACCTACTTTATCAGGATACAGTGCGCAAAATGGGCATAGACCCCTCAAGGATTAAACCTACAAAGACAACCTTTAAAGGTGTCATACCAGGAGTGGAAGCCAACTGTACAGGCTCAGTCACACTGGAAGTGGTCTTCGGATCCCCGGATAATTTCCGGAGCGAAGAGTTAATCTTCGACATAGTCCCGTTTCGTAGCGGCTATCACGCTCTGCTCGGACGAACCGCGTTTGCAAAATTCAACGCGGTGCCGCATTATGCATACCTAAAGCTCAAGATGCCAGGCCCTCGTGGAGTCATCACGGTCAATGGGAATACGGAACGCTCCCTCCGAACGGAGGAACATACAGCGGCTCTCGCGGCAGAAGTACAAAGTAGCCTCTTAAGGCAATTCTACAGTCCGGCCGTTAAACAGCCGGATACAGCAAAACGCACCCGAAGCAATACCAACCAAGACCACCTGGCGCGATCAGAGCACGCGTAGCAATGCGGCCCCAACCCTCTCCCGCGCATGATCGCAATAATAAGACTCCGCGTACATCATTACGCTTTGGAGATACCATGGGCACAGGGGAGGGGGCACGATCGCAACGGACCCAGAGTGCGGTTCGACCACACCGGGGGCTCGCAAGTGTGCCCCCCTTTTTTATTTTTTATTTTCCTTCTTTTATGTACACAGGACTCCGTTAATCAGAAGCCCTGTCCGGCGGCGAACCTGCCGAACTCATGATGCAACAGTCAGGGACTAAAGAAGGCTGCGACGAACATTCAGGTGGTCTCAATTACGAGCATTAAATTCGATTATATACACCAAGTCCGCAGCTCACCCCTGGAGGGGGACATGTTTACTTAGTCCAAATCCCTTGCTTACCGCACTATTTGTATCAGTCCGCTCTACTAGCAGACTTTCTTTCACAAATAATGCAACACCTTTTTGATCGCAATTGCATTACCTTTTTTATATATATGCTCATTATATGACATCTTGCGCCCGTACATTTTGGTACGGCCTAATACGCCAGGGGCTTATGTTCCCCACTCTATGGTGTGATAAGTCCGAACACTTTCACAAGTGCGGCACCCCGAACTTATAGCATTATATGAATCGGCTCCGAATCATGTCTTGGGTCAATAGTTGGGTTTGCCCGGCTCCCACGTTTTGGTGCCTTACGTTCCGTTCTGTCGGCTAAGGTGGCACTGGGAGAACCACTGCGATTGCGCCCCGGTTGAGCCGCGCGAGCGTCTCAGTGGAGAAAGCTGAAACTGACCGGCATGATAAGGCGAGAGACTGGTCGCTGTTCGAGAGGTTTTTTCGGGTCCTTAATGACTCACGCCGCTTCGAGCGAAGTTCCGGACAATGTCCGACGAAGGCGTGGATAGCGCCCCGGATTCGGTCTTCCGAATACCAGGGGCTTCGCCGAAATTTAAAATTATAGATTTCTATGGCTAAGTGAGAGTGTTCAAGCATTATAAGTCCGGTTGCCTTGTTAGATGTGTTGAGCGCCTCCCTCGATGGACCCAACAATGGGAACAAGAGTGCTCAAGTTTATCCCGAACACCCTAGCACTCGTGGCTTGGGGGCTGAAGCCAACGACTTGCCATCTCTCAAATTTTTTAAACGGCCGCACAGAAGGTAATATTTTAAATTAAAAAAGCGTTGCTCAAAGCGCACATGAACAAAGTTTCAACGCACAGGATAATACATAGCAAATTCACTGAAAGATTACATTTCTGGGGCACTCATCCGCAATATCGCGGGCTCCCTTCAGGACAGATTTATAATACATCTCGGGCGTGCGATACTCCTTGCCCGGTGGCAGTGGGTCCGTGAGAAGCTTCACCGCATCCAACCTGCCCCATTGCACCTTTGTGCGGGCGAGGGCCCGGCGAGCGCCTTCAATACAGGCGGAGTGCTTGATGACATCCACCCAGGGGCATGCATCCACCAGCCGCCGCACGAGGCCAAAGTAGCTCCCAGGCATGGCCTGTCCAGGCCACAGCCGGACTATAAGGCCCTTCATGGCCTCTTCAGCTACCTTGTGGAGTTCGACCAGCTGCTTCAGCTGGTCGCTTGGGGGCACCGGGTTTCCGGCCTCAGCATACTGAGACCAGAAGACTTTTTTCGTCGAGCTCCCCTCCTCGCCACGATAGAACGCGGCGGCATCAGACGCACTACGTGGCAGATCTGCAAACGCCCCTGGAGAGCTCCGAATGCGGGTAAGTGTCAGGTATTTTACATTAACATGCTTGCTTTGCATGAAAAATGCCTTACCCGCCGCTATTTTCTTTACATCTTCAACCTCCTGAAGGGCCTTATGGGCTTCGGCCTTGGCGAACTTGGCACTTTCGAGAGCCGAGGCAAGCTCGGACTCTCGAGTCTTGGAGTTACGCTCCAACCTCTCATGTTTCTCCATGAGAGCCTGGAGCTCTTGCCGTACTTCCGCCACCCGTGCCTCTTGTTTTTCTCTCTCTGCCCGTTCCGCGGCCGCACTGCGTTCGGCCGCGGACACAGCCTCCTTCAGGGCTGCCACCTCGTTAGTGGCCCCTACAATACACATATTATCCTTGTTAATTATATTGCAACCGAAATCCTTTTCTGTAAGGTAACTATTCAAAGTGGTGTTACTCACCTTCTTTGTCCTCGAGCTGCTTCTTGGCATGGCCGAGCTCTTGCTCGGACCGCTCGAGATCCTGCTTTAGCACATCGACCTCCGCCGTTAGTGCGGCAGAGGTCAGCAGCGCAGCCTGCAAACCCATATTGACATATGTTAAGCAACCCTGCGTATATCTTGTTAGATCCTCAGTCCGGTTTTTTCTTTCCGAACACCGAACTAAGCATCAGGGGCTACTATCTATGCGGTATTACATTACATAATTTTAACTTCTTACCTCAAAGCATGTTAGAAGGCTGCTGCAGGCTTCGGTCAGCCCGCTTTTGGTGAGCTGAACCTTTTGAATCACCGCACTCATGATAGTGCGGTGTTCTTCCTCGATGGAAGCGCCTTTAAGCGCCTCCAACAAGTTATCTGGCGCCTCCGGTTGGACGAAGGCAGCCGGTGTCATGATCTTGCCCTTCTTTCGAAGGGGCCGCTTGCCGGACTCTGGAACCACTGCGGGTTCTGATGTAGAGTCCGGCGCAAAGTCCGGGAGGCTGCCTGACGGCGCCTCCGAAGCCTCCTCCTGATGGTTCCCTCTCTGGGATCCCACCTCGGCGTCCTCGTCGGCGCGTGGGGTAGAGGCAGTCGGAAGTGAATCCACATCCGACGGGGCCAACGACCCGCTCGGTGAGTCGGGGAGATTGTCATCGGCCGGACTACGGACAAAATGCGGCATTAAGGACACTACGCGACACGAAAGAAATTGCATATAAAGGATCCGGATACTTACGATCTTGCCGGATGCCTGGCCCTTGGAGGCCATTCATCCTTGCCAACGGTGGTGTTGGCGAAACTGTCCGGGGAATAGTTCTCCCCCTCTTGGACCCTTCGGCCTCCCCTATTGGGGAAGCCTTCCTCTTCTTCTCTCCCTCTTCTGGGAGAGAAACCTCCTCGTTTTCGGGGGAGGAGTCCGCTTCGTTGTCGGACACCTGATTGCGGGAACTCTTTCGAGTCCCTGCGGCCACCTTCTTGGCCTTCTTCTCTGGCACCACGTGCGGTGCCAGAACCAGCAGCCCTGCTAAACGGGCGTCCACTGGGTCTTCTGGCATGGGAGCCGGGCTGATAAGCTGTTTGGCCTTCTCCATCCATTCATGTCAAAGAAAAGGAAAGAATGAAACCCTCTTATAATCAATTCGATTACTACAAAGTGTCCCGTAATGGGGTTAAATCACTTACCTCGTCGGTTGGATACTGCGAGCTGAAGCCGCGATCTTCCGTCGCGGATGCGGGGGCTTCGGCGCCCTTAAACAGCACCCTCCAGGCGCCTTCGTATGTCATATCGAAGAGCCCGCTCAGTGCCTGGTGCTGTTCCGGATTGAACTCCCACAGATTGAATGCCCGTTCTTGGCATGGGAGAATCCGGCGGATGAGCATGAGTTGGACCACGTCGACGAGCCTGAGCTTATTGCTCACCAGCTTCTGGATGCAGGTTCGGAGTCCAGTCACCTCCTTCGAATCGCCCCACAGCAAGCCCTTCTCTTTCCAGGAGGTGAGCTGCGTGGGGACGCCGGATCTAAACTCGGGGGCCGCCGCCCATGTGGGCTTGCGTGGCTCGGTGATGTAGAACCACCCCGATTGCCACCCTTTGACGGAGTCCACGAAGGCCCCCTCGAGCCAAAGGACGTTGGGTAATTTACCCAACATGGCGCCTCCGCATTCCGCTTGCGTACCCAGCACAACCTTTGGCTTGACGTTGAAGGTCTTGAGCCACAGGCCAAAGTGGGGCCGGATGCAGAGGAAGGCCTCGCACACGACGATGAAAGTCGAGATGTTGAGGATGAAGTTCGGCGCCAGATCGTGGAAATCCAGGCCGTAATAGAACATGAGCCCCCGGACGAATGGATGGAGCGGAAAGCCCAGTCCGCGGAGGAAGTGGGGAAGGAAGACGACCCTCTCGTGAGGCCCGGGGGTAGGGACGAGCTGCCCCTTGTCGGGCAGCCGATGCGCGATATCGCCGGAAAGATATCCGGCGCTACGCAGTCTGGTGATGTGCTCCTCCTTAACGGTAGAGGCCAACCATTTGCCTCCCGCTCCGGACATATTCGGAGAAGGTCGAGGCGAGATGCGCGAGCTTGGGCGTTGGAGCTTGAGTACGCGGAGGTGGATAAGCAAAGGAGGAAGAAGGCGTAGGTGAGAAGGTAAATCCTTATCCCTTATATATAGGCGGACGAAAATGCGTCCCGCTGGCCTGATAAAACTCGCTTATCTCCCAAGCACCACCATCAATGGTGCGGTTGGGTTACCCACGTCCGTATTGATGAGAATCCCGGAATAAGGAGAACACGATCTCTGCTTCGACAAGACGTGCCAAGGAAACCACTTCGCCAAACGTGCTGAGGTGGTATAGTAAAAAACGATTCAAACAAAGGCTTGGTAGCGGTGTGATGTCACGCCGCATAATACGTCAGCAGATTGAACTAGTGTACATTTTATTCTCTCTACGGTGGAATGTGGAATTTATTTTGCAGAGCCGGACACTATCCTGGTGTTCATGATCTTCTCTGGATTATTCAAGGGAGGAACCCGCCTTGCAATGCCGAACATTATGCGCGCCGGACTTATCGTCATTGAAGCCTGGTTCAGGGGCTACTGAGGGAGTCCTGGACTAGGGGGTGTCCGGACAGCCGGACTATCATCGTCCGCCGGACTACAAGACTACGAAGATACAAGATTGAAGACTCCGTCCCGTGTCCGGATGGGACTTTCCTTGGCGTCGAAGGCAAGCTTGGCGATACGGATATGTAGATCTCCTACCATTGTAACCGACTCTGTGTAACCCTAGCCTCCTCCGGTGTCTATATAAACCGGAGGGCTTTAGTCCGTAGGACACAACATACATTACAACAATCATACCGTAGGCTAGCTTCTAGGGTTTAGCCTCCTTGATCTCATGGTAGATCCACTCTTGTACTACCCATATCATCAATATTAATCAAGCAGGACGTAGGGTTTTACCTCCATCGAGAGGGCCCGAACCTGGGTAAAAACATCGTGTCCTTCGCTCCTGTTACCATCCGCCTAGACGCACAGTTCGGGACCCCCTACCCGAGATCCGCCGGTTTTGACACCGACAAAGCTTCTCTCAAGAGCATAGATATTCTAAGGTGGGTGAACAAATTACTGTTGAGCAATTGACCGAACTGAGCATAGTTATGAGCATATCTAGGTAATGATCATGTATATAGGCATCACGTCCAAGACAAGTAGATCGAAACGATTCTGCATCTACTACTGTTACTCCACTCATCGACCGCTATCCAGCATGCATCTAGAGTATTAAGTTAAAAATGGAGTAACGCCTTAAGCAAGATGACATGATGTAGAGGGATAAATTCATGCAATATGATAAAAAAACCATCTTGTTATCCTCGATGGCAACAATACAATACGTGCCTTGCTGCCCCTGCTGTCACTGGGAAAGGACACCGCAAGATTGAACCCAAAGCTAAGCACTTCTCCCATTGCAAGAACTACCAATCTAGTTGGCCAAACCAAAAAATAATAATTCGAAGAGACTTGCAAAGATAACTCAATCATACATAAAAGAATTCAGAGAAGATTCAAATATTTTCCATAGATAAGTTGGATCATAAACTCACAATTCATCAGTCTCAACAAACACACCGCAAAAAGAAGATTACATCGAATAGATCTCCACGAGAGAGGGGGAGAACATTGTATTGAGATCCAAAAAGAGAGAAGAAGCCATCTAGCTACTAGCTATGGACCTGAAGGTCTGAAGTAAACTACTGACACTTCATCGGAGGGGCTATGGTGTTGATGTAGAAGCCCTCCATGGTGGATGCCCCCTCCGGCGGAGCTCCGGAACAGGCCCCAAGATGGGATCTCGTGGATACAGAAGGTTGCGGTGGTGGAATTAGGTTTTTGGCTCCTTTCTGATCGTTTGGGGATACGTAGGTATATATAGGAGGAAGGAGTACGTCGGTGGAGCAGCAGGGGGCCCACGAGGTAGGGGGTGCGCCCAGGGGGCGCCCTCCACCCTCGTGACCGCCTCTTTTGTTCCTTGGAGCAGGGTCCAAGTCTCCTGGATCACGTTCGGTGAGAAAATCACGTTCCCGAAGGTTTCATTCTGTTTGGACTCCGTTTGATATTCCGTTTCTTCGAAATACTGAAATAGGCAAAAAAACAGCAATTCTGGGCTGGGCCTCCGGTTAAGAGGTTAGTCCCAAAAATAATATAAAAGTGGAAAATAAAGCCCAATATAGTCCAAAACAGTAGATAAAGTAGCATGGAGCAATCAAAAATTATAGATATGTTGGAGACGTATCAGGCATCCCCAAGCTTAATTCCTGCTCGTCCTCGAGTAGGTAAATGATAAAAAAGAATTTTTGATGCGGAGTGATACTTTGGCATAATTTCAATATAAATCTTCTTAATTGTGATATGAATATTCAGATCCGAAAGATTCAAGACAAATGTTCATATTGACACAAAAATAATAATACTTCAAGCATACTAATCAAAGCAATCATGTCTTCTCAAAATAGCATGGCAAAAGAAAGTTCATCCCTACAAAATCATATAGTTAGGCTATGCTTCATTTTCGTCAGACAAAGATGTTCCCAACTTCTATACCCCCGATGACAAGCCAAGCAATTGTTTCATACTCAAATAATCTCAAACTTTTTCAACCTTCACGCAATACATGAGCGCGAGCCATGGATATAACACTATGGGTGGAATAGAATATGATGATGGGATTGTGTGGAGAAGACAAAAAGGAGAAAGTCTCACATTGATGTGGATAATCAACGGGCTATGGAGATGCCCATCAATTGATGTCAACATGAGGAGTAGGGATTGCCATGCAACGGATGCACTAGAGCTATGAATGCTCAACAAAAGAAAACTAGTGGGTGTGCATCCAACTCGCTTGCTCATGAAGACCTAGGGCATTTGAGGAAGCCCATCGTAGGAATATACAAGCCAAGTTCTATAATGAGAAATTCCCACTAGTATGAAAAGGACAACTTTATGAGACTCACTACATGAAGAACAAGGTGCTACTTTGAAGCACAAGTGTGGAAAAAGAGATAGTAGCATTGCCCCCCCTTTTTTCCTCTTTTTTTTTCTTTTTTTCTTTTTTTCTTTTTTTCTTTTTTTTTCTTTTTCTTCTCTTTTTTTGGGCCTTTCTTTTTTTTGGCCTTTTTTTCTCTCTTTTTTCCTCTTTTTGGGCAATGCTCTAACAATGATGATCATCACACTTCTATTGATTACAACATAAGGATTACAACTCGAAACTTAGAAAAAGATATGACTCTATATGAATGCCTCCGGCGGTGTACCGGGATGGTGCAATGAATCAAGGGTGACATGTATGAAAAATAATGCATGGTAGCTTTGCCACAAATACGATGTCAACTACATGATCATGCAATGGCAATATGACAAAAGTAATGTATGTCATGATGATGATGATGGAAGTTGCATGGCAATATATCTCGGAATGGCTATGGAAATGCCATGATAGGTAGGTATGGTGGCTGTTTTGAGGAAGATATAAGGAGGTTTATGTGTGATAGGGCGTATCGTATCACGGGGTTTGGATGCACTGGCGAAGTTTGCACCAACTCTCAAGGTGAGAAAGGGCAATGCACGGTACCGAAGAGGCTAGCAAAGGCGGAAAGGTGAGAGTGCGTATAATCCATGGACTCAACATTGGTCAAAAGAACTCATATACTTATTGCAAAAATTTAGAAGCCATCAAAAATCAAGTACTACGCGCATGCTCCTAGGGGGATAGATTGGTAGGAAAAGACCATCGCTCGTCCCCGACCGCCACTCATAAGGATGCACAAGCCAGGTACACTTCAAGTTTCAAATTTGTTACACAACTTTAACCATACGTGCATGCTACGGGACTTGCAAACTTCAACACAAGAATTTCTCAAATTCACAATTACCCAACTAGCACGACTTTGATATTATCACCTCCATATCTCAAAACAATTATCAAGCATCAAACTTATCTTAGTATTCAATTCACTCAAAAGAAAGTTTCACATATCTTGAACACTAAGTATATTAACATTAAGCAAACTACCATGCTATTAATGACTCTCAAAATAATCTAAGTGAAGCATGAGAGATCAATAGTTTCTTTAAAACAAATCCACCACCGTGCTCTAAAAGATATAAGTGAAGCACTAGAGCAAAAATTATCACGCTCAAGAGATATAAGTGAAGTACTATGAGCAAAACTATCAAGCTCAAAAGATATAAGTGAAGCACATAGAGTATTCTAACAAATTCCAAATCGTGTATGGCTCTCTCAAAAGGTGTGTACAGCAAGGATGATTGTGGTAAACTAACAAGCAAAGACGCAAATAATACAATACGCTCCAAGCAAAACACATATCATGTGGTGAATAAAAATATAGCTCCAAGTAAATTACCGATGGAAGTGGACGAAAGAGGGGATGCCTTTCGGGGCATCCCCAAGCTTTGACTTTTTGGTGTCCTTGAATTATCTTGGGGGTGCCATGGGCATCCCCAAGCTTAGGCTCTTGCCACTCCTTGTTCCATAATCCATCAAAAGAATTCACCCAAAACTTGAATACTTCACAACATAAAACTCAACAGAAATCTCGTGAGCTCCGTTAGAGAAAGAAAACAAAGAACTACTTAAGGTACTGCAATGAACTCATTCTTTATTTATATTGGTGTTAAACCTACTGTATTCCAACTTCTCTATTGATTATAAACTATTTTACTAGCCATAGATTCATCAAAATAAGCAAACAACACACGTAAAACAGAATCTGTCAAAAACAGAACAGTCTGTAGCAATCTGTAACTAACGCAAACTTCTGGAACTCTAAAAATTCTACCAAAATAGGAAGTCCTTTATAATTTGTTTATTGAACATCAGAAAAAAGAATCAATGCAAAAGCACGTTTCTGTGATTTAACAAAACTATATTAGTGCGTGCAAAGTTTCTGTTTTTCAACAGAATCAAATCAACTATCATCGTAGGTTATCCTATAGGTTCTACTTGGCACAAACACTAATTAAAAGATAAAACCACATCCAAACAGAAGATAGATGGATTATTTATTCCTAAACATAAGCAAAAACACAAAACACAAAATAAAATTGGGTGCCTCCCAACAAGCGCTATCGTTTAAAGCCCCTGGCTAGGCATAAAAGCAAGGATAGATCTAGGTATTGCCATCTTTGGTAGGCAATACATAAGTGTCTCTCATGATAGATTCATATGGTAGTTTTATTTTCTTTCTAGGGAAGTGTTCCACGCCCTTCTTTAAGGGAAATTGGAATCTAATATTCCCTTCCTTCATATCAATAATTGCACCAATCGTTCTAAGGAAAGGTCTACCAAGAATAATAGGACATGAAGGATTGCAATCTATATCAAGAATGATAAAATCTACGAGCACATAATTCCTATTTGCAACAATAAGAACATCATTAATTCTTCCCATAGGCTTTCTAATAGTGGAATCCGCAAGATGCAAGTTTAGAGAGCAATCATCAAAGTCACGGAAATCTAGCAAATCACACAAAGCTTTGGGAATAGTAGAGACACTAGCACCCAAATCACACAAAGCATGAAACTCATAATCTTTGATTTTAATTTTAATAGTAGGTTCCCACTCATCATAGAGTTTTCTAGGGACAGAAACTTTCAACTCAAGTTTTTCTTTATAAGATTGCATCAACGCATCAACAATGTGTTCGGTAAAGGCCTTATTTTGACTATAAGCATGAGGAGAATCTAGCACGGATTGCAACAAGGAAATACAACCAATTAAAGAGCAATTTTCATAATTAAATTCCTTGAGATCCAAAATAGTGGGTTTAGCAACATCTCGGTTTTTATTTATTTCAATCCCACTTTCATCAATTTCATCATCAAGATCTAGAAACTCCGAATTCTTAGAACGCCTTCTAGGTAAAGGAAGATCATATTCAGTTTCATCAAGATTCATATTGCAAAACAAAGATTTAATGGGGGACACATCAATAACTTTTAGATCTTCATCTTGATTTTCATAGGAATTGGAAGAACACGCTTTAATAAAGACATCTTTGGAAGCACGCATCCTAGCGGTTCTTTCTTTGCACTCATCAATGGAAATTCTCATGGCTTTGAGAGACTCATTGATATCATGCTTAGGAGGAATAGATCTAAGCTTTAAAGAATCAATTTCAAGAGAAATTCTATCAACGTTCCTAGCCAAATCATCAACTTTAAGCAATTTCTCTTCAAGCAAAGCATTAAAATTCTTTTGTGAATTCATAAACTCTTTAACACTACTCTCAAATTTAGAGGGCATCTTATTAAAATTTCCATAAGAGTTGTTGTAGGAATTTCCATAATTATTAGAAGGATTACTAGGATAAGGCCTAGGATTAAAATTCCCTCTATATGCGTTGTTTCCAAAACTATTCCTACCAACAAAATTCACATCCATTGATTCATTATTACTATCAAGCAAGACAAAGGCATATCATTGGGATCAAGAGGAGTATTTTTAGGAGCAAACATCTTCATAAGTTCATCCATCTTTTCACTCAAAACATTGATTTCTTCTATATATACACTTTTTTACTAGAAGATCTTTCGGTGTGCCATTGAGAATAATTAGCCATAATATTATCAAGCAATTTGGTAGCATCTCCTAACGTAATTTCCATAAACGTGCCTCCCGCCGCCGAATCTAAAAGTTTTCTAGAAGCAAAATTCAATCCGGCATAAAATTTTTGTATGATCATCCATAAATTCAAACCATGAGTAGGGCAATTGCGAAGCATTAATTTCATTCTTTCCCAAGATTGGGCAACATGCCCATGATCAAGTTGTTTAAAATTCATGATATCATTCCTAAGAGTGATGATCTTAGCGGGAGGAAAATACTTGGAGATAAAAGCATCTTTGCACTTATTCCAAGAATCAATACTATTTTCAGGCAAAGATGAAAACCAAACTTTAGCACGATCTCTAAGCGAAAACGGAAATAACTCCAACTTGACAATATTGTTATCCGTATCTTTCTTCTTTTGCATATCACACAAATCAACAAAATTGTTTAGATGAGTAGCAGCATCTTCACTAGGAAGGCCGGCGAATTGATCTTTCATAACAAGATTCAGCAAAGCGGTATTGATTTCACAAGACTCATCATTATTAAGAGGAGCAATCGGAGTACTAAGGAAATCATTATTATTGGTATTCGAGAAATCACACAATTTGGTATTATCTTGCGCCATGGCAACAAGTAATCCAACACACAAGCAAACAGAAAGGCAACGGGAAAAAGGCAAACGGGAAAGAGATGAGGAGATTGGGAAAGAGAGGGCGAATAAAACGGCAAGGGTGAAGTGGGGGAGAGAAAAACGAGAGGCAAATAGCAAATAATGTAATGCGAGAGATAGGGATTGCGATGGGTACTTGGTATGGTTGACTTGCTTGCGTGAGCCTCCCCGGCAACGGTGCCAGAAATTCTTCTTGCTACCTCTTGAGCACTGCGTTGGATTTCCCCGAAGAGGAGAGGATGATGCAGCAAAGTAGCATAAGTATTTCCCTCAGTTTTTGAGAACCAAGGTATCAATCCAGTAGGAGACCACGCACAAGCCATCGTGCCTACACAAAACGATAGCTACTCGCAACCAACACGATTAGGGGTTGTCAATCCCTTCACGGTCACTTACGAGAGTGAGATCTGATAGAGATGATAAATAATATTTTGGTATTTTTGATAGATAGATGCAAAGTGAGAAGTAAAAGTAAAAGTAAAAACAAAGCAAGTAAATAAAGCGATAGAGATTGATATGATGAGAATAGACACGGGGGCCATAGGTTTCACTAGTGGCTTCTCTCAAGAGCATAGATATTCTACGATGGGTGAACAAATTACTGTTGAGCAATTGACAGAATTGAGCATAGTTATGAGCATATCTAGGTAATGATCATGTATATAGGCATCACGTCCAAGACAAGTAGATCGAAACGATTCTGCATCTACTACTATTACTCCACTCATCGACCGCTATCCAGCATGCATCTAGAGTATTAAGTTAAAAATAGAGTAACGCCTTAAGCAAGATGACATGATGTAGAGGGATAAATTCATGCAATATGATAAAAACCCCATCTTGTTATCCTCGATGGCAACAATACAATACGTGCCTTGCTGCCCCTGCTGTCACTGGGAAAGGACACCGCAAGATTGAACCCAAAGCTAAGCACTTCTCCCATTGCAAGAACTACCAATCTAGTTGGCCAAACCAAAAAGGATAATTCGAAGAGACTTGCAAAGATAACTCAATCATACATAAAAGAATTCAGAGAAGATTCAAATATTTTTCATAGATAAGTTGGATCATAAACCCACAATTTATCAGTCTCAACAAACACACTGCAAAAAGAAGATTACATCGAATAGATCTCCACGAGAGAGGGGGAGAACATTGTATTGAGATCCAAAAAGAGAGAAGAAGTCATCTAGCTACTAGCTATGGACCCGAAGGTCTGAAGTAAACTACTCACACTTCATTGGAGGGGCTATGGTGTTGATGTAGAAGCCCTCCGTGGTGGATGCCCCCTCCGGCGGAGCTCCGGAACAGGCCCCAAGATGGGATCTTGTGGATACAGAAGGTTGTGGCGGTGGAATTAGGTTTTTGGCTCCTCTCTGATCGTTTGGGGATACGTAGGTATATATAGGAGGAAGGAGTACATCGGTGGAGCAGTAGGGGGCACACGAGGTAGGGGGGCGCGCCCAGGGGGGCGCCCTCCACCCTCGTGACCGCCTCTTTTGTTCCTTGGAGCAGGCTCCAAATCTCCTGGATCACGTTCGGTGAGAAAATCACGTTCCCGAAGGTTTCACTCCGTTTGGACTTCTTTTGATATTCCGTTTCTTCGAAATACTGAAATAGGCAAAAAAAAACAGCAATTCTGGGCTGGGTCTCTGGTTAATAGGTTAGTCCCAAAAATAATATAAAAGTGGAAAATAAAGCCCAATATAGTCCAAAACAGTAGATAAAGTAGCATGGAGCAATCAAAAATTATAGATACATTGGAGACGCATCACTACTATTGCTGCATCACCCTTTCCTCTTCAAGGAAAACCAACGCAAGCTCAAGACGTAGCAACATCTGATGCACAATCTTGTTAATATTATGAAGGCTATATGACATCACATGCACATCCCGCAAAACCAACTTAGACGCCTCTAGTTGGTTTATGAAAAAATTATTTTACATGGTTGTTAGGGTATCGAAAAAACCGTTTCTACCTAAGTTTATCATCAAGTATGATTATTCAAATTGCTAGATTAACCCGCGGGGTGTATGAAACACGGCATATAATGACAAATCTTGTGCCCATACTACACTTCGTTCAACACGTGAACCCCATATAGATCACATGTACACACCCTTTAGTTTGCCAAAATCCATCTTTCTTAACTAAAGTGAAATCCAAAGAACCAAAGCACATGTTTGATCTATCAGCCGACATATTAAGAGAAGCATAGAAGGATGGCGGACAGCCAGAACTTCGTAGCAAATTCCACTGTGCCATCAAGATAAAAAAACCAAATATCAAGGGAAGCAACAAGAACATCAAGTAATAGATTACATATAATAACAATAGATCTTCTCTACTACTCGCACAAAAGTTTACTAAGCAATATATCTCATCTACTACAAAAAACATTGTGCAATACCCACACATCTCATGTGTTGTAGATCACAACGTGCACCTACTCATAGATCTCTCATGATGCCACTATTGGAAACATAGTAGAAAAAAAATCCCCGCCTACGAATCATCCCTGGATCACTATGAATATTCAAGTACAATTGGATGTATATTACATCACTCAAGAACGTAATCTGAGTTGACGCGGATTTCCGCACCTAGGTTATACCTTTCAGCCGCGAGGATTGCCCCCTCTAATTGATTTGTATATCAAGCACTGAAAGCAAAACGCCTTTGTAGGTATCCACACATATGGAACCGCCGATCTGATAGGGATTCGCTGTCCAAAACGAAAGCGCCATTCGAGAACTAGATGAGGAGATGGAGCTACCTTGTAGCATAGATAGAGAGGGAGAGATGCAACCACGTGCATAGAACTTGTTTGTACTTGGGGCTGCCCTCTCTAACACCCAAGATGTGGTCCTAGCTCCAAGAAGACCTTGCAATCCACTCTAGAGATAGAAGCGCATCTCGAGTCACCCCATAGGTCATACGTTTGTAACAAGGTGGACATCACAACACATACAACTATACATGAATCGAAGAGATATACAAGAATACAACACGACATACAAATGTCGTGCATAGCTATATCAGCAAACAAAGGTCACACGACCCAACATAACATCACAAGCATCATCTAGAAGGCACAATCTGAGTACGGATAAGAAGAAAATATGCCAAAGAGGCAAGAGAAATAACTAATGCCCACTCTACTAATCCCAGGTTCCCGACCGGGATCTCATCCTATGATCATTGTCGAAGAAGAAGACTCCAAATGGAACAAAACATCCCTCTCACGTTAGAGCATCATTTTACCTGTACCTGCACCAGTTATTACTGTGGTATCCGTGAGTCATTGAGGCTCAACATAACATTACCAAGGATATCAGGACTAGCAATACTTAGTGAGTTGCAGCAAGCACTAAGCATTAGTAAACCAACTAGTCCTACGAGTACTAGAACAAGATGAGATAAATCATATGCAAAAGAGGAGAGCAGCTAGAATGATGAAGAAGTTATTCTAAGAACCTACTTACGAGTCATTCATTACCCCCACAATGTTCTTTTCTTGATCCCCATGTCACAAGAAGAGGCAATCACGTTGCACACATGGTTGAGCAAGTTTTAGTTTATCTAGTTTGAAATTCACTACAACTAGATGTTATAAATTTTCAAGTCATCCGTACCCGCGTACCTAGCTTTCCGGAAGATTTAACTATGCATGGGTGTTCCAAATCATCTACTAGTATAAACTATCACATGCATACGTCGAAAACCTCAACAAAGTGTTGCCATGAAGCATTGTACAAGTATTAGCGACAGTTGCCTATTGGCAGAATACAAAACCGCCAAGGGTTGTGTCCATGAAACATCTTCGAAATCCTATTTTGTACTAGTGTTGACTGTTAGTGTTTGTCAAAAAGAAAAGGGGCAACTTGAGATTATCGAATGGGCTACTCCCTCCATTTTTCTATATAAGGTCACTATCCTATTTTTTAGATATCAATAAAACAAATCCAACTAAAAAGTATTACGATTAATTATGTGAAAAATCTTGCATGTTCTGAATTAATTAAACATGATGCATGCGGTGCTGCTTTCTCAATAGTTGCATGCAATGTTTACATTTAAGCACCACTGTACGAGGCAAAAATCTTATTAGTCCTTCTTGGGACGAGATAGTGGCCATATATGCAAATTGTATTTTGATAATCGCCTTGTTGTCCACAAGGTCAACGCGAATGGCGACCATACGTTGAATCGTTGACCGCGATGTAGTAGTATAAGATAAGGCCGTATGCTGCGGGCAGGTACCTCTTGTAACCAAGCATATGTATGGACGGGCAGTTAAAGTATGAAAAGCATATATATTTTTCCAGAAAAATGATAAATGAAAGCATATATGTATTATACAGAGTATAGTGCATGTAATTGGCACTGGAGACAGTGCCGTCGCCCATCGAAAGTTGGTGGCGTGAATTGAAAGATTAACATGCGATGGAGACCAGAGATAGTGATAATAGTGGTAGTAGTAGTAGAAGTAGCTAGCTGCACCCGTTTCGTAGCTAGTACTGAATCCTAGTTAATCACACATCACGATCGAACAGTTGTGGTTGGTGGCGAGGTGAGACATGGCTAATCAACTAGCGAGCGTTGAAAATGACATATGGTTGAAATTAGCCAAACCATTTGGCATGTAGTCAAATGCAGTAGTTATTTGGTTGCCACTTGTACATCGTGTCACGGCAGGAATGGTTGGCCTTAGATGTTGGGGCCATGCATGCACTGGTTTTCGCGTTTTCGCATTCAGTGAGATTTCGTTGAAATTCACTGAGTTTCAGCAATTTCATAATACACCGGAACTCAAATACATATATTAAAAAAAATTGGGTGAAACTAAGAGAATCTACAGTCGGGTCTCTCATACCCATCTCAAACGCCCGGGCAGGTCGTCCAGTCAGTGACCGGTCACAAAAAATCGACCCAGCCGGACCTATCAAACTGCGGACAAACGCCCAGGCTGACCGGCACCCCTCATATCCAGCCCAAAAATAGGACGAATATGGGGCGGTCCGGGCACGCCCGGGCGCGTCCACCAGACAGGCCCGACCCACCACCGACCCCATAAAAAAACCCCAACCGAGCGGCGAGCTCCAACCCGAGCTCACTCTCTCCCTCTCTCGCTTTGTTCGCCCACTCCTCTTCCACTCCGGTTCCGATCCCACACTAGTAGAAAAAGGGTCAAACGTGAAGCACATTAGTGCCGGTTTGTATTAGAGCCGGCACAAATGTATACACTAGTGCCGATTCCAACGGCTAGCCGGGCCGCTCTCATTAGTACCGGTTCGTGGCTAACCTTTAGCACCGGTTCGTGCCACGAACCGGTACTAATGAGAGTGGTGGCAGGATGTTGTCAGTCTGGGCCCCCTCCAGCACCTTTAGTACCGGTTCGTGCCACGAACCGGTACTATAGGTCCTCCTGCATATAAACCCTTCGTCCAGCTCGCTCTGTTCTTCCCCCTTCCCCCTCTCCTCTCCTCTCTGTTCTTCCTCTTCTCCCCTCGAGCTCATCACACATTTTGCCCAAATTTTGTCAAGATTTGAAGGCCCCCATCCATTCAAGTGATCACAAAGGTTAGCAACTTTGTCCTTTCATCTCTCATTGCTAGATTAGCTCTTGCGATGCTTTATATAGTTATTAATTTGTGAGTTTAGTAATTTGGGAGGAAATATATATATGTGCTAGTATTTGATTTATATGCAATTTGAGGTCAAAAATAACACTTAGTTTGCATATGTAGGTGTGGTTTACTTAGTGCCTTCTAAATCTCCTTCGTAACCACCATCTATCGCCCGCACCGTCCCGTCGCCGGCACCACCTTGTGGTGAGCCTCTTGTTCATGAAATTTTATATAAAAAATTGATGTTTGTGTGATTTGGATATATAGTTCTTCGTATAATAATTATCTTACCCGTACGTTGTTTGTTAATTATACATAGTGCCATGGTTTTGATATCCGTCCCCGTCGGCCCTCGTCCTTGTTATGATTCGGATGTGGTATATTCTTTTTAAAAACTATTTGTTGCATTTCGTGTTTATGACAAATTATGCCCATCAAGTTGACATAGATATTTTTATTTAGGAGGTATGTGAACCGGAAATTCCAACCGACCCTATTGTCGAGAGGTTAAATTTAGTTGAAAGAGAAAATGAGTACTTGAATTTTTTTTGAAAAGAATTGAGGGGGAGAAGATGGAATTGGAGTTGCATGTTGCCGATGTCGTTGATGATCACAAGATCAAGATGGAGAAAATGCGCTTGAAGATTAGAAAGATTAGAAAATATGCCATCGATAGTGAGGCTTGATATCATTATGCTGTTGGATCAATTGTTACCTTAGTTGCGATCTTGATCGCATTTGTTGTTGCATTTAAATGCTTTAGCTAGAGAGTTATTTGTTTGTTGCATTTAAGTGTTGTATGAACTTGTACTAATTTGGTCTATTCGGTGTTGTGTAATGAAGATGAGCCAGCAATGGATGTACGATGACCGATGCTCTCCCCAGTTCATTGAGGGCGTGCATACTTTTCTGCTTGCGGCTGAGGCAAACAAGCGGGCGGATGGTTTTATGCCTTGTCCATGTGCTGGCTGTAAGAATGGTCGCAATTACTATACGTCAAAAACTATTCACGTCCACCTGTTTGAGTCCGGTTTCATGCCCCACTATAATGTTTGGACCAAGCACGGAGAAAGTGGGGTTATGATGGAAGACAATGAAGAAGAAGAGGACGACGACAGCTATCCTGGCCATGGGTTCCCTAAATACGATGATACAACAATGGGGGAAGAAGCTGAGCCAGTAATGCGGAAAGAAGCTGAGACGGCAATGCGGGAAGAAGCTGAAGAAGAGGCATCAGATGAGCCCGTTGATGATCTAGGTCGGGCCATTGCCGATGCAAAGAGAAACTGCGCAAGTGATTTGGAGAAGAAGAAGTTGCAGCACATGTTAGAGGATCACAAAAAATTGTTGTACCCGAATTGCGTAGGTGACAAGAAAAAGCTGGGCACCACACTGGAATTGCTGCAATGAAAGGCAGAGAATGGTGTATCTGACAAGGGATTTGGAAAGTTGCTGGTAATGATAAAGGATATGCTTCCAAAGGACAACGAATTGCCCGAGAGTACGTACGAAGCAAAGAAGGCTGTCTGCCCTCTAGGGTTAGAGGTGCAGAAGATACATGCATGCCCAAATGATTGCATCCTCTACCGCGGTGAGTACGAGGATTTGAACGCTTTCCCGGTATGTGGTGCATTGCGCTATAAGATCAGCCGCGATGAGCATGGTAATGTCGAGGGCGACCGCCCAAGGAAGAAGATTCCTGCCAAGGTGATGTGGTATTCTCCTATAATACCACGGTTGAAATGTTTGTTCCAAAACAAATAGCATGCCAAGGCGATGCAATGGCACAGAGAAGATCGTAAGAAAGACGGAAAGTTGAGAGTACCCACTGACGGGTCGCAGTGGAGAAAAATCGAAAGAAAGTACGGGAAGGAGTTTGCAGATGACGCAAGGAGCGTATGGTTTGGTCTAAGCGCAGATGGCATTAATCCTTTTGGGGAGCATAGCAGCAACCAGAGCACCTGGCCTGTGACTCTATGTTTGTATAACCTTCCTCCTTGGTTGTGCATGAAGCGGAAGTTCATTATGATGCCAGTGCTCATCGAAGGCCCTAAGCAACCCGGCAACGACATTGATGTGTACCTAAGGCCATTAGTTGAAGAACTCTTACAACTGTGGAATGGAACAGGTGTACGTGCGTGGGATGAGCACATGGGGGAAGAATTTGACCTAAAGGCGTTGCTGTTCGTGACCATCAATGATTGGCCTGCTCTCAGTAACCTTTCAGGACAGACAAACAAGGGATACCGCGGATGCACGCACTGTTTGGATGATACCGACAGTATATATTTGAATAGTTGTAAGAAGAATGTGTACCTGGGACATCATCGATTTCTTCCGAGCAGGCATCCCGTAAGAAAGAAAGGCAAGCATTTCAAAGGTGAGGCAGATCACCGGACGAAGCCTGCCACCGTACTGGTGCTGATGTACATGATATGGTCAAGGATTTGAAGGTGATATTTGGAAAGGGTCCTGGCGGACAACCTGTTCCGAAGGACGCTGACGGACGCGCACCCATGTGGAAGAAGAAATCTATATTTTGGGACCTGCCATATTGGAAAGACCTAGAGGTCCGCTCCGCAATCGACGTGATGCACGTGACGAAGAATCTTTGCGTGACCCTGCTTGGCTTCTTGGGCGTGTATGGGAAGACAAAAGATACACCTGAGGCACGGGAGGACCAGCAACGTATGCACGGAGAAGACGACATACATCAGGGTCATGCAAGCTACGCTCTTACCAAAGAAGAGAAGGAAATCTTCTTTGAATGCCTGCTCAGTATTAAGGTACCGTCTGGCTTCTCGTCGAATATAAAGGGAATAATAAACATGGAAGAGAAAAAGTTCCAGAACCTAAAGTCTCATGACTGCCACGTGATTATGACGCAACTGCTTCCGGTTGCATTGAGGGGGCTTCTACCGGAAAACGTTCGATTAGCCATTGTGAAGCTATGTGCATTTTTCAATGCAATCTCTCCGAAGGTAATCGATCCAGAAATCATACCAAGGTTACAGAATGATTTGGTGCAATGTCTTGTCAGTTTCGAGTTGGTGTTCCCACCATCCTTCTTCAACATCATGACGCACGTCCTAGTTCACCTATGCGAAGAGATTAACGTTCTGGGTCCTGTATTTCTACACAATATGTTCCCCTTTGAGAGGTTCATGGGAGTCTTAAAGAAATATGTTCATAACCGTACTAGGCCAGAAGGAAGCATCTCCAAGGGCCATCAAAATGAGGAGGTCATTGAGTTTTGTATTGACTTTATTCCTGACCTTAAGCCGATTGGTGTTCCTGAGTCGCGGCATAAGGGCAAACTGGATGGAAAAGGCACGCTAGGAGGGGAACAAATAATATGTATGGATGGACATTCTCTCACTGAAGCACACTACACAGTTCTACAGAATTCCACCTTGGTGGCTCCGTATATGGATGAACACAGGAATTTGCTATGCTCCAAACACCCGGAGCGGTCTGATGACTGGATTACACGTGAACAAACCAGGAGTTTCGCCAGCTGGTTGCAGACACGTACCATGCATGACACCTCTATTGAAGATGACCTGTACTTGCTGTCCCAGTGCCATCTTCGAATATAATGACTTTCAAAGGGTACGAGATAAATGGTAATACATTTTACACGATCGCCCAAGATAAGAAGAGCACCAACCAAAACAGTGGTGTCCGCTTTGATGCAGAAACCAAGACGGGAAAGGAAACATATTATGGTTATATACAGGACATATGGGAACTTGACTATCGACGTGGTTTAAAGGTCCCTTTGTTTCGGTGCACATGGGTCAATATGACACGAGGCGGGGTAATGGAAGACCCGCTGTACGGAATGACAACAGTGGATCTCAACAATCTTGCGTATGCAGACGAACCATTCGTCCTAGCCAATGATGTGGCACAGGTTTTCTATGTGAAGGACATGTCTACCAAGCCAAGAAAAAGAAAAGATAAGGAAGCGAATGCATCGTACGATGAGCCAAAGCGGCACATAGTTCTTTCTGGGAAGAGAAACATCGTGGGAGTGGATGACAAGACAGACAAATCAGAAGATTATGAAAAGTTTGATGAAATTGCTCCATTCACAGTGAATATTGACCCGAGCATCCCGTTAAATGATGAAGATTTTCCATGGTTACGGCGCAAAGGGACACACGCGAAGAAAAAGTTTCGCACCCAAAGATCTGGGATGTGATCAGCTTCACTATCATCACTTTCTCTGTGTTTCACACCCAGGAGGGAATGTTTGTAATAGTTAGGGTAGTTATGTGTTTTGGCATTTGAAACGCGAAGAAATTTTATGTGCAAACAAATTCTTTTCATGCATTTACTGATTTTTTTCTAGCTAAATGACCCTGAAATTGAAAAGCATTTCAAATGAACTCAGAAAAGGATGAAAGTTGGCATGGTATCATAATTTCATACAAATAGCATGTGCAAGAAAGTAGAGAGGGTTACGGCAAAAACTGGATGCACTTCGTGTACAAAATGGACAATCTCTTTCGAAGTATCAGGGTTTCCGACGAAAACTGAACTGTTACAAAGGCATTTCATTTTTTAAATAACCTAAGCATTACTAAATTGAATATAATGATAAAACACACTAATATTAAACATAAGAAAAAACAATCACTGAAAAAGCTTTTTTCAAAATTAAGTTATTCACAAACTAGTGATTCACACTAATTTCAAATAATTCAAAATTTAAACTATTCAATTTTGAAAACTACGGGCACTAACAGAAAGTTTGTAATTTTTTGTACCTAAAGCAAAAATATTCACAAAGAAACTCTAAATACACAAAAAAACAACACAAAAATAAATAAAGCAAAAAAAATAAAAAAATAATGCAGAAAAGAAAAAATTTATAAAAAAATATTGGGGCGCTGCCTGGTGGGCTTGCCCTTCGCTCGGTGAGGTGGGACTAAATGTAGCGCACCCTAGGGTGTGCAAATGCAGGCCCAGAAGGGCCAGTAGGCCCAGAAAGGCGCAGTGCACGGCCATTAGTACCGGTTGGTGGCTCCAACCGGTACTAAAGGGGGGGGGGGCTTTAGTACCGGTTGGTGCCACGACCCGGTACTAAAGGGGTGCGGTTCCCGCCGCTTGGCCTGGCCAAAACAGGCCTTTAGTACCGGTTGGTGGCTCCAACCGGTACTAAAGGTGCCCTCTATATATACAACACATCTGAAAATTTCGTTTTCCCTCTCTGTTTGTTCCTCTGTTTCCGTCTCCGTCGCCGTCGCCGCCGCCCTCGATCGTCTCCGTCGCCGCCCCCGTCCCCGTCGCCGCCCTCGTCTCCGTCGCCGCCCCGGGCCCGTCCCCGTCGCGCCGTCCCCGTCCCCGTCGCGCCGTCCCCGCCGTCGCCGCCCCGGCCGTCGCCTCGCCGTCGCCGTCGCCCCGCTGTGAGCTCTCCCCCTCTAACCCATCTCCCTTGCCCCCGGCGGCCACCATGGGCGCCGCCCCTCCCCGAGCCCATACACACACACACACACAAGCATGCATGATGAACACACACACACACACACACACGTACATATGTATGAATTAATGCATGTATATATTAGTATATACATATTTTGTATGTTTAATTAGTTTAGATTATTTAGATTATTATTTTTTCACTATTATATATGTATGAATGCATGTTAGATGGATATAATTAGTGTTTAATTAGTATGGAAATTTTTTATATAATGTTGTTTTTCAGTTTTTTAATGGATGTATAGAAGTTGTGTTTTCTGTTTTTAGTGTTACATGCTTAATTAGTATGAAATAGTATATAGATTTTTGACATATGCAATGATAGCATAATTAGTGTTATATAGAAATGTTAGAAATTTTAGTTATCAAAATCCAATCATTAAAAAAATGTTACTTTTTGCGGGCATATAGCTAGTATTTGTTCTCGACGATGCCCGGCCCACATCCTCGCCGTCGACCCGTCTGCGACGATGTTTAGCCGACCCATGTCCGGGACTGGGCTCCGCCGGGCTGGCACTGGGAGGTGCTGCCTGGAGGGGCGCGCCGCTTGATGAGGAACCCGGCCCCGGGTCCCGTCGTCGACCCTGATCTCGTTTGGTGGCGTTCGCGTGGGCCAGTTTCGGTGCGGAGGGACCCGACCCCGCCGAAGGTGGTACGTCGCCGTGTCAGGGAGGAGGACGAGCATGTCCATCGCTACATGGTTGCGTTAGAGGGCGGCAGGTTCTCCAATACCTGGCAGTTTCTTCGGGGATCTCACTTCAGCTATGATCCTGTGAGGGTTCCTTCTCTTTGGGTGTCCACCGCCCGCGCCGCAGGAACCGCGAGTGTCCTAGATTCTTCTGTAGTATTCGATCTTTATTAGCTACCTAGCCAGTGATGTACTATTCAATATTATATATTATTTGAGACGATGTATTCGAGATTATATCTATTATTCTAGACGATGTATTCGAGATTATATCTATTATTCGAGACGATGTAATTTGAATACTAAATTGTTTTATATTTCTTTTGGATTAGTTAAATAAAAGCTATGGCAGACAATACCGACAGAGAGGGAGAACAGACCATGTTCGATATGATACGCGGGCCAGATGATGATCAGAATGAAGAAGATTATGACGGCTCCGAATTTCTAAACAACACCGGAGAGGGTGATATGATATTCGATCGCGACGACCGAATTGATGAAGTCATGAACTACGATTATGACGATGACGAAGAACATGTTGATCCTGAAACAACAAAGACCGGCGAGGTATATATATTTATATAAGTAGGCATCTGGTGATCATCACATGTTTTAAATGACTTGAAGACATATTAACGAATCGATCTTTGTTCTTTCAGCCATCCGGATCGAGCAAATCTTCAGGAAAAATGACGAAACAAGGCCCGAACAAAAAGTTGAAGCAGGGCGTAAAGTACAATATCGAGGCATGCAGCCCTACTGGCGAACCATTAGCGCCTAAGAAGATTGCGGACAAGTTCGTTCGTCAGTGCGGAGTTCTTGTGAAGGACCAACTCCCGATCAAACTTCAAGGATGGAGAGAGCCAGCAAAGCCACGTCCAGATGTTACTTTTGTCGACAAGAATCAAAAAGATCTGCTTTGGGATACTCTCATGGAACATTTCACCCTACCAGATCATTTCACAGAAGCAGATGTGCAGAAAGTCAAGGCGCTGCTCTTAGGAAGATGGCGGTTGCATTCAAGAACCACAAGAATCGTGAATGGAACAAGTACGTCAAGGGAGGAAGGAAGACTCCAATATTCAGGGGAACACTAGAGAACCAACGTGCTCATTGGGACGATTTCGTGAAATTCAAGGATTCGGAATTAGCTAAGGAACGGTCGAGAATAAACAAGAAGAATGCCGAAAAAAAGGATAAGTTCCATAAGATGGGGCCAGGTGGCTATGCGGTGGCAATGCCTAAGTGGGATAAGTCTGAGAAAGAGATGGAGGATGCAGGTGTCACTCCGGTTACTAAGAGCTGGCCCCCCAGGGTCAGGACTTGGTTCTATGCGCATGGGGGGGGGGGAGTTGGACCCGGAGACAGGCAATGTTTCGACGAGGGCAAGTCTAAAGGGAGCCGACGATGCGATACTTGTTGCAACAGAAGAGGCACGATCAGGGGTGTTCCAGCCCAACAAAGAGAACGACGAGCTTACGCGTGCCCTGGGAAATCCTGAACACCCGGGAAGAACACGAGGCAAGGGCGTTATTCCGTGGTATGAGGGGTTTTCAGAATGGAACACCGACTACAGAACCCGTGCGAGAAAGAAGATTGCGGAGGAGAAGAAGAGGAAGATGGAGGAGGAGCAGAGGAAGCGGGACTATGAACGCCTTCAAGGCCTAGAAGCAAGTCAAGTGGAATTGGCAGTCAAATTCCAGCGGCAGCAGGAGCAGATCGACTCACTTACCCAACAAAGGGGGTCTCCGCAGCTGCAGCAGCTAGCGGATGATCCAACATTGGATAGCACTGGCCCATCCATGCCGAGAAGCAGCGTGGGTTCCGTCCCGGACGACGAAATGCTGGGTAGATACCCTGTGGATGACATCACGGAGAACACTAACTGCGAGCTACACGTCAAAATGAAGAACATATCCATGAAGGTGGTGGACGGCGTTGCTTTTACAAATCCCCCCGAGGCAACCTTCCATTGCAACCCGATTCCAGCGGGCTATGCTCGTGTCTTGGTTGATGAGGTGGTGGACCCACCATATTCGGAGCTACAGCTTGACATTCCTGGAGGTGACGGCGAGCGCTTTCTCGGAGAGGCCAAACATCGTATCATCCTATGGAAAAAGGATTGCATCATCTTTCGAAGGCCACCGACACCGCGTCAGCCGACTCCTCATCGAAGTCCGCCACCGAGTCAGCAGACTCCCGCTCCTGCAAGTCCACCAAGTCCGGCAAAGTGTCAGGCCACTCCTCCTCCAAGTCCGGCAAAGTGTCAGGCCACTCCTCCTCCTCCAAGTCCGCCACAGCGTCAGACGTCCACTCCTCCTCCAAGTCCGGCACAACCTCAGGCCACTCCTACTCCAAGTCCGGCACAGCTTCAGGCCACTCCTCCTCGTCCAACTCAGCCCCGTCAGCCGTCTCCGCTGCCTCAGCAATCGCAGAAGAGACACCCCGCAGCTATGGTGCGTAGCGGTACGAGTCGAGGTAGTACAGGAAGTACAGGCGGAGGCAAGCGATCTAAATATGGTCCAAGCCTCACGCCTCTTCCGCAGAGGGCTTATGACAGGTCCGAGGAGGAAATCGCAGCCATATCGAAGGCCGAGGTGGAAGCCCATTTTGCACCGAAACCGCCACCGCCGCCAAGGGAGAAAGTGTCTGAGGAAACGATTGACCACTTCATTCGTATGGCTCAACCACCAGCTCCCAAGCCTGTTGACACAGACTATGAGCGCCATATCAGAAAGTTAAATCGAGCACGTCTACAAAGGGAGGCGAGCACGTCTACATCGGGATCGAGCAAACAAGAAGCAGCTGTCAAAAAATGCGGGAAAACCATTCCCCGGCTGGGAGAACAGGCGGCGCAATCGATCCCCTCGCTTGTTGTGCCAACAACACATGACAGTACGCGCGCCCAATATTATTATGGGCAAACAGTGCACGTTCCCGAGGTGGGCAATGTGGTAATAACGGAGGATCATATAATGCAGGCTCAAGTTCTCAACATCACTATTGGACAACTCCTCGAGATCGAGCCCATGCCTTTGCTTAGAGAGGATGAAATAAAACGGAAATATGTTCGGGGCCAACCTTTGGTCGAGCCAGACAAGGTCAAGAACCTCCCAACGAGAATGTATGAATTGCATCAATGGTACATGAACATTACCAAGATTTCAGATCGATTGTCCCTCATGGTGAATGTCAAGGAGGAGCATTACTTCCATGAGAAAGCTGTGTCCGTTGAGTATACTGAACTGTTTCAGTTATACAATCAGGACGCACTCGACAAATCTATCGTCAGTTGCTATTGTCTGTAAGTGATTTCTTTCTGTAATTTAAGTCTCAAGCTAGCTGTAGTGATCCTTTTGATCAATCATTACCTGTAATTATCCTCACTATATTCTTTTCTGTGGTATTATGCAGGATAAAGATGTATGAAATGAGAAAAGGTGGACGCTTTGGCATTGGGTTCATTGACCCAAACACCGTTAATGAATACACATGGCTAATAAATCCACGTCAGCAAAAGAATGTAGAGGACAACATGCTAGAGTTCTTGAAGCGCCTCAAATACAATGAAGATATACTACTTCCTTACAACTTCCAGTGAGTCACACTGTCTTGTACTACAAATTCTCTGTTTTTGCCTACTAGCTAGCTACATGTTTTTGCTTACATATGCCCGCTTAATTAAGACATGTAAACGTGTGTGCATGCAGATTTCACTGGGTCTTGTGTATCATTAAAATTGACACCGGAACAGTTGAAGTACTGGACTCACTACTCAAAGAAAAAACTGACTATAACATCTTGTTTGGGATAGTCAACAGGTAATTTCAATCATTATTAACTATATATCTCGGCCTATTTAGTTCGTCATTTCATGATATGAACTATTTAATAACCCCTTTATTCATTTTCTTTGTCGGCGGGCAGGGCTTGGGCAAGGTTCATCAGCGTCACGGAAGGCGAATGGAAAAAAAGCTTAAATGGTTTCGACCCAAGGTAAGTAATTAAGTAGTACTAGCTAGCTAGCTAGCTGCCATCTCTTTAATTATCATGCTTGATTAATTATTATCTAATCAAATTTCATTCTCGTAAAGGCCCTGAAGCAGGCGCAGGGGACTGATCTGTGTGCATTCTGCGTTTGCGAGAACATTCGCATGATGGCGTCCGAAAGGAGCAGATCTCAAAGACAGGAATGGGTACGCTTGTCAGAACACTATTCACAATTTTTACACCATTATCGATATCTAGTCACACAACTAATACACATGCATATTGATCTCCTTCTTAACAGTTCAAAGAGGTGCGGGAGAAGCTCCTAGAAACGGAGCGCGTAGAAGCACCTCAAGAGGAAATAGCGGAATTTTGCTCGACCAGGTCATAAATCCGAAGGGAGAATACTATTACCCACTACCGCCCCCATGAAAACCACTTCCAATTGTCATCGTGCTCCGAAGGCACCAATTAGGCTAATGCCACTGGCTCCGAAGGCAATATGCATATGTAGGAGAAATTGTACATAGCTATACATGTGTGTATGTGTGAATTAATTAATATGGTGGTTTATGAGACATTGATGATATATATATGCATGATTGGTTCTACTAGAATATATATATATATATATATATATATATATATATATATATATATATATATATATATATATATATATATATAACGTGTACAATGTGTAGTATCGTAAAATACCAGCAAACGAAAAAGAATTAAAATGGAAACACAAAATTAAATGAAAAAGAAATCATAAAACTAAAAAAACCCAAACCTTATAGTATCGGTTGGTCTTACCAACCGGTACTAAAGGGCTCCAGGCCCCCGGAGCTGGCTCGTGCCACGTGGTTGCCCTTTAGCACCGGTTCATGCTGAACCGGTACTAGGAGGGGGGGGGGGGGTGGGCTTTAGTGACCACAATTTAGTGCCGGTTATGGAACCGGCACTAAAGGGCCTTACGGACCGGTGCTATTGTCCGGTTCTGCACTAGTGCCATCCACCACCATGAGCAGCTCATGCAGCGACTTTGGCTCGGAGCTCGACTACGAGGAGGACATGGCCCTCAGCATTGTGCTGGAGCGGTCCAAGGTCGAGATCGGTGGTAGCTCCGGATCTGGAGCGTCGCCGCACCTTCCATGCCGGTGCAGCGCGAATGCCAGAGCTGGACCCTCCCGACCCGCGCGCAGCAACGCCCGGTCGGCACAGTCCGCGCCGGCCTCGTGTCGACTCTCCCCCCCGGCCGCTCCTGCATGCGACCAGCGCTGGGTGCTTGTGCCCGTGCACTCCGGAGTCAGAGGCGCGTGCCGCGAGAGGCAGCATGCACGGGAGAGGGGGCAGCGGAGCAGTCCGCGCGCTGTCGTCGCGGAATGAAGCCGAACGCTGACAATGATGCACGTCTCCTCTCCTAGGTGTACCGCCGCTCCCTCACGACGGCGGAGAAGGATGCTCGCCGCCTCCGACGAAAGAACGCCAAGGCACTCCGGCTAGCTATTGAGCAGTCAGAGCGCGAGGCGAAGGAGGCAGCGGCGGAGAAGGCTTAGGTGGCAAGGCTGAAGCGGGAGCAGGATAGGGCCGTCCGTCAGATGAAGGGGCTCATCGTCCTATCTGACTCCGACTCCGACGGCGGCGACAACTGCAGCTCGTCGTCCAGCGACCAAGACCGTCCACCAACTGCGGACGCCTACAGTTGCGCCGGTGACCGGAAGGGCAAAGACCCTGCGAGGAAGTGGTGATTCCGGCCCCCTCCTCAATATTTATATCGTTTTTAGTTGTAGAAGTTTATGAACTTGTCCGTGGACGAACTATAATCTTCTGGATGTGGTGAAGTATGTTATGTCCGTTTGCAGCCGATCTTGTGTTCCTTTGCAGATCTAATTTTGTTGTCCGTCATTTGATCACGTAGGATAGATCAACGTGTGCATGTGTAGTATGGATATAAGGCACCGAATATGAGATACGCGGATGCAGAATAGCAAATATCGTCAGCCGATCTTGTGTTCCTTTGCAGATCTAATTTTTAGGGTGCTCGGTCTGCCATGTCCGGTTGTAAATGCTCTAGATGATTTCGCCCTTTAGCTGAAATGCAAACCACATAAGTAGTATCTTCACGATATTAATATATTCTCTTTATCGAAAAAGCTGAAATGCAAACCAGAATCATTGAAATTAACTAGATTTCCATAGTTACCAAATTTTGTTTGGAAACTGAAACTAAAAACTGCCCGTACCGATTCCAAGATGATTTACAAGATTCAGCCGACTCTGCGACCTGAGCACAGCATCTTCTGTGGTATGTTTGCTCAGGATGGATATGCTGTCCCGGTCGCCACTTGTCGCATGTCTAAGTGCACGTCACTGCCATCGCTTCCTCCATTCCTTTCCATGAGATCATGGGAAGTAGAGGCGAATAGGCCACGAGCCCACGGCAAGTTGTACCACTGCATTCACACCGTTGACGTACGGCCAAACGCACCCGCGCGCGCTGCGATTTGACACCTCGGTGGTGACCTCCACACTACACATGGCGAATGGACATGGTAGGCTATAAAATCCATGGCCACTGGATGCGTACACCTACTTGGCATATCGACGACGTCGATACATATATGGCGCCGCGCTCCCGCCAAGCAGTTCCGCTGCTTCTCCTCCTGGTGCAGCTCTCTGCCGCCGTGGCGTCCTTCTCCGGCTACAGCTACTACAGCTTCCCGGTGTTCGACGGCAAGGCGACCACCGACGGCGTCGTGGTGGCCACCAACTCCTCCATGCTGGCACCGGCCACGTTCCTCTTCGACGCGCAGATCTTCCCGGAGTTCAACCAGTCCGAGGGCTTCGTGCTCCTCTACCGCCCCGTCGCGCTCTGGCGCGTCGCCCCGGACGACGACGACGTCCGCGAGGAGGCGTCCTTCAACACCACCTTCGCGGTGGACATGGACGGCGGCGGCTCCGACGCCGTGTCGTTCGTGGTGCTCCTCGACAGCTTCCCGCCGCTCAACAGCAGGAACGAGAGGCACGGGCCCCGCCGCGGAACGAACGGCTCGGCCGCGCCCGCCGCCTTGCCGAACGGCACAAACGGCCTCGCTGCCGTTGAGGTCAGCACGGTGAACTCGTACGGGCCGCGGCCACCGCCTGGCTTCGGCCTGAACGTGACCATCATGCCCAACCGTTCGTCGTTCGGTGCTGCCGACACCACCCAGCTCGCCGTGCGGATCGAGTACGACGCCGCCGTGCACCGCCTCTCGGTCTACGCCCATGACACGGCCGCCGGCGACCCGCCCGTCAACGACACAGAAGCTCTCCTCGACGCGCCGCTCGACCTCGCCGACCGCCTGCCAACCCAGGCCGCGCTGGTGGGGTTCTTTGCCTCTACGGTCCGGGACCTCGTCGTGGGCGTCCATGACTGGGAGCTGACCGTTGACGCACTCCTGGACGACGCGGGCGGCGGGACACGACGCCAAGAGGACGAGCATAGCACGTCGTCGTGGCTGGTGATACTGCTGGCGGTGCTCGGGTCGGCGGCCGCCGCGGGCTTGGCCGTCTTCTCCGTGATGGTGTACCTCGTGGTGGCCAGGCGCCGGGCGGTGGACATGGAGGTGCAGCAGTGCTACAAGGACTATTTCGCGAGGATGCCACGCTGATGGATGGATCCAATGCCTTGGGTTGGGTGCAGATATGTATGGACCCAGGATCAGGATGCCACAAGAATCAATTGGTGAAAGAGATTTAGCTCGCAGTTATTCGACGTTCAATTTGTCTAATTCACATCTAGATATTTTTTAAAGATGTCACATCTAAGCTCCTATAATTATATAATGCAGCAATACCAAAAAAAACTAGGACAAAAAAATTAGACCACAAACAGAGTGGACATCAGTTTAGATGTGACATAACTTATGTCACATCTAAATGTGTCCTAAACAGACCCTTCAACATTTGGCGTCAGAAGAATTGTGTCAGTTTCAAACTTTCAACGGGTATCAACTGTCCATCGAATTAGCCTCAGACGGTCAGATTCTTTGTGGTAGAATCAATCCACCAGAGTTCCAAGTCCCTACTCATGGCATTGGTGCTCTGACTTCGTAAGTCTCAAAATATTGTGTCGGTTAAGTATTTCAAAGATGTCAAAGATACTCATAGGCTAGTGTGTGTTAAAAAAAGTATACATCAAAATTTTGCATGGCCGTGCCCATCCGGTTGTTCTGCTTAAAAAAACTATCTTCGTATGTTCTCCCCATCTGTCGTTGGCCCCTTCCTCTCCCTATGAGCAAATGCAATTGTAGGCTACAAGTTGCTTACATGGTATTTTTCCTATATAAAAAAGAAAGGCCATCCTCGTTTATTGGTCTTTTTGTATTCAGTGTCAAATTTTAACCATAGATTTAACTAAAAAATAGCAATGCATGTCATAAAAAATTATACGATCAAAACTATGTTTAAACATGAATCCAACGATATAATTTTGGTGACATGCATAATATTTTGTTAGTTAAGTTTATGGTCAAATTTGATACAAAATACGAAGGGACCAATAAACCAGAATAGGGGTAGTAAAAAAGGAAGAGAGTATGCAAGATTCAAGCTCTACACGTGCTCCAAATAAGACAAGTGAATGAGACAAAAGAGAAACAGAGAAAGTGAATAAATCATACCTAAGTTTGCTTTCTATAGAAAAGGCATAAATGCCGACTTCAAATTAATGAAACCATCAACCGGCTAGGGGATACATTGTTATTGCACACAAGGATATATACTTGATACAAGAAGGAAATGTAGGCAGCTAGAACAAAGATGCTAACTAGGGTAGGCCACACATAGCTGCCACCGAAGAAAACAAGATCAAGTCAAAGATGAACTCCATGCCGAAAAGGATCAGCGTAGAGGCCGTAGAGACGCACCAGACGAAGGGTGATAGGAATACCAACACAGAGATGAGCAATGCTGCAAAAGTCGGGATAGCCAGGTCGGGGACGGAGGAGAGACCACCATATCTCTTCGCACGTTACCGATGAGGGGACCTTATCTTTGCTCGCCACAACACTGGAGCATCATCACCGCCCAGCAACCCCACAACGCCGCCGAATAACGAACCACAAAAACTAGAGCGGGAAGGCGACCTCGCACACACCACCGTTGACATCCAGCAGAAAACTGAAAGTACATCAACACCACTCCACCCATCCCAAGGTTGCGTCTTCAAGAAGATCACGCTGCTGGAGCTCCGTCATCGCTCGGCAGCACGCAGCCAAGGTTTTCATCCGGGATAAGGGGAAGTGAGAATCGAGGGGGGCCTCGGGAGGGAAAACGGGGCCGGAGACATCGTCAACGTCGAGGTCGACCAAGGGTTTCCCCCTCCTAGGTCTCCCCTACCATGCCCATAGGCCGGCCCGAACAAGGGACCCGGAGACGGTGTGCCGAAATTCAGATCTAGCGCAGCAGCCGGAGCAGACCACACCGCGAGGAGCCACGGCCGCCCACTCGAAGGGGAGGGCCAGACAACACCCGTGGCGCCACCCGCCGGACACGGTCGATTCCGCTATCACACCCAGGGCCACCGCCCCGGCATACCAAACCTCACCGACGAGACGCAGGGCAGCAGAGACCTCACTGCTACCTTCACCGGCAGCCGTGCGGGGATGCTGGGGTGGCGGTGGGGAGGGGAAGGTGGGAGGGAGAGGGCCCGAGGGGACTTGAGGAGGCGACGCGAGAGCACATTAACCTAAGTTTGTTAGTCCATCAAACCCGTAATAGTCTTTTCATAGGCCTAGCGGTCCAGAGGCCAGCGACAGCATGCACACGGTGCGTTGGCACTCGCAGTATTAGCAACCTCGGGCCAACCAATCCTACCATGACACGAGACACTACAAGCTAGCTAGTACTAGTAGCAAACAACGGGAGACATTAACCGGCTACGAGCCACCCACCACTTATTCTTAGTCAACTATGGATATGTGTCAAAGAAACCGTAATATGCTTTATTTGACTACACGCCAAATGGAAGGACTGATTTCATGCACGTCATTCTCAGCACCCGCTACTTGATTAGCTTATCTCCAATCACCAACCGCAGCTGGACGTGATGCGTGATTAACAATGCTTTACTAGTACAGTATATATTCCTTCTCCGCGGTCACCTTTCGGCTACGGCACACAATTAGTGTCGTCAACGCTGTCCATTTTAGCCAAGCACTCCATTCTTCTTCCCGCCCACCGAAGCGGCCACTTGCTAGTTGCCGCCGCCGGCCTAAGAGCATCTACAGCCGCAAACAACTAATCCAGTCCTTCGAATTTCCACGATCGGGTATCCCTCATTTTGCTTCATCCGCAGCCATGTATCTCATATTCAGTTATTTATATCCATGCAACTCACACAATGTATAAACTTATGTAGATCAAATAAACTAGCAACAAACGGACTTAAATCAGCAATAGTTCACATTAAATCAATTATCGGACAACCAAAATAACAAGTTTTCATTGGCTGGACAGTACTTAAACATAAGAAGAAACTATATTAAACGGAGAAGGGGGGAGGAAACCACCATTTCACTAGTAAAAAAAGGGTCAAACGTGAAGCACATTAGTGCCGGTTTGTATTAGAGCCGGCACAAATGTATACATTAGTGCCGGTTCCAACGGCTAGCCGGGCCGCTCTCATTAGTACCGGTTCGTGGCTAACCTTTAGCACCGGTTCGTGCCACGAACCGGTGCTAATGAGGGTGGTGGCAGGATGTTGTCAGTCTGGGCCCCCTCCAGCACCTTTAGTACCGGTTCGTGCCACGAACCGGTACTATAGGTCCTCCTGCATATAAACCCTTCGTCCAGCTCGCTCTGTTCTTCCCCTTTTCCCCTCTCCTCTCCTCTTTGTTCTTCCTCTTCTCCCCTCGAGCTCATCACACATTTTGCCCAAAATTTGTCAAGATTTGAAGGCCCCCATCCATTCAAGTGATCACAAAGGTTAGCAACTTTGTCCTTTCATCTCTCATTGCTAGATTAGCTCTTGCAATGCTTTATATAGTTATTAATTTGTGAGTTTAGTAATTTGGGAGTATATATATATGTGTGTGCTAGTATTTGATTTATATGCAATTTGAGGTCAAAAATAACACTTAGTTTGCATATGTAGGTGTGGTTTACTTAGTGCCTTCTAAATCTCCGTCGTAACCACCGTCGATCGCCCGCACCGTCCCGTCGCCGGCACCACCTTGTGGTGAGCCTCTTGTTCATGAAATTTTATATAAAAAATTGATGTTTGTGTGATTTGGATATATAGTTAATCGTGTAATAATTATCTTACCCGTACGTTGTTTGTTATACATAGTGCCATGGTTTTGATATCCGTCCCCGTTTGCCCTCGTCCTTGTTATGATTCGGATGTGGTATATTCACTTTTAAAACTATTTGTTGCATTTCGTGTTTATGAAAAATTATGCCCATCAAGTTGACATATATATTTTTATCTAGGAGGTACGTGAACCGGAAATTCCAACCCACCCTATTGTCGAGAGGTTAAATTTAGTTGAAAGAGAAAATGAGTACTTGAAAGAAAAATTGAACAGAATTGAGGGGGAGAAGATGGAATTGGAGTTGCATGTTGCCGATGTCGTCGATGATCACAAGATCAAGATGGAGAAAATGCGCTTGAAGATTAGAAAGATTAGAAAATATGCCATCGATAGTGAGGCTTGGTATCATTATGCTGTTGGATCAATTGTTACCTTAGTTACGATCTTGATCACATTTGTTGTTGCATTTAAATGCTTTAGCTAGAGAGTTATTTGTTTGTTGCATTTAAGTGTTGTATGGACTTTATGTATGAACTTGTATTAATTTGGTCTATTCGGTGTTGTGTAATGAAGATGAGCCGGCAATGGATGTACGATGACCGATGCTCTCCCCAGTTCGTTGAGGGCGTGCATACTTTTCTGCTTGCGGCTGAGGCAAACAAGCGGGCGGATGGTTTTATGCCTTGTCCATGTGCTGGCTATAAGAATGGTCGCAATTACTCTACGTCAAGAACCATTCACGTCCACCTGTTTGTGTCCGGTTTCATGCCCCACTATAATGTTTGGACCAAGCACGGAGAAAGAGGGGTTATGATGGAAGACAATGAAGAAGAAGAGGACGATGACAGCTATCCTGGCCATGGGTTCCCTGAATACGATGATACAACAATGGGGGAAGAAGCTGAGCCGGTAATGCGGGAAGAAGCTGAGCCGGCAATGCGGGAAGAAGCTGAAGAAGAGGCATCAGATGAGCCCGTTGATGATCTAGGTCGGTGTTGGGGAACGTAGCAGAAATTTAAAATTTTCCTACGTGTCACCAAGATCTATCTATGGAGAAACCAGCAACGAGGGGAAGGAGAGTGCATCTACATACCCTTGTAGATCGCTAAGCGGAAGCGTTCAAGAGAACGGGGTTGAAGGAGTCGTACTCGTCGTGATCCAAATCACCGGAGATCCTAGTGCCGAACGGACGGCACCTCCGCGTTCAACACACGTACAGCCCGGTGACGTCTCCCATGCCTTGATCCAGCAAGGAGAGAGGGAGAGGTTGAGGAAGACTCCATCTAGCAGCAGCACAACGGCGTGGTGGTGGTGGAGGAGCGTGGCAATCCTGCAGGGCTTCGCCAAGCACTGCGGGAGAGGAGGAGTACTTGGGAGAGGGGGAGGGCTACGCCAGAACTTGTGGTGCGGCTGCCCTCCCACCCCCACATATATATAGGGGCAAGGGAGAGGGGGGCCGGCCCCCTCAGATCCAATCTGAGGAGGGGGCGGCGGCCAAGGGGGGGAGGAGTGCCTCCCAAGTCAAGTGGAGGCCCTCCCACTTAGGGTTTTCCCTCTCCCATGCGCATGGGCCTTGGGGGGCTGGTGCCCCTAGCCCATTAAGGCTAGGGCGCCCCCCTACAGCCCATGCTACTGTATTGGACGTGGTGGAACAATTTCCGGACCTCCGGACCCCTCCGGAATCCTCCGGAACCTTCTGGAAGCTTCCCGGTACAATACCGAAAAACCCGAACTTTTTCCGGAACCCGAACAACAACTTTCCATATATAAATCTTTACCTCCAGACCATTCCGGAACTCCTCGTGACGTCCGGGATCTCATTCGGGACTCCAAACAACATTCGGTAACCACATACAAACTTCCTTTATAACCCTAGCGTCATCGAACCTTAAGTGTGTAGACCCTACGGGTTCGGAAACCATGCAGACATGACCGAGACGTTCTCCAGTCAATAACCAACAGCGGGATCTGGATACCGATGTTGGCTCCCACATGTTCCACGATGATCTCATCGGATGAACCACGATGTCAAGGACTCAATCAATCCCGTATACAATTCCCTTTGTCTAGCGGTATTGTACTTGCCCGAGATTCGATCGTCGGTATACCGATACCTTGTTCAATCTCGTTACCAGGAAGTCTCTTTACTCGTTCCGTAACACATCATCCCGCGATCAACTCTTTGATCACATTGTGCACATTATGATGATGTCCTACCGAGTGGGCCCAGAGATACCTCTCCGTCACACGAAGTGACAAATCCCAATCTCGATTCGTGCCAACCCAACAGACACTTTCGGAGATACCTGTAGTGCACGTTTATAGCCACCCAGTTACGTTGTGACGTTTGGTACACCCAAAGCATTCCTACGGTATCCGGGAGTTGCACAATCTCATGGTCTAAGGAAATGATACTTGACATTAGAAAAGCTTTAGCATACGAACTACGATCTTTGTGCTAGGCTTAGGATTGGGTCTTGTCTATCACATCATTCTGCTAATGATGTGATCCCGTTATCAACGACATCCAATGTCCATGGTCAGGAAACTGTAACCATCTATTGATCAACGAGCTAGTCAACTAGAGGCTTACTAGGGACATGGTGTTGTCTATGTACCCACACATGTATCTGAGTTTCCTATCAATACAATTATAGCATGGATAATAAATGATTATCATGAACAAGGAAATATAATAATAACTAATTTATTATTGCCTCTAGGGCATATTTCAAACAGTCTCCCACTTGCACTAGAGTCAATAATCTAGTTCACATCGCCATGTGATTAACACTCACAGGTCACATCGCCATGTGACCAACATCCAAAGAGTTTACTAGTGTCATTAAACTAGTTCACATCATCATGTGATTAAGACTCAATGAGTTCTGGGGTTTGATCATGTTTTGCTTATGAGAGAGGTTTTAGTCAACGGGTCTGCAACATTCAGATCCATATGTACTTCGCAAATCTCTAGGTCATATTGTAAATGCTGCTTCCATGCTCCACTTGGAGCTATTCCAAATGGTTGCTCCACTATACGTATTCGGTTTTCTACTCAGAGTCATTCGGATAGGTGTTAAAGCTTGCATCGACGTAACCCTTTACGCCGAACTCTTTATCACCTCCATAATCGAGAAACATGTCCTTATTTACTCCAAGGACAATTTTGACCGCTGTCCAATGATCCATTCCTGGATCATTCTTGTACCCCTTGACTGACTCATGGCAAGGCACACTTCCGGTGCGGTAGAGTTGATGGCCCTTTGGTTTTTGATCAATGTATATATCTTTGCTATCCTGTGGCAATGCATGGCAAACGTACATATCTTAAACAACAATTTATGAGCTTTCATTTTTGTTCTGATGATATAATATAAAGTTCAGTGTTACTTTCAGTCTATTTTATGGTAATGATGCATTGGATATATTTTAGTGTACAACCCATAGCCTCAACATTTGCACGGTAGCTTCACACCACCGTCTCGCCGTGCTTACTGCAGCCCGGCATCTCGCCTTCTTCCCGTGCACAACTGAAGCTTCATTAGCCTACATACGCTTCCCTAGACAATCTAAACTGCATGCATCACTAAAAACAAACATGTAGAAACATTGAAATCAAGATTAAGTCCCAACTGCCCGCCCGCACACGACGGCAACGGCGGCCAGGCTGGGGTTGCGCCAGCTACGACGGCTGGCATCCCCACAGCTAGGCTAGACAGCATGCGGCTGTGCGGCGTCCATCATGCTCGCCCGCCTACCCGCAAACCAGCATGCTCGCTCACCGACGGCCAACACACAAGCCCGCACAAGGCTGCGGTGACCCGTCAGCGCGCCCACGGTTGCATGCGGCTTTGGCCAGCAGGTACATGTGGTGGTCGCGCGAGGTCGTCAGGCGCATCCCCTAGGTCGGCGCCTCCCCCACCATCGTCCACGCTGTCAGCAGCCTCCTCTGCTCACCTCATCATCGTCGCGAGCCACCTCCTCCCCTGCGCTGGCATTGTTCCATGCTCCACGTGAGAGAGGCGAGAAAGAAAGATTGGGTGGTTGAAGGTGGGACCAAGCGGGTACCCGGGCGTGACCGCAGCCCATCCTGCCCCTAGATTTGAGATGGATCTAAGGTATATCGGCCAGTCCGGACATTTAGGGATAAAGTGAGGGTTTGGTTGGGTCACTCATTTTTGACCGGGCACTGACCGGGGCGGAGGTTTCAGATGTTTAGGGAGAAAGTAGGGGGGTCGGCAGTAGATGTTGTAAGTTATTAAGAAGCTAAGAATTTGATAGATTAGTCTATGGCCCTATTGTTGAGGAGGTAAAGGATTCCATGCGATCAACGGAGGAGTTGTGTGTGGCACGGGTGAGACGCTCGGCTAATGGAGCTGCTCATTGGCTAGCGAAGGAGGCTTGTGCGAATAGTTTTATTTTATTCGACTCAAAACATGTTGAGATGAATGAATACAACACAACCCACTTCACCTAAGAAAAACTTTAGTTAGAATGGGTTCTGTTTTATTCATTCATCTATCTGAGACCAAAACGTCACAAATACAATCCAGATAACATTATTGTGCTTGACATAGATGTGTGTTAGCTGATTATTAAAAATATGTTAGCTGAGATGACATTGTTCTTAGTTATTTAGCTCCGTGAGTAGAATCTTAAATTTTATCAAAAGCCCGTGGCAACGCACGGGCGTTCTACTAGTATTCCATAGTGGCCTTGTATAAGTAAATGGAGGGAGTATCATTTCTAACTTTGCAATTCTCATCTCAGGATCCAGTAATGGAAGGGAGAAGCGTGACATTGCCTTTAGGAGACCCCATGGTTGCAATGACCGCAGCATGTGCACCAGCACTATCAGGTGAGAACATCGGTCTAAGAAAGTACATTCATGTACCTAACATTCTGTTAATCCCTTGTGTGATGTTGTTTGCCAAAAAATTGTTTGTAGCTGTGGAATTGATCAACATCGTTCGAAATCAAGATTACAGCGATGCTACCTCGTTTGCAGAGATAAATTCCCCTATGCTTCTCATTGATGATTTCAGTAGTCCGAAAAAGAAACAATTATTCTCTCAAGAGGTACCTATACTGCTCACAACCTGCAATACTTGTTGAATGTGCATTGCATCTGGCTAATTGTAGTTGAATTTTAGTTTGCTTGAAAATATTTTACTACATGTGACAAAATGAGACCTCATAAGTAATGGCATGTAGTATTTCACAGATCAATATGGTATCACGTTTGTGACACAAGGTCGATGCTATTAAATTTAGAATTTATGTTGCAGGGTTCTCTGTATAAGCCCAGTGTAATAGCATGTAATAATCTGCATCTGCAGGGCAGCCATAAAACTCCCTTTAGCTCGATGCCATTTGTTCGTCGTCCTCATTTATGCTTTTAACTAATCCTTGAAATTGTAATATCATGATCATAGGTCTATGCATGCACGTGCAAGCTTTAACCCCGTCTGTACCTGTAGCCTAGCTACATTCCTATTTTCTCAAGGTGATCCAGATTTACTTTTTGTGTGCCCAGTATGTTTGTATCCATGTCCAACAATTGTCCTTCTTAGTCGGGTAAAGTCAAATTTATAATTGTAACCTTCGGTCATAATCTCTAACCTTCACCACTACGAAATTTTTATGAGCTGGTTTTTATGCAAGTAACTAAGGTCTAGTAAATGGGATGAACATGAATGTTTGTCAGTTGTTAGAATTCTTTTTGAGTTAGAACATATGCGTGTTATACTGAACTCTTGCAAAAAATGAGTTTCGATGTTGTCGGTTTCATATGTCATTAGGTATAATGACATACATAATCTGTAACGAAATAACGAAATGTGCTGCAACAAATATTTGTACTCTCTCTGTTAGACTTATCTTGCTACCACATGCCGTTTTTATTTGATTTGAAAACTCCCATGTAGAACCTGGAATGTCATCATCGACCTCAAGGGTTATCCTGATTGGTTATGTATGTATTCAGAATTTCATCTTAAAGTTTGACATCTAGGCTATGTATCGTTGGTTGGAGCCGTGAATTAAGTTGCACATAATGTCTGTCTCTCTTCTCAAGATATGCTATTTCATATATGTTTCTAACTGACACCTACTTATTTGGTGTTCTTAGCTAGGTAGCTTGAACTGATCAAGTGTATAAGAGTTCATGGAGGTTAGCAGGAAGAACTAAAACAGGAATGCTATTGGATGATACTCGATTAAGAGGGAGCACTAAAACAGGACGCAAAATGATACTCGTAGATCTTTCCTGTCATGTACTATCAAGATGCTTGTTGGACGGTGATAGTTTCAGTCATTTACAGTCGGTCCTGCCAACCATGTACTAAAAGTGTTCTATGTATACCTCTTGTGTTGCATTCTCATGTACTGAAATACTCAAATGTGTGGTGATAATTCCAGTCCTTAATTTGCTCGTGCACTACTTCAGTTCTGCTTGATCTGGGATGGCTTAGTTCTCTTATGTGCTAAAAAAATTGTGATATATATTGACGTTTTCTTAGTAACCAAGATGTTCAACCCTCTTGATAAATTAGTGATGTCTCAGAGGCTAAAATAGGCACTTCAAATGTGTATGAATTTCATGAAGTAATTTTTTGCAAATATTTTTGTATCGAACTAGGATGAGATGGGCATCAGCAGTATGTATATCTGAAAAATGGTCATATTTCATGAAGACTCAAGGTCTATACTGCAAATATGCTATTTCATGTCTAACCATTGATGGGGGGTTTTCTGTGAAAAGTACATTAAGTGGTCTGAAACCCCTCCACCTAAATCTGGGCCATCAGTCTCCCATCTAGTGGTTCAGATCCGTTTTTTCTATTTTTCTACTACAAGCCCAGATTCTATTGTAGTCCCTCCCCACAATTTCTCACACAAGTAGTTCCGGCGCAGTAGTATGTACGCGTGCTTTACATCTGCAAGTAGCGTGTTGAGTAACCTGGCGCTTTTCTTTTCTTTCAATTAGCACTGGAAAAAAAATACAGGATTAAGGAACGTTCCACTACGCTAGGAGCCTAGGAGCAGGGTATCCCTAAACTAGGGTTCAACACACATCTATATCCAAGTGTGAAAGTTTTAAATTCAAAATTGATCTTAAATTTGTCCAGTATTTTGTAGATATCGTGGTAAGGGAGTATCTCAACCTCCTTCCCATCCAACGAGGCGAAAAGAAAAATTCTCCATTCGGAATCCAAAACCTTGGTTTCAGCCCGCCCGCCGACGCTGCCCTCTTTGTCCTCTCTTAGTACCTGTCAACCTCCAACTCCCATCCGTCTCCAACGTTGTCGCCGGCTTTGGGCCGTTCGGCCTTGCCGGTGTCCCCACGTACGCATCACTGGCGCTCGCCGCGCCACCGCCGTCGGCCTCGAGGCTATCGCACACTGCTCTCACCGGAATCAGCAAGACACGATTGAAAACTTTGGTTGCATGTGGAACAACAATCTCGCTGAAGTTTAGGATTTTCGTCTCACCACGCTGTAACGGGCCTGGATCGAGAGAGAGAGGGAAGGAGGGGGACGAGAGCAGGTAGGGAAGAAGGAAGGGGATTGATTAGGTAGGAGAGTCCAGGAGAGCAGCTCCGGTTTAGATCATATTACATTGCATAACCCATCACACACACCACTCGCTAGTATATAAGGCCGCCCTCGATACACTGGCTGATCTGGACCAATCGCCATCTTGCATCGCGTCATTCTCCTGCTGACTTGTCCTCCTCCGGGTCGTCCAGCCTGGCCGTGGGGTTGGCTAGCTCCTGTGGCCCACCTGTCAGGTAATGGGGTGGTACAGTCCTAACATTCTTCCCTCCTTGGAACATGGCTTGTCCCCAAGCCATTGTAAACGGGAAGCGCTTGCTGAACTGTGTACTTTCCTCCCAAGTGGCCATGGAATCAGGTAGTTCACCCCAGCATACGAGCACTTGCAGCTTGTTGCCTTGCGCTGTCTTGATCATTTTCTCCGCAAGAATGGCCGTTGGCGTTTGTTCCATGCGAAGTATTTCTGCAGTCGGGGGAAGTTCCGCTTCGACCAGAATGTTGTCGCCCACCGCTTTCTTCAACTGTGACACATGAACTACGGGGTGGATCTTGGTTTTTGACGGCAGCTGCAGCTTATATGCAACCTTTCCCACGCGCTCCACCACTCTGTATGGCCCGTAGTACCGGAATGCCAGCTTCTGGAATGGGCGCTGCGCCACGGATGTCTGAATAAATCGTTGCAACTTGAGGAACACAGGATCCCCCACCTCAAACTCACGGTCTGTGCGTTTCATGTCCGCTTGCTTTTTCATCCTGTCCTGGGCTTGCTTGAGCTGTTGTTGGAGCAGTTGCAACATCACTTCTCTCTCCTTGAGCCAGGATGCCAGATCTGGAACATTGCACTCATCTACTTGATTCACTCCAAACTCTCTGGGCATGGTGCCATAGATCACTTCAAATGGGGTTCTCCCCAAAGCCGAATGGAATGTTGTGTTATACCAGTATTCAGCAAGGAACAACCACTTGAACCAGTTCCTGGGGCATGCGTGCACCGAGCAGCACAAATATGTCTCTAAACACTGGTTGACCCGCTCCGTTTGGCCGTCAGTCTGGGGATGGTAGGAAGAACTCATGCGGAGCTGCGTTTGGGCCAACTTGAACAGCTCCTGCCACAAGGCACTTGTGAAAATTCGATCCCGGTCGGAGATGATCACCATTGGGAGCCCGTGCAACTTGAAGATGTTTTGCATGAACACAGTGGCCACTGACAAGGCTGTATATGGGTGTTTCATGGCTAAAAAATGGCCGTATTTGGAGAATTTGTCCACAACCACTAGGATAACATCGTAGCCTCCTGATCGCGACAGCCCTTCGATGAAATCTAGGGAGATCACTGCCCATGGCCGTTTGGGAGTTGGTAAGGGTTGTAATAGTCCAGCCGGAGCCACTCTTTCTGTCTTTGCTTGCTGGCAAGTTTGGCACTTTCTGACAAAGGCACGCACCATCTCCTTGAGGCCTTTCCATGCAAACAACCGTCGCACTCAATGATACGTCGCATGACACCTAGAGTTCCCCCCTGCTGCACTGTCATGAAGCGCTAAGATCAGGGCTATTTGAGTTTCCGTGTCCTTGCCAATCCAGATGCGCCCCTGAAATTTGATAACCCCTTCGCTCAATTCAAAACCGGGGTCACTCTTGTTGTCCAAAGCCAATCTGGTCATCAGTTGCTGAGCCGTTGTGTCCTTGCTGATAACTTGATCGAATCGCGTCTGAGGGAGTCCTGGACTAGGGGGTGTCCGGACAGCCGGACTATCATCGTCCGCCGGACTCCAAGACTACGAAGATACAAGATTGAAGACTCCGTCCCGTGTCCGGATGAGACTTTCCTTGGCGTGGAAGGCAAGCTTGGCGATACGAATATGTAGATCTCCTACCATTGTAACCGACTCTTTGTAACCCTAGCCCTCTCCGGTGTCTATATAAACCGGAGGGCCTTAGTCCGCAGGACATAACATCCATTACAACAATCATACCATAGGCTAGCTTCTAGGGTTTAGCCTCCTCGATCTCGTGGTAGATCCACTCTTGTACTACCCATATCATCAATATTAATCAAGCAAGACGTAGGGTTTTACCTCCATCAAGAGGGCCCGAACCTGGGTAAAACATCGTGTCCCTCGTCTCCTGTTACCATCCGCCTAGAAGCACAGTTCGGGACCCCCTACCCGAGATCTGCTGGTTTTGACACCGACATTGGTGCTTTCATTGAGAGTTCCTCTGTGCCGTCACCGATAGGAAGGATGCCTCCTCCCATCTTCAGGGACGGTATTTTCGCCAAAGGAGCCTTGGCCGCCGGCCAAACTATACGGCTAGGTGGTTTTCTTATGACCGCCTGTCCAGCCACCGCTTCGACAATGACTACTCAAGTCGTCAAAAGCAATCTTCACGTCAGCTCGGAATTTGCCGAGCGGCTGGATCCAATAGAGCTCTCGTCTGTCACCGAGCTCTTGGATCGCATCACCGCCCTGGGAGTCGCTACAGACTACAATCAGATTGGGCTTAAAACCGATCTGAGAGAGATTAACTCTCCCCAGGTCACCAACCACGTTGCAGTGGTAGAGGAACAGTGCGGCGACTCTTCTCCTGTATTGAAAACTAGTCATGTCCGGGCTCCCGAACCCTCCATGCCGGATTCCCGCGGAGGGACGGACTTTGATCGAGCACTGAACTTAAAGTCAGGCATCGTTCCGGACTCGTTGGGCAACGTCCAGCAATCCAAGCTTCCAAATTTGGAAACTTCCCGGCCTTCGAGCCTTGTGATGGGTAGGGTTCCGGACTTAATTCCACCCACCCGCCCAGACATATGCGATCTATCTCTAATCCGGCAAGAGCCCGCTGAAACAGTACATCACTACTGGGCCAGATTCCTCCTGGTTATGGACAGGATAAAGGACTGCCGAGAGGAAAGCGCAATCTCATTTTTTTGCAATAATTGCACGGACGAGGGAATATTGAACACCGTCAGCCGTCGTGAAATTACACGCTTCGCCGACCTGGCGTCCATAGTACGAAAGTACTGTGCGATGGAGAGTTTTCGGAAAACCGAAAATAAGTTTTGGGACAATCCAGCCCCGAATACAACCCTAGTCCGCAACAAAAGGGTGCATTACACTCAGGCACTAGACACAAAAACCAAAAAGCAAAAACCCCATAGAGGGCACGGAACCGTACTGGAGGGATGGCTTAGCGGACCCTGTAAAACTCACAGTACAGAGGGCGCCATCCCAACACATAGCCTTCGGGCATGTTGGATATTACGGCAGGTGGCCAAAAGTGGCGAGGAGCTTCTAGCCCCGGAAAACCACTCCAACAATATCGGTATGGTATCAACAGTCTTCGAGACTTTTGCATCAAATAATATGCGGAAACGAACAATCCGCAGCCTCGCCGAAGTCTACCAAGTAGCAACAACAAATCCATGGAGCGACACAGCCATCACTTTCAATGCCAGCGACAAACCTAAATTCCGAACAGCCCGAGCACCAGCCGCACTGGTACTCAGTCCAATTGTGGATGGCTTTCGACTTACAAAGGTCCTCATGGATGGCGGCAGCGGATTAAACCTCATCTACGAGGAAACTCTTCAAAAAATGGAAATAGACTGGAGCCGCATTGAGCGAAGCAGCACAACCTTCAGAGGAATAATCCCTAGCCGGGAAGCGCGCTGCACCGGAAAAATCACACTCGATGTGGTGTTCGGCTCGCCGGACAATTATAGATCCGAAGAAGTCATGTTCCAGGTGGCCCCATTCAACAGCGGATATCACGCTATATTAGGACGAGAGGCATTCACAATTTTTCAAGCTGTACCCCATTACGGGTACATGAAGCTCAAAATGCCTGGGCCCAGCGGAATAATCACTCTCGTTAGTGATCCGGACATAGCACTCCGCGCCGAAAACAAGACAGCCGCATTAGCCCTGGAGGCACTATCCGAAGCCCTAGCGGCAGAAGAACTTACTGCGCTACGCTCTACTGTGAATAGAGACGACGTGATACTCGATAAGAGATCCAAGTCCACCTCCTTTAAACCAGTGGACGAAATAGTAAAATTCCAGGTCCATCCAATGGACCCGACAAAAACGGCTTCCATCGGGGCGCAGTTGAACCCTGATGTAGACGCCGCACTGCGAGAATTCCTTCGGGAAAATTGGGACATTTTCGCCTGGCACCCTTCAGATATGCCCGGAATCCCACGCAGATTGGCAGAACACAGCCTAAATATCCTAAAAGGATTCAAGCCAGTCAAACAGGCTCTTCGACGATTTTCCGAACCCAAAAGACAGGCAATGGGAGAAGAGCTAGCCAAACTATTGGAAGCCGGATTCATCAAAGATATCAAACATCCGGATTGGCTAGCAAACCTGGTAATGGTACCAAAGAAGGACAAATCCTGGCGCCTATGTGTCGATTTTAAAGACCTCAACAAGGCTTGCCCAAAGGATCCCTTCCCTCTCCCTCGCATCGACCAGATAATCGATGCTACTGCAGGACACGATTCATTGTGCTTCCTCGATGCATACTCCGGCTACCATCAAATCAAGATGGCAGAAGCGGACCAAGCCGCAACGGCATTCATCACTCCATATGGACCATTCTGCTTCAACACGATGCCCTTCGGACTTAAAAACGCCGGCGCAACATATCAGTGCATGATTCAAACATGTCTGGCCACCCAGATCGGCAAAATAGTAGAGGCATACGTAGACGACGTAGTCGTCAAAACCAAACACGTCGACACTCTAGTAGACGACTTGAGGCTCACATTCGACAACCTCGGAGCATATGGCATCAAGCTGAATCCGGAAAAATGCGTTTTCGGCGTACCAGCCGGAAAGCTACTGGGCTTCATTGTATCCGGTAGAGGAATTGAAGCAAACCCAGCCAAGATCTAAGCTCTGTCACAGCTAGATATACCAAAAGACCTCAAACAAATACAAAAATTGACTGGATGCGTGGTGGCTCTAAGCCGCTTTATCTCCCATTTAGGAGAAAAGGCATTGCCCCTTTATCGCCTCCTTAGGCGCACCGAACACTTCGAGTGGACGGATGCTGCCACTGCCGGACTCGAAGAAAGAAAAGCCATATTGGCAACGAATCCGGTCCTGGCTGCGCCCAACCTGGGCGAACCAATGTTGTTATATATGGCAGCAACACATCAAGTTGTAAGCGCAGTACTCGTCGTCGAACGAGAGACAGATGGGCATAAATTCCCTCTTCAAAAACCAGTGTACTACATATCCACTGTGTTAACCCCCTGCAAGTCCCGTTACCCGCACTATCAAAAGATAGCGTATGCGGTGTTCATGGCATCCCGGAAGCTCCGACACTACTTTCAAGAGTGTTCGATAACAGTGGCCTCTGAAGTACCACTCAACGACATTATAAACAATCGCGACGCGACGGGCAGGATTGCAAAATGGGCCATTGAGCTCTTACCATTCGATATAAATTACAAACCTCGGCGAGCTATAAAGTCACAAGTTTTGGCTGACTTTGTCGCTGAATGGACCGAAGCCGAACTCCCTAAAGAGTACGTCGCATACTCCAATTGGATTATGCACTTCGACGGCTCTAAAATGTTGGCCGGATTGGGGGCTGGCGTCGTATTGACGTCCCCAACCGGGGACACAGTCCAATACGTACTTTAGATAATGTACACGGACTCCAACAACGCAGCCGAATATGAGGACCTTTTACATGGTCTCCGGATGGCAATCTCCATGGGCATTCAACTCCTAGAGGTGCGCGGGGATTCAAACCTTGCAATATCCCAAATAAATGGAGACTTTGACGCCAAGGATCCGAAAATGGCAGCATACCGCAACGCTGTCCTAAAAATGTCAGCTCGGTTTTGAAGGACTTGAATTCCATCACGTAGCCCGGGATAATAACCAAGCAGCCGACGTACTTGCACGCATCGGCGCAAAACATGATGCTGTCCCTCCAAACATCTTCCTGGAACGGCTCTTCAAGCCATCCGTACTATGGGAAGAGGAGTCCGGAAATAACAAACCGGAAAAAGCCGCACCAACCGGCGATTCAGCCGACGACATAACACCTTCGGCCCATGACATAATGGCAGTAATCGCCCCGTGGACAGAACCATTCCTAGACTACTTGGTTAGGCAGGAACTCCCCGAAGACCAAAACGAGGCCCGCTGTATTGTCCGGCGATCTAAAGCCTACAAGGTCCATGAGGGAGAACTTTATAAGAAAAGCACAACCGGAGTCCTTCAAAGGTGTATCTCCGAAGAAGAAGGGCGAAACCTTCTGGCTGAAATTCATGCCGGACTAGGCGGACACCACGCCGCAGCTCGGGCCCTTGTAGGAAAGGCATTCCGTACAGGATTTTATTGGCCGACGGCCCGGGCAGATGCTCAGGACTTAGTCCAAAGATGCGTCGGTTGTCAGCTCTTTGCTAATCAGAGCCATATGCCACCTACCGCCTTCAAAACTATACCCATTACCTGGCCGTTCGCGGTCTGGGGGCTTGATATGGTTGGACCCCTTAAAGGAGGAACCACAAGCAAAGGTACCTATTGGTCATGGTGGACAAATTCACCAAATGGATAGAGGCCAAGCCAGTCAAAACGGCAGAGTCCGGACCAGTGATAGACTTTATCTCCGGGGTAGTACACCATTTTGGTGTCCCCCACGGCATCATCACCGATAACGGCACGAATTTTACGGCCGACGAGGTTAAATCATGGTGCAAAAATATGGGCATTAAGCTCGATTACGCTTCAGTCTATCATCATCAAACCAACGGTCAAGTGGAACGAGCAAATGGTCTAATAATGAGCGGCATCAAACCCAGACTAGTGCGGTCACTTACGAAATCTAACACGCACTGGGTAGAGGAGCTCGACTCCGTACTCTGGGGGCTGCGGACAACGCCCAACCGCACTACCGGATTCACACCATTTTTTATGGTATACGACGCAGAGGCAGTTCTGCCCTGTGACATCATTCATGACTCACCTCGAGTGCGCATGTACGAAGAAAGAGAAGCCGAGCTGGATCGGCAGGACAGCTTGGACGCATTGGAGGAAGAACGCGACATCGCCAAGGCTCGTTCCGCATTCTATCAGCAGCAGGCTCGAAGATATCAAAGCAGAGAAGTACGGGCCAAGACTTACAACGTTGGCGAACTAGTTCTACACCTGCCGGACAAGAAAAAGGACAAGCTCAAGCCCAAATGGGAGGGCCCATTCATTATCGATCAAGTCCTGACCGGCGGAGCGTACCGTCTACGAAATGCGTCGGACAACCGACTCGAGCCGAACCCATGGAATGCAGCCCGCCTCCGAAGATTCTATGCCTAGCGCCGGACTAAGAGTTCGTCCCCTTCCCCCGTTCAAATTTTTACACTTCAGCTGTCTTTTGTTTCTCTTTCCTCTCTTAACCCTTTTACTAAAAAGCCCTTAAGGGCACACTTGTGCATTGTTCGCATACACTTGATGTGCCATCCGCACTCATTATACCTGGGGGCTTCTTTACCAGAAGCTTAATTAGAAGGGCTTCATGCCCAGCACATGTGTCAAGCTTCCACATGTACCTTTTATTCACCATTATATGCATCGATATGACTTAAGTTTTGGACAAGCTGGGTTGCCTGGCTCCTGTGCTTACCCCTACGTTCCCGATTGTTCGGCTAGGAGGTAAAGGGAGCACCTCTGCGATTGTTACTGCCGGGTCAGCCGGATGTGTACCTCAGACTGGGTGAAGCCGAAAGCTAGCGTTCTTAAGGGAATATTCGGTCGGTGACTTGAAGGATGATTTTTTACCTACTTATTTATCTGCCCCCAGATATTTTTCTGCTCTTTTCGCAGTCCGGACATGCACTTTAGGGCATGCCTCCCAGGGAAAGGAACCCTTAACGAAACTATTCTCCCTGGAAGATGTTTCTTACTAACCATGTAATATAACATAACTAGTTGGGCACTTGTCTGATAAAGCACTAATGACCCCTACGCCTGGTCTCCATGCATGCCCCGGTTGTTTTTAGCCGAGAAGGTATTCGGACACACTCCGGACTCTAGGGTCCCGAGGTTGAAGCGAAAAGGTCGGAAAAGACAAACGATCTACAATCCGGCTAGAAGGCATTTCACATGTCATTTTAAAAATACATTGTCAAATCGACTGACTGTATTCCTCCTCAATCCTGTCTAACAGGCTGTCTAATTTACAGTCCCGTTGGGAAAATTTGGCGGCCAATTCTACTTGACCGTATACTAAACTCACAGGGACCTCCTTCCCATCGGGCCCACAGGTCCGACCTCGGCCATGTGATTGGGATCCGCCTTCTTGTACCGCGTCTTCACCATGGCCTAGGCCTCCCTGGCACCTTGGCGGCAGGCCGAAATCTTCCATAAACGGAAGCGCTGCCGCACTCCCTGAAGCTTCTCCGCAAGCTCCCCAAGGCCTTCGGGCAGGGAGAGGGCCGGACATAAAGCCTGGACGACGCCGTTCATTGCCTGCCGAACTCGTCCGAGCAGCTGCAACAGTTCGGGAAGTTGATCACCCGTCGATACGGGCATCTCCTCCGCAGGGCGACCTGTGAGTATACCTACAGACATATTTTGTCAATTGACTTCCTCGCCGAACTCTTCTTTTCAAAGGAGTTTGCTCAAGCACTTACTATATATGCCGCGACGAAGCCGCTGATTCTCCTTAACGGAGCCGGACAGCTCGGCCCGAACGCCTTTCAGCTCTTCCCCAAGCTGGGCGTGGGTATCCCGGAGCTTGTTCCTTTCATGTTGCACTCTATTCAGCACTCTCTCGCCGGCCTTCAACTGGCGCAGTAGTTCTTGCCTGTCCGGATCTTCCCCGGCAGCACCTGCAATGTCATTATTAGACTTGCGCGCACGCCGCACAGCGCTTATATTTTTCAAAAAAATAATGTGTTACCAGGAGGGGTCTCTGTGTTTCCTCTTGCGGCAGCAAGTGCAGCCTCAAGTTGGGCCTTGCACTCTTGCAACTCCTGAGACAGTTGGGTATTCTTCTCGGTAAGATCCTGCGTTTCAAATGATCCTTAAATCAGTTAATATAACTACTTTAAGTCTCGGGGGCTACTGGCATATACAACTATTAAATTCTCTTACCCGTATGTCTTTTACATACTGCTCCGTGGCTCTGGTAAAACCATCTTGAGCAGCACAGAGGTGCGCGTCCCCCGCGTTAAAGGCATCCAACGCCTCAAGGGAGAAGCACGCGTCACGAAATACTGTCCGGCGGCTCCTGTGGTTCATGGCGCTCTCCACCTCAGACTTGGTGGCGGACAGTCTGTCGGCATCCTCCGTTGGAGGAGTGTCCGGCCCGCGCCTAGCGCTCGCCTCCCCCTCTAGACCAGGTGCTGGAGCCTGGCTGGTAGAGGCTGGATTGGCAACCTCTACGCCCGCAGTCCGGCGGGTGCTTTTTCTCCTACAAAAGTCGTGAGCACTCAAACGTTTCCTAGGAACGTTGCTCCAAATAATGAACTGTGATCTATACCTTTGCGGCGACGTTTCAGTCCGCGCCGCGCTCCTCTTTCGCCTACTGGTCCGGACTGGCCTTTGTTGGTCAGCCGCCACGGGCTCGGCTTCCCGCCCTGAAGGCGCTTCCTGCAAAACACCATCGTATGTGAAGGTCAGAAACGAGCGAGGAAGAAATAATGGTGTCGGGACTTCGGTCACAATCACCTGGTAAGCCGGACATAGTCCGGGGTAGTCGGCCGTAATGGCGACTAAAGCATTATCCATGCTGAGTTGGTGGAACACCCCGTCGATTAGCTCCACCTTTATGTCCGGATCCTCTTCGGAGGCCAGATCCTGGGATCTCTCTGGATCCTTGGGTTGCGGGGTTGGACTTATCATGTCCTCCACAGCCCGACGCAGCTCCTGCGTCGAAAAACACAATATAAGAAACCTAAACTTTGAAAGCATGGGTTGGGCACGTAAAGTGTCCGCTTACCCAACGCCGAGGGTTATTCATGGAGAACCCATTACACTGGTTCGTCTAGAGGAAGTCCTCCTTCTCTCCCTTGTATAGGCCGGACAGGATCTTCGCCAGGTCCTCGGCCGAACCCGGCCCTTTGCGGCCATGACGGGTGGCATCGTCCTCCCCGTTGAAATCCCACATGGGGTGACCCCTGTATTGTAGTGGCTGCACCCCCCGCATAATGCATGTTGCCATGACTCCAATCATGGTCAACCCGGAATGGGCCAGTAACCTTATCCGGCCCATCAGATAATGGACGCTCTTGTCTTCCTCCAGTTGGGGGCTCCGCGGACGCCAACTAAGGCGTTTCTTTAGAGGAGCGGTACTGAACTCCGGTAGGCCGATCCGAATAGGGTCCGGCAGCGGAGCGTCTTCTATGTAAAACCATTCCGAAGGCCAGTCTTCGGACGCCTTCTTAGGGGTTCCGGATGGATATCCGGTCCCGGCAATGCGCCAAATTTCGGCGCCGCCCACTTGATATATGGACCCCTCGTGAGAGCGGGGTACAAGGCAGAACAACCTCTTCCACAGCGCGAAATGGGGCTCGACGCCCAGGAATAGCTCGCAAAGAGCTACGTAACCCGCAATATGCAGGATAGAGGCGGGCGTGAGGTGATGAAGCTGGAGTCCGTAGAACTCCAGGAGCCCGCGGAGGAACGGATGTACAGGAAATCCGAGCCCCCTTATCAGATAGGGGACGAAGCATACCCGCTCCCCTTTGTTGGGACTTGGGGTAGCCTCCGCTTGCTTCCCACCTTTGTAGGTAGCTAGCCCGGCTCGAACCGGAACCATGAAGGCCGGAGGGAGATATCCCTCCGCTTGGAGCTTCACCAGCTCATTGTGCAGAACAGAGCATCTCCTCCAATCTCCTGGCAGAGGGCTGGGAGCGCGAGAAGAGGAGCCGCGTTGACGGTCCATGGTGGAATGGATTCTTGGTCAGAAGCGCTCTGATGAGTACTCGCGGAGGGAGGATGGTGTGATTTGGATCTGGATTCTTGCCTTTCTTCTAGGCAGATTATTTGCATAGCTAGGAGGTAAAACATAAAAGATACCCTAGCTTTTCGCATTCATGCGACGCATGGAAGATGGCCATTATTGGGCGTGGAAGCCAAGAAGCGCAACATTGATAAGGAAGCCGGACACTGTTCGGCAGGTACATGGAACTTAAAAGGATAACCCACCTTGCAACGCCGAAGACTACATACGCGCTGGACTTATCGTCATTGAAGCCTGGTTCGGGGGCTACTGAGGGAGTCCTGGACTAGGGGGTGTCCGGAAAGCCGGACTATCATCGTCCGCGGACTCCAAGACTACGAAGATACAAGATTGAAGACTCCGTCCCGTGTCCGAATGGGACTTTCCTTGGCATGGAAGGCAAGCTTGGCGATACGGATATGTAGATCTCCTACCATTGTAACCGACTCTTTGTAACCCTAGCCCTCTCCGGTGTCTATATAAACCGGAGGGCCTTAGTCCGTAGGACATAACATCCATTACAACAATCATACCATAGACTAGCTTCTAGGGTTTAGCCTCCTCGATCTCGTGGTAGATCCACTCTTGTACTACCCATATCATCAATATTAATCAAGCAGGACGTAGGGTTTTACCTCCATCAAGAGGGCCCGAACCTGGGTAAAACATCGTGTCCCTCGTCTCCTGTTACCATCCGCCTAGACGCACAGTTTGGGACCCCCTACCCGAGATCCGCCGGTTTTGACAGCGTCCATCCAAGCTGGTCGTGCAAGAGTGACTGCTGCCAGTTCGTGGGCCTCTGTATGCTTGCATCTAGAGAGGGCATCAGCCGCTCGATTTGCCACTCCCGCCTTGTACTGTATCTGGAAGCGAAGCCCGACTAACTTGGTGAAAGCGGGCTGCTGGATAGGTGTATTGAGGCGCTGGTCCGTCAGGTTGAGCAGACTACGTTGGTCTGTCCGAATGACAAACTCCGAGTGTTGAAGACATGGTCGCCAATAATCGACCGCTAGCAACAGTGCCAAGCATTCCTTCTCGTACGCTGACGAACCGGTACTAAAGGTCGTCCTACATAAACCCTTCGTCCACCCGAGCTCGCTCTGTTCTTCCCCTTTCCCCTCTCCTCTCTGTTCTTCCCCTCTTCCTCTCGAGCTCATCACACATTTTGCCCAAAATTTGTCAAGATTTGAAGGCCCCCATCCATTCAAATGATCACAAAGGTTAGCAACATTATCCTTTCATCTCTCATTGCTAGATTAGCTCTTGCAATGCTTTATATAGTTATTAATTTGTGAGTTTAGTAATTTGGGAGGAAATATATATATATATATATATATATATATATATGTGTGTGTGTGTGTGTGTGTGTGTGTGTGTGTGTGTGTGTGTGTGTGTGTGTGTGTGTGCTAGTATTTGATTTATATGCAATTTGAGGTCAAAAATAACACTTAGTTTGCATATGTAGGTGTGGTTTACTTAGTGCCTTCTAAATCTCCGTCGTAACCACCGTAGATCGCCCGCACCGTCCCGTTGCCGGCACCACCTTGTGGTGAGCCTCTTGTTCATGAAATTTTATATAAAAAAATTGATGTTTGTTTGATTTGCATATATAGTTACTCGTATAATAATTATCTTACCCGTACGTTGTTTGTTATACATAGTGCCATGGTTTTGATATCCGTCCCCGTCGGCCCTCGTCCTTGTTATGATTCGGATGTGGTATATTCTCTTTTAAAACTATTTGTTGCATTTCGTGTTTATGACAAATTATGCCCATCAAGTTGACATAGATATTTTTATCTAGGAGGTATGTGAACCGGAAATTCCAACCGACCCTATTGTTGAGAGGTTAAATTTAGTTGAAAGAGAAAACGAGTACTTGAAAGAAAAATTGAAAAGAATTGAGGGGGAGAAGATGGAATTGGAGTTGCATGTTGCCGATGTCGTCGATGATCACAAGATCAAGATGGAGAAAATGCGCTTGAAGATTAGAAAGATTAGAAAATATGCCATCGATAGTGAGGCTTGGTATCATTATGCTGTTGGATCAATTGTTACCTTAGTTGCGATCTTGATCGCATTTGTTGTTGCATTTAAATGCTTTAGCTAGAGAGTTATTTGTTTGTTGCATTTAAGTGTTGTATGAACTTTATGTATGAACTTGTATTAATTTGGTCTATTCGGTGCTGTGTAATGAAGATGAGCCGGCAATGGATGTACGATGACCGATGCTCTCCCCAGTTCATTGAGGGCGTGCATACTTTTCTGCTTGCGGCTGAGGCAAACAAGCGGGCGGATGGTTTTATGCCTTGTCCATGTGCTGGCTGTAAGAATGGTCGCAATTACTCTACGTCAAGAACCATTCACGTCCACTTGTTTGAGTCCGGTTTCATGCCCCACTATAATGTTTGGACCAAGCACAGAGAAAGAGGGGTTATGATGGAAGACAATGAAGAAAAAGAGGACGACGATAGCTATCCTGGCCATGGGTTCCCTGAATACGATGATACAACAATGGGGGAAGAAGCTGAGCCGGTAATGCGGGAAGAAGCTGAGCCGGCAATGTGGGAAGAAGCTGAAGAAGAGGCATCAGATGAGCCCGTTGATGATCTATGTCGGGCCATTGCCGATGCAAAGAGAAACTGCGCAAGTGATTTGGAGAAGAAGAAGTTGCAGCGCATGTTAGAGGATCACAAAAAAATTGTTGTACCCGAATTGCGTAGGTGACAAGAAAAAGCTGGGCACCACACTGGAATTGCTGCAATGGAAGGCAGAGAATGGTGTATCTGACAAGGGATTTGGAAAGTTGCTGGTAATGATAAAGGATATGTTTCCAAAGGACAACGAATTGCCCGAGAGTACGTACGACGCAAAGAAGGCTGTCTGCCCTCTAGGGTTAGAGGTGCAGAAGATACATGCATGCCCTAATGATTGCATCCTCTACCGCGGTGAGTACGAGGATTTGAACGCTTGCCCGGTATGTGGTGCATTGCCCTATAAGATCAGCCGCGATGAGCATGGTGATGTCGAGGGCGAGCGCCCCAGGAAGAAGATTCCTGCCAAGGTGATGTGGTATTCTCCTATAATACCACAGTTGAAACGTTTGTTCCAAAACAAAGAGCATGCCAAGGAGATGCGATGGCACAGAGAAGACCGTAAGAAAGACGGAAAGTTGAGAGTACCCGCTGACGGGTCGCAGTGGAGAAAAATCGAAAGAAAGTACGGGAAGGAGTTTGCAGATGACGCAAGGAACGTATGGTTTGGTCTAAGCGCAGATGGCATTAATCCTTTTGGGGAGCAGAGCAGCAACCATAGCACCTGGCCTATGACTCTATGTTTGTATAACCTTCCTCCTTGGTTGTGCATGAAGCGGAAGTTCATTATGATGCCAGTGCTCATCCAAGGCCCGAAGCAACCCGGCAACAACATTGATGTGTACCTAAGGCCATTAGTTGAAGAACTCTTACAACTGTGGAGTGGAACAGGTGTACGTGCGTGGGATGAGCACATGGGGGAAGAATTTGACCTAAAGGCGTTGCTGTTCGTGACCATCAATGATTGGCCTGCTCTCAGTAACCTTTCAGGACAGACAAACAAGGGATACCGCGGATGCACGCACTGTTTGGATGATACCGACAGTATATATTTGAATAGTTGTAAGAAGAATGTGTACCTGGGACATTGTCGATTTCTTCCGAGCAGGCATCCCGTAAGAAAGAAAGGCAAGCATTTCAAAGGTGAGGCAGATCACCGGACGAAGCCTCGCCACCGTACTGGTGCTGATGTACATGATATGGTCAAGGATTTGAAGGTGATATTTGGAAAGGGTCCTGGCGGACAACCTGTTCCGAAGGACGCTGACGGACGCGCACCCATGTGGAAGAAGAAATCTATATTTTGGGACCTGCCATATTGGAAATACCTAGAGGTCCGCTCCGCAATCGACGTGATGCACGTGACGAAGAATCTTTGCGTGACCCTGCTTGGCTTCCTGGGCGTGTATGGGAAGACAAAAGATACACCTGAGGCACGGGAGGACCAGCAATGTATGCACGGAGAAGACGGCATACATTAGGGTCATGCAAGCTACGCTCTTACCAAAGAAGAAAAGGAAATCTTCTTTGAATGCCTGCTCAGTATTAAGGTACCGTCTGGCTTCTCGTCGAATATAAAGGGAATAACAAACATGGCAGAGAAAACGTTTCAGAACCTAAAGTCTCATGACTGCCACGTGATTATGACGCAACTGCTTCCGGTTGCATTGACGGGGCTTCTACCGGAAAATGTTCGATTAGCCATTGTGAAGCTATGTGCATTTCTCAATGCAATCTCTCAGAAGGTAATCGATCCAGAAATCATACCAAGGTTACAGAATGATTTGGTGCAATGTCTTGTCAGTTTCGAGTTGGTGTTCCCGCCATCCTTCTTCAACATCATGACGCACGTCCTAGTTCACCTATGCGAAGAGATTAACGTTCTGAGTCCTGTATTTCCACACAATATGTTCCCCTTCGAGAGGTTCATGGGAGTCTTAAAGAAATATGTTCATAACCGTGCTAAGCCAGAAGGAAGCGTCTCCAAGGGCCATCAAAATGAGGAGGTCATTGAGTTTTGTATTGACTTTATTCCTGACCTTAAGCCGATTGGTGTTCCTGAATCGCGACATAAGGGCAGACTGGATGGAAAAGGCACGCTAGGAGGGGAACAAATAATATGTATGGACGGACATTCTCTCACTGAAGCACACTACACAGTTCTACAGAATTCCGCCTTGGTGGCTCCGTATATGGATGAACACAAGAATTTGCTACGCTCCAAACACCCGGAGCGGTCTGATGACTGGATTACACGTGAACAAACCAGGAGTTTCGCCAGCTAGTTGCAGACACGTACCATGCATGACACCTCTATTGAAGATGACCTGTACTTGTTGTCCCAGTTACCATCTTCGAATATAATGACTTTCAAAGGGTACGAGATAAATGGTAATACATTTTACACGATCGCCCAAGATAAGAAGAGCACCAACCAAAACAGTGGTGTCCGCTTTGATGCAGAAACCAAGATGGGAAAGGAAACATATTATGGTTATATACAGGACATATGGGAACTTGACTATCGACGTGGTTTAAAGGTCCCTTTGTTTCGGTGCAAATGGGTCAATATGACACGAGGCGGGGTAACGGAAGACCCTCAGTATTGAATGACAACAGTGGATCTCAACAATCTTGCGTATGCAGACGAACCATTCGTCCTAGCCAATGATGTGGCACAGGTTTTCTATGTGAAGGACATGTCTACCAAGCCAAGAAAAAGAAAAGATAAGGAAGCGAATGCATCGTACGATGAGCCAAAGCGGCACATAGTTCTTTCTGGGAAGAGAAACATCGTGGGAGTGGATGACAAGACAGACAAGTCAGAAGATTATGAAAAGTTTGATGAAATTGCTCCATTCACAGTGAATATTGACCCGAGCCTCCCGTTAAATGATGAAGATTTTCCATGGTTACGGCGCAAAGGGACACACGCGAAGAAAAAGTTTCACACCCAAAGATCTGGGATGTGATCGGCTTCACTATCATCACTTTCTTCTGTGTTTCACACCCAGGAGGGAATCTCTGTAATAGTTAGGGTAGTTATGTGTTTTGGCATTTGAAACGCGAAGAAATTTTATGTGCAAACAAATTCTTTTCATGCATTTACTGATTTTTTTTCCAGCTAAATGACCCTGAAATTGAAAAGCATTTCAAATGAACTCAGAAAAGGTTGAAAGTTGGCATGGTATCATAATTTCATACAAATAGCATGTGCAAGAAAGTAGAGAGGTTTACGGCAAAAACTGGATGCACTGCGTGTACAAAATGGACAATCTCTTTCGAAGTATCAGGGTTTCCGACGAAAACTGAACTGTTACAAAGGCATTTCATTTTTAAATAACCTAAGCATTACTAAATAGAATATAATGATAAAACACACTAATATTAAACATAATAAAAAAGAATCACTGAAAAAACTTTTTTCAAAGTTAAGTTATTCACAAACTAGTGATTCACACAAATTTCAAATAATTCAAAATTTAAACTATTCAAATTTGAAATCTACCGGCACTAACAGAAAGTTTGTAATTTTTTGTACCTAAAGCAAAAATATTCACAAAGAAACTCTAAATACAGCAAAAAAACAACTCAAAAATAAATAAAACAAAAAAATAAAGCGAAAAAAATTAAGAAAAAAAAGCCCGCCTACTGGGCCAAAGCGGCCTGCATACGACTAGCAACACAACCTTTTGTTGGGCCAGGATGCAGGCCCGTAAAGGCCCAGTAGGCCCACTGGGCGAAGAGGACAGGTAGGCCCAGTAGGCCTGGTTAGGAGAGGAGCTCAAGAGAGCTACCGCACTGGGGCTTATAAACCAGTGCGGTAGCCCCTCGACTAGCGAGGTGGGACTAAACTTGCGCACCGCCTGGAGCCAGCGCACCCCCTTTAGTACCGGGTCGTGACTCCAACCGTTACTAAAGACCCCCCCTTTAGTACCGGTTGGTGCCACGACCCGGTACTAAAGGGGGTGCGGTTCCCGCCGCTTGGCCTGGCCAAAACAGGCCTTTAGTACCGGTTGGTGGCTCCAACCGGTACTAAAGGTGTCTTCTATATATACAACACTTACGAAAATTTCATTCTCCCTCTGTTTCAGTCGTCTCCGTCGCCGTCGCCGCCCCCGTCCCCGTCGCCGCCCTCGTCTCCGTCGCCGCCCCCGTCCCCGTCGCCGCCCTCGTCTCCGTCGCCGCCCCGGGCCCGTCCCCGTCGCGCCGCCCCCGCGTCACGCCCCGGCCCGTCACCGCCCCCAGCTGTCGCCTCGCCGTCGCCGTCGCCCCGCTGTGAGTTCTCCCCCTCTAACCCCTCTCCCTCGCCCCCGGCGGCCACCATGGGCGCCGCCCCTCCCCGAGCCCATACACACACACACAAGCATGCATGATGAACACACACACACACACACACACACACACACACACACACGTACATATGTATGAATTAATGCATGTATATATTAGTATACACGTATTTTGTATGTTTAATTAGTTTAGATTATTATTTTTTCACTATTATATATGTATGAATGCATGTTAGATGGATATAGTGTTTAATTAGTATGAAATTTTTTTATATAATGTTGTTTTTCAGTTTTTTAATGGATGTATAGAAGTTGTGTTTTCTGTTTTTAGTGTTAGATGCTTAATTAGTATGAAATAGTATATAGATTTTTGACATATGCAATGATAGCATAATTAGTGTTATATAGAAATGTTAGAAATTTTAGTTATCAAAATCCAATCATTAAAAAAATGTTACTTTTTGCGGGCATATAGCTAGTATTTGTTCTCGACGATGCCCGGCCCGCATCCTCACCGTCGAGCTGGCACTGGGAGGTGTTGCCTGGAGGGGCGCGCCGCTTGATGAGGAAGCCGGCCCCGGGTCCCGTTGTCGGTGTCAAAACCGGCGGATCTCGGGTAGGGGGTCCCGAACTGTGCGTCTAGGCGGATGGTAACAGGAGACAAGGGACACGATGTTTTACCCAGGTTCGGGCCCTCTTGATGGAGGTAAAACCCTACGTCCTGCTTGATTAATATTGATGATATGGGTAGTACAAGAGTGGATCTACCACGAGATCAAGGAGGCTAAACCCTAAAGCTAGCCTATGGTATGATTGTTGTGATGTATGTTGTGTCCTACGGACTAAAGCCCTCCGGTTTATATAGACACTGGAGGAGGTTAGGGTTACACAGAGTCGGTTACAATGGTAGGAGATCTACATATCCGTATTGCCAAGCTTGCCTTCCACGCCAAGGAAAGTCCCATCCGGACACGGGGCGGAGTCTTCAATCTTGTATCTTCGTAGTCTTGGAGTCCGGCGGACGATGATAGTCCGGCTATCCGGACACCCCCTAGTCCAGGACTCCCTCAGTAGCCCCTGAACCAGGCTTCAATGACGATAAGTCCGGCGTGCATAATGTTCGGCATTGCAAGGCGGGTTCCTCCCTTGAATAATCCAGAGAAGATCATGAACACCAGGATAGTGTCCGGCTCTGCAAAATAAATTCCACATTCCACCGTAGAGAGAATAATGCACATAAATCCAATCTGCTAACGTATTTGGCGGCATGACATCACACCGCTACCAGGCCTTTACTTGAATCGTTTTTTATTATACCACCTCAGCTCGTTTAGCGAAGCGGTTTCCTTGGCACGTCTTGTCGAAGCAGAGATCGTGCTCCCTTTATTCCGGGATTCTCATCAATACGAGCGTGGGTAACCCAACCGTGCCCGTCGCCACGCCTCCTCTATCGAAGGTGAATCCTGAACGGTCATGGAGACGGCTCTTGGTATTTTCCCCCTTTATAAGGGGACCAAGGCTCGTTTCTTTTTCTCAATCTTCCATCGAATCCTCCCCTTGCTCCAAGTTCCAACACCCAGAGCCCCAGATTCGAGCGCTTCGGATCTTCAACAATGTCCGGCTCCGACCTTCAGGGCCGGTGGATGCCCTCCTCCGTCACAGAGGAGGACGTGTTAAAGCTGCGTGAGGCCAAGTACCTGTCCTACAAGATTTCGCACAGGTAGCCCGCCCGAGGACAGGCCGTACCCACTCCCGAGCCCGGTGAGTACGTCGTCTTCGTATCCCACCTCCGTCGGGGTTTAGGATTCTCGACGGACCCCTTCGTGAGAGGGCTCATGTTCTACTACGGGCTGGATTTTCACGACTTGGCTCCGGAGTCCATCCTCCATATTTCCGCATTCATTATCGTCTGTGAAGCCTTCCTCCGCATCACCCCCCACTTCGGCCTATGGCTGAAGACCTTCAATGTGGAGCCGAAGATGATCGGGGGGCGTCAAGCGGCGGCGGGGCGGCCATAAGCAGGAGGGCCGATGCCCCGTGGCCTGAGGGCTCCTTCCAAGAGGAGCTCGACTTGTGGCAGCAGGAGTGGTTCTATGTCACCGCTCCGAAGGGCAGCAAGCAAAAGCCGCCGCCTTCATTCCGCCCGGGACCTCCACGCCGATTGATGTCGTGGGTCAACCAAGGGCTCAATTGTGGGCCGTCCGAGGACGTGCCCTTATTGCAGGGCCGGATTCAAGACCTCCAAGTGAGGGAGATCAATCTGGTTGTGGTGATGTAGGTCATGCTAATCAGGCGTCTTCTGCCCTGCAAACGCCGTCCTCTCCGGTTATGGGAGTTCAATCCGGAGGGGCCATGAACTCTCCAACACTTCATGGATATGACGCCCGTGGAGATGTACAAGTTGTTCTTCGGACGGCAGGTGGCGTGTCTGGAATTGACCGAGGACGCAGGCCTAAGCTACAATCGCCCGGATACACAGGTAAGTAGCTCAGAGCCCGGACGTTCTGTTTGTTTGCTTTTCTGAAATTCGCCTTCTAACCCATTATTCTTCATCAGGAGTGGGTAGCGCGACCGGAGCTGATAAGGTGTCCGGCCCCCCTCCCAGAGACCGCACCAGAGCCCGTGCTGGTCAGAATGTTGGAGGTCGCGCCCGTAGAAGGGGGCGATGGGGAAAATAGAGGAGCTATCACCTCGCCCAAGGGGGCGCCTGAAGAGGGGGGGATCGACAATCCCTCCTTCCAGGGGGAGAAGAGGACCGCCTCCAAAGACCCGGAGGCCAAAGCCCCTAAGCGGGGGAAGAAATCTTTACCGGAGGGTCCTGCATCCGGGGAAAGTCCGGACGTACAATCGTCTCTAAAGGATCAGCCCTCCAGCGAGCCATGAGTAAAAAAAGGGCGGTTCATTAATGAGAAAATACCCCTATTTGTGCTTCTGTGGATGACCGAAATTTTTACCTTGCAGTTCGGATCTGCAGCCTTCTCAGATGAGTTCGTCTTCGGGGGATCTTCGTCCGGAGATGATGGAGAGCGAAACGCCTCCGTCTGCTGCACCGTCGGATAGGGCAGACGAGCCTGAAGTATCGTCACGGAGGGTATCCCAGAGTCCGGAGGGGCCGGAGAGTTCGGCGCCCACTAGTGTCCGGCCGGGGGAGCTGTAGAATCTGCTTGAGAGGGCGTCCATCTCAGAAGATCATCGTGCTTTGATGCGTATGGTGATTGGAAGGATTTCGTCCGCCGAAAGCGGATTGCATAATGCCGTCAGGAGTTTACTGACGGGATTTGAGGTACGCAAGAACGACGCACCTTTTTGACAGTTTGGCACATAGAAGTGCGCCCTGTATAGATAGTAGCCCCTAAGACTCGGTAGGATGTCGAAAGCGACAGCGTGCCGAGGATCAAAATCTTAGGTAATGAATGTCGCCGTTCCTATGCAGGTGGCGGATAGTCCGGGGGCTAGCCAGACTAGTGGAGTTGTTGAGCTAATGCGGCAACTCGATGTGGCGGATGCGGACATCGCGCTTGTCAACCGGCGACTTGACGAGTCGCAAGGTAAATGAATTCTCTGCAGTCACTTGTTTAAGGGAGTCAAAGCCCGCTTCTGACAATATATATACTGTGATACAGACGATGCTGCTGCTGTGGAGAGCCTTCGGGCCGAGCTTGCTCAAGCTAAGGAGCAAGTCCGAAGGAGTGATGCGGCTGCCTTGAGGGCGGCCGAGGAGTTGGAAGCCGAAAAGGCTGCACACTACCTAAGCAGGGAAAAGATGGCCGAATTGGCCGTGAAATTGAAGGATGCTGCCTCTTGAAAAGGAGCGCCTATCGGAGCGGGAAGACCTGGGAAAGGCCACCGCCGAAGCCAAGGATGCCCGTTCTGCGGTGCGGGCTATGAAGGAGGAGCTGCTCCAGGTCGGAGATATTGTGGCTGGCAGGCCTTTTCTGCTGCGTCGCTGGTTTACGGACCCAAAGTATGCCCAACTTGGCCAGCTGTGGGGTCCGGAGGATCCATATATGGACTTAGCGGCAAGTGCGGCTGATGCCGTTGTACACTTCCGGAGCCAGAAGGATCACAAGACGGAAGAGCTATTTTGGTCTCAATTCCATAGTCCGGACTGTTCACTTCTGTTGACCGATCGGTTGGCCGAATGGGCTGAGCTAAACAGGTTGTCCGGACTTGCCATGACTAATATTGTGGCTCATGTCTGGCCAGAGAGGCCCAAGGCGACGAGCTATTTCGGCTTATTGCAGCAATTTCTTGGAGCGGTGCCGCATATCAAGGAGATGAAGCGGTCGGCCTGCATAGAAGGTGCGTGGATGGCCCTTGCCTGTGTGAAGACACATTGGACAGAAATGGATGCCACCGCTATTGCAGCCCCGGGTTCGGACGAAAGCCGATTACCCGCCGAGCACTATTTTGGGGAAGTTATGCGTGGCGCTCGTGTAATAGAGTCGCAGTGCTCGAAAAATGTTACGTTCAAATGAACGTTTTTACCTTGTAAAACAATGATTATGCTGTAACCGCCTTTTATACTTGTGCATTCCAAGTATTAAAATATCTCCTATGCGGCCATTTATGTATACGTTTGTATAACCTGAAAGATTGCAGTCTTCGGCTACAGCCCCCACGCACAAGGTGCGGGGGTGTTCGCAAAAAATAGCGCATTTTCACACTTAATCCGACGTCTCGGTCCTATTAAGGAGGTGGTAGCGTAGCAAACAAGGCAATCCGGACTATGATGCTTTATCACTTTCACTTAGCCATTGGAGTTCGAGGGTGGGGCTACGACATAGCCCCTTGGGGCACCGCGCTTCTCCGAATTCAGGGCGCGTGTGTGCCTGACCGGGAAACAGTCCTTTGTCAGAGCGGGGAATTCTAAACATTCCGGTAGTCGATCGAGTGGTTGACCAGTCTCTCGCTGTATCATGACAGTCAGTTTTCGGCTTTCTCTACTGAGGTGCTCGCCCAGCCGAACTGGGGCACAATCGCAGTAGTTCTCCTGGTGCCGCGTTAGCCGATGATACGGAATGTAAGGCAGCAAAACACAGGAGCCGGGCAAACCCAACATTTGACCAAAGACATGATTCGGAGCTGATGCATATAAGGCCTAACTCGAGACGCCGAACACTCCCTAAGGTGTTCAGTCTTTATGGTAATGGGCAGAACAATGCCCTAAGCCCCTAGTGTCCAGGTACGAGCATGGTCCTCTGACGCGGCCGATGCCAAAACGTCAGGCTCCACTTTGGTTATAATAAGAAACCAAGGGATTATAACAACAAGAGACAGTAAAAAAGGTTTACGCAGGGTCTTAATCTGAAAAGAATCCTCGCGACGGGTCCCTACTGCACGTCTGCGCCTGTGTCTCCGTTGTGCCGTTATCCTGGACGGGTGTGCACGTTGTTCATCTGTAAAAAGAGAGGAACTTAGTTTGAAAGGAATTCGTTCGAAAGGAATATGTACGAAAGAAGAAATAAAAATAAGTAAAGCGGAGTCTGTATGAGCTCGTTGTTCTTGTGGGCGCAGCCCCTTGTGAAGGGGCGCGTGGCTGGGGAGCTCCTAGCTTATTTACGCCGGACTCGTCTACCCGTGTCCGGGGTCTTTGAATGACCCTCGCACTGAAATGATGCCACATGGACCGGGCATCTTAAGTGTAAGAGACGCGTAATGTGGTATGGCGTTGAAGCGAACAAAAGCTTCTCGTCCCAGGAGTGCTTGATAGCTACTTTTGAATGGGACGATATGAAAGATTAGTTTTTCGCGTCGAAAGTTGTTCGGTGATCCGAACACAACTTCTAGTAATAGGGAGCCTGTGCACTTGGCGTAAGGGCCTGGCGTCACTCCTTTGAAGGAAGTGCGGCTGTGTCGAATTTTAGTAGGGTCTATCCCCAACTTGCGGATTGTGTTTGGATACAGCAGGTTTAGGTCACTGCCTCCGTCCATCAGGACTTGTGTAAATTGCAGTCCGTCGATTACAGGATCCAATATCAGGGCAGTCCATCCTGCGTTTCGAACGCTTCTGGAATAATCCAGGTGGTCGAAAGTGATTGGTTTTGATGTCCAATCTCTATGTTCCGCTGGGTTGGACCGTGCGAGACCCTTTTTAGAGGATGCCGCACTATTTTTCCGTATTATCACATGAAGTGAGTTTACTGCTTTGACCTCTTGTGGGAAAGTCTTTTGTTTTCCGGTGCTCTGCTGGTGGGGTTTGTCATCATCTTCGCTTGATGCGTCGGGCCCCTTGTGTTCGGCGTTTAGCCGCCCGGACTGTTTGAAAACCCAACAATCTCGGTGGGTGTGGTTTGCAGGCCTTCCGGGGGTACTGTGGATTTGACATATCCGACCCAAAATCTTGTTTAAACTGGATAGCTCATCGCTGTTATCCTTAAGGGGCGGTGTTTTGTTGTTTGGCCGCGAGCTTTTGAATCCGGCGTTGACTGTCGTGCCCTTCGGGCTTTTCTCTTTATTCCGGCGCTGCTCTTTTCTGCGCCGTGATTTTCCGTTTCCATCTCTGATCTCGGATGTACTTGGGTCGCTGGTGCTGCATCTTGCTAGCCAGCTATCCTCTCCCGCACAAAAGAAGGTCATGAGGCTTGTTAGCGCGGACATTGTCCTCGGCTTCTCTTGGCCGAGGTGTCTGGCGAGCCATTCGTCTCGGACGTTGTGTTTAAAAGCTACTAAGGTTTCGGCGTCCGGACAGTCGACTATTTGGTTCTTTTTGGTGAGGAACCTGTTCCAAAATTTGCGCGCTGACTCTCCGGGCTGTTGAGTTATATGACTTAGATCGTCTGCATCCGGAGGGCGGACATAAGTTCCTTGAAAATTTGCTCTAAACGCGTCCTTGAGCTCTTCCCAACTTCCAACAGTGTTTTCTGGGAGGCTTTTGAGCCAATGACGGGCTGGCCCTTTGAGCTTGAGGGGTAGGTATTTTATGGCGTGGAGATCGTCTCCTCTAGCCATGTGTATGTGTAGTATATAATCTTCTATCCAGACTCCAGGGTCTGTTGTTCCGTCGTAGGCCTCTATGTTTATGGGTTTAAACCCTGCTGGGAATTCGTGATCCAGCACCTCGTTGGTGAAACATAGTGGGTGTGCGGCGCCCCTGTATTTGGGTGCACCGATGGCTTCGGACACTTGGCGTGTTGTATTGCCTCCTGGGGCCCTCTTCTTTGGCCCGTAAATGGACCTGGCTGGGCCATCTGTCCTTCCAGGGTCGTTAGTCAGTTTATATGCGGCGCCGCTTTCAGATTTTGGCCTATCATCTGGCCGTCTATCCAACCAGGCGGCTTCTTTGTTTTTTGATAGTGGGGGCTCTATGGCCTCCTCATCAAATTCTGGCAGTAGCTTGCGCTTCGGGTAGCTCTTTGATTGATGGCCATTGCCGTATTTGTCTGCGGTTTTGAGCACTTTGCTCCACCTCATTCTGAGTGTATCTTCCACTGTTTTGAGCTTCCGTTTTTCCTTCGTCAAGCTTCTTGCGGTGTTGACGAGTCTTTTCCGAAGGTTTTTATTCTCCGGCGGTGTGTCCGGCGTGAGATCGTCCGGACTATTTTTTCCGCCGGGCCCGGACTGATTGTCTGACTCGTCTTGTATAGACGGTTGCTTGTCGTCGTCCACTGGTTTGCCCTGCTGTATTGCTGGGTCATTAAGAGCGCTGTTGTCGTCGAGGCGGGACTTAGGGCGGCGTCTGCGTCGCCGTTTTTGTTGTTTGTCGGCGGGATTATCTTCTGCCGCGCCCCGTTGGTCCTCGTTGTCGCTTCCTTTTGGGGTATCCACCATGTATACGTCGTATGACGAGGTGGTCTTTACGTGCCTTATAGGCGCTAGTTCTTGTTCGTCTCCGGCATCGTCGTCCATGCCGTCGATGTCTTCGGAGTCGTAATCTAGCATGTCGGTTAGGTCATCGACAGTGGCTACAAAGTGGGTGGTGGGTGGGATCTGAATTTCTTCGTCATCAGTATCCCAACCATCCTGGCCATAATCCGGCCAGGACTCTCCAGATAGCGAGAGATGCTTTAGCGAATTTAGGATGTCGCCAAAGGGCGAGTGTTGGAAGATGTCCGCGGCGGTGAATTCCATAACCGGCGCCCAATCAGATTCGATTGGCAGGGGCGCGGGAGGTCCGGAGTCCGGCAAGGAGTCCGGCACCTCGGAATCACGAGTTTCGCGAGGGACAAGGTTAGTGTTCGGCTCCATCGCCGTGGAAGTTGAAGCCCCTGAGGTGGTGCCCATCCACCGGTCCTCGATCTGGGCGATCGGCTCTGGACTAAGAGCCGAAGCGGATTCGTGTGCGGCTACCAAGGCACTGTTCGGCGGCAGGGCTAGATCACGCCCATCGCAACAGTGCGGCGCGCTTGGCTTTGGCTCGAGCCCGTCGAAGATCAAGTCCCCGCGGATGTCGGCTGTGAAGTTTAGGCTTCCGAATCTAACCTGATGGCCAGGGGCGTAGCTTTCGATCTGCTCCAGATGGCCAAGTGAATTAGCCCGCAGTGCGAAGCCGCTGAATACGAAGATCTGCCCGGGGAGAAAAGTCTCACCCTGGACAGCGTTGTTGATTGAAGATGCCATCGGGCCTATCGGTGACGACACAGAGGAACTCTCAATGAAAGCACCAATGTCGGTGTCAAAACCGGCGGATCTCGGGTAGGGGGTCCCGAACTGTGCATCTAGGCGGATGGTAACAGGAGACAAGGGACACGATGTTTTACCCAGGTTCGGACCCTCTTGATGGAGGTAAAACCCTACGTCCTGTTTGATTAATATTGATGATATGGGTAGTACAAGAGTGGATCTACCACGAGATCAAGGAGGCTAAACCCTAAAGCTAGCCTATGGTATGATTGTTGTGATGTATGTTGTGTCCTACGGACTAAAGCCCTCCGGTTTATATAGACACCGGAGGAGGTTAGGGTTACACAGAGTCGGTTACAATGGTAGGAGATCTACATATCCGTATTGCCAAGCTTGCCTTCCACGCCAAGGAAAGTCCCATCCGGACACGGGACGGAGTCTTCAATCTTGTATCTTCGTAGTCTTGGAGTCCGGCGGACGATGATAATCCGGCTGTCCGGACACCCCTAGTCCAGGACTCCCTCACCCGTCGTCGACCCTGATCTCGTTTGGTGGCGTTTGCGTGGGCCAGTTTCGGTGTGGAGGGACCCGGCCCCGCCGGAGGTGGTACATCGTCGTGTCAGGGAGGAGGACGAGCACGTCCATCGCTACATGGTTGCGTTAGAGAGCGGCAGGTTCTCCAATACCTGGCAGTTTCTTCAGGGATCTCACTTCAGCTATGATCCTGTGAGGGTTCATTCTCTTTGGGTGTCCACCGCCCGCGCCGCAGGAACCGCGAGTGTCCTAGATTCTTCTGTAGTATTCGATCTTTATTAGCTACCTAGCCAGTGATGTACTATTCAATATTATATATTATTCGAGACGATGTATTCGTGATTATATCTATTATTCTAGACGATGTATTCGAGATTATATCTATTATTCGAGACGATGTAATTTGAATACTAAATTGTTTTATATTTCTTTTGGATTAGTTAAATAAAAGCTATGGCAGACAATACCGACAGAGAGGGAGAACAGACCATGTTCGATATGATACGCGGGCCAGATGATGATCAGAATGAAGAAGATTATGATGGCTCCGAATTTCTAATCAACACCGGAGAGGGTGATATGATATTTGATCGCGACGACCGAATTGATGAAGTCATGAACTACGATTATGACGATGACAAAGAACATGTTGATCCTGAAACAACAAAGACCGGCGAGGTATATATTTATATAAGCAGGCATCTGGTGATCATCACATGTTTTAAATGACTTGAAGATATATTAACGAATCGATCTTTGTTCTTTCAGCCATCCGGATCGAGCAAATCTTCAGGCAGAAGGACGAAACGAGGCCCGAACAAAAAGTTGAAGCAGGGCGTAAAGTACAATATCGAGGCATGCAGACCTAATGGCGAACCATTAGTGCCTAAGAAGATTGCGGACAAGTTTGTTCATCAGTGCGGAGTTCTTGTGAAGGACCAACTCCCGATCAAACTTCAAGAATGGAGAGAGCCAGCAAAGCCACGTCCAGATGTTACTTTTGTCGACAAGAATCAAAAAGATCTGCTTCGGGATACTCTGATGGAACATTTCACCCAACCAGATCATTTCACAGAAGCAGATGTGCACAAAGTCAAGGACGCTGCTCTTAGGAAGATGGCGGTTGCATTCAAGAACCACAAGAATCGTGAATGGGACAAGTACGTCAAGGGAGGAAGGAAGACTCCAGTATTCGAGGAAACACTAGAGAACCAACGTGCTCATTGGGACAATTTTGTGAAATTCAAGGATTCGGAATTAGCTAAGGAACGGTCGAGAATAAAGAAGAAGAATGCCGAAAAAAAGGATAAGTTCGATAAGCTGGGGCCAGGTGGCTATGCGGTGGCAATGCCTAAGTGGGATAAGTCTAAGAAAGAGATGGAGGATGCAGGTGTCACTCCGGTTACTAAGAGCTGGCCCCCCAGGTGCAGGACTTGGTTCTATGCGCATGGGGGGGGAGTTGGACCCGAAGACAGGCAATGTTTCGACGAAGGCAAGTCTGAAGGGAGCCGACGATGCGATACTTGTTGCAATAGAAGAGGCACGATCGGGGGTGTTCCAGCCCAACAGAGAGAACGACGAGCTTACGCGTTCCCTGGGAAATCCTGAACACCCGGGAAGAACACGAGGCAAGGGCGCTATTCCGTGGTATGAGGGGTTTTCAGACTGGAACACCGACTACAGAACCCGTGCGAGAAAGAAGATTGCGGAGGAGAAGAAGAGGAAGATGGAGGAGGAGCAGAGAAAGCGGGACTATGAACGCCTTCAAGGCCTAGAAGCAAGTCAAGCAGAATTGGCAGTCAAATTCCAGCGGCAGCAGGAGCAGATCGACTCACTTACCCAGCAAAGGGGGTCTCAGCAGCTGCAGCAGCTAGCGGATGATCCAGCATTGGATAGCACCGCCCCATCCATGTCGAGAAGCAGCGTGGGTTCCGCCCCGGACGACGCAATGCTGGGTAGATACCCCGTGGATGACATCACGGAGAACACTAACTGCGAGCTACACGTCAAAATGAAGAACATATCCATGAAGGTGGCGGACGGCGTTGCTTTTACAAATCCCCCCGAAGCAACCTTCCATTGCAACCCGATTCCAGCGGGTTATGCTCGTGTCTTGGTTGATGAGGTGGTGGACCCACCATATTCGGAGCTACAGCTTGACATTCCTGGAGGTGATGACGAGCGCTTTCTCGGAGAGGCCAAACATCGTATCATCCTATGGAAAAAGGATTGCATCATCTTTCGAAGGCCACCGACACCGCGTCAGCCGACTCCTCGTCGAAGTCCGCCACCGAGTCAGCAGACTCCCGCTCCTGCAAGTCCACCAAGTCCGGCAAATTGTCAGGCCACTCCTCCTCCAAGTCCGGCAAAGTGTCAGGCCACTCCTCCTCCTCCAAGTCCGCCACAGCGTCAGACGTCCACTCCTCCTCCAAGTCCGGCACAACCTCAGGCCACTCCTCCTCCAAGTCCGGCACAGCTTCAGGCCACTCCTCCTCGTCCAACTCAGCCCCGTCAGCCGTCTCCGCCGCCTCAGCAATCGCAGAAGAGACACCCCGCAGCTATGGTGTGTAGCGGTACGAGTCGAGGTAGTACAGGAAGTACAGGCGGAGGCAACGATATAAATATGGTCCAAGCCTCACGCCTCTTCCGCAGAGGGCTTATGATAGGTCCGAGGAGGAAATCGCAGCCATATCGAAGGCCGAGGTGGAAGCCCATTTTGCACCGAAACCGCCACCGCCGCCAAGGGAGAAAGTGCCTGAGGAAACTATTGACCACTTCATTCGTATGGCTCAACCACCAGCTCCCAAGCCTGTTGACACAGACTATGAGCGCCACATCAGGAAGTTAAATCGAGCACGTCTACGTAAGGAGGCGAGCTCGGGATCGAGCAAACAAGAAGCAGCTGTCAAAAAATGCGGGAAAACCATTCCCCAGCTGGGAGAACAGGCGGCGCAATCGATCCCCTCGCTTGTTGTGCCAACAACACGTGACAGTACGTGCGCCCAATATTATTGTGGGCAAACAGTTTACGTTCCCGAGGTAGGCAATGTGGTAATAACGGAGGAGCATATAATGCAGGCTGAAGTTCTCAACATCACTATTGGACAACTCCTCGAGATCGAGCCCATGCCTGTGCTTAGAGAGGATGAAATAAAACGGAAATATGTTCGGGGCCAACATTTGGTCAAGCCAGACAAGGTCAAGAACCTCCCAACGAGAATGTATGAATTGCATCAATGGTACATGAACATTACCAAGATTTCAGATCGATTGTCCCTCATGGTGAATGTCAAGGAGGAGCATTACTTCCATGAGAAAGCTCTGTCCGTTGAGTATTCTGAACTGTTTCAGTTATACAATCAAGACGCACTCGACAAATCTATCGTCAGTTGCTATTGTCTGTAAGTGATTTCTTTCTGTAATTTAAGTCTCAAGCTAGCTGTAGTGATCCTTTTGATCAATCATTACCTCTAATTATCCTCACTATATTATTTTCTGTGGTATTATGCAGGATGAAGATGTATGAAATGAGAAAAGGTGGACGCTTTGGCATTGGGTTCATTGACCCAAACACCATTAATGAATACACATGGCTAATAAATCCATATCATCAAAAGAACGTAGAGGACAACATGCTAGAGTTCTTAAAGCGCCTCAAATACAATGAAGATATACTACTTCCTTACAACTTCCAGTGAGTCACACTGTCTTGTACTACAAATTCTCTGTTTTTGCCTACTAGCTAGATACATGTTTTTTCTTACATATGCCCGCTTAATTAAGACATGCAAACATGTGTGCATGCAAATTTCACTGGATCTTGTGTATCATTAAAGCTGACGCCGGAACAGTTGAAATACTGGACTCACTACTCAAAGCAAAAACTGACTATAAAATCTTATTTGGGATAGTCAACAGGTAATTTCAATCATTATTAACTATATATCTCGGCCTATTTAGTTCATCATTTCATGATATGAACTATTTAATAACCCCTTTATTCATTTTTTTGTCAGCGGGCAGGGCTTGGGCAAGGTTCATCAGCATCACGGGAGGCGAATGGAAAAAAAGCTTAAATGGTTTCGATCCAAGGTAAGTAATTAAGTAGTACTAGCTAGCTAGCTAGTTGCCATCTCTTTAATTATCATGCTTGATTAATTATTATCTGATCAAATTCCATTCTCGTAAAGGCCCTGGAGCAGGCGCAGGGGACTGATCTGTGTGCATTCTGCGTTTGCGAGAATATTCGCATGATGGCGTCCGAAAGGAGTAGATCTCAAAGACAGGAATGGGTACGCTTGTCAGAACACTATTCACAATTTTTACACCATTATCGATATCTAGTCACACAACTAATACACATGCATATTGATCTCCTTCTTAACAGTTCAAAGAGGTGCGGGAGAAGCTCCTAGAAACGGAGCGCGTAGAAGCACTTCAAGAGGAAATAGCAGGATTTTTGCTCGACCAGGTCATAAATCCGAAGGGAGAATACTATTACCCGCTACCGTCCCCATGAAAACCACTTCCAATTATCATCGTGCTCCGAAGGCACCAATTAGACTAATGCCACTGGCTCCGAAGGCAACATGCATATGTAGGAGAAATTGTATATAGCTATACATGTGTATATGTGTGAATTAATTAATATGGTGGTTTGTGAGACATTGATGATATATATGCATGATTGGTTGTACTAGAAATATATATATATATATATATATATATATATATATATATGACAAATTTTTGCTACAAGCAATGGTAGTTACCTCCTATCTCTATGCCTTCCACGTGTCCCTCAACTTCGAGCCAAACCAGCGTACAGGGCATGCTACCGTGCCATGTTCGTGGGTAGAAACCCGCTAACCCACTTCGCACTAGCAGCGCAATTAAGAGGTGGATAAAATATATTTTTTATAGATAAGATAAGGCCCTCATTTTTAGGCGGCGAGATACGTGCGTCTGATCAGGAACTACTTCCTGATTCTTGGCTGGCTATTTGCAGCGATGCCGAGTGGATAAGCATGCCTTGGAAGCTGCCTAACTAACTAGTTTTCACTTAATTCCCTTTGTATATTCATTTTTTCAACAGGAGCGTATTTACCTTTTCATTTTCAAAATGATTATTTATCATGAAGTATATATGTGTACTTTATTCCAATAATAGGAGCATGTGCCCCTTCGTTGGAGTGGGAGTATATAGCCATTTTTAATTAGAAGTACACATGGAGCGTCTATGCTTTTGGAAATAAGAGTATGCAGTATTCCTTTTATTTGGTATATATACTATAGCAACGAAGTATGTAGTGTCTCCAAATATAAGAGTACATGCTCCCAAAAATGAAAAGTAGTATACATGCTCCCAAAAATGGAGTATCTAGAAAATAGAGTATCTTCAAATACATGCACAAAACAGAGTATATGCTACTGCGTGGTAGTATCGCTTGTTTAGGTAGGGTAGCATATAGTCTGGACTGTATGGATTGCAACGTAGTTTATCCGTATGTGAAGTATGTCATAAATGGCATGGTTTCATCTACATATTTCTTTATAAGTATATATCATTGTAAGAGTGTATGGAGTATATTCAATAAGATAGAATGGAGTATGTTGTATTTCAAAATAAATAGTATGGAGTATGGAGTATATTCAACAAGAGAGAATGGAGTATGTTGTATTTCAAAATAAATAGTATGGAGTATATATCATAATATGTCCAAAATTCTCAGTGTCAAAAGATGGGAAGATGGCATGGATTCTTAGAAAATATGGAGTATATAGTATCTTAGAAAGCCAATGCGTAGTATAGATCATAGGGCACATATACACGCCCGGCCGGCCGGCCAGCGAGAAAGATTTATAGGTCAGCGTCTGCCAATCCATTTGTAAGAAGAAGAGTGTGAAATATGTGCAGCCTTTAATTCAAAACATTTGCATATTTATCTGTAATTTTAGCTGATTCTTTCTATGAAGTACAAGATCTTGTAAATACAAGATGCATGCAAACGTGATGTCAGCCATCCATGCATGTCCGTGCGTGTTCTCATCCATGGAACTGTGCGAGCAACTATATATTGCATCCTTCCGTCCATCGTACGTCCTCACCGCCGCCGAAGTAGATGTCCATTGGTCGTATGCAGCTGTACGTGAGCGCCCCATCTCGATGCAGTCACAAGCTGTGCACCACCGCACGACGTCATTACCAAGGAAACTGATGGCACCTTCTCCATCGCGGCACGCCGGCGTGCACGGTTGCCCTGCCCGATCATAATGACGCCGGCGTGCACGACGTCATTATGGAGGCCAGCGTGTAACCGACAATCTGCAAAAAGAGAGTATCAAACGCAAAAAGGACACAAATTATCAATTAGCGACACATCTCACCTGTTTCATCAATCAATACCTTGAAACATCCATGCATGCGACCAATCCAACCGGGGTTTCATGTCAGGAAAATTCTCCCAGATGCACTAGGTGTTTACAGCAAATCCAAGGGAGAGAGAGCGGGATAATCAGGTCATGTTCATTAGGTTGTGAACGCACTTGATTCATCTTGGTGGGCGGCAGCGGTGGCCACGCGTACGGCTGCGTCGTGTGAGGTAGATTGAAAAACGAGAGGATTAATGATGTACTGTTGTTTTTAACTTATAAAGGCACGAAAGTAGGAAAGTTTGGTATATTTTACTGGATTGGATCTAGAAACCGGCAGTATCGTGGCACCTACGACCCGTTTAGAAAAGCACGTATCTAAAAGAATCCAACGGCTTAAAAGGTGAAGGTAACTACCACTAGGTGGTAGAATATATATATACAGACGGTCTATTCTGCTAATATTAGCAGAATAACTATTCTGCACACCACTTCCGCACTGCACACTGACCGCAAGTGCACTGCATCTTCTTGACGACGAGCACTGCAATATAGACTAGTGAACTTCGTGTCGAAAAAAACTGCACGCGTTCTTTTTTTCGGTACTGTTTTCGCTCTAATTTTTTAACCGTTTATCGGAACGAGGCGTGTAATATACCGTTGAAAAGCTATGGATTAGGCGCAACTTCGACATGTTGAACACTTTTCGAAATTCCACAAGGTTTAAGAGCAGTTTTGAAAATTATGCGGCGGATGACGAGTGGCAGCGAGCGTTTTTTTCGCGTTTATTTCTAAACCGCTTGTCGGAATGAAGCAAATGATACGCCGTTGGATAGATATCGTCGAGGCGCATCTTTTTCATATATAAATGTTTCTCTAATTCGTTACGGTTTAATAGCAGTTTCAAATTTACTAAATCGCGGAACTCTGTTTTATAATTTTTTTGAAATTTTCGGTACTGTTTTTGCTTCAGTTTTCTAACCGTTTGTCGGAACGAGACGTATGATACGCCATTGGAAAGCTACGGACAAGGCGCAACTTTTATATGTTGAAATGGTTTTGAGATTCCTTACGGTTTTTATTTAATTTTGAAAATCATGCGGCTGACTTCGAGAGGCAGCGGCTGTTTTTTCGTGAAATTTTTACAAACGGCTGGTCGAAATAACTCAAATCATACGCCGTTGGAAAGATATCAACGAGACGCAACTTTTTCATGTAGAACACTCTCTCTAATTCCTTACGGTTTAAGAGCCGTTTTGATTTTACCGAAAAGCGGACACTCTGTTTTTCGCGACACCCAAATGGACGTGGGTACTTCATCCGACTAAAAGCCGCACTGCAGCAGACGAAAAACCGCACTGCATCGCACGGGTAAGAGAACTGCATGGTTTCTTTTATTCAAACGTGATTTTTTCAAGAACGGAAAAGTAGAGTGCACTTCACATCGGGTGTAAATGAACCACAGCACTATCAAGAAGTGAACCGCATTACTTTTTTTCGCTTCCGTAACAATTTTTTTGCACTTAAAGGGATGAACAACATCATACGGCCGACCGCACTGCTTCTGAATGAAAACCGCACTGCATCGGACGGGCAAGCGAGCTGAATAATTTCTTTTGCCGAACGTTATTTTTCTCATACGAGTTTTTGTTGTCTTTTTTCAACATTTTTTCATAAACGAGAGTGCACCGCAGATACGAGGGCAAATGAACCACCACACATGTTGAAGTGAAACTCATTGCTATCTTTTTGTTTCATTTAAAAAAACCGCACTTTCATGTTGGGCGCAAGTGAACACCATCACTCTCAAAATTGAACCACATCCGAGAACCAAACGCACTGCAAGCGTTGATTTGGTCGCCTGTATTTTGAAACACATGAAACAAATTGCACTTCATACAGAGGGGTAATGAGCTACTAAAACAAATGGAGTGAACTACTTTTTCAATTGCCCCACAAACAAAACATATTGCATCAAAAAAAAGAAATGAACCTCTCATGGGAATTTCTTTCTGCTTCTTTACAAAGTGAACCACACCACCACTACAAAATGAACCACATCATATTTTTTCTCTCAAAATGATAGAACATGAAGAATACAAAATTGCATGCGAAACTGAAAATTGCACGCGAACATCCGTGCATGCAGTGCACTTTCTCCCCCTTTTCCGTTTTTCCTCCTGTAAAACAGCAAAGTGAAGTACAACAATAGCAAATAGTGTGCCACATTGAAGATTTGTTTAATTTCTTTTTTAAAAGAGAAGTGGCTGGTGGCGAATCAGTTGCGGTGGAGCAACACGATGTCTCCTCTGCCCCAAGCGATGGTCAATGCACCCCCGTCTACATTGCACGCCGCGGCTCAAACTGCACGATGAGGGAACCGCACTGCAATACGGTGGCGGCCGAACCACTTCGAGGAGCAGGGGCAAATTGCATCTGCGCGGTCCACTCCTCGGCTGTAAGGTCAACACAACAACTGGATGTGAGGGTTGGAGGGGGCGTGTACCCGGATGCACTCCTCGTGCTTGCAGGAGGCCGGCGGGGCAGGTGAAGTCAAACAGAGGGAGGGGCTCACCTGGAACCGTAGGAAGAGGAAGAGAACTGGAGAGAGAGTCACGACAGAGGGTGGCCGCGCCGTCGAGGCTAGCTGCGGCGTTTCTGGGTGGTCTCCGGGGGCAGATCCCGTAGTGCAGATCCGGTGGTAGGGGCACCTCCCCGTCGTGGATCGTTGTGGGTGCGCGATGGAGGAGGTACCTATTGTCCCGGGGCTAGATCCGGTGGTCTTCGTACTCCACGTCCATCAGGGAGGCCGGATCCGGCGAGTTCTCTGGTGGCAGCGCGGGAACCCCCTAGCGGATCCGGGGATTGCGGAGATGGGTCATGCATCGGCGCTTGGTTGGCCGGCCACCGGAGAGGAGGGAGGCGGCAGTGGGAGGGTGGCTCGGGCGCGCCATTTGTGGAGGCTTCAGGGTTAGGCGGTGTGGATCGGGGCAAGGAGGTGGTGGGCCGAGGGAGGGTGGACCGGGGCGGGAGGGATGGGAAGGCCGCGGGAAGGGGCGCGCCGGCTGCGGGGAAGTCCGCGGGAAGGGGAGGTGGGGGAAGGTGGAGGTGGGGGAAGGGGAGGGGAAGGTGAAGGCAGCAGGGGAGGAAGAATGGCGGCGCTGGTGGCTAAGAAGCCGGCTAGGATTTGGGAAGGGGAGGGGAAGAAGGTGGGTGGGAGTGGGTTTGGGTGGTTCTGATGCGGTTCGGTTGAGTGGGGCGGGACGGTGCTGAAGTGTTAGCAGAATAAGAAAGTGGTGTGCAGAATAAGACTCTTAAGGGTGTTATCATAATAGACCCACCCTATATATAACGTGTACAATGTGTAGTATCGTAAAATACCAGCAAACGAAAAAGAATTAAAATGGAAACACAAAATTAAATAAAAAAGAAATCATAAAACTAAAACCCCCCCAAACCTTATAGTACCGGTTGGTCTTACCAACCGGTACTAAAGGGCTCCAGGCCCCCGGAGCTGGCTCGTGCCACGTGGTTGCCCTTTAGCACCGGTTCATGCTGAACTGGTACTAAAGGGGGGGGCCTTTAGTGCCCACACTTTAGTGCCGGTTATGGAACCGGCACTAAAGGGCCTTACGAACCGGTGCTATTGCCCGGTTCTGCACTAGTGCGTTGCCACTCGCATCGTGTGGTGCAAGCCTCTGACTCGGGCGGCCTCGACCACACCGGCCCCGATGAGGGCACGAGCACCCAACAGTGGCCGTGGGCGCCATTCGGAGGTGCCAGAGAAGGGGCCATGGAGCGGCGTACTAGCAGTGGAGCAGAGTAGGCGGAGAGGCGTGTCAGGCGGGAGGGGCCGCCATCGCCGCCCGGACTACGTCACCGGGCAACTGGGGCTAGTGCGTCAGAACGTGAGATGCCGATGCCCAGTGCTGCCCCGATCCAGCCGCGTCTAGCGTAGTGTGATGCTGATGGCAAGCTCCTCCACGTCGTACGGCTCCTTCCCTTGCATCAGGCTCTCTCAATCGGAGTCACCACCAGAGCCCTTGCTACTGCCAATGCTCGCCATAGATCAGAACAGAAGAGGAGCAGGAGGAGGAGGACGAGGAGGAAGGAGAGAGAGAGAGAGAGAGAAGAGTGGATTGCGGTCTAGGATTCGTCCTGATTGGGAATATATAGTGGATTCGTGCGAGTCACAGTGGGCCGGGCTTATGTGGCAGCCGCACCCAGGAAGCCCCATATCCGCCCTAGATCTGGGCTGGATATGAGGGGTGTCGGACAGCCCGGGCATTTGGGGCCGGCTTGAGGCTCCCAATTTGTTTGGCTTTTTTGACTGGTCCGTCTGTTGAGACGTTTGGGGCCATTTTGAGGTGCCCGGAGCTTCACTAGATGGACGGCTTGGTCAGTGCCCGATCATAAAATTGTAACCTAGTTGGGCTTCACAAATTGGCCGGGAATGTCTTGCCTGACCGGGACCCTTCAAACCCCGTCCAAATCTACGGTGGGTATAGGGAGGCCCGGACAAGCCTGGACGCATCCGCCACGTCAGATAGGTTCATTTTGGCCCACCTTGGCCCTACATATATCCTCACTCTGAAACCTACACCGGAGTCAATGCTCACTCTCCACCGTACTTCTCTTCGTCTCCTCCTACCCCTGTCCCCTCCATTTTCGATCTATCGCGAGCTACGGCAACAGCGCAACATCCGATGGCGGTTTCAACGTGGAGGAAGCGAAAGCTCTGGCTCTACTTCGCCCCTGCAAAATAAAATACAGGTTGATTACCAAAAGGGAGTTTTCTGGAAAATAGTATGATGAACCAAGAATACCTATTTCCTTTATTAGTAGGTATAGATTGGCGACCAAAATTTTAAAAACATGAAAATTCTTTGAAATTCTGAAAAATAATGAAATCATGATTTTTTTTGAAAACATAAACATTTTCTGAAACATGAAACATTTTCCGGAATTTGTGAACAAATTTAAAAAACAAGAACATTCATTAAATTCTAAACAGTATTTGATTTTTTGGCATTTTCAGAAAAAACCATGAAAAAGGTAAATGAAAGAAAAAAAAGAGAAAAGTAACAAAACATAGAAAACAAAGAAGGAAAAAATAAAAAGGAAAGGCTAAAAAGCGAAAAAAAATCATTAAACTTTTTTTTGCGCATAAAGAAACCCCACTAAACTTAGTTCAGAAACGGTCTATATTGTTCCCAAAACAGGGTATTGTGGCGCATGTAGGAATCTCAAGTGCACCGGCGCATTTTCAGTACGTTTCTGCGGCAGTCTTTCGTAGTGAGCGCGATTTTGGTATTCGCTGGCACGATGCTATGATTAGAAGGAGACAACCGCAAATTCTATATGACGCTTACTGCATCGTATAGTCTATTGATGGCATAGACCAACCACAACCAATAATTTAAACGGGCCGGCCCAACCTACAATAGGGCATCCGGTTTTTGGAGAAGGCTCAAAACAAGTTCAGATCCAGGTACGTTCATCAATCAAGTTTCTCATCTTTTTGGATGGGTGACTCAATGCGCTTTTAAAAATTATTATTGGTAATATTCGTGTATGTGAAAGAGTGATAATATGGTTGCTCCAGTTCAATTGCAGCCTCTTTACCGAAGCCTTTGGAGTAGTTTTTCTAGCAGAAATTGATACCGGAAAGAAGGTGTTTGTAACAGATTTCATTGTAGTTATAAGAGTTACTTTATATTTTCTTGCGTTTTAGATCCAAATCAAGGTACCTGTAATTGTTATGAATACAAATAAAATTACAAGTGTTTCTAAAAAAATATCAAATCCAAGTTTCTTCTGTTCTTTCTTTTCTTGTTCTTTCTTTTACTGGTTTTCTATTTTTTCAAGTTTTCAGTTTTCATATTTAAAAAGGCTCCCTTGTAAAACATGTTCAAATGTTTCAAATTTTTCAACATTTTTAAAAAGTTTGTGATTGTTTAAAAAAATCATGTTTTTGAAACTTGTTTTAAAACTAATTAAATAAAAGTAATTTTTAAAATCATGTTTTCTTAAAAATAATAAGAAACACAATTTTTGGAAAAATCCAATTAAAATTGTGGAAATTGAATAAATGCCCCCCTTTTAGAAAAATCACTAATTCCAAAACTTTTTCGGAATTTTGAAGAAAAAATCGTGTTTAAAAAAAATCAGAATTTCGGACGAATCTTCTTGATTTTGTTCTTGTTTATCAATAGATTTTGAAAAATTTCAAAAACATGTTCCTGTTTTACAAAAAGAATGTCGAAAAATTCAAATTTTGTCATAGTATGCAAAAAAATCCATAAAGTTCTAAAAACATATATTCATTTTGTAAGAAAAGGTGACTAAAACCCGGGTGCTACCATGTACCGATCACCACAATGTCGGTCGCTACAACAAATGGAATCATTACAGTGGAACGCAGATTACTACAAGGCTCGGCTGCTACATGGACCAAGCGAATAAGAAGCGCCCTTGTGTGTCACGGTATTATTGACCGCATTGAGAGAAAGGAGAGGAACTTTATACTGGACCGTGAGTTATTAAAAAAACACCAGGGGCTTTTTATAAAATGTACAATGGCGGATAGGTAGAAACACTTCGTACTTTATTAATACTAGCAAACATGCCCGTGCTTTGCAACGGGAGACAAAAAATTTATGCGTTAGCCAAAAAAGTATGACTCAATACCCCGACATATGAGTGTCCTCTATTTTAACACGATGGCTCACCATGTTGCCACTTATCTTTTCGTCTCACCCTCGCTGATGAACGTTGCGACATCCACGTGATCAGAATGCATTCGACATGGTAAATCTCAAGGCTATGGGCTAATCAAATCCATGTTGCCACTTCACGCCACACTTGTCATTATGTTGCGCAAGGGAATGTTCAAACTTTAAAAAGAATATATCATCAACCACAAACTAATCCCAATGCTTAGACATATAAAGACATTCCAAAAGCTAATCAAATCCTGTCTTTTGAATCGGCAAATGGTTTTTTGAATTGACATTTTTTTTGAAATACTGGATTTTTTAAATCCTGAACATTTGTTTTGTTTACGAGCATTTTTTGAAATGCATGAACATTTTTTTAATCAACATTTTTTGAATCGATGATTTTTTAAAAAAATTGGGGAACAAATTTTAAAATTCAAGATTTTTTTTGAATTTTTGTGAATATACTCTAAATTTTCATGGATATTTTATTCAGATTCATGAATATGTTTTGAATACATGATTAGTTTTTAAAATCATGAACATGATTTTATTTCCTGACCATTTTTTTTCAAATCATAAATTATTTATAATTTTGAACAATTTGTAAAATTACCAATACTTTTTGAATCCGCAAAAATTTGATGGTTTCTTGAATATTTTTTGAATTCACAAACATTTTATGATTTTTGAACAGTTTTTTGAAAACTCGCTACTTTTCAATTTTGAAAATCCTGAATTAATTTAAAGAAGAAGAAAGAAAAAATAAATGAGGAAAGAAAAGACAAAAATGAAATGAAAAAAAGGTGTGAGAAAAGGAAGGGAAAAAGTGTAAAAGCAGGGTAGCGAACCCTAGTCTCTAGTGTAAGATAGAGAGGCGAGGCGTCAGCCATTGGGGCACTTGTATGTCTATGATTTATAGTGGAACCATGTCCGAAAAAGAACTCAGCGGGATGACGACTTTTGAAAATAAAAATTGAATCGTTTTCTTTATTTACGGGTGGCATAGTGGGTAATTTATGGCAACTTTGGGGTATTTTTTTGGACGGTTGAGCAGAAGCACTATTCACTTTATTATTAGGTAGAGATGTACGTATAGATAGATTTCGGAACCACACAAAGAGATTCACAAAATCCATTTTTACAACAAAATGTCATTAATGATCAGATCAATTTAAAGACATTTGATCATATCTCAAACCAGTTTCAGAGACATGTATTCCCTTTAAAAAAAAGTTTCAGAGACATATCACACGGTTTCTATTTTATTCTACGGACAATTCACACGAACAAAATTCCACGACGATTTCAGAGACATCTCGCACTGTTTCTTTTTATATTCCAGAGGCATTCAGATCAAATACACCGGAGCAATCATGCGTGCATGGGCTGCTGGAACAATCCTGTGGAGTAACGGGCAAGCACGCACCAGCTGGAGCTACTAGTGCTAGTGCTGGATGAATTCGGACGGAGCATCGCAACCACTGGCCGGGGTGGTTGGCCCGCAGCTATCAACTCAATTGGACCTTCCATCCATCCCTGCGTCTGCGAGCCTTCCTAAGTCGATCATTTGCACCTTTCAGGTTTGCCAAAAGCGATGGATGCTCGTGACGGTGCCAGCCCAGTCACCCTTGCAGCACTCTTGCCGAATGAGCCGGGCGAGCTCCGGGTCCGGCCGGCGGAGGACGCCCGCGACCGCCTCGCGCACCGACGCGTCGGTGACCCGCGGACTGAGCGCGCCGGCCTTGATGTCGTCGGCGAGCTGCTCCCAGTAGAGCTGGAGGAAGCGGATGGCGCGCAGGAGGCTGGCGGCGAACACGGCGCCGATGCGGAGCACGTCGTGGCGCTGGCACAGGCCGCACACCATCTGCGCGTACATGCTGAGCACGGACGCCCTCGGGCTCGTGTAGTGGCGCTCTAAGGCGGGCTTGAAAATCTCGCTCTTGTAAACGCTGGTCAGGGCCGACCACGCCGTCAGCCCACTGGGCGTCTTCGTCTCCGGCTTCACGAACATGAAGTAGAGCTCTTTCCCCTTGTCAGCCCTCATCCTCCATGGGGAAGTGCCTACAAGTTTACATTCATGGAGAAAAAACGTACTATAACTCAGTGTGCTTTACAAGTTTATTCATGGAGAAAAACGTCTAACTCAGCGTGCTAACTCAGTGTGCTGTTCAAAGGTTCCATACTCATGTCTAATTAAGGAAATGTTCACATATCTAGCAACGACACCTGCACACATCACCATGTATGTTTACCAATACGTTTGTTGCTCGTTTGTTATGGCTTGTCAACAGTATTTTAGTCACTCTACATTTCGAAGAAAGTTCCATGTGTCAGATGATTCATAATCATATGACTTAAAAATCCACCACTATGGAATGTCATCATGTGGGTTTGTCCAATGTGACCAAATGTAGTGCCACATATATGTGGTATTGTTTTAGTCTTATGACATTTACTGTCACTCTTATGGATGTTTTATATTATCATCAATATTCATAACATACAATCCATTCACAATGGGATGGCCCCTATATTATTCACAACACCAAACAACAATCTTTATTTTATGAGCAACGTCATTGCAACGAACATGATGCAATGAGCTACTTCCTCCGTTCCTAAATATAAGTCTTTGGAGAGATTCCACTATGGACCACATAAGGAGCAAAATGAGTGAATCTACACTCTAAATGCATCTATATACATCCGTATATGGTCCATAGTGAAATGTCTACAAAGACTTATATTTAGGAACGGAGGGAGTAGATTGTAGTAACAGTTTACTAAATCCTAAAACGAATTATGAAGAAATAGAGAGGTAATACACTAATGGTAAGTATTTTAACTTTTACAATGTTCCCAACGCATATCTAAACCTTATTACTAGCTAGTCTTTTAGGCCATAGTAGTTCTTGCATCGAATTGCAAAAGTATGCAATGGAACTTGTATCCTTGTGACCAACTTTTAATCAAAATACCCAATAATTAGTGACCAACAGTTTAATCACAAGTCCCATGAATTACTACTTTGACCAAACAACTATACATCAATAATTTGTATGACATTCATACCTGATACAGACCTTCCAATCTTCGTTCATTTTGCCTTTATACTTCTTAAAGTTTTCACTTCCAATATTACTCCTACTAATAGAAGAAGCACCCAAAATTAAGAGTCACGCTAGGCCCGGACTTCCAAGGTGTTCAAGTTTCACTTAAAGTTTTTGGACTTGTATTTTCTCTTTAAGTTGTCATTTTATTCACCATCATCACATGACTGCAGTTCTTCTCGATCCCACTTGAAGGAAATATGCCCTAGAGGCAATAATAAAGTTATTATTTATTTTCTTATTTCATGATAAATGTTTATTATTCATGCTAGAATTGTATTGACCGGAAACTTGATACATGTGTGAATACATAGACAAACATAGTGTCACTAGTATGCCTCTACTTGACTAGCTCGTGAACCAAAGATGGTTAAGTTTCCTAGCCATATACATGAGTTGTCATTTGATTAACGGGATCACATCATTAGGAGAATGATGTGGTTGACTTGATCCATTCCGTTAGCTTAGCACTTGATCGTTTAGTATGTTACTATTGCTTTCTTCATGACTTATACATGTTCCTATGACTATGAGATTATGCAACTCCCGTTTACCGGAGGAATACTTTGTGTGCTACCAAACGTCACAACGTAACTGGGTGATTATAAAGGAGCTCTACAGGTGTCTCCGAAGGTACATGTTGAGTTGGCATATTTTGAGATTAGGATTTATCACTCCGATTGTCGGAGAGGTATCTCTAGGCCCTCTCGGTAATGCACATCACTATAAGCCTTGCAAGTAATGTGACTAATGAGTTAGTTGCGGGATGATGCATTACATAACGAGTAAAGAGACTTGACGGTAACGAGATTGAACCAGGTATTGAGATATCAGCGATCGAATCTCGGGCAAGTAACATACCGATGACAAAAGGAACAACGTATGTTGTTATGCGGTTTGACCGATAAAGATCTTCGTAGAATATGTGGGAGCCAATATGAGCATCCAGGTTCCGCTATTGGTTATTGACCGGAGACGTGTCTCGGTCATGTCTACATAGTTCTCGAACCCGTAGGGTCCGCATGCTTAAGGTTTCGATGACAGTTATATTATGAGTTTATGAGTTTTGATGTACCGAAGGAGTTCGGAGTCCCAGATGAGATCGGGAACATGACGAGGAGTCTCGAAATGGTCGAGACGTAAAGATCGATATATTGGACGACTATATTCGGACTTCGGAAAGGTTCCGTGTGATTCGGGTATTTTTCGGAGTGCCGGAAAGTTACGGGAATTCGCCGGGAAGTATATGGGCCTTATTGGGCCATACGGGAATAGAGGAGAGAGGCCAAAAAGAAGGAGGCCTGCGCCCCCCCCCCCCCTCTGGTCCGAATTGGACAAGGGGTGCACCCCCTTTTCCTTCTCCCTCTCCTCCTCTTTCCTTCTCTCCTACTCCAACAAGGAAAGGAGGAGTCTCCCCCCTTGGCGCGCCCTCCTTCTTGGCCGGCCGCCTTCCCCTTGCTCCTTTATATACTGGGGCAGGGGGGCACCCCATAGACACAACAATTGATCTCTTAATCTCTTAGCCGTGTGCGGTGCCCCCCTCCACCATAGTCCTCGATAATATTGTAGCGGTGCTTAGGCGAAGCCCTGCGATGGTAGAACATCAAGATCGTCACCACGCCGTCGTGCTGACGGAACTCTTCCTCGACACCCTGCTGGATCGGAGTCCAGGGATCGTCATCGAGCTGAACGTGTGCTAGAACTCGAAGGTGTCGTAGTTTTGGTGCTCGATCGGTCGGGCCGTGAAGATGTACGACTACATCAACCGCGTTGTTCTAACGCTTCCGCTTTCGGTCTACGAGGGTACGTGGACAACACTCTCCCCTCTCGTTGCTATGCATCACCATGATCTTGCGTGTGCATAAGAATTTTTTTGAAATTACTACGTTCCCCAACACCACTCGTATCAGTATTTAAGCATAGTGACACTACTAGGGAAAACCTTATACACAGAACTTTAGCAGTAGCGCGTGTCAAAAACATACGCTGGTGCTAAGTAGCAGTACTGCGCTGTTGCAAACTGCGCTACAGATAAAGTCCTAGTAGTAGCGCGCCTAGATCTGAACACGCTACTACTAAAATTCCCATGCCTTAGCCGATAGGCTACACATAGTAGTAGTGATCTATATAGAACCGCGCTACGACTACTTGCTTTGTAGCAGCGCATTTACGCTGAAACGCGCTACTGCTAAAAAATGTAAAATTAAATGGAAAGCAAATAGAAAAGTAAATGAAAATGAAAGAAATAGAAGAAGGTGAAAGGAAAAAAATAAATTGTAAAGAAAAATAAATGAAAAAGGGGAAAAAAAGAAAGGAGTAGCAGTAGCGCGTATCGCAGAACGCGCTGTAGCTAACTTGTCAGTAGCGCGCTTTCTGGAACGCGCTACTGCTACTTCTGACTTAACCACGGGGTTCGTCCTTTCCCACGGCCACTTCCCCCAAATCCAACTCCTCTGCTCTCGCCGCCGCCATCGCCCGTCGGCCGCCGCACGCTCTCCGCACAACCTCGACGCCGCCCCCGACCCCGGATTCGACGCCGCCCCCGCCCCCGACCTCGAGGCCGCCCCTGACGCCGCCCATGACCCAGACCTCGACGCCGCCCTCCGTCGCGCGTCCGAGCCCCGATCCGACCTCGACGCCGCCTGCCCCTCCCTCGCTGCAGGAGGCACCCGAGGTGAGCACGCCTGCTCCTCCCTCTTCCCTACCTCTGCCTAGGGTTCTTCAAATTTTAGTTGCATCAAATTAGGTAGGGTTCATGTAAGGATGGAAACGAATCGGATGCAGATGCGGCTCAAATTAGTTAGGGTTCATGTAAGAGTGGAAACGAATCAAATTTCTAAGATGAATCATAAAACGATTAAAATTTGACCACTTATTTCACTTTTAAGTTGGATAATTGGAATATCCGCTACCACTTTCCACACCCTAGGTTCATCAAATTTGATGGTAATTAGGGCAGTAGTTCCTAGGTACAAATTAGTTAGTAAGAACTAGGTACTAATTAGGTACTAGTTTATTTTATTTATATTAAGTTTATTTTTAGTAAGAACTAGTTGAATTAATAGAACTAGTTAAATTAATAGAACTAGCTGAAGATGTCACATTTGTTGTTATTTTCTAGTTAAAGCAATTTTTCTGCATCGACGTTGACGATGCCTATCCCGCATCCTCGTCGTCGACTCGGTGGAGGACGCCTGCTTGACCAGATGGTCCATGTCCGGGACTGGGCTCCGCCGGGCTGGTACTGGGAGGCGCTACCTACAGGGGGGCGCAGCTTCGTCAGGAGTCAGCCCGTCGTTGACCCGAACCTTCTTTGGTGGCGGTCGCGTGGGCCAGTGACGGTCAAGAGGCTTGAGGACCCTGCGGAGGTGGTATGTCACCGTGTCAGCAAGGAGGACACGCATGTCCGCCGCCACTTGTTTGCGCTGGAGCACAGGTTCTCCAATACCTGGCAGGTTCTCCAGGGATCTCACTGAAGCTATGATCCTGTGATGGTTCATTCTCTTTGTGTGTCCACCGCCTGCGTCGATACCCGTCGTTCGCTAGGGTTTTAGTTGTATTAGTGATGCTATATGTATGATACTATTCGGGATGTATTAGTGATAATATTCGACGATGTACGGACGCAAGAGATGATTTACTTTTGCTTATTGAATGCATGCTAATTTGAATACTTATTTACTTTATGATTTGGTTTTGCTTATTGAATGCTCATGTCAATATGAGTCCTATAAGATATTTTGAAATGTATATCTTGTGTTGCTCAAATAGGATATGTGCTTGCCCAAGTGGCCGGTCATGTTTGCAGGTTACACCTTCGAGTGGCCTATGTTTTGCCGGAGTGTAGATTCATTTCCGTTCCGGCAAATTTCAGGCGCTCGATATGTCCTATTTTAGCAAAGGTCATGCCGGATTTTTCTATGAATTTTTGCATGACTTGTGCCAGAATATGTAGGAAATATCGAGTGCCCCGGATTTGTGTGTTGAGTATCCTAGTAGTTGTCTTCGATCGATTTTCAATTGATGTTTCAACTATGAACGTAGGAAATGACTGATGACGAAAAGGTTTTCGGTATTTGCAAATACTGCGAAGACAAGCGCGGCCTGTGCGACAGAATCTTCCTAGATGATGATAGGCGCTTCAGCATCAAGCTGGACGAGAACTTCGAAGTGGATACAGTAAGTCACAACGACAAGTCTTTTTTTGTAATTAAGCATGACATCTGCTCCATTTGCTTCAACTTATAATTTAATTTTTTTTACTATTCTACTAGCGTATCCCCTGCCATGCAAGAGTTTTTGTCTTGAATAAGATATGTTTTAGTCTTATGAAAATTACTATGGTGATAAAGAGAGTTTACTTGAAGACCGAGCATGGTTGTATTTTCCATGCAAAATTATATAACGCAGACACCTACACCTATTTTGGATGCAAAACTTGGCAAACACTATGCAGGACTTATGCATTTGAGCCTGATATGGTTATCACCTTTGATATTCGTCCAGAAGATGATATTGAAGGTAATATCGACATCTGGGTCGATGTGCAGACGCCTCCAGTTATACCATTATGTGAGTTTCTCAACCATATTTATGTCTTTGATATTGTTTATTCAAAAATAGTTGATAACTAATTTCTATTGACAACTTATTTCCAATCAAGCAAACATGTTCGGCGCTTGGTAGACAGAACGTACTACTGTCCCGGGGCTGAACTAAACTGCGAGGAGATAAGTCATTATGTTTCATGGCTTGAGGATCTTCATACTGTCAAGACAAATTATTTTTTTGGACTTGAAAATCTTAGTACTCAAAACGTGCGACCAATAGTGTTCGTACTTAACTACGGTCACATCTATTTAGGAAAGATGATAAGATTTTTACTATTTGTCCTCAGTGCATCTTTTGCATACATTATTTTTTTAAGCTAAACTTCATTGTTAAGTATGTTACTATACGACGTTCTTCAACAAGGATTCCCGATGAATGTTGTCCCTCATTGGATGGAGAGTAAAGGTCGCATGAGAATTGTTAGCTTACGACCAAGATATCCTACAATGCACTTTAGTGCATACATGATTTCTAACAGCAAGGAATGCTTAATAGTGAAACATTGGAGCAAAATTGTGAACAATCGCGAAGAAGTACTAGGGGGCAGCAATCAGAAGCGCAACCCGCGATTAGGATACTGGTTCATCTGCATGCTCCAACTTGATGAAGCAGGAGAGCTACAAATGTTTTATGTTATTTTACCTGAGAGAGAGCAGCAGGAGTAATTAATTAGATAGCTAGAAATGAGTTTGAAGATGATGATGTGCTACACTATGACTATGATGATTACATAGCTAGTGTTGGTGGTAATGACTATGATGATTATTATTAGCTAGTGTTGGTGGTGATTAGATAGCTACCGCAACTAGTGTTGGTGGTGATTAGCTAGCTAGAATGAGTTTGAAGATGATGATGTGCTACACTATGACTATGATGATTAAATAACTACTGTTGGTGATAATGACTATGACGATGATTACATAGCTTGTGCTCGCGGATTAGATTCAAGTGGAGGCAACATGTGGTGCATATCGAAAGTACTACTAGTCCAAACTAGATCAAGTTTAGATTAGTAGTATACTTTTGACATGCACCACATATTGCCTTCACTTGAACCTAATCCACATTTATTTGACACACTGTTATGGACATAATGATATAAACTTCATAATTGGTATTATACCACAAGTTGTATGACGGCGTATAAATACACTCAAAATAAAAAAATAAAAAAGAATACTAGTAGCGATGGACAGGAAACACGCTTCTACTAGCTAGATTAGCAGCAGCGCGTTACAGAACAAACGTTGCGGAGTCTTAGCAGTAGCGCACGTCGTACGTGATACGTCTCCAACGTATCTATAATTTTTGATTGCTCCATGCTACTTTATCTACTGTTTTAGGCAATATTGGTCTTTATTATCCACTTTTATATTATTTTTAGGACCAACCTATTAATCGGAGGCCCAGCCCAGATTTGTTGTTTTATGCCTATTTCAGTGTTTCGAGGAAAAGGAATATCAGGCGGAGTCAAAACGGAACGAAATCAACTGGAGAAGTTATTTTTGGAAGGAAAGCAACCCAGGGAACTTGGAGTGCACGTCAGGGGAGATACGGGCTGCCCACGAGGGTGGGGGCGCGTCCACCCCCCGGGCGCGCCCTCCTACCTCGTGGGGCCCCCGTAGCTCCACCGACGTACCCCCTCGTAAAACTTCCAGAACAGAAGATAGATCGGGAGTTCCGCCGCCGCAAGCCTCTGTAGCCACCAAAAACCTCTCGGGAGCCAGTTCCGGCGCCCTGCCGGAGGGGGATCCCATCACCGGTGGCCATCTTCATCATCCCGGCGCTATCCATGACGAGGAGGGAGTAGTTCACCCTCTGGGCTGAGGGTATGTACCAGTAGCTATGTGTTTGATCTCTCTCTCTCTCTCTCTCTCTCTCTCTCGTGTTCCCTCTATGGCACGATCTTGATGTATCCCGAGCTTTGCTATTGTAGTTAGATCTTATGATGTTTCTCCCCCTCTACTCTCTTGTGATGAATTGAGTTTCCCCTTTGAAGTTATCTTATCGGATTGAGTCTTTATGAGAACACTTGATGTATGTCTTGCCGTGATTATCTGTGGTGACAATGGGATATCATGTGCCACTTGATGTATGTTTTGGTGATCAACTTGCGGGTTTCGTGACATTGGGAATCTATGCATAGGGGTTTGCACACATTCTTGACTCTCTGATAGAAACTTTGGGGCACTTTTTGAAGTACTTTGTGTTGGTTGGATCAATATGAGATTGTGTGATGCATATCGTATAATCATGCCCACGTATACTTGAGGTGACAATGGAGTATCTAGGAGACATTAGGGTTTTGGTTGATTTGTGTCTTAAGGTATTATTCTAGTACGAACTCTTTTATAGATTGATCCGAAAGAATAACTTTGAGGTGGTTTCGTACCCTACCATAATCTCTACCTTTGTTCTCTGCTATTAGTGGCTTCGGAGTGACTCTTTGATGCATGTTGAGGGCTTGTTATATGATCTATCTATGTTATTATTGTTGAGAGAATTTGCACTAGTGAAAGGATGAACCCTAGGCCTTGTTTCCTATCATTGCAATACTGTTTACGCTCACTTTTACCATTAGTTACCTTGCTGTTTTTATTATTTCAGATTACAAAACCTATATCTACTATCTATTTTGCACTTGTATCACCATCTCTTCGCCGAACTAGTGCACCTATACAATTTACCATTGTATTGGGTGTGTTGGGGACACAAGATACTCTTTGTTATTTGGTTGCAAGGTTGCTTGAGAGAGACCATCTTCATCCTATGCCTCCCACGGATTGATAAACCTTAGGTCATCCACTTGAGAGAAATTTGCTACTGTCCTACAAACATGTGCACTTGCAGGCCCAACAACGTCTACAAGAAGAAGGTTGTGTAGTAGACATCAGTACGCGCTACTACTAAGTAATAGCTGTAGCGCCTTATTAGTAGCGCGGTTGCCCGTGCTACTAGTGGGCACTAAACCCGCGCTACTACTAGGGTTTTCCCTAGTAGTGCGACCACTTTACTTGAACCTGCAAGCAAACATTTCTTTGGATATCCCATATCTTTCAGGCTTTGTTTCTTTCTGAAAACAATTTCAATTCCAATACTATCACATTACCATTCCAAACATTTTGAAGTTCGGGCCTCATGGAAGCAAGCATATTGTATTTGATTGTGATAGAATTCTCACTTTTGGATCGAAGGACATGAGTCACATCATCCATAGCATCAGCGAGATAGTATTGAAAGCATGCAATATGACACAACCCTTCTCGGCACTCTTGAGGACAATCATATCACATTACGTTACCAATCAAAAAGTTTTAATATTGGAACTTCTGAATATTGCTCTTCTGCTCCTCAGAGGGGGATGGATGAGATTTCCTCTGAATATGGAACTTCTTAGCAAGGGAATTCATAACTTTTTTCTAGAAATACAACTCATATAAGAACAGTACATAGATGTTTCTTGGCAATGAGGATTTCAGACCACAACTTTATACACTGAAGCAATAATTGGACCCTCTAGCTTGTACGTAATTGTGGATTGATAAACTGCATTCAGCTTCACATTCTCTATTAGTTGTTAAGGGGCTAGCAACGAACCTTTGGGAACAGTTGAAGGATGGAAATAAAAATAGACAGGCAGAGGAAGCTGCCAATGTTAAGTAATCGGTGCCGGCTATTTCCTATGGATTTTTGCATTTTCTACTGCCACTTGTAGTTATTCTACTGTATTTAGTTAGACGAGTATGGTCACAGGGAGACGGCTGAGACTTTGTCTTGACGACTCATTCTCATCTTAGCTCCTGCTGCTAATATATAAATAATTTCCCCACTTGGGAGTGTCTGCTAAAAATAATCGCCAAACTAAAAAGTAATGCGCCTGCAGCCGGCCGGCTACAGGACGTTGCCATCACACAATCATTAAATTAGGGTTAATTTAACCAATCTCCTCCTCCACTGCGATGAGAAAGAAAATGACACGAAGCAATATAATACTCCCAAGGCTGCTTGGTATATTATGCATGCCATATATAGCTGGACTGTCATACACCAAGAAGAACATTTACCCAGGGAAAAAGCACCCATGGACACGCTTCAGCTCTCTTGCATCCAAATAGCCATAGCCTTGTTCTTCTTCAGTCAAGTCAAGAGCAGCACGGAGGAGACGTTTGCCCTGCATCCAAATGGTACGCTCACTAGCTGTTTTACTGGTGAGAGATCTGCCCTTCTCGCATTCAGGGCAGGTCTATCAGACCCTGCCAACCTCCTTTCATCATGGAAGGGCAATGACTGCTGCGGATGGAAGGGCGTCTACTACAGCATCAGAACCAGCCATATTACCAGGCTCCATCTCGGAGGCCCTCATTGCACATATGGCGGTTCTGGTATGCATGTGCTAGCAGGCAACATAAGCTCCTCATTGCTTGGTTTACAACATCTACAGTATCTCGACCTCAGCTGCAACAGATTCGACAAGATACAAATACCCGAGTTCATGGGTTCTCTCAAGAATTTGAGGTATCTCGATCTGTCGGCGTCACTCTTCATTGGAAGGATACCACTGCAGCTGGGTAATCTCTCCAACTTAAGATACTTAAGTCTTGGATTCAACTCCGACTCGAGTCAGTTTGATTCTTTCTATAATCGGACATACTCCACGGATTTAACGTGGTTGTCCCGGTTAACTTCCCTTGTGTACCTGGATATGTCCTCTGTTAACCTCGGTACAGTTCTTCACTGGCTTTCGATGGTGAACATGCTTCAGACTCTGAAAGTTCTTCAGCTTCCCCATTGCCAGCTTAGGAGTAGCCCTGATTCTCTTCAGCTGTCAAATCTGACATCTCTTGAAACACTCGACCTTTCATACAACTACTTCCTTAAAGGTAGCACCTCCAATTGGTTTTGGGGTTTAACTCGCCTCAAGTATCTAAATATCACGAGTTGTGGTATCTATGGCCCGTTTCCCGATGAGATAGGTAATATGACCTCCATGGTGGAATTTCATTTGTCATATAATAACTTCGTGGGCATGATTCCATCCAATATGAAGAACCTATGTGAGTTGAAGGTATTAGAGTCACAAGAGAACAATATCAACGGGAGTATAACTGAATTATTCCATCGGTTACCTAGCTGTTCAAGGAATAAACTAGAGGAGTTGTATCTGGCGGACATGAACCTGACTGGAAGCCTTCCAACTACACTAGTACAACCCTTAAGCAACCTGAGGTTTCTGGATCTCCGTCATAACAAACTCACCGGTCATGTGCCAACATGGATAGGAGAGCTCACAGAGCTAAGAGGATTATTCCTAGACTCCAACAACCTGGATGGTGTCATGCATGAAGGCCATTTTTCAGGTCTAGATATGTTATTTGATATGACATTGTCACACAACTCCATAGCCATCATAGTGAGTCCAACTTGGGTTCCTCCTTTCAATTTAAAAATAATTGAGCTTCGGTCCTGCCAGCTAGGACCTAAATTTCCAATGTGGCTAAGATGGCAAACAGAGATATATAGTCTTGATATATCGAACACAAGCATAATTGACATGGTACCGGACTGGTTCTGGACAGCAGCTTCCTCAGCGGAGGTTCTCAATATCCGAAATAACCAGATTACTGGAGTCCTCCCATCAACAATGGAATCTATGAGAGCATTCGCAATGGATTTCAGTTCTAACAAGCTTGGCGGTCCCATACCTAAGCTTCCCAACAATCTAAACCACTTAGATCTCAGTCAGAACAATGTAGTTGGGCCACTACCATTAGACTTTGGAGCGCCACAGCTTACAACACTTCTTCTGTATAACAACAGGATTTCTGGTGCTATTCCAGCTTCTTTGTGCAAGTTGCGATCACTGGAGTTGTTAGATATATCAAGAAACAATCTTAGTGGGTCAATTACCGACTGCCTAGTTAATGACCTCAGCACAAACATGACAGATCTGAGTATCGTTAATCTGAGCTTAAGAAACAACAACCTCTCTGGAGGGTTTCCTTTACTTCTCCAGAAATGCCCACGACTCATCTTTCTTGATCTCGGAGGTAATCATTTTTCGGGTAATTTACCAGCATGGATTGGGGAGAAGCTACCGTCTTTGTCATTCTTGCGACTGAGATCCAATATGTTTTATGGTCACATTCCAGTCGAGCTTATGAAGCTTGTTAATCTTCAATATTTGGACCTTGCGTACAACAATATATCAGGAAGCATACCGAGGTCTATTGTTAATTGTACAGGCATGATACAAAAAAGAGACTTCGCTGGTTATGCATTCCTGTTTGGTCAAACTGAACTAGTCACTTTTGCTCTCCTGTTTGGTGAAACTGAACTAGTTGACTATACTGAGAATTTCACAGTACTAACAAAAGGTCAAGAGAGATTATATACAGGAGAAATCATATACATGGTGAATCTTGATCTATCCTGTAACAGTCTTACCGGAGAGATACCCGCAGAAATCAGCACTCTTCTAGCATTGAAGAACCTGAACTTATCATGGAACAACTTCAACGGAAAAATCCCTGGGAAGATTGGCGCCTTAATCCAAGTGGAGTCACTCGACCTATCACACAATGATTTGTCCAGTGAGATCCCTTCAAGCTTATCCGCTCTCACATCATTGAGTCGCCTGAACCTGTCCTACAACAATCTGAGTGGAAGGATACCATCTGGAAATCAACTGCAAGCACTTGAAGATCCCGCATCTATTTACGTTGGCAACCCGGGCCTCTGTGGTCCACCTCTCTTGCAGAAATGTTCATCACAGCCCGAGCCAATTCCAGTGCACCATGAAGATACAAGCGACGACATGGTTTCCTATTTCATAGCCATGGGTTCTGGATCTGTGATGGGTCTCTGGGTGGTATTCTGCACCTTCTTGTTCAAGAGGAAATGGAGAGTTTCATGGTACTCACTCTGCGACCGCTTGTATGACCGGGCTTATGTGCAAGTGGCTGTTACTTGGGCTTCCTTTAGAGGTGAAATTAATGGGTAGAAGCTTCGATCACCACCAGCACAGGTTCTTGGTTTGCTCTCATGTGATGCTCTGGAGATTTATTTTGTATCAATGATTATCCAAGTGTATTGTACTGGAACTGGCCACAAATTTATATGTTTTTTAGGTGCACGCCATCGACTGATGTTGTCATGATATTTTGTATTTGGAACTTGTTGCAAAGGTGTTTCTGGTATGATGTAATAGTATTGTGTACAATAACAGTGTATGTTGAACAAGATGAAGGAACTATTTTAGGACAGGAGAACCTAAAATTATACATCACCGAGTATTACAAGCAGCTGTTTGGACCCTCAGAGGATAACTGTGTGTCTCTGGATGAGTCCGGGATTGAGGATGTTCCTCAACTAATAGCAGTGGAGAATGATATTTTGGCGGCTCCTTTTACTGAGAAAGAAGTGTTTGAGGCCATATCGCAAATGAAAAATAATAAAACTCTCGGCCCGGATGGATTTCTGGCTGAGTTTTATAAGAAGTGCTGGCATATTATTAAGGGGGATCTGTTGCTTTTGTTCAATGATCTCTTCTCTGGGCAGATTCAGCTTTTTCAACTGAATTTTGAAACGATAACCCTTCTTCCCAAGAAAATAGAGGCCGTGAGAATTGAGCAATTCAGGCCCATCTGTCTCCTTAATGTTAGTTTCAAAAAATTTACCAAGGTCATGACTAATAGGCTCACACAGATCGCGCACGCTGTGGTGCAGCCTACCCAAACTGCTTTCATGCCGGACAGGAACATCCTTGAAGGGGTTGTGGTCCTTCATGAAACGCTCCATGAGATTCACACGAAAAAGCTAGATGGAGTTGTTTTCAAGGTGGATTTCGAGAAAGCGTACGATAAAGTCAAATGGCCGTTCCTTCAACAGGCCTTACGCATGAAGGGTTTTGATGAAGCTTGGCGACGCCAGGTCGAATCTTTCACGCAAAAAAGGAGTGTTGGAATTAAAGTGAATGACGACATAGGTCATTATTTCAAGACACACAAGGGCCTGAGACAAGGTGATCCAATGTCTCCTATTCTGTTCGACATTATCGTTGACATGTTGGCAATTCTGATAGAAAGGGCAAAGGAGGCCGGTCAGGTGGCTGGCTTGGTGCCTCATCTAGTTGATGGTGGTGCGTCCATCCTGCAGTACGCTGATGATACAATCATCTTTATGGAGCATGGCTTGGCAAAAGCGAGAAATATGAAGCTGGTGTTATGCTTATTTGAACAATTGATCGGGTTGAAGATCAATTTTCATAAAAACGAGTTGTTCTGCTTTGGTAGAGCCAATGAGGAACAAGAGGCTTATAGGCAATTGTTTGGATGCGAATTGGAGGCGTTACCTTTCATGTACTTAGGTATACCCATTCACCATCGTAAGTTGACCAATAGAGAATGGAATAGCATCGAGGACCGGTTTGAGAAGAAACTGAGCTGCTGGAAGGGCAAACTCATGTCATATGGAGGCTGACTGATCCTTATTAATTCGGTGCTCACGAGTATGCCTATATTTCTCTTATCTTTCTTCGAAGTCCCAGTTGGTGTTAGGAAAAGGCTGGACTTCTATCGATCCCGGTTCTTCTGGTAGAGTGATGAACTTAAGAGAAAATACCGTCTCGCCAAGTGGGATATCATATGTCGACCAAAGGACCAGGGGGGCGTTGGTATTGAGAATCTTGAAGTCAAAAACAGATGTCTTCTCAGTAAGTGGCTGTATAAACTTTTAGTTGAAACTGAGGCCACGTGGGCACAGATTCTACATAGTAAGTATTTGCAGTCCAGGACGTTGTCCCAGGCGACAGTGAGACCGACAGACTCGCCGTTTTGGAAGGGGCTTGTGAGAGTCAAAGCTACCTTCTTTAATAGAACAAAGTTTATAGTCGGTAATGGTAACACCATTCGCTTCTGGGAGGATACTTGGCTTGGTGAAATGCCGTTGGCGCTTCAGTATCCGTCCCTGCATCGTATTGTTCAACGACGTGATGATCTTGTTGCCACGGTTATGCAGTCCATTCCCTAAATTTGTGAACTTTGTGAACAAATTTAGAAAACAAAAACATTCACTAAATTCTAAACAGTATTTGATTTTTTTGGCATTTTCAGAAAAAACCATGAAAAAGGCAAATGAAAGAAAAAAAAGAGAAAAGTAACAAAACATAGAAAACAAAGAAGGAAAAAATAAAAAGGAAAGGCCAAAAAGCGAAAAAAAATCATTAAACTTTTTTTTGCGCATAAAGAAACCCCACTGAACTTAGTTCAGAAACGGTCTAGATTGTTCCCAAAACAGGGTATTGTGGCACATGTAGGAATCTCAAGTGCACCGGCGCATTTTCAGTACGTTTCTGCGGCAGTCTGTCGTAGTGAGCGCGATTTTGGTATTCGCTGGGACGATGCTATGATTAGAAGGAGACAACCGCAAATTCTATATGACGCTTACTGCATCGTATAGTCTATTGATGGCATAGACCAACCACAACCAATAATTTAAACCGGCCGGCCCAACCTACAATAGGGCATCCGGTTTTTGGAGAAGGCTCCTAACCAGTTCAGATCCAGGTACGCTCATCAATCAAGTTTCTCATCTTTTTGGATGGGTGACTCAATGCGCTTTTAAAAATTATTATTGGTAATATTCGTGTATGTGAAAGAGTGATAATATGGTTGCTCCAGTTCAATTGCAGCCTCTTTACCGAAGCCTTTGGAGTAGTTTTTCTAGCAGAAATTGATACCGGAAAGAAGGTGTTTGTAACAGATTTCATTGTAGTTATAAGAGTTACTTTATATTTTCTTGCGTTTTAGATCCAAATCAAGGTACCTGTAATTTTATGAATACAAATAAAATTACAAGTGTTTCTAAAAAAAATATCAAATCCAAGTTTCTTCTGTTCTTTCTTTTCTTGTTCTTTCTTTTACTGGTTTTCTATTTTTTTTAGTAAAAAGGCTCCCTTGTAAAACATGTTCAAATGTTTCAATTTTTTTTCAACATTTTTAAAAAGTTTGTGATTGTTTAAAAAATCATGTTTTTGAAACTTATTTTAAAACTAATTAAATAAAAGTAATTTTTAAAAATCATGTTTTCTTAAAAATAATAAGAAACAATTTTTGGAAAAATCCAATTAAAATTGTGGAAATTGAATAAATGCCCCCCTTTTATAAAAAGCACTAATTCCAAAACTAATTCGGAATTTTGAAGAAAAAAAATCATGTTTAAAAAAAATCAGAATTTCAGACGAATCTTCCTGATTTTGTTCCTGTTTATCAATAGATTTTGAAAATTTCAAAAACATGCTCCTGTTTTACAAAAAGAATGTCGAAAAATTCAAATTTTGTCATAGTATGCAAAAAAAAATCCATAAAGTTCTAAAAACATATATTCATTTTGTAAGAAAAGGTGACTAAAACCCGGGTGCTACCATGTACCGATCACCACAGTGTCGGTCGCTACAACAAATGGAATCATTACGCCCTTGTGTGTCACGGTATTATTGACCGCATTGAGAGAAAGGAGAGGAACTTTATACTGGACCGTGAGTTATTAAAAAAACACCAGGGGCTTTTTATAAAATGTACAACGGCGGATAGGTAGAAACACTTCGTACTTTATTAATACTAGCAAACATGCCCGTGCGTTGCAACAGGAGACAAAAAATTTATGCGTTAGCCAAAAAAGTATGACTCAATACCCCGACATACGAGCGTCCTCTATTTTAACACGATGGCTCACCATGTTGCCGCTTATCTTTCGTCTCACCCTCGCTGATGAAGGTTGCGACATCCACGTGATCAGAATGCATTCGACATGGTAAATCTCAAGGCTATGAGCTTACAACTTCACGCCACACTTGTCATTATGTTGCGCAAGGGAATGTTTAAACTTTAAAAAGAATATATCATCAACCACAAACTAATCCCAATGCTTAGACATATAAAGACATTCCAAAAGCTAATCAAATCCTGACTTTTGAATAGGCAAATGGTTTTTTGAATTGACAAAGTTTTTTTTGAAATACTGGATTTTTTAAATCCTGAACATTTGTTTTGTTTATGAGCATTTTTTGAAATGCATGAACATTTTTTTACTCAACATTTTTTTGAATCAATGATTTTTAAAAAAAATTGGGGAACGAATTTGAAAATTCATGATTTTTTTGAATTTTTGTGAATATACTCTAAATTTTCGTGGACATTTTATTCAGATTCATGAATATGTTTTGAATACATGATCATTTTTTAAAATCATGAACATGTTTGTATTTCCTTACCATTTTTTCAAATCATAATTTCTTTATAATTTTGAACAATTTGTAAAATCACCAATACAATTGAATTTGCAAAAATTTGATGATTTCTTGAATATTTTTTGAATTCACAAACATTTTATGATTTCTTGAACAGTTTTTTGGAAACTCGCAACTTTTCAATTTTGAAAATCCTGAATTAATTTAAAGAAGAAAAAACAAAAAATAAATTAAGAAAGAAAAGACAAAAACTGAAATGAAAAAAAGGTGTGAGAAAAGGAAGGGAAAAAGTGTAAAAGCAGGGTACCGAACCCTAGTCTCTAGTGTAAGATAGAGAGGCGAGGCGTCAGCCATTGGGGCACTTGTATGTCTATGATTTATAGTGGAACCATGTCCGTAAAAGAACTCAGCGGGACGACGACTTTTGAAAATAAAAGATGAATCGTTTTCTTTACTTATGGGTGGCATAGTGGGTAATTTATAGCAACTTTGGGGTATTTTTTTGGACGATCGAGCAGAAGCACTATTCACTTTATTATTAGGTAGAGATGTATGTATAGCAGTATAGATAGATTTCAGAACCACACAAAGAGATTCACAAAATCCATTTTTACAACAAAATGTCATTAATGATCAGATCAATTTAAAGACATTTGATCATATTTCAAACCAGTTTCAGAGACATGTATTCCCTTTAAAAAAAAGTTTCAGAGACATATCACACGGTTTCTATTTTATCCTACGGACAATTCACACGAACAAAATTCCACGACGATTTCAGAGACATCTCGCACTGTTTCTTTTTATATTCCAGAGGCATTCAGATCAAATACACCGGAGCAATCATGCGTGCATGGGCTGCTGGAACAATCCTGTGGAGTAACGGGCAAGCACGCACCAGCTGGAGCTACTAGTGCTAGTGCTGGATGAATGCCACTCGGACGGAGCATCGCAACCACTGGCCGGGGTGGTTGGCCCGCAGCTATCAACTCAATTGGACCTTCCATCCATCCCTGCGTCTGCGAGCCTTCCTAAGTCGATCATTTGCACCTTTCAGGTTTGCCAAAAGCAATGGATGCTCGTGACGGTGCCAGCCCAGTCACCCTTGCAGCACTCTTGCCGAATGAGCCGGGCGAGCTCCGGGTCCGGCCGGCGGAGGACGCCCGCGACCGCCTCGCGCACCGACGCGCCGGTGACCCGCGGACTGAGCGCGCCGGCCTTGATGTCGTCGGCGAGCTGCTCCCAGTAGAGCTGGAGGAAGCGGATGGCGCGCAGGAGGCTGGCGGCGAACACGGCGCCGATGCGGAGCACGTCGTGGCGCTGGCACAGGCCGCACACCATCTGCGCGCACATGCTCTGGAACGCGTCCGCGCAGAGCACGGCCGCCCTCGGGCTCGTGTATTGGCGCTCTAAGGCGGGATTGAAAATCTCGCTCTTGGAGACGCTGGTCAGGGCCGGCCACGCCGTCAGCCCACTGGGCGTCTCCGTCTCCGGCTTCACGAACATGAAGGGCTCCTTCCCCTTGTCAGCCCTCATCCTCCATGGGGAAGTGCCTACAAGTTTACATTCATGGAGAAAAAACGTACTTCCTCCGTCCGAGAAAACTTGTCCCAAACTCATCCCTCAAATAGATGTATCTAGCAACTTCAAAAAAAAAAAGATGTATCTAGCACTAACTTGGTGCTAAATAAATTCATTTGAGGGACAAGCTTTTTGGGACAGAGGCAGTATAACTCAGTGTGCTTTACAAGTTTATTCATGGAGAAAAACGTCTAACTTAGCGTGCTAACTCAGTGTGCTTTTCAAAGGTTCCATACTCATGTCTAATTAAGGAAATGTTCACATATCTACTTGAGTCATTAGTGACGATAGATAAATCCACTGCTAGAAACGACACCTACATACATTACCATGTATGTTTACCAATACGTTTGTTGCTCGTTTTTTATGGCTCGTCAACAGTATTTTAGTCACTCTACATTTCGAAGAAAGTTCCATGTGTCAGATGATTCATAATCATATGACTTCAAAATCCACCACTATGGAATGTCACCATGTGGGTTTGTCCAATGTGACCAAATGCAGTGCCACATATATGTGGTATTGTTTTAGTCTTACGACATTTAGTGTCACTGTTATGGATGTTTTATATTATCATCAATATTCATAACATACATTCCATTCACAATGGGATGGCTCTTATATTATTCACAACACCAAACAACAATCATTATTTTATGAGCAACGTCATTGCAATGAACATGATGCAATGAGCTAGATTGTAGTAACAGTTTATTAAATCCTAAAACGAATTATGAAGAAATAGAGAGATAATACACTAATGGTAAGTATTTTAACTTTTACTATGTCCCCAACGCATATCTAAACCTTATTACTAGCTAGTCTTTTAGGCCATAGTAGTTCTTGCATCGAATTGCAAAAGTATGCAATGGAACTTGTATCCTTGTGAACAACTTTAATCAAAATACCCAATAATTAGTGACTAATAGTTTAATCACAAGTCCCAAGAATTACTACTTTGACCAAACAACTATACATCAATAATTTGTATGACATTCATACCTGATACAGACCTTCCAATCTTCGTTCATTTTGCCTTTATACTTCTGAAAGTTTTCACTTCCAATATTACTCCTACTAACAGAAGAAGCACCCATATTTAAGAGTCGCGCTAGGCCCGGATTTCCTAGGTGTTCAAGTTTCACTTAAAGTTATTGGACCTGTATTTTCTCTTTAAGTTGTCATTTTATTCACCATCATCACATGTCTGCAGTTCTTCTCGATCCCACTCGTATCAGTATTTAAGCATAGTGACCACTTTACTTGAACCTGCAAGCAAATATTTCTTTGGATATCCCATATCTTTCAGCCTTTGTTTCTGTCCAAAAACAATTTCAGTTCCAATACTATCACATTACCATTCCAAACATTTTGAAGTTCGGTCCTCATGGAAGCAAGCATATTGTACTTGATTGTGATAGAATTTTCACTTTTCGATCGAAGGACATCAGTCACATCATCCATACCATCAGCGAGATAGTATTGAAAGCATGCAATATGACACAGTCCTTCTCGGCACTCTTGAGGACAATCATATCACATTACGTTACCAATCATAAAGTTTTAACCAGATAAGTTTTAAATACCTAATCAATTTCAACAGGGAAGATGGAACCATGAGCTGGTATTCTGTAACTATAATGCAATTTACACTTAGAAATTGTGCATAACTAACTACACTTAGTAATTAAACAATTTAATTTCAAGTGTGCTCCCACTCAAACCAATATCTCTCATCATTGATTGTGAGCCATTCAAGACCCATGTCTCAATTGTTCGCCATTGATGTGGAGATCACTGATGACGGGAATTTCAACTGGTAGGCTAACTTGTTCATCTTTCATTGGATGTGTTCTGAGCTTTGGATGACCCTGCCATGAACGTCAAGACAACCAAGTGATCTCACTGTGCGGTCTGACTGCACCCGCCAAATATGGTTCAAGTTGTGTTTGCGTACTTTTTGCGAAAATTTGTCGTCGCATCCATTTTCTTTGTCATGGCACCAGAAAAGCTTTTTCAGCCAAAACTATTGTCCTGGTAATCTGTTTACAGGGGTTAGTATTTTATGTTAAGTTGGTATTGTCTTAACTCGCATGAAGCTCAAAGATTCCAATGGTTCATAAATCAAATAGTTTGGTCAAAATATTTAAACATTTCAAATTATGAAGGTAAAGATTAAATGCATGACCGGTGAGCCGCCGTATTGGTAGGTGGTGGGTCCAGGCGTTTTGGAATTCATAAAGTACATAGTGTAGGAGATCGGTCCCTATATCTTCAGCTTATGCTTTTCGAAAGAGGATCTCCCGAGTCCAATGACATGTATCTCTCCATTGTACATACCTCACCATTAATTACCACATAATTGTCCATGACAACCTAGAACCACACCATGCAGTATGCTTGAAGCCCCGATCACATATATGTCGGTGGCCTTCTGTTTATCTTTTGCATTTCACTTCCTGGACTTCTTTTTTTTTCTCGCACATGGCGGCTCCTTAAAAAGTAAGCATATTTATTTCTCAATTGTGTTGCTACACTATGATGACTAACTTATATATGTGCTCTTCCACGCCATGCAGTACGAGTAGGCTCTTCCCTACACCGCCGCCAAGAAGAGGAGCCACACACCGCCGCCTTGCTCTGCCCTGGATCCGGTTCCTCTCCAGCAACCGTCCGCGTCATTGGTGACGCCTGCTGTCGTTGGATCGAGATTTCTTTTTTTTTTCCAAAATTAATAGTAGTAACACGGGTCACAGACACGTGCTATAGATAATTAGTAGTAGCGCGTGTAGCACTTGCGCTACTACTAACACACATAGTAGTAGCGTGGAGCGGCATCCGCGCTACAACTACGAGTTAGTTTTAGCGAGCTAGTAGTAGCGCGGGCGCCCACGCTACTACTAGCTATTTAACCCGCACTACGAGTAGGCTCTTCCCTAGTAGTGAACGGCTACAAGCAGAACTGGTCGAGCGACATGCGGTACTGATTGATGGCTAGTGAGAGCTAGGGCTCACTGTTCACTGAGAGTTCAGGCAGAGGAGGGGAGAAGAAATGTTCTATTACAGGTGGGACCCACGACCAAACAGTGCTATAGGACCCACGATCAAACGAGTTTTCTTGCCAAAATATCATGTAGAGAAAGGTGTACAAACGAGTTTCAGATTTTAGTGATAAATGTGCTCAAAATTTCAAGCACTGAAATCTTTTTCGTGTGTAGAGATCCTCGAATGGTTTGAAGGTTTCATCATCTTTGATGTTGCAAAGTTTCATTTTTTTTCTATTTATTTTGAGTTTACTATTCATTGAGGGTGCCTAGGCACTCAGGAGCTGAAAAACCACTCTCGCGTTGGGGTCGTGGGGGAAGGAGTCCTTCGAGTAGATTACTGCTCTAGGGCCCCGACTCCGTCGTCGTCAGCCTCGAGATTGCAAGGTTGTCACCTTCTTCCCCCATATAGATATTGCTCTTCTGCTCCTCGGAGGGGGGGGGGGGGGGTGGATGGGATGGGATTGGGTTCTTCTTCTGAATATTGGAACTTCTTAGCAAGGGAATTCATAACTTTTTTCTAGAAATACAACTCATATAAGAACAATACATAGACGTTTCTTCACAATGAGGATTTCTGAAGCAATAATTGGACCCTCTTTTTTTTATCAAAGAAGGGTTTCCTCCTTCCGATTTTCATTAAAGGAAACCAAGCCCAGGATTGCTAGAGCCCGAAGTCGTTTGATACAGGAATAAAAAAGAAAGAAAGAAAGAGCAGGAATCCACTATCAGAAGCTAGAAGAGCTCTAGTACCTGGAACCTCTAAAACCAAGCGCCCCCACAGGAGGAGAACGCAACCAGCTTGTACGTAATTGTGGATTGATAAACTGCACTCAGCTTCACATTCTCTATTACTCCCTCTGTAAACTAATATAAAAGCGTTTAGAATACTAAAATAGTTATCTAAATGCTCTTATATTAGTTTACAGAGGGAGTAGTTGTTAAGGGGCTAGCAACGAACCTTTGGGAACAGTTGAAGGATGAAAAAAAAAATAGACAGGCAGAGGAAAGCTGCCAATGTTAAGTAATCGGTGCCGGCTATTTCCTATGGATTTTTGCATTTTCTACTGCCACTTGTAGTTATTCTATTTAGTTAGACGAGTATGGTCACAGGGAGACGGCTGAGACTTTGTCTTGACGACTCATTCTCATCTTAGCTCCTGCTGTTAATATATAAATAATTTCCCCACTTGGGAGTATCTGCTAAAAATAATCGCCAAACTAAAAAGTAATGCGCCTGCAGCCGGAGTGCCCTCACACACCGGCCGGCTACAGGAAGTTGCCATCACACAATCTTTAAATTAGGGCTAATTTAACCAATCTCCTCCTCCACTGTGATGAGAAAGAAAATGACACGAAGCAATATAATACTCCCAAGGCTGCTTGGTATATCATGCATGCCATATATAGCTGGACTGTCATACACCAAGAAGAACATTTACCCAGGGAAAAAGCAGCCATGGACACGCTTCAGCTCTCTTGCATCCAAATAGCCATAGCCTTGTTCTTCTTCAGTCAAGTCAAGAGCAGCACGGAGGCGGGGACATTTGCCCTGCATCCAAACGGTACGCTCACTAGCTGTTTTACTGGTGAGAGATCTGCCCTTCTCGCATTCAGGGCAGGTCTATCAGACCCTGCCAACCTCCTTTCATCATGGAAGGGCAATGACTGCTGCGGATGGAAGGGCGTCTACTTCAGCATCAGAACCAGCCATATTACCAGGCTCCATCTCGGAGGCCCTCATTGCACATATGGCGGTTCTGGTATGCATGTGCTAGCAGGCAACATAAGCTCCTCATTGCTTGGTTTACAACATCTACAGTATCTCGACCTCAGCTACAACAGATTCGACAAGATACAAATACCCGAGTTCATGGGTTCTCTCAAGAACTTGAGGTATCTCGATCTGTCGGCGTCACTCTTCATTGGAAGGATACCACCACAGCTGGGTAATCTCTCCAACTTAAGATACTTAAGTCTTGGATTCAACTCCGACTCGAGTCAGTTTGATTCTTTCTATAATCGGACATACTCCACGGATTTAACGTGGTTGTCCCGGTTAACTTCCCTTGTGTACCTGGATATGTCCTCTGTTAACCTCGGTACAATTCTTCACTGGCTTCCGATGGTGAACATGCTTCAGACTCTGAAAGTTCTTCAGCTTCCCCATTGCCAGCTTAGGAGTAGCCCTGATTCTCTTCAGCTGTCAAATCTGACATCTCTTGAAACACTCGACCTTTCATACAACTACTTCCTTAAAGGTAGCACCTCCAATTGGTTTTGGGGTTTAACTCGCCTCAAGTATCTAAATATCACGAGTTGTGGTATCTATGGCCCGTTTCCCGACGAGATAGGTAATATGACCTCCATGGTGGAATTTCATTTGTCATATAATAACTTCGTGGGCATGATTCCATCCAATATGAAGAACCTATGTGAGTTGAAGGTATTAGAGTCACAAGAGAACAATATCAACGGGAGTATAACTGAATTATTCCATCGGTTACCTAGCTGTTCAAGGAATAAACTAGAGGAGTTGTATCTGGCGGACATGAACCTGACTGGAAGCCTTCCAACTACACTAGTACAACCCTTAAGCAACCTGAGGTTTCTGGATCTCCGTCATAACAAACTCACCGGTCATGTGCCAACATGGATAGGAGAGCTCACAGAGCTAAGAGGATTATTCCTAGACTCCAACAACCTGGATGGTGTCATGCATGAAGGCCATTTTTCAGGTCTAGATATGTTATTTGATATGACATTGTCACACAACTCCATAGCCATCATAGTGAGTCCAACTTGGGTTCCTCCTTTCAATTTAAAAATAATTGAGCTTCGGTCCTGCCAGCTAGGACCTAAATTTCCAATGTGGCTAAGATGGCAAACAGAGATATATAGTCTTGATATATCGAACACAAGCATAATTGACATGGTACCGGACTGGTTCTGGACAGCAGCTTCCTCAGCGGAGGTTCTCAATATCCGAAATAACCAGATTACTGGAGTCCTCCCATCAACAATGGAATCTATGAGAGCATTCGCAATGGATTTCAGTTCTAACAAGCTTGGCGGTCCCATACCTAAGCTTCCCAACAATCTAAACCACTTAGATCTCAGTCAGAACAATGTAGTTGGGCCACTACCATTAGACTTTGGAGCGCCACAGCTTACAACACTTCTTCTGTATAACAACAGGATTTCTGGTGCTATTCCAGCTTCTTTGTGCAAGTTGCGATCACTGGAGTTGTTAGATATATCAAGAAACAATCTTAGTGGGTCAATTACCGACTGCCTAGTTAATGACCTCAGCACAAACATGACAGATCTGAGTATCGTTAATCTGAGCTTAAGAAACAACAACCTCTCTGGAGGGTTTCCTTTACTTCTCCAGAAATGCCCACGACTCATCTTTCTTGATCTCGGAGGTAATCATTTTTCGGGTAATTTACCAGCATGGATTGGGGAGAAGCTACGTCTTTGTCATTCTTGCGACTGAGATCCAATATGTTTTATGGTCACATTCCAGTCGAGCTTATGAAGCTTGTTAATCTTCAATATTTGGACCTTGCGTACAACAATATATTAGGAAGCATACCGAGGTCTATTATTACACTACTAGGGAAAAGCCTATACACAGAATCTTACCAGCAGCGCGCTTTAAAATCAAGCGCTGCTGCTAAGTAGCAGTAGCGCGCGCGGACAAAACTCGCTGCTGAAACAAGTTTATCAGTAGCGCGCACACTCAAAGACGCGCTACTGCTAAAATTCCCACGACGCCGCCGCGAGGCTAGTTATAGCGGCAGCGCGTTAATACGAAGAGCGCTACTGCTACGGGTCGTAGCAGTAGCGCATTTACGCAATAACCGATGCTGCTAGGTTAACTAGTCGCAATCCAGATCCATAGATCCACACACTCACTCGATCTCCCCTCAACCCCCCGCGCCGCCGGTCCTCCCCCGTCACCCCTCCTCCGATCTGCGCTGCCGTCACCTCATCCTCCTCGCCGGACTCGGTACCGGCCTCCTCCTCCGTCCTCCCTCCACTCGCCGCTGGCCGGCCCCTCCTCGCTCCGCCTTCCTCCTCCGTCCACCCTCCACTCGCCGCCAGCCGGCCCCTCCTCGTTCTGCCTTCCTCCTCCGTCATACTCTCTACTCCCTCCTCGAGTCGCCCCTCCTTCTCCCTCCTCCCTGCTACATTTTGATTTAGTAGGCTAGTTTATATGAACATTTTGATTTAGTTGATATGATTCAGTTGATTTAGTAGGCTAGTTAATTTAGTTGATTTAGAACATTTTCATTTAGTTGATTTAGTAGGCTAGTTGATTTAGTTGATTTAGTAGGCTAGTTGATTTAGTTGATTTAGAACATTGTGTCATTTAGTTGATTTAGTATGCTAGTGGATTTAGTATGCACCATTTTATTGTTATTTTTTTGTACATGGATAGGTAGATGCTTTTGTTTTTTGTAATAAGTTATTTTTTGGCAAAATGTAGGTGCCAATTTACATAAATTTGCCACTTGTTTTTTTAATCAATTACCTTAGGCAATAGGTGCCATCGAAATGCTTTGGTAGGTGGTACCTTGTCATCTAATCGTTAATCCTTTGCTCATATTGCTTTAGAAAAATGGCGCCACCACCACCATCACTATGTCGACTGTGCAAGTCAAGGTGCGCCAGCAGCCTTGCAACTGGCAAGCTGTTCGGCATCTACTTCTAGCCGAGTTTTCGTCATGCGGCGGTAAGAAATTAGATGAAATGTAACAACCATTTTATTTTTAGTGTTGGCATTACTGCATTGTGTCATTTTGCTTTTCTTACACAGATCGTCCCATGCAATGTGAGGTTGAAATTCAACAAACTAACAGGAGACACTATGATATTTGAGGCTCCTGGGGGGCCGTACACTATGGAGGTCGAGAAATGATGCAATATGTCACAGATTGGAGGAGATGGATGGGCCCGTTTCCTCGCCCGCATGCGTCATACTGGTGGTGAGTTGATCAGCTTCTCCTTCAGAGCAGAAAGACCCAAGCTGGCTGTTATTTATCTCAACCTGGTGGAAGATGACGAAGATGATGAAGATGACGAAGATGATGCAGATGACGAAGATGATGAAGATAATGAGGACCCACTTCATGAAGCCATCGTAGCTCAAAGAATGAGGCTGAGCGAGGACGAGGTGTGCAACCTACATAATTCCGCCACGTGATGACTTTGTCGGGGTGCCATTCGTGACCCGCCTGACAAGTACCATGGTCGATCGGCATGAAATGGTATGTTATACGTACTGACTGTAGTAATTTGATGATATATATATGCTTTATTGTTATACTTACAAATGCAAATTATCCGATGATATGCTTAGTGAATCCGATGAAATGCTTAGTGTAGAGTCCAATGATATGCTTAGTAGAATTCATGATCAATTAGTACAAATGCGTAGTACTGTGTCTTTTGATAGTGTAGAAATCTAGACTTAATAGAAATATATTTGCAAGAGTATGTGTGAGGCTATTTATTAATTGATATGTTTTTCTTATTCAGAAATTGCCAAAGAACCTATCTGTGAGTTGTGGTCTCGAGCCTGATGAAGAAGGCTCAGCTGGACTACACCTTACCGCAAGGGGCTCCGTCACCACCTGTACTTACCGCATGGACACAGACGGTCGCACATAATTAAACTCGGTTTGGTGGAAGAGATTCCTCGTTGGTAAGAATCTTCGTGTTGGACAGGCCATCCTAATTACTATCAGGAACACCAACCGCTCAGGCTTGAGGATGATGATCATCGTCGATATCATCTAGAACTACATATTTGTGGCTATATCATCTAGAACTACATATGATGATCGTCGTCGATATCATGTAGAACTACATATGATGATCGTCGTTGATATCATCTAGAACTAAATATTATGATTGTAGTCGATGTCACCTTGTACTGCTTGAGGATGCATGTTGAGTATATATGAAATTGTAATCTAGTACTTCCTCGGTTCCAAATTAGTCGTCGTGGTTTTAGTTCAAATTTGAACTAAAACCACGACGGGTAATTTGGAACCGAGGGAGTACTACCTAGTACCTATAATGCTTTATGAAATTGATATCTAGTAGAACTAGTATCTGAAAATTGTAGTTTACTGAAGCCGGAATGGGGAAATGGTGGAAGATATAACAGTAGCGCGGGAGCAGGAAATCGCTACAGCTAACTAATAGTAGCGCGTTCGGGAAATGCGCTGCTGATATAGTCAATAGTAGTAGCGCGGGCACAGACAGCGCTACTACTAACGGTTAGCTGTAGCGCCTTATTCGTAGCGCGGGTGCCCGCGCTGCTGATAGCCTCAAAACCCGCGCTACTATTAGGGTTTTCCCTAGTAGTGTTAATTGTACAGGCATGATACAAGAAAGAGACTTCGCTGGTGATGCATTCCTGTTTGGTCAAACTGAACTAGTCACTTTTGCTCTCCTGTTTGGTGAAACTGAACTAGTTGACTATACTGAGAATTTCACAGTACTAACAAAAGGTCAAGAGAGATTATATACAGGAGAAATCATATACATGGTGAATCTTGATCTATCCTGTAACAGTCTTACCGGAGAGATACCCGCAGAAATCAGCACTCTTATAGCATTGAAGAACCTGAACTTATCATGGAACAACTTCAACGGAAAAATCCCTGGGAAGATTGGCGCCTTAATCCAAGTGGAGTCACTCGACCTATCACACAATGATTTGTCCATTGAGATCCCTTCAAGCTTATCGGCTCTCACATCATTGAGTCGCCTGAACCGGTCCTACAACAATCGGAGTGGAAGGATACCATCTGGAAATCAACTGCAAGCACTTGAAGATCCCGCATCTATTTACGCTGGCAACCCGGGCCTTTGTGGTCCACCTCTCTTGCAGAAATGTTCATCACAGCCCGAGCCAATTCCAGTGCACCATGAAGATACAAGCGATGACATGGTTTCCTATTTCATAGCCATGGGTTCTGGATCTGTGATGGGTCTCTGGGTGGTATTCTGCACCTTCTTGTTCAAGAGGAAATGGAGAGTTTCATGATACTCGCTCTGCGACCGCTTGTATGACCGGGCTTATGTGCAAGTGGTTGTTACTTGGGCTTCCTTTAGAGGTAAAATTAATGTGTAGAAGCTCCGATGACCACCAGCACAGGTTCTTGGTTTGCTCCCATGTGATGCTCTGGAGATTTATTATGTATCAATGTTATTCAAGTGTATTGTACTGGAACTGGCCACAAATTTGTATGTTTTTTAGGTGCACGCCATCGACTGATGTTGTCCTGATATTTTGTATTTGGAACTTGCTGTAAAGGTGTTTCCGGTATGATGTAATAGTATTGTGTACAATAACAGTGTGAGCTTTGCTTCGATAGACCCCTCTTACAAACCGTATAAGGGCAGTATTGTTATTTGGTGACAAGGTATACGAAATGTGATACGTACAAGAGGTACATAGCAGATCGGCCGCCCCTCACACACCTCCGTCCTGGGCCTGGCCCATTATTCTTCTTCTTCTTTTAACCTTGAAAAAGGTACATAGCAGATCGGCCGCCCCTCACACACCTCTGTCCTGGGCCTGGCCCATTCTTCTTCTTCTTCTTCTTTTAACCTTCAAAAAAATTATTGTGAGAGGTACGATTCAATCTACCAACCTCTTAGTTTTCCTTCACCCACCATAACCAACTAAGACAATCCACTTGCTGTGTCTAGTTACTCTTTTCACTGCTCTTATTATTGTGCATTTTGTCAATTTAGTTTTCTTTTTTTAATAAATCAAATTAGGGACGCAGCACGCCGTCCGTCCCGTGCGGCCGCTGCGCGATGGACCAAGTAGTGCTTGTCCTGTGACTGCCGCACACGTAGGAGTTTTATAGCACCACAACTGCGGGCATGTTGGGGCTGCGCTACAGTACATTTGCGTTTCGCTACAACAACTATACAACGGAGCTAAGCTACTAGTACTCCGTTATATTTTGCTAATGACAAATTGCTTTCTCATGCTACAATGACCGGTGGTAGTGACCACTTGGCATGAGCGGTAAGCCATATCAAAAACAATGAACAAAAAAAAAGACCGGTGGTAGGTGTTAGTACATGTTTCTTTTTATCAAGCTTCATGCTTTTTTTTTTAGACAAATCAAGCTTCATGCTAGCTTAACACAATTAAACATGTAGGCAGGCCCAACAAATAATTATGGCAATTAGATGCTCTTATGTGACCAATTAAAGGCCCCATACCAAGTTGTTTATGTTTTTGCATCCTCTGAAGATTTCTCAATAAAAAACGCCGATAAATGGTCTGACGTGTCGCAACTTGCATACTGTGTTGGAAATCGTTCAAATATGACATGGATGCCTACCATGGGAATGCCCACTGCTTGCAAAAAAGTTCATGGATTTGAAAACAAAGTTTATAGATTTAAGAAAATATTCACAAATTTGAAAAGTTCACGGATTCCAAAAAAGGTTCATGATTTAAAAATAGTTCATGAATTTTAGTAAAGAAAATAAAAGGAAGTAAAGAGAAAAAAAATAGAAGGAAAACAGGATAAACAATAACCGAAAAAATAAAACAACAAATTTTAAAAATTGTTCATGTTAAGATGTTTGGAAATTGTTCATGTTTTGAAATTTTGTTCAAATTTCAAAAAATGTTAGGTCAGATTCCCTTCATAAATTCAATAAATATTCGGCATTTCAAAATTGTTCACATTTTTCTCAATTAGAGTTTCGAACTTTTTTCCAAAAAAACATTTCTTATATGTGAACACTGTTGTGTCTTCTTGTTTATTTCGCACTATAAAATAAGACAAGCGGCTGTGCGGTGAACTGGCTAGCAGCGTATGTCTCTAAGTGTGAGGGCTTGAGTTCAATTCGTCACAAGGTATCCTTTTTCTTAATATTTTTACTGCTTATATTGGACGTGGCTTAATGGGCCGGCCCGTGCAATTTGTATACGAGGTCTCACGATGTACTTTTAAAAAGGACCATCTTACCCTTAATTATGAAGGGGTATGAGATAATCTGAGCCATCGATGTGTTTAGGGGGGGGGGGGAGGGGGTCTACCGAAGCAGAAGTGTAACAGTATATGTATATGCAGTAATATATACTCCCTCCGTTTCAAAATAGATGACTCAATTTTGTACTAGCTTTAATATAAAATTGGGTCATCTATTTTGAAACAGAGAGAGTATGTTTTTGGACTGCCATAATCAGCATGATGGTATGAAACTAAAAGCTTTGACGCCAAGTAGTCTTTGTACAAATCAAAGGATTGTTACGTGCCTACTTGTGTTGTTTTGTAATACAGGTTGGCCCTGTGAGAAGGACCATGCTACTTTTTTTAATACTTTCGATCAACAAACTGATGAATTGTCTGCTTGCTTTGCCCCTTAGAAGCTCCAGCGTGGAGAATGAAACTACTAGAGAAGATTTTTAAAGCTGTTCTCAATGTCTCTAAATTGTCGTCGACCGCACTCGCCTCAGATTGCACGTTACGAATTCAACATCCAGGATTTCACGGAAAAAATTCACAGTTCTGTAGCTGCTAAAAATAAGAGTAAATCATAACAGTGTCAGAACCCACTTCAGTTATCAAGTTCTTACTGCATTTATTACGTTGTACTGACAAGTGCTTTCATGCGGTCCTTGACACCGTGTAGGTTGTGCACCGTTATCAAGGAGGAGAGAAAAACGAGAGAACTTAATATTTATTTACTAATTAATTGCATTTCATGCAATGGACTGACCATTGCATAACTTGTACACCTGGACAGAGTGAGTAGTTTCTTCACCATTGTCACCTCAATAAAAAAATTATGTGCAGAGCTACGCTGGAAGACTGTGGGAAAAGGCCTTGGCAGGATATCCTGATCTCTAGATGTCAAATTAAAAGTTGAATTTAAAAGAGGTAGCACGAGGCCGGAGCCAAGTTAGCATCTGAGTGCAACATTGCAATTAGAAACCACATGCCTGTGCGAGGTCATTGGAAGGACTATAAGAAAGACACAGGGCTCCTCCATGACTACTATGGGAAAGTTGCGGTACCTAAATATTGCATACCACTGCCCCTCTTTATGTTTATAAAGTTTTCAGAGATTGTCATTCTTATGTTTATAAAGCTGTTTACATTCTTGATTCCCTGCTTCGTGCTTCTCTGATGATGCGTGAGTAGTTTATCATAGATCTACGGGTCCGTAGATAGCAACTAGATGACTTCTTCTCTCTTTTTGATTCTCAATACAATGTTCTCCTCGATGTTCTTAAAGATCTATTTGATATAATGACTTTTTGCAGTGTGTTTGTTGGAATCCGATGATGTGCGAGTTTATGATCAGATCTATCTATGAATATTATTTGAGTTTTCTTTGATTTGCTATATGCATGATTGTTGTAGACTTGTATTTCTTCTCCGAAATTTTGGTTTGGTTTGACCAACTAGATTGATTTTTCTTGCAATGGGAAGAGGTGCTTTGTGATGGGTTCGATCTTGCGGTGTCCTCACCCAGTGACAAAAGGGTAGCGAGGCGCGCATGTACCGTTGCTATTAAGGATAAAAAGCGGGGTCTATTCCTACATGAATAGCTTTTCCAATGTACGGAAAAACTATTTTCCATACGCCAAGATTTTAGTATCAGATTGGATGCCATCCATTATAAATCGTACGACTATCACGCCCCGAAAGTAGAGTTTGTTGATATTACAATTGTTTTGCAATCGCCTAGTCAAAGATAAGGTTTCGCTGGCCTCCCCACCTGTGTGGAAAATGCTCCATGGCGGCGTGGTCATCCTCCCGCTCGACGCACACCCCATCTCTTGCCGTGCTTGGTACGCCCACCGCCGGCGAGCAGCACCAGCAGAAGTGCCCCTCGAACCTCCCATCAGCCCCTGCTCCTTCCCTCTCCCTTCCTTCTCCCTGCTCCTCCCCTTCTCTTCTGTCTCTCAACCACTCTGTCTCTCGGTTACATGTCTGCCGCCCAATATAGCGCCGTCTCCGACCTCCCCTACCTCGTCCACGTCCGGATCTGGCCATTCCCCGATACCCTGCACCCCTGCACCGCAGAGTTCGCGCTCGCCGGCCTATCCTAGTCCTGGAGTGCCATCACAGCGTCAGTTGTATCACGCCGAGGACGCAGGCAACTGCAGGTCTGATTTTTCCTCTGTGCAAGAATCTAGCATCCCAATCCTCTTGTCGCCAACGGCGAGTAAGAGATTGATACGTTCATTTTGCATCATGCTTTTATATTGATATTTATTGCATTATGGGCCGTTATTACACATTATATCACAATACTTATGTCTTTTCTCTCTGATTTTATAAGGTTTACATGAATAGGGAGAATGCCGACAGCTGAAATTCTGGACTGGAAAAGGAGCAAATATTAGAGACATATTCTGCACAACCCCAAAAGTCCTAAAACTTCACGGAGAATTGTATTTGAATATATAAAAAATATTGGGCGAAGAAAGCACTAGAGGGGGGGCACCTGCCATCCACAACGATGGAGGGCATGCCCTACCTCCTGGGCGCACCCCATGCCTTGTGGGCCACCTGGCAGGCCCCCGATGCCCATCTTCTGCTATATGGTGTGTTTTGACCAGGAAAAAAAATCAGAAGGAAGCTTTCGGGATGAAGCGCTGCCGTCTCGAGGAGGAACTTGGGCAGAACCAATCTAGGGCTCCGGGGGAGCTCTTCTGCCAGGGAAACTTCCCTCCCGGAGGGGGAAATCAAAGCCATCGTCATCACCAACGATCTTCTCATCGAGAGGGTGTCAATCTCCATCAACATCTTCACCAGCACCATCTTCTCTCAAACCCTAGTTCATCTCTTGTATCCGATCTTTGTCTCAAAACCTCAGATTGGTACTTGTGGTTTGCTAGTAGTGTTGATTACTCCTTGTAGTTGATATTAGTTGGTTTATTCGGTGGAAGATCATATGTTCGGATCCTTAATGATAATTAATACTCCTCTGATTATGAAAATGAATATGATTTGTCAGTAATTACGTTTGTTCCTAAGGACATGGGAGAAGTCTTGTTATAAGTAATCAAGTGAATTTGGTATTCGTTCGATATTTTGATGAGATGTATGTTGTCTCTCCTGTAGTGGCGTTATGTGAACGTCGACTATATGACACTTCACCATGATTTGGGCCTAGGAGAAGGCATTGGGAAGTAATAAGTAGATGATGGGTTGCTAGAGTGACAGAAGCTTTAACCTTAGTTTATGCGTTGCTTCGTAAGGGGCTGATTTAGATCCATATGTTTCATGCTATGGTTAGATTTATCTTAATTCTTCTTTCGTAGTTGCGGATGCTTGCGAGAGGGGTTAATCATAAGTGGGAGGCTTGTCCAAGGAAGGGAAGCACCCAAGCACCGGTCCACCCACATATCAAGTTATCAAAGTAACGAGCACGAATCATATGAGCATGATGAAAACTAGCTTGACAGTAATTCCCATGTGTCCTCGGGAGCGCTTTACTTTATATAAGAGTTCGTTTAGGCTTGTCCTTTGCTACAAAAGGATTGGGCCACCTTGATGCACATTTTTTCCTTTGGTTACTTGTTACCCGTTACAAATTATCTTATCACACAACTATCTGTTACTGATAATTTCAGTGCTTGCAGAGAATACATTGCTGAAAACCGCTTGTCATTTCCTTCTGCTCCTCGTTGGGTTCGACACTCTTACTTATCGAAAGGACTAGGATAGATCCCCTATACTTGTGGGTCATCAGAGGCCATGTGTGTCGCCCGACGAGCCGCTACTTGAGGCTGATGTAGTCTAGCATGGTTTGGCTGCTGCGATACCTAATTTTTTGTGCAAATACTAGGTACATGTAGTGTATACGGTCAAAGTTGTAGGTCTGCACTTTACTACCATCGATGGGCATCGCAGGGGGTAGAAACACTCGACGGAAAGAGAAAAGAAAACTGCACAACCTATAGGCCTGATGGCTGCGTGAGACTTTGTCTACAAGGAAGAGGACACGAATATAGCACCATACATGATCCAGCCGACAACCTGCACGCGAGTAGGCAACTTGCCACCTCTTTCATGGTTCCAAAATCCTGGAAAACCTTGTGATTGTGATCGTTTGAGGACAGTGGTCAACAGCCACCAAGGCGAGGCCACAAAGGATGTGCAAAATCAATGTCAGCCCAACTTGTGATGCATGCGACTTCTAGGAATTGGGATTGGTCCATTCTTTGCTCCATATCTCTCTACATTTCGCTCTCTTAATTAATTTGCAAATTTTCCTCTTCATGGATGCCACATGAAATTAAGCCATCACTATGTATGGTGGCATGAGTCTCTGCAAATTACTTGCTTTATTGTTCTACATTTGGAATAATTAGTAGCTGAATTTGTGGACCTTTTCTCATTCAAATGTTATGGACAGCTAGAAAGACAGTCTATTTTATAAGCTTTCTATACCCCCACCTTTCGATACTTTCTGTACAAATAACATGATAATTTATGCACATCCGAAAAGATGACCTGTGTACAACCCATCGGCAACTTATCCCCCCCCCCCCCCCCCCAATAACTTTTGTGCAAATAGCATGATAATTTTTATGCACAACCGAGCTAATAACCTATGTACGTACCGAAATCTGATAACTTGGGTACAAACATTACAGTAACTTTTTGCTGGGTAAAAAGTTGTTACTTATGTGTAAAAGGGTGATAGTAGACACACTACAAACCTCATGACTTAGGTATAAAGTCCACAGTAACTTTTGAACGAGAGGCGGTAGTTGTTGGAAAACATACCGCTGGTAACTTTTGTGTAAAATGACATTGGAATATACGTACCATGGACGTGATAACGTAGATACAAACACTGTAAAAGTTTTTAGCTGCAGAAAATATCTATTGAATGCACATCCTTGATAACTTTTGTATAAGTAGGATGGTAATAGACACACTGCAGACCTGATAACTTAGGCACAAAAATCACGGTAATTTTGTTCAGGAAAAAGGTTATTAATATAACCCTCGACAATTTCTTTGTGAATATCATGATAATATATGCATCGTGGACCTGATAACTTAGATACAAAAGCCGAGGTAAGTTTAACCCGAGAACAAAGGTTGTAAAACACGTGGTAAGTTGATAACTTATGTACCATTATCATGATAAATTTAGTCCAAGGAAAAAAGTTCACAACCCAGTAACCTTCATGTGGATAGCAATGTAATGTAAGCATCACAAACTTTTTATCTTACGTTCAAACACCACAATCTTTTAAAAAACCGTACAAACACCACCAAATATTGACCCCGACAAAAATATAGTTAAAAATATACCCTCGATAATGATAACCCACAAGTATAGGGGATCGCAACAGTTTTCGAGGGTAGAGTATTCAACCCAAATTTATTGATTCGACACAAGGGGAGCCAAAGAATATTCTCAAGTATTAGTAGTTGAGTTGTCAATTCAACCACACCTGGATAACTTAGTATCTGCAGCAAAATATTTAGTAGCAAAGTAGTATGATAGTAATGGTAACAGTGGCAAAAGTAATGATGGCAGTTTTGTAGTGATTGTAACAGTAGTAACGGAAAAGTAAATAAGCAAAGCACAATATGTGAAAAGCTCGTAGGTATTGGATTAGTGATGAATAATTATGTCGGATGCGATTCCTCATGTAATAGTTATAATATAGGGTGACACAGAACTAGCTCCAATTCATCAATATAACATAGGCATGTATTCCGAATATAGTCATACATGCATATGGAAAAGAATTTGCATGACATTTTTTGTCCTACCCTACCGTGGCAGCGGGGTCCTAATGAAAACTAAGGGATATTAACGCCTCCTTTTAATAGAGAACCAGAACAAAGCATTAGCACTTAGTGAATACATGAACTCCTCAAACTACGGTCATCACCGAGAAGTATCCTGATGTCACTTCGGGGTTGTCGAATAATAACACATAATATGTGACTATAGACTTGCAAGATAGGATAAATAACACACATATATTCATGAAAACATAATAGGTTCATATCTGAAATCATGGCACTCGGGCCCTAGTGACAAGCATTAAGCATAGCAAAGTCATAGCAACATTAATCTCAGAACATAGTGGATACTAGGGATCAAACCCTAACAAAACTAACTTGATTACATGGTAAATCTCATCCAACCCATCACCGTCCAGCAAGCCTACGATGGAATTACTCACACACGGCGGTGAGCATCATGAAATTGGTGATGGAGGATGGTTGATGATGATGACGACGATGAATCCCCTTCTCCGGAGCCCCGAACGGACTCCAGATCAGCCCTCCCGAGAGAGTTTAGGGCTTGGCGGCGGCTCCGTATCGTAAAACACGATGAAACTTTCTCACTGATTTTTTTTCTCCGCGAAACGGAATATATAGAGTTGGATTTGAGGTCGGTGGAGCTCCAGGGGGCCCACGAGGCAGGGGGCGCGCCCAGGGGGAGGGGGCGCACCCCCACCCTTGTGGACAGGGTGTGGCCCCCCTGGCCTTGATTCTTTTGCCAGTATTTTTTATATTTTCTGAAAAGTTCCTCTGTGGATTTTCAGGTCATTCCGAGAACTTTTCTTTTCTGCACAAAAATAACACCATGGCAGTTCTGCTGAAAACAACGTTAGTCCGGGTTAGTTTCATTCAAATCATGCAAGTTAGAGTCCAAAACAAGGGCAAGAGTGTTTGGAAAAGTAGATACGTTGGAGACGTATCAGATAACTCCTGCATAAATAGCATGATAAAATACGCATCGTATACCCTATAACTTAAGTACAAACAACACGATAACTTTGATCAAGGAATATTTTTTTAAACATATCCTGGGGTGGATGAGTTGTTGAGAATATATCCCGGTAACTTCCATGTAAATGCATGGTAATACATGCACAACATGGCTGATAACTCACGCACAAACACCGTGATAATTTTTTGACCCAAGAAAAAAGTTATCGACGAACATATGCGGGTAACTTATATGAAAAAATAACATGGTAATATATGCACAATAAAGCTGATAACTTACTTAGCCGAAGCGTGGTAATTTTTTAACCAGGGGAAAAAGTAGTTGAACCCCCCTCCCTCGGTAATTCATGTATACTAACCTGGTAATATACACACAACAATGTTGATAACTTACTTAGCCAAGACATGGTAACTATTTTTGACTTTGGAGGGAAAAGTTGTTGAAAAATAGCATGATAAATTCCTTATAAAAAGCATGATAACTACAACAGAGCTGATAACTCACACACAAACACCACGGTAACTTTGATTTGGGGGTGGTTGTCTCAAAACATACCCTCGATAACTTCCGTGTAAATAGCATGGTACTACATGCACCGTATACATGATAACACACACACACACACAAATACCATGATAACGCACGCACAAACAACATCGGACCAACGGTTGTGGAAGCCCGACATGCGGTTGTGGAAGCCCGACATGCGGAAGTTGAAAAGCACTACAAACACCATCGAGATGTGGAAGCCCAACATGCGGAGCACGTCGCCGATGCGGTACCGGTTCAGCCCCATGTACATGGTGACCACCACCTCGTACTCTCGCCCGGCCTCCACATGTGCGAGGTCCACACGGCCAACCAAATACACCAAATATTGCTCCGGTCAGATTACAAAACCAAAGTCTAGATTTCATTTTACAAACTGTGCAGTACTTAAGGGCACATTTGGTTGTCCGCATCGAGCCAAACCAGGCCCACGCGGGAAGGAAGAGGCCTGTTTGGCTGCCTGGTTTCACTGTTGGGCCTGCATCACACGCTTCTTAAAGCAACACAGAGCCTGACTCGCTGGAAACACTCGAATTGGTAGTTTCTCGTGAGCCAGGCTGAGCCAAGCGCAAGCAAGCGGGCCCTTGCACGAGTGGAGACGGGGGGATGCGAGGTGATTACGTGAGGTCTTCTTCAACCTCTAGTAAGCTCCTATCTAATCTCCTTCCTCTAATCTACACAACGGTGCTTCGATTCGAGGTAAGCTCTACACAAAAAGGATGCATCTCGATGCTACGTTTCCATTCAGGAGATCGATTCATAATTTTGTCGGTCGTAACTTCTTAATTTCGTCTTCCTGTTTGGAGCTATTCTGTACGAATTTTGTCAGATTCGTCGCCCACGATCGATCATTCGAAATTTCCTTTGACCAGCAGCTTAATCTTGCAGTTCCTCACAACATTCGTGTTGTAAATTTTTGGTTTCGACGATCGTAGCTTCATCTCCCTTTGAAAAACAGTCTAATGCACTAACGCCGCCATGTCGAGCTCCTTTGTCCTCTGCTCAGAGCCCTCTTATTTGTCCCTCTCGACGCCGAAGCCCTTCCCCTTGATCTCCTTACCCACGTCCTGCTACACTAGAGTCGTTTCCAGTGTCGGTCATCTCGGCCTACTCTCTGTCATCGTCCTACTACACTGATGCTACAATGGCGCGCACACTACTTTCTCGTGTCCTCTGCCTCTGTGCACACTGCAATTCGCCGCGCCGCCGATGGGGTCGAATATCTTGGCCTCCTCTCTCTCGCCCTACTACACTGGAGTCATTTTCGGCGTCGATCATCTCGGCCTCCTCTCTCATCCACTTCACTGATGATACCATGGCGCGATCACTGCATTCTCCTCCTCCGTCGACTGTCTTTGCGCGAGCATCAAAAGTAGTTCGCCGACGATGTCGCTCGCCGTGCCGCCGACGGGGTCGCTCGTTCATGACTCCATGCTCGTCATGTGGAACATGACGCCACGACCACTATCCACCGCAGTCGCCATGGTCCGGCACACACTGCATTTCTTCCCCCCTTCCTCTGATATCTCTTAACCCTGTGTGTTAAGTGCAAGTGCTAGCTCTTAATCACACCCCACGCGGGCAACCAAACAACGTGTAGTTGTATGCGGTGAGACAATGCAGGCAACCAAACAACGTGCCAAAGTTGATCCCCTAATGTAGGAAGTCCATATGCAGGAAACCAAACAACTTGTAGATGTCGCATATGAGGCTGTTTTTTCAGAGCCAGGTTGGGTGAAGATGGACATGCAATGCAGCTACTGTTGAAAACTAGAAACTTACACGCCCTCAATCTAGCCAAGCAGATCTCACCTGCACTATATAAAAGTACAACAAAATCTGGGGCCCTGTGTTTGTGCAAGCTCTGCACACGCTTGTTCATACGAGCATGTCGGTTCGTATGAGCATGTCGGTTTGTAAGCCCTAAGGGCATCTCCAATGCCGACCTGTGAATTTCTTCGGTATATGTCCGTTTTTATATCTGAGTGTGGTCCGCGGACAAGATACGAGAGGGGGCGGAGAAAAAGTATGTGGAGACAATTCATGCGGTGCGATTGTCGGGGTAATTGACCACAGGTACCCTGAAAACGGCAAGACAATATTTTAAGACATCGGGGCTAGCAAAGCCCCTCAGTCCGACTGCTCAGGACATCCAGGCGCCCCCCTGTCCGACTGACTGGACCGACTCGCCATCCGGCCAGCTCCCCGTCCGGCTGCCCAAAGTCAACCGCCGACACCGACGAGACGGCCGTACTCGGCATTGTGCGCACGTCACCTCAAGCCATCATGTACAGTGTCACTTATCCCTAGGCACTATTTATGAAGTGACCCAGGAGACAAGTAAGACACCCCCATCATGCCTCATACATGGCTTGGTTTGTAAGCTACCCACGCCCATTACTCCTATATAAAGGGGCACACATCCATCCATCCACACACACACGGTACATGCACTTGGCCGGCCACAATGGCCCCCTGGATGAGCATCCACGCCCACACACCCACATGCATGCATCTTGGCCATTAGAGCATTGCCATGCATATGCATATACGAGTGGTACCTGATCTCAGATACAGCTCCAGGATCAACTTTGTATTAGACATGTACACCACATATATACAAACATGCAAGAGTAGGGGTATTATCTCTTTGGAGAGCCCCGAACTTGGGTAAACTACCACGTGCTACTCGCATACCCGTCTTTGGATATTCCGGCAGCAGTCTTGCCCTCACACTAAGCCACCCTGTCGCATCTATCATATCACAACCTCCCCATGAGAATACCACGACAGTTGGCGCCCACCGTGGGGTGGTACTATGCTACCACGCTGCTGCTGGTTTTGCAGTTCGAGCAGGACCCCTTTCGCCATCACCACCGCCGCATCGCCGTCGTCTCTCCGGTAGCGCTCGGGGGCCCAACATTGACACGCCCCCAGAGCGGCCGTGAGGGGCGGCGCGTCCTCGTCGTCAGCCTCTTCGTCACCACCGTTGCGATGCCGACCGTCAGTCCGTGCGCGCGCCGCGCGCGGGCTTTGCTTCGGTCGGTCGCATCCGTCCACGCGCCACTCCCGTATGCTCCCCTCCGTGTTGCGCCTTGCTCCGGCCGAAAAGCGCGTTCGCTCCTTCACATACCATCTTTGCAAGCTAGCTAGATGCAAGTCATACAATGGTCAAACCATTAGCCATACACTAGCAAAATACTACCCAGACTACCCGATACACCCATGCATAGTCCAGATGCAAGTCAGATACTAGTTGGATAGTCTGAACATTGATCAGATGATATCCAGACAATGTTCAGATAATGGCCATCCACCAAGCCCGGGCTCGTCCATGGCCGCTCGGCCGTCGCCCTTGTCGCCTGTGCCTAGCTCGTGCAGCTCCGCCCGGGCCTCGCTCATCACCGCGCCGACCTCTCGGCTGCGCCCCGGCGGCTCCACGGCGACCTGCCCGAGCCCGTGGCCTCGCTTCCATGGCCACCTAGCGTCCTCACGCCTCCTCTCTATAGCTTTTGGCAGCGGCACCATCGAGTCGTCGTCCCGGGACCCGCCGGCCGCGGCGCCCATCCCGCTCCCGCGGCTCCTCCCGCGGTCGCGCGGGCGTCCCCTTCGACCCCACGGGCCTCCTACTCCGGCCTCGTGCTCGTCTCCTACGACCGACCCCAGCACTGTCTTCGCGGCTCCCCGTCTCCGCGCGCCCGCGGCTCCGCCGGCTGACTGCTCTGCCCCGCACGCTCGCCCTGCTCCGGGCCGGCTGCCGCCCTGCTTCGGGCCGGCTGCCGCCCTCCTCCGCCGGCTCCCACCCGTGCCCGCGCCGTGCCCAGCAGCTCATCTGCCCTGCCGGCTGCTGGCCTCCCGCGCCGGGTCCGGCCTCCGCGCTCGCCGGCTGGTGGCCTCCCACGCCGGGTCCGGCCTCCGCGCCTGTCGGCTGCTGGCCTCCCGCGCCGGTCTGGCCCCCGTGCCCGCCGGCTTGCCGCTCTAGCCGACGGTCGGTTTCCGCCCGCTTCCCGGCTTGCCGGCTTCTGCTGCGACCCGGACACCGGCTGCTGCCGTCCCGCTCCTACCGACTGCTCAGGCAGTGAAAGAAAAGAAAGAAGAGTCAGGGGGCCGGCTTGCGCCAAAAAAGAGAGAGAGAGAGAGACTGCGTGTCCGGCTGCCCTTAGCCAGCAGAAAAGAAAGAGAAAAAAATTGTTGCCGGGTGGAGAAAAGTCAGGCCGGATGCCCAGCCGGCTGACTAAAAAAAGTGTGTCCGTCTGGCTGCCAACAGCCGGCGGAAGAAAGAAGAAAAAGGGCGCTGCCAGACACCTCGTCGCCTGGTCGGCTGTCCAAGCCGGCTCGACCGCGTCCCTCTTGCCCCCAGGACGGTCAAGCCCGACCGGCTGGACCCTCCTCGAGCGCCCGGAGGCTGAGGGGCTACACCCAGCGGGTGCGCTGACGCGCCCTCACGAAGAAGAAGACAAAGTATTTGCCGGGAGATCCGACCCGACTGCTCAGTAGTCGGTCCGAATCTCGGGGGCTACACCCGGCGGGTGCGCTGACGCGCCCCCGCGAGGAAGAAGACAAAGTAGTTGCCGGGAGATCCGGCCCGACTGCTCAGCAATTGGCACGAATCTCGGGGGCTACACCCAGCGGGTGCGTTAACGCGCCCCCGCGAGGAAGAAGACAAAGTAGTTGTCGGGAGATCCGGCCTGACTGCTCAGCAGTCGGCCCGAATTTCGGTGGCTACACACAGTGGGTGCATTGGCGCGCCCCACGAAAGATTGCAAGAAACAAAAACAAGAGACAAAAGAAGAGTTTTTGTCCTGCTGCTAGCAGCCGACAGAAGAGAAGAAAGAAGAAAAAGGACGCTGCTAGACGCCTCGCCGCCTGGCCGGCTGTGCCAAGCCGGCTCGGCCGCGTCCCGCTCACCCCCTGGCCGGTCAAGCCCGACCGGCTAGACCCTCCTCGAGCACCCGGAGGCTCGAGGGCTACACCCAACAGGTGCGCCGGCGCGCTCCGCGAGCGCCGAGCCGCGCCGGCTGTCTTCGGCAAACTCCGCCTCGCCTACACGAAAATCAATGCGAAAGCACGGATAACCGCGAGCGATGCTCTGGGGGCTATCTTCGCATTTTATTACAGTTGCGTCACTGTTCGCCCCTGCGCCAGCCAGAGTTGGCCCAGGGGCTGGCCGCTTAGTAGCGTGCGCGGTACCAAAGGCTCACTCATAGTCACAGACCGCAGAGCGGCTGTCCGACTAGCAAGAGTGAACGCTGGAGGCCACCCACGCGAAAAACGTCCGGAAAGAAAAACGGTTCGGACGACCCGGCCGCTTCCTTTACGAGTATCTACTCGGTCGAATCTGCTCCCAGAGTCTGAGTACTGTACACTCCACTTCGCGGCCCACTCTCAGCCACAGACCACAGAGCGGCTGTCCAGCAAGCGAGAGCAAAGCCAAAGAGCGGAGGGAACACAAAAAGATTAAGGGGGCTCGGACGAAACCGAGTCGGCACCCTCCGCATAAAACTTGCAATGCTAAAAGCAAACATTTTATATATCTGTGCGGACTAACTTTGTCTTTTGCATGATCATTTTCGTGGGGACCCCCCTCCTCGCTCGGGGGCTACACCCAGCGGGTGCGCTTGCGCGCCCCCGACGGAAGCAAGCCGCGCCGGTTGCGGTCCGCAACCGGCCGTCATCGACATCTTCTACATCAACACCCGCTAAAAAAACCTCTGCCCAACTTCGCCAAGTTGCCCGGAGGCTCGGGGGCTACTGTCGGGGTAATTGACCACGGGTACCCCGAAGACGGCAAGACAATATTTCAAGACATCGGGGCTAGCAAAGGCCCTCAGTCCGACTGCTCAGGCCGCCCAGGCGCCCCCCTGTCCGACTGCCCGGACCGACTCGCCACCCGGCCTGCTCCCCGTCCGGCTGCTCCAACCAGCCGGCTGCCGACTGCGCCAACCAGCCGGCTGCCGACTGCGCCAACCAGCCGGCTGCCCGAAGTCAACCGCCGACATCGACGAGACGGCCGTACCCGGCACTATGCACACGTCACCTCAAGCCATCATGTACAGTGTCACTTCCCCCTGAACACTATTTATGAAGTGACCCAGGAGACAAATATGACACCCCCACCATGCCTCATACATGGCTTGGTAAGTAAGCTACCCAAGGTAGCTTACAACCAACGCCACCACCACCCACGCCCATTACTCCTATATAAAGGGGCACACATCCATCCATCCACACACACGCTACATGCACTTGGCCGGCCACAATGGCCCCCCTGGATGAGCATCCACGCCCACACACTCACATGCATGCATCTTCGCCATTAGAGCATGCAATGCATATGCATAAACGAGATCAGGTGCCCGTGGCATTGATCTCAGATACAGCTTTAGGAGCAACTTTGTACCAGACATGTACACCATATATATACAGACATGCAGGAGTAGGGGTATTATTTCTCCGGAGAGCCCCGAACCTGGGTAAACTACCGCGTGCTACTCGCATACCTGTCCCTGGATATTCCGGCAGCAGTCTTGCCCTCATGCTAAGCCACCATGTGGCATCTGTCGGATCGCAACCCCCCCCCCCCCCCCCCCCACCGTGAGAATACCACGACAGCGATATATGTGGTTTAGTGTCCGGTTGTGATGAGAGAGGAAAGAAGGGACCATGCATGTGCAGTTCGCGGAGAGAGAGAGAAGAGAAGGACATGCATGTGATTGGTCAAATGCAAGTTCGGACTCTGACAAAGCTCTGATGTTAATTTCGAGAATACAAGAATTTGGATGTTCGGACAGCTTCGTGGACTGATACAGGTCCTTGTTGAATTGCAAAAGTAAACAAAGTTATGTTACGTGAAAGTTTAGCTGCACGGCGGCGTCGAAGGACGCCCAGAAGCTCGGGCTCATGGATGTGTCACAAATTTTTGTTGGTCCAGTGCGGCAGGGTGGGCTGAAGTGGGTGGGGACGACGCGCGAGTCGAGCATGCAGCTCGATGATCGACGGGAGCATGACGCAGTGGGGCGCCTTGAACTGGTTGATGGACCCGCCGCGGGAGATGTCCTGGTCCATGAGCTCCTTGAAGGTGCATGGCCGGACGACCCGGATCTCGAGCGGCCCGATCGACCCGTCCACCACACGACTTTGCCGGTACACTGTGTTCAGGGCCTCCTCGATCTCCAGGCAGCAGCCGTCGAGGGTCTCCCTGTCAACCTCCGCCGCGACATCGGGATACCCTCGGTGCACCCGCGGCTGGTGTACTCCGCCACGGACGCCCCGTGCGGGTGGAACAGCTCCGTGGCACGCTCCACGGCGCGGTGCAGCTCGGCCTCATCGGTCTTGTCGGTCCGACGGAGGGCGGCACGTTTTGGCGACGCACGAACTGGAACTGCGGCGCGGCGTTGTGGAAGCCCGACATGCGGAGCATGTCGCCTACGCGGTACCGGTTCAGCCCCGTGTACGTGGTGACCACCACCTCGTACTCCCGCCCGGGCTCCACGCTGCGAGGTCCACGAGCTAGGGCTGCCCCTCATCGCCGGTGATCTCGTCCGCGGTGACAAACTCGAAGTAAGCAACATTGGGCATGAGGGTGTAGGACACCTCGGATGGGTCGCATAGCGGGCGGAGGTTTATGCCCATGAAACACTGACGCGTACCAGGTGGACACCATCGGCAGGCCACCGCCGTAATATTTCAGCGCCGGGACGTACTGAGCCATGGAGCCGGTCACGACGACGTCAAGGTACCTCGTGTTCGGCCTGATGCGCGTGACGATGCCAAACCAGTCATGCTTGCAGCACTCTTGCCGAATGAGCCGGGCGAGCTCGGGGTCCGGCCCGCTGACGACGCCCGCGACGGCCTCGCGCACCGACGTGTCGTTGACGCCCGGACTGAGCGCGCCGGCCTCGATGTCGGCGGCTAGCTGCTCCCAGTTGAGCTGGAAGAAGCGGATGGCGCGCAGGAGGCTGGCGGCGAACACGGCGCCGATGCGGAGCACGTCCTAGCGCTGGCACAAGCCGCACACCATCTGCGCGTACATGCTCTGCACAGGACGAGTAAATTGCACAAAACCACCACTTTGAAAGCTAGGTTTGCGAAAAACACTACAATATTTTTTTTTGCAAAAAACACCATGTCTATGATAATCTTTTTGCAAAAAACACTGATTGATAGATCGGGCTTAGTTAAGTGAGTTTATCACAAATGGGGCCCGCCAGTCAGTCTTATCTAATTCCGACACGTTTCAATTTTATGTGTATATTATGTAGTTTTCTTTCTTTCTTTTTTATTCGTTTGATTTATGCTTTTTTTTAGATTTTTTTAATTTAGGTGTATATTGATGCATCGTTTACGTAGTTGCATGATTTTGTATGATTGTGTGGTATGCTAATTAAGGTGTCCAATTGTGAGAAGAAAAATTTGAGACATGACCGGTCAGTGCCCGCGGACACGCCCGGGCAATGTCCGCTGGCGTTTGAGGGCCGGAATTACCGAGTCTGGCTGTAGATGTTCTTACGCATGCACTACAAAATTTTCAACGCCAATAGGCAAGTCCGCGCATCGTTCTGGAAGACTATGTAGGAATATCCGAAATGGCAGTGTACTTGGTCCGCGACCTGTTCCGGTCGATGCTGACAAACTTCAATGTATAAATCAGTTTAATTACCTAGTCCAAGATTCTCGTATCACTTCCGAAAGAGAGTTCGTTTTCTTTACAGTAAAGCCAAAAGAAAGTTCGTCCTTATGAGTTATGACCGCACACCGGGAGACGATTTCTTCATGGATACATTAATTAGGAGTTTCAAGTAGATAAATTAACTTGGACCGAGATCTTCCGACGACTGGGTCATCTAGTCCTGGAGCCATAAGCCATTGTTAATTTTGTACACCAGTTTCAGGTACATCTATCAAAGTGCTTGCTAGATCGTGCAGCTAGCTTGCATATATATTAAGGTGGCACCGTACACAGACATACAAATTCGTACCATAGCAAGCTGCTCCTGCTCCGCGACCAGTCATGGAGATGTCGCCTCTCCTGAAGCTCGTCTCAATGACTCTACTACTAATACCGTGGTTTCCTCATGCCATGGCGGCGACATCCCTCCTGGAAGAGCAAGCAGAGGCCCTCCTTGCCTGGAAAGCCACACTCCAAAGCCATCCAACCCAACTACAATCCTGGGGAAGTGCAAACAACACTGCATGGCCGTGCAGCTGGCATGGCATCAGGTGCAGCAAGCATCGAGCAAGGCGCCGGGAGGTGATCACCGAGATCTCTCTACCCGGGTTGGGGATCGGAGGGGAGCTGGACAACCTCAACTTCACTGTGCTGCGTACTCTCATGAGCATCCAACTCTCCAACAATAAGATAAGGGGCTCCTTTCCACCTGCTTTAGCATCATCCTTACCAAAGCTGAGACACCTAATGCTACAAGAGAATGAGCTTTCCGGTGAAATACCAAGCCAAATAAAACTACTAGAGAGCCTGGTTGTGTTGGATTTCTCAGCCAACCATTTGTCTGGTCTCATCCCCACAGAACTAGGCTACCTAAAGAAGCTTGCTAGGTTAGATTTTTCCAACAACAGCCTCACTGGTCCTATTCCAAGAAATCTAGGGAAATCTACTAGTATCACAATATTGCGCCTTGGTGGTAATCAGTTATCCGGATACATCCCTCGAGAACTAGGTTACCTGCTGCATTTAAATCAGTTGTCTCTTCGGAAAAACAAATTAATTGGTTCCATCCCCAATTCCTTTGGGAGATTGATTAACCTCAAAGGCTTGTACCTATGGGGTAACCAACTTTCCGGACGTATTCCTCAGGAACTTGGTTTCCTAGTAAATTTAGAAGAGTTGGATCTTAGCAGCAACCAACTCACGGGTTCCATCCCCAGTACATTTGGAAGTTTGTCAAAGCTCACTATGTTGCACCTTTTTGGTAATAAATTATCCGGATATCTTCCTCGAGAACTAGGCAACCTGTCAAATCTTGAATATTTGGAACTTAACGACAACCAACTCATGGGTTTCATCCCCCATATCTTTGTAAATTTGGCAAAGCTCTCTATCTTGCGCCTTGATGCGAACCACTTCTATGGACGTCTTCCTCGAGAACTAGGTTACATGGTGAATCTTGATAACTTGGATCTAAGCGAGAACAAACTCATTGGTTCCATCCCCAATACCTTTGGAAGTTTAACTAAGCTCACTCGCTTGTACCTATGGGGTAACCAACTTTCCGGAAGTATTCCTCGAGAACTTGGTTTCCTAGTAAATTTAGAAGAGTTGGATCTTAGCAGCAACCAACTCACGGGTTCCATCCCCAGTACATTTGGAAGTTTGTCAAAGCTCACTATGTTGCACCTTTTTGGTAATGAATTATCTGGATATCTTCCTCAAGAACTAGGGAACCTGTCAAATCTTGAATATTTGGAACTTAACAACAACCAACTCATGGGTTTCATCCCCCATATCTTTGTAAATTTGACAAAGCTCTCTATCTTGCGCCTTGATGCTAACCACTTCTATGGATATCTTCCTCAAGAACTAGGTTACATGGTGAATCTTGATAACTTGGATCTAAGCGAGAACAAACTCATTGGTTCCATCCCCAATACCTTTGGAAGTTTAACTAAGCTCACTCGATTGTACCTTGATGCTAATCAGTTAACCGGACATATTCCTCGAGAACTAGGTTACCTGGTGGATTTACAAGAATTAGCTCTTAGCAATAACAAGCTCACTGGTTCTATCCCTGATGTCATTGGAAAGTTGACTAAGCTCAGAAAATTGCGTCTCGGTGATAATAATTTCTCCGGACATATTCCTCAAGAAATCGGTACCTTTATGAATCTTGTGGTCCTGCAACTTGGTGCAAACAATTTCTCTGGTCCCTTGCCACCCGAGTTGTGTGTTGGAGGCCTTCTCCAGAATTTAACTGCATTTGATAACAATCTGAATGGACAATTACCATCAAGTTTGGGAAACTGCAAAAGCCTAGTCCGAGTTCGTCTTGAAAGGAATCAAATAGAAGGTGATATCTCTGAGTTGGGAGTTCATCCTAATCTTGTTTATATGGACATGAGTTCAAATAAACTATTTGGCCAATTGTCTTATAACTGGGGAGTTTGTCATAATCTTACCAAGCTAGGCATATCAAACAACAACATCACAGGGAAAATACCTACAAGTATGGGGAGGCTATCTCAGCTAAATGTACTTGATCTCTCCTCAAACAGTCTCGAAGGAGAGCTTCCTAAAGAACTAGGCAATTTAAAACAATTATTCCAGCTGCATCTTGCAGATAATTTGTTCCATGGAAGCATACCACAAGAATTTGGAGCATTGTCTAGTCTAGAGTTGTTGGATTTATCATCAAATAACCTTAGTGGTTTGGTACAAGGATCAATTGAGAATTGTTTTAAGCTCCGCTCATTGAATTTGAGTCACAATAATTTTAAAGGAAACATCCCTGTAGTGCTTGGGGTGTTGAACAACTTACATGACATGTTGGATTTAAGTGATAATTCATTTAATGGGAAAATACCTAGCCAACTTAGTGGCCTGATAATGCTGGATAATTTGAATCTTTCACACAATGAACTTTATGGTGTAATCCCATCATCATTTCAGAGTATGAAAAGCTTGACATCCATTGATTTATCTTACAATGAATTGGAAGGACCAGTCCCAGAGAGTAAGCTCTTCAAAGAAGCTCCAGTTCAGTGGTTCATCCATAATAAGATGCTATGTGGCATAGTGAAAGGATTGCCTCCTTGCAATAACACAACTTGGAGTGGAGGGAAAAGGAAACGATACAAAGCACTTGTACTAGCCATGATTACTGCTCTAGTATCTCTTGTTCTTGTTGCGGCGACGTTGATGTTCACCAATGCAAGGAAGAAATCCATGAAAATTAAAGAGGATATAGTAACACCCAAAAAAGTATTCTCTATTTGGAATTTTGATGGGGGGGATGTCTTCAAACAGATAGTTGAAGCAACCAATGATTTTAGTGAAACACATTGTATAGGAACTGGGGGATATGGATCTGTCTATAAAGCCAAACTTGCAACATCTGAAATATTTGCAGTGAAGAAGATACACATGATTGAAGATGACTATTGTGTGAACGAGTTGGTATTCAATAGTGAAATCGAGGCATTGGTGCAGACTCGGCATAGAAACATCGTAAAACTATTTGGATATTGTTCCTCTAGCCAAGGCAAATATCTTATCTATGAATACATGGAGAGGGGAAACTTGGCAGAAACACTAAGGGACAATGCAAGGGCAATTGAATTGGACTGGAGAAGGCGGATAAATATTGCACTAGATGTTGTTCATGCTTTGGCATACATGCATCATGATTGTTCATTACCAATAGTCCACAGAGATATAACAAGCAACAACATTTTACTTGATCTGGAATTTAGGGTTTGCATCTCCGACTTTGGTATGGCTAAAATTCTCAATATTGATGGTCAAAATCTCACAAGTCTTGTTGGCACGAAAGGCTATATTGCCCCAGGTAAAGAAAATAAAACCTCATCAAATACTTTTATAGTTTTGACACTACATATGCACATACATGTAAAATTTGATGTCAATGAAACTTGAATTGTTTAGTTGCAACACATACACTAATTAATTGGTATTAATTGCAGAGCTATCATATACAGAGAATGTGACGGGGAAATGTGATGTATACAGCTTCGGCGTTCTTGTTCTAGAGCTATTTATGGGATACCATCCAGGAGATTTTCTCTTTTCTCTCTTGTCGTCCACCAAAAATAATGACGTGTGCTTGCAAGATGTGCTAGACTCAAGGCTCATTGTCCCTAATGCTGAAACTGCTAGGGAAATATACTACATCCTCAGTGTTGCAGCTCGGTGTCTGGAGCCTATTCCATCAAGCAGACAAACAGCACGACGTGCTCGTGATGAGCTATCTGTGATTAAAGTATGTGAAGATCATGTTGATTATATGCATACTGGCCTCAGCATTCCTGCAAAACAGTGCCTATGATTATGGGCGATGAACTCACGTCTTGTAGTTTCTTCTTTTCTACCTATGTGCTTGCTCAAAAAGTGTGATTTCCTCGGTAACTAGCACGACAAAGGAATTCTAATGGTATGTATGGAACTAGCAAACCTGTACTAATGTAAGAATCGTACCACTACAAACCAGTTTGATTTGATTTTAACATTGTACGATGCAGCAATTACGTATAAATTGACGACGACCACTAGTTCATTAGCCTCGATGCATTAGTTATGTCCTTATAATGGGGCTTTGAAAGAAGCACCAGTTCTTGCCCGACGCCTGGACACGTTTATATAGCAGGTGGATGCGGGGAGCCAGCCAGAGAGGTGTTTAATGCTTTTCGCCATAGGAACGAATCGTGTGGCACTCGGGGCACCGGAGTAGGTTCCTCGGCCACGTGCCAGTTTAATGGAGGTAGGCTGGCAGACGAATGTCTGCGCAGCGGGCGGTGCTCTCTGCCGTTGAGACGCTTCAATGTTGGTTCCAGTGAGCGGCATCCGCTCTGAGCCAGCATGAATGCGGACAGCTGGCTTCGGGTTGGAACAGGGGCGGACCCAAAACAAAAATGTCTCGGTGTCCACATATACACTATACTAGCCACATGTACACTATACAAGGGATGGATAACAAGCAATGATATACATAAAAGTAATACACTACAATTTGAAATATTTGGTAGTAAAATTTTCTACCAAAATTGATTTCTTCGAGAGCTTGAGATGAACCCACTGTAATAGTGTCTAAATGTTGTTCATATGTGGAGGCATTGTTTCTTTGTGCGATGGATCGTCATCTGGTTCATGTGCCGGAGATGTGGCATCAGAAAAAAAAGAAGGTTCACGTGATGGACCAGCATTATAATCTTGTGTCGATGCCTTCATCTTTTTAAGAAACCTTTCCATAAATTCCCCTGTAATTCGCCGGCAAATATGTAATCGTAAGTGCACAACGAGTTACATTATCTATTTTTAAGTATGCAAGAAATATGAAACAATAAGTACAGCATATTGATCAAACTACTAGACAATTTTTCATATTCTCGTCGCGCGGTCAACAAATAATCCAGAGATATGAATCAGTAGGAGACATTATCAAATCACAGCAATCCAATTCCCAATCGTAATATATACCCTTGATTCTGAAACCCTAACCATACAATTTTAGACATAAGAAAATAGACAAAACTAAGATTAGTTCGCGTACTTGAGCGAGATTGATGGCAGCACCAATTTCCTTCAATTATTTGCAGTCGGCAATAGGTAAGGGCCGGAGTGCGCAGCCGACTCTGGCTTCCAGAGCACTGAAGCAGGCGACGGTGGACACCCTCACACCGTATCGCTGCGGGCAAATGAACAGACGAATAGATAGACGCATGTACGTACAGAGATGAGAGATCGATCCAATCCATCTATAGCTAAGAGCATCTCCAGTAGACCATGCAAAAAACCCTGACCTGTAAAATAACCGTCAAAATACGACTCGACGCGTAAAATCCCGCCCGAACAGGCCCCGCAAACGCGATCGGCCCATAAAATTTTTGAGAGGCGCGGCAAAAACGAGACCCCAACCCGCGAATACGAGGGTTCCCCCGGCCCATCGGTGCCCTGCATATAGGGCGGAGCGGTTGGTGGGAGGACATTTCAGCCCGCGCTTTTCCCCACCTACCATCTCCCCTCTCTTCCTTGCCCCGCCCACGATTCCGGCGACAGTAGCAGGTGGGATCACGCCGAAAGGCCGCCACATGCACGAGGTTGCCCTCTATTCCACGTAGCCTACCCCCCCCCCCCCCCCCCCCCCCCACCCCCCGCGTTGGTGGGCCAGAAAGTTGCAGATCTGCGGCCCTTTGTCTCGGTTGGCCGTATCCTTGTTTGTGTACTTTGCCGTATGCTCTCACATACACATCATTTAGCTGCTAGATTCATGGTATCTTGCGGAGTCCGGACTGAGTAGATGGCGTCGATGGCCGTTGGCGCAGCTGCCCAGAGCCCGGCCTCGTCAACGACGGCAGCGTCGGAGGTGGAAGTGGCCAATGACGCCGGGAAGCTCCGTTTCATCGAGGAGATGACCTCCGACGTGGACTTCGTGCAGGGGCGCGTCCTGGCCGAGATCCTCGCCCAGAACGCCGGCACGGAGTACCTCAGGAGCTGCGGCGCCCCAGCCGGCCGCGCCACCTTTCGGGCCATGGTGACGGTAGTGTCGTACGACGCTCTGAAGCCCTACATCCAGCGCGTCACCAACGGAGACAGGTCACCCGTCCTGTCGGGGCACCCCGTCTCCGACTACTTCACCACTCACCAGCTCCGGCACCTCGGGCGGCGAGCCCAAGCTGGTTCCGAACATCGCGGGCGAGAGCCGGCGACGCCAGCTTCTCGGCTGCCTGCTTGCGGCAGTCATAAACTTGTAAGTCCACTAGCTAGATTTTCGTGCGAAGCACCTAGACTCAGAGTGACTGGTTAATGGCGTTTGGTACGTGCAGGCACTTCCCCCGGGTTGACAAGTGGAAGGGGCTCTACTTTTTCTTCGTGAAGCCGGAGACGAAGACGCCCGGCGGGCTGCCAGCCCTGACCAGCATTTACAGGAGCGAGCGCTTCAAGAACGCCTTCCAGAGCTACCGCACGAGCCCTAGGGCGCCCGTGCTCTGCCCGGACGCGTTCCAGAGCATGTACGCGCAGATGGCGTCCGGCCTGTGCCGGCGCCACGACGTGCTCCGCATGGGTGCCGTGTTCGCGCCCAGTCTGCTGCGTGCCATCCGCTTCCTCCAGCTCAACTGGGAGCAGCTCGCCACCGACATCGAGGCCGGCGTACTCTGCCATCCGGACCCCGAGCTCGCCCAGTTCGTCCGGGACGCGTGCTGCGAGGGCGAATGAGCCGGCATCGTCACGCGCATCTGGCCGAACACCAAGTCCCTGCGCTGGAGTACTTCGGGGGCGGCCTGCCGATGGTGTCCACCTCGTACGCGTCCTCTGAGTGTTACATGGGTATCAAGTTATCAACCTTCGCCTGCCGTGCGACCCGTCCGAGGTGTCCTACACCATCATGCCCCACATGGCCTACTTCGAGTTCCTCCCGGTGGACGAGACGACAGCCGGCGAGAGCGAGGTGGACGCGGGCCAGCTGGTGGACCTCGGCCGGGTGGCAGCCGGGCGGGAGTACGAGGTGGTGATCACCACCTATACCGGGCTGAACGCCTGAACCGGTACCGCGTCGGCGACGTGCTCCGGGTGACGGGCTTCCACAACTCCGCGCCGCAGTTCCAGTTCATCCGCCGTGAGAAAGTGCTGCTCTCCATCGAGGCGGACAAGACCGACGAAGCCGAGCTGCAGGGCGCCGTGGAGAGGGTCGCGGAGCTGCTCCGCCCGCACGGCGCGTCCGTGGCGGAGTACACCAGCCGCGCGTGCACCGAGCGCATCCCGGGCCACTATCTCGTCTACTGGGAGCTGCTGACCACCGGCGGTGAGGCGACGGAGGACTACAAGGAGACCCTCGACGGGTGCTGCCTTGAGATGGAGGAAGCGCTGAACACGGTGTACAGGCGGAGCCGGGTGATGGACGGGTCGAACGGGCCGCTCGAGATTCCGGTCGTCCGGCCCGGTACCTTCGAGGCGCTCATCAACCAGTACAAGGCGGCCCGCTGCGTCAAGCTCGCGCGCACCATCGAGCTGCTGGACTCGCGTGTGGTGTCCGCCCATTTCAGCCCCACCCAGCCGCACTGGGCCCCGGCCCGACCCTACGACTAGAAGGAAACAGCTCCTCGCGGGCAGTCAATGCTTGTCAATGTTTCAGTTTCTTTTTTGCGAATAAGTCAAGGTTTTCATTTGATTAAGAGCATCTCTAGCGTCGATTCATTAAAAAGTTTCAACTCCTTCAAAAAATAAAATAGGGATCGACTATATGTGAGCTCTCTGAAATGTATTTTGAATAAGTTAATTTATCAGACCATTATTAGATTAAAGATCCTACGGCCGTTCTTCTTTTTTCTTCCTCTAGCTTTCTTCCTCCTCCATCCGTTTATTCTTCCACAAAATCAATTTACACAAATTGTAAACCCAAACAACTTTCCTTTTTTCTGCAATCGGGTCTTGAGATCTTCCATTTCCACCTAAATGTCTGGCGGATAGCCCGGACAGCGCCTAGACAAAACAAAGAAAGAAAACCATGGGAAACCGAGAATGAAACAACAAAAACCGAAGGTTAAAAAGAAAGGAAAAATCAGTAAAAACCATGAAATATACGAAAATGGGTAAATACAAGCAAATAGAAAAACCAATAAAACCATGAAGAAACTAACAAAATAAAAAAGAAAAACATCCAATGAAAACCGACAAATACAATAAAGAGTGAAGGGAAGAAAAAGGGGAAAGAAACAAAAAAAAAAACAATGTGTGGCGAAGACAAAAATGAAAACGGAAGAAAACCGATGTAAAAAGGAAAATGCAAATAAACGGTGAAGAAATTAAAAGCCGTTTGAAAAACAAAAGAAAACAAGAAAAAAAGGATGAAAACCTGACCCCGAACAGTGAAAACCAAAGATAAACCAACAGAAAAAACAAAAAAGGACAAACACATGGAAAAAAACACACATGATGCTACAGTGTTGGGCCACTCGCGACAAATATATTGGAAGCCTATATTTGGATATCGGAAGTGTTCCGGGTGAAATCGGGATTTTACCGGAGTACCAAGGGGTTACCGGAACCCCCCGGGGGCTTAATGGGCCATAGTGGGCCTTTGTGGAAAAGAGGAGAGGCGGCCAGGGCAGGGCCGCGCACCCCTCCCCCTAGTCCGAATAGGACAAGGAGAGGGGGGCGGCGCCCCCCCCCCCTTTCCTTCCTCTCTCCCTCCTCTTTCCCCTCCACTCCTAATCCAACAAGGAAAAGGGAGGGAGTCCTACTCCCGGTGGGAGTAGGACTCCTCCTGGCGCGCCCCCTCCTCGCCGGCCGCACCTCCCCCCTTGCTCCTTTATATACGGGGGCAGGGGGCACCCTAGAGGCACAACAATTGATCGTTTGATCTTTTAGCCGTGTGCGGTGCCCCCCTCCACCATAGTCCACCTTGATAATACTGTAGCGGTGCCTAGGCGAAGCCCTGCATCGGTAGAACATCATCATCGTCACCACGCCATCGCGCTGACGAAACTCTCCCTCAACACTCGGTTGGATCGGAGTTCGAGGGACGTCATCAGGCTGAACGTGTGCTGAACTCGGAGGTGCCATGCGTTTGGTACTTGATCGGTCGGATCGTGAAGACGTACGACTACATCAACCGCGTTGTGCTAACGCTTCCGCTTTCGGTCTACGAGGGTACGTAGACAACACTCTCCCCTCTCATTGCTATGCATCACCATGATCTTGCGTGTGCGTAGGAATTTTTTTGAAATTACTACGTTCCCCAACAACATCCACCGCCCAAATTCGACGGAAAAATAAAGAAATCGATCCAGCTGCTTGGTGCGGTCACGGATCTAACCTGCCCCGGTTGTGGCTTGCTCAAGCATTTGACGAACTCGCGCCCACGGTTGCCATTTTCCTCCTTCACACAAGTCAAATGCTTCAGAGGCTCAATCCGCGGGCAATCGGGGGATCTTGTCAACGACACTGGACCGTAGTGCGGCCATGATTGGCGGGAGGCCGAAGTTAAGCTAGACATCACTCACCGGCGGCGCGCTTCGTTGCCGGAGAAGAGGAAGAACAAGGTGGGGGAAAGGGAAAAGGGGAAGGGCAGACAATGAGGGGTGGGCTGGCTCGGGCTCGTGGATGGCTCGGGTCGGGGCATGCTTATGTGGATAAGTTGTGGGTCCCGCACGCATGTGAGTAAGTGGTGGGTCCCACATTCATGTGGATAACTGATGGGTCCCGCGTGTCATAACTCAAACCACTAACCCCTTATGTTTTGCATTTCATGGTTAAACAGGGCCATGTCGCATTGGAGCTATTGTTGGCTGCAAATAGGTCGCACCAGAGATATTTTCGTCAACTACGTCGCTCCTCATCCAATTCATCTCAAAGACGTCGCACAGGGGCTATAGACTCATAAAATAACTGTTTTTTGCAATTTCAGTCGAAAAAAGGGGCCCGAATAGACCCCTTAAAATCGTTTGACCCTTAAAATTTTTTAAGGGGCTCCGTGAACGCGAAGCCGAAACCCTCGTATCTACAGTTTTGGAGGCAACTTTTCCAAGACCTGAATACCGGTCAACGTTGGCGGTTAACAAATCTCTGCTCCCGCCAACGCCATGAAGCTCGCCCGGTCGCCCGGCCGCCATGGCCATCCGCCACCTGTCCGCCCAGCCACCGCGCTTGTCCGCCGCCGTCCCTCCGCGTCGACGTCCGCCCCGGCCGCAGCGCGTGGCGACGGCTCCTGGATGGATTCGAGCTAGGCTAGCTAGCTAGCTCGCTCGCTCCTGAATGGATTCGAGCAGAGCTAGTTAGCTAATGGATGGATCTTGCGGCTTCATTTTTGACCGCTTCGTGTGTTATTTGTCGGTTTTGCGGGAGCAAGCTAGCTGACCATAGATACGGACGAGAGGAAAAAGAAGACGTGGGGAAAGAATATAAACGAATATTCCGTTTTACAGTTTAAGTTTGAGGGATCTGTTTTGCCGCAGCAAAAACCGACCCTAAAAATACGTTTTCTGCGAACTGCAAACGCGTTTTGCGGGTCGGCGGGATGCACGGTCTGCTAGAGATGCTCTAAACATGGGGACTTGGTCGTGTTATATACCAAACAAACCGTCCAGAGGAACCCGTCCAGCCAGCAAACCCTAAATCGCCGCTGCGTGCTCTCGTGATCACGTACGACCCGATGGCGCTGCGCTCTCTTCTCAGAAAGATGCCGGCCCTTGGTAGCAGGTCGCTGCCCGTCCACGCGCTCTCGCCGGCAGCAGGTTCTCGCCTCTTCCACCATGGTGCTACGGTAAGAAGCTTTGGTCGATTTGCTGCTGTTCCCCGGTCGAGCAATTTTGCTATTTTCTTTTCTCGTTCATCTAATCTAATCCGAGGATTAAATTACCGCCCTATATCTTTAGGACATGTTTAGATGTGGGAATTATATTATTTTTGTGCAACGGAGTATTGCAAAAATCGTGTCCTTCAGGTTTGACAGTCTGGTTGGTTTTGTTACAAACCAAGTTAGATCTGGCCCTACGGTGTGGTTTTGCTATTTGTTTTCTCATTCATCTGATTTATAACTTTTTGGAAAAAAATCAATCACCGTCTGAGTTATTTTTGGGCACCTCGTGCTTTGGTGCGATTTCTTGCAAACCAAGATAATTTTCTTTTCCTGTTCATTTGATTTAGATCATGCCAGAGAAACCAATCACGTTTCTATGTTTTATTACGTGGATGATTGGATGTGTGGATATTTTTGGGTACTCCATTATTGAAAAAACAAAATCAATAGAGATTTCTTATTCAGATTTCACATAGACCAAATCTCGATCATCTTGAGCGTAGTGGGCATGATTTTTTTCACTTCATTGCAACTTATTTGTGATGTTCAAGCCTTTCTAATGTTTGCACATGCCCTTAATAAATTATAGCAGGGACAGATCATGTATTCTGGAGAGTCATTGGCCCGATTGCGGGAGAATACAAAGCTCGAGAAAGCTAGGCTAGAAAAGCACATGATGGAATTAAACAAAAATATGGAGGATTGGCATAAAATCAATAATAGGTAAATGGCATTATCCTCGATCTTGTTCTACTTGGTATTTTTAGGCACCATTTATCCACCCATGGTTATAGAAAAGATAATAACTTCATGTGATGTATGTTTATTTGTCCATGAATCAAAGATAATCTTGAGTATTATACAGAACATAATAATACCTAAAAGGGCTAAAAGAAAACAGTAATATTTATTATTTTCTACACCGTAACATAATTACATTTTTATGTGCAGCCATGATTGGCGTCAGGATGAAGACTACATAAATTTCCGCAAGAAACTTCGTAGAATAGAGGTGGCGTGCAATGTTGTTCTTTTGATAACCGTGCCTGGAACTGCTGCAATGCTGTATAATTTATTTTAGTGGTTTTATTATGTTAGGGTTTTATTTGTGAAGTGGTTGTAAGTTAGTATTCAGGATTGAGTTATTAATACTTGTTGCCTGAGTTTGACTAAACGGACGAATGTATGGTAAGCACTTATGAACTGAAAATGCAGCTGACTTGCGGTGGTCATAATAATTCCCATTACTGATATCTACAACGTTTACTTTTCAAACCGTAAAAAGGTTGCTTTTCTTGAAAATATACGATTTCGATCGACTGAATCAATTCCTTGCAATGGGATTTTGAGATTGCATATGAAGTTTGTTTTCCAAGTGCGATGCAATGTGATCGGATGGGCTGCTTCGAAAGAGGTTCATACTCATTCCGCGGCCACAACTGCTCGCCGCTTGAAAATTGTTCACTCATGGCGGCGCTCAACTGGACGCTTGCTCTACTTAACTCGATGGCTTTGCGGTGATCACTAAGCTTGGCCTGGGCGGACGGTTGGGGGGTGGCTTGGACGGTCCCATTGCTGCTAGCTATGAAATTTGCTAAAAACAAATCGCACCCTTTGTGTTGAAATCTTACAGCCTAAACGAGAGAGCTGACAAGAGAAGGCACGAGAGACATATACACGTCGAAGTGTTTGTCGAGAGATATCTCATCCAGATTGCATGTTTAGACACACATACACACACACAAGTCTTGTTTTCAAAAAAGAAAATACACACTCCCGGTCCCTGACGGGTGGGGTCAGATCCACCTGTGACTCAGTCCGGCGTGGAGACGTACCATGGCGCCACGACGATCTGCAACACCGGTCGGGCTTTGTACTCCCTCCGTCCGAAAATACTTGTCATCAAAATGAATAAGAGGGAATGTATCTAGACGTATTTTAGTTCTAGATACACATCTTTTTATCCATTTTGATGGCAAGTATTTTCGGACGGAGGGAGTACAGTGGTTGCTGGTTGTTGAAGCGAGGGGCATATGCTCGACCACATGCCGGAATGGAGGGCGCTGGCTGTCTTTGATCAATGGCTCAGCAGCGAGACGTGGTGGTGGTCCCTATGCGACGATGGCGCGGTTACTGTGCAGGAGTGCGCTGTGGCCGAGTCGGTGGAGGTGCTGGTTGGCGTCGATGGACCGCGTGGGAGTGGTGGTGTTGCTGATCCGGGCGAAAGCTTGGCCGGTGCTGGCCGGCGGCAGTTGAGGGAGTCCTGGATTATGGGATCCTCAGGTGTCCGGTTTATTCGATATGGGCCGGGCTGATGGGCCGTGAAGACAGAACAGAGGACCATTCCCCGTGTCCGGTTAGGATTCCTATGTGTGTAGAAACGGCATGTTTGGTGTCCGGGTGTAATATTTCCTTCCTCTGCAAGTCGACTCTGTATAACCCTAGGCCCCTCCGGTGCGTATATAAACCGGAGGGTTTAGTCCGTAGAGGCTATTAGAACAATCATAGGCTAGACAGCTAGAGTTTAGCCATTACGATCTCGAGGTAGATCGACTCTTGTAACCCCATATTCATCAAGTATAATCGAGGAGAAGTAGGGTTTTACCTCCTTTAAGAGGGTCCGAACCTGAGTAAACATCGTGTCTCTATTGTCCCTCGTTACCATCGATCCTTAGACTCACAGCTTGGGTCCCCCTACCCGAGATCTGCCGATTTTGACACCGAGAATGGTGCTTTCATTGAGAGCTCCTCTATGTAGTCACGAAAAGCGATCTATGGCTCGCCTTGTCATCAACGACAATATCACTTCTAGAAGGAGCCTGACTTTAGGACATGTCCTCCAGCTCGGCGGTTTCACTGTGAGTGCCGGCATGGCCAATAAGCCGACGACGTCCCCTGTGATCGCCAAGCACCGCCCCTGCATCGGTCTCGAATACTCCAAAAAGACGAATCTGGCGGGCACCTTGTCCTTAAACGAGCTGCTAGATCGTATCGCCGCCCTAGGGCTTTCAACGGCCAATGATTGGATTGAGCTTAAACCTGATCAGGGGCAAATCAATCGCTCGCCGATCACTCACCTGGTAGTGGTCGTTGAGGAACCAGGCGAAAACGCTTCCTCTCCTAAACTGGAGACCGGCTATGCTCGGACCTCCGAACCCTTTGAGCCAGATACCCTTCCTTTGGATGGGACTCTGCACCTTCCGAACTCGGGGTCGGACATAGAGTCCGGGGAGCACTTGGATCCCCCCGGACCCGAACTGGCGACCACGGAGATTTTGCGAACTCAGGATACTATCTTGGGTCGGGATTCGAGCTTTTCCACACCCACCCACCACAATCAATACTCTACAAGTAATTCTGGCCCTCCAGATATATATGAGTTGATGTATGTACGACAGCAACCTCAAGAAACGGTCCATCACTTATGGGCCAGATTCCTACTTGTTAAAAACAAAACTAAAGATTGCTACAATGACGATACATTTCCGACCTTTCATCGTAATTGTACTGACGAGGGAATTTTGAATGCCCTCGACCGCCGTTGCATACAGAGTTTCACAGAATTATCGCACTTTGTACGGAGTATTGCGCGATGGAAAGCACATGGAAGGCCTAGAAAACCCATTTGAAACCTGCTGCTTTCAGTCAATGTACTGCTCAGGCAAAACGGACACACCCTGACGGGATATCCGATCATAAGCCCGTTGGCAAAGAAAAATAAACCCTTTACGGGATACGGGTCCGTTCTTGACGAACTCCTCGACAAGTCTTGTCCGATACATGCGACGGTAGGTACAGTCTCAACTCACAACCTTCGAGCATATTGGGTACTCCCGTAGGTGGCTAAAAGTGGTGAGGCCATCCTCGCCGCCGCCACTCTAGAGAAACACTCTCCGGAAGATGATGATTTTAATGTTCTTACTGTCTTCGAGACATTCTCTTCAAATAATCGGCGTAAGAGGGCACTTCGCGAACTCGCCGAGGTCCACCAAGTAACCGCAGTAAGCCCATGAAACAACGCGGCAATAACCTTCACCGCTAACGACGAACCAAGGGCCCGATCAGTCCGAGCACCCGCCGCTTTAGTACTAAACCCTACCGTGGATGGCTTTCGACTTACCAAAGTGCTCATGGACGGCGGCAGTGGGTTTAACCTCATCTATGAGGACACGCTCGACAAAATGCAGGTCGATAGATCCCGCATTCAGCAAACCGATGTTTGGGCGGATGGTGGCACTTGTTCTTCAAGTTTGTCTTCCGGGCTCCGATCCTCCTCGAGCTCGACCGTTTGGACGTAGTCGTTGGAGCTCCGGCATAGATTTATGTTGTCTCCTTGGGACGTGAGTTTAGGATTTCTTGTCATGTGACGAGATTTGGTGTAAGGTGTTTCAGATCTATACAAGGGTTCAACGGCGACAACTGCGGCTCCTGGGTGCTGGTCCTTAGGGGCACGTGCACTATGACTTTCCGGCTGTTATCGACAAGGTCAAGCCAGCTCCGGTAGGGGATGGCGACAGCGGCACGTCGGTGATTTGTCCTGGCGGAAGTAGTGGTCGTTGTATGGTAACGGAATCTCGATTTAAATTTTATTATGTTTGTGATGATTTGTACTTCCAGTGAATTTTTATAAGAGATCAGATCAATTTAATTTAAAAATAAATCAAGGCTTACAATTTTGACCGAGCCAAATTAAAAATTTAATATCCCGACATATTGCTAAAGCAAAAAAAATAAAGTTTGAACGGTAGATCATTTTGGAAGGAACTGCAAGATCCAATGATCACACGCGATGTATGTGCGTGCTTAACTAAGGCTAATTATAGTGAGAGTAACTTAGTAACAACTTCGAAAAAATTCTGCATATGTGGTAAGTAATTAATGAGAGGTGGTAACATAATATGTTACTGTAACATAGCGATTTTCAAGACAAGATGAGTCTACGAGCTAATAAATGAAGCCATCTAAATATCATATTATTTTGCATTATGAAGGTAGTAACTTAGACTAGTGTCATACCTACTATGACCGGCCTAATAATCTTATGGATCTCGACTCTCGACGCAACAAATTTCTTCAAATGCACTCCTTACTTTCTGGAAACGAATACCGTACCATTCCTTCCAATAAAATATGTACTGTATTACTTCTTACACTAAGAGAAAATTAATCGCAGAAAATATATTAACCGCCCACTGTAAAAGTGAAAAAGGAGACCGTAAACAAAGGCAGAGAAGAGTTAGGTGGGTGGGCAAGCGGGTTCGCGGTCGCGGTCAGGGCAGGTAGTTGTAGAGCGCGTATCCGACGGTGCAGCCGTAGAAGAGCAGGCCGGAGACGGCGAGCACGGAGAGCGCGAAGGTGGCGCCGACGGCGAGCGGGATGTTGCAGGACAGGATCCCGAACTTGAGCTGGATGGCGTCGATCATGGAGAGCAGCAGGAAGAAGGTGCCCATGATGGAGCAGGCGGCGGCCAGAAGCATCATGGGCCGCGCGTACCGCAGCACGGCGCGGCGCCGCTCCCGGGGGCCCGCGGCGCGCCACGCCGGCATCTCCTCGCAGTCGTCGGTCATGACCGGCTTCTGCTCGCCGTCGCCGTAGAAGTCGTCGCCGGCGGCCAGCAGCGTGACGGACAGCTTCATGCCCTGCGCCACCAGGCTGGAGAGCAGGTAGAAGCCGAAGGAGAGGATCTCGAAGAGGAAGAAGTTTTGGGCGATGTCGTCCCCGGCGACGCAGTTCCGCGGGACGGTGGAGGAGGGCGTGATGGTGCCCGTGATGCCGATGAAGACGGCGACGGTGAGGAAGGTGTTGGCCGACACGATGCCCTCCAGCGCTTTCACGTGCACGTCGGGATTCCGCCGCCGCACCGTCGGCATCCCCTCCGATATGCTTCTCCTTCCGGCACGCCACCGGTGCAGCGGTGCTTAGCTAGCGGTTCCCCGGTTGCTGCTACCTTCCAAGCTATACAGTGGACGGGGGTAGAAGATTAGGTGAGAGAGAGGAGCTATAGCGGTGCACGTACGAGTGGGAGAGTGAGTGAGTGAGCGAGCTGGGCACGTCTCTTCAGTTCATGGGTAGGTCAACTACTCTGAATTAATTAATCAACCAAATGATTCATTTCACCTCAAACAAATATATATACATTTGAATTATAACACGGCCAATTGCTGGATCTACTTTTGAGAGTCGTGCATCTTGCGTAAATTGAACGGAAATGCCACTACACCTAGTATAATATTCTTATTTAGGCTCCACAGAACGTGCAACTGCTACTACTGGTGGGTGATCATCATGGCTCGCTTTGGGCAAACCTGAAAGGCGCAAACGATCGATTTACGGAATAGCTCCACACACGATCACTATGCACGACAGGTGGACGATGGTTAGGATCTGACGTTGGTTAGGTATGAAGGGATTTGATCTAACGATTACTAGCCTGTGTCGTCCATGCGTCGGCCGCGAAAACATCGGCTACGTAGCACTACTCATCGATTTAGGACAGCACGCATGGAGGGAGTGGACATCCAATCGAGTTGAGTTGATAGCGGCATTCTACCCACCCGGCCCGGTGGTTGCCATGCATGGTCCGAGTGGCATGCATGCAGCAGCACTAGTAGCTCGAGCTAGCTAGCTGGCTGCTTGTCCTCTACTCCACAGGATTGTTCCGGCAGCTCATGCATGCATGATTGCTCCGGAGTCCAGACACGCTTCACCCTGTAGCGTTGTTTGCTAAGGCATCCTCAACGTACTTTAAACTGCCTGCATACGATTCCGACCGCGTGGTCTAGACGAGTCGTGTCATTTAACGTGGACCTATATCGATCCGCCGAGCGATCCGAACATATTTTTTTCATGTCCGGAGATGAACCAAGGGGCTTTACAAGTGTGTCCACTCCTGACCGCCCTGGCCACCCCAATCACCTCACTCGCCCGAGCGCGCTTCCCTCCCTAAACGGTGAGCATCTTTCCAGAGTTTCAGCACCACATTCATGACCGGCTAGAGCAGACGTGGCCTTTCATTGGCGCCAGCATTGAAGCGGTGTGTCGTCCGCGCTGCTTCCCGGTGCATGTGATTGTTCCGTGTTTAAACGACACCACGGTCGTCCGACCGTCCATCTGCCGTCCACATTGTCAAAGAACCTACTCCGACGCCACCCTTTATCCCGTCTGCCGCCAACCATTGTCATTCAACCGCTATATAAACTATAGCCCCGGCCGTAGTTGCAGTCATCCTCCTTCGGTCGATTTATCCTCACCGCATCACTCCCATCAGGGGCGAATCTACAGTGGATTTAACAAGCTTAAGCCTGCCCTCCAACTGGATAAATTAGGCCTTTGCTGCTCATGATACAGGGCCCAGCCCAACAAATTGGCTGCCTTTTGACCCATCTCAGTGCCTCCTCGCTTGTTTGAGCCCGCCCTACAATTATATTCTAGATTCGCTGTTGACTCCCATAATGGCCTTCTTGCGCTCCACAGCTCTTTGGGACTGACTGTCACTGGAGCAGAAGAAGGAGATGGCCGCCATTGCTGCCGGCTGGCATACCGAAGGCTGACCGCATCTAATACGTCTCCAATGTATGTATAATTTTTATTGTTTCATGATATTATATTATCAATTGTATATGCTTTATATGCTATTTCATATCATTTTTGTGGACTGATCTATTTACTTAGTGACCAGCGTCAGTTCCTGTTTTTGTCTATTTCTTTGTTTCGCGAAGAAACCATACCAAAACGAAGTCCAAACATGATGAAACTTTACGATGATTTGTTTGGACCAGGGGAGACCCTAGAAGCTTCGGAGAGGCACCAGACAACGACCGACGGGGCCACAGGCTTAGGTGGCACGCTCCTAGGGGTGTCAGGTGAGCTTATGGGTCCATTGTGGCTCTGTTTGCCCTAATTGCAAGCCTATTAATTCACAGATATTCAAAACCCTAGGATCAAGAGCCCAAACGATTCTTCCGCCGTCGCAAGCCTCTGTTCTTCCATGATCCCATCTAGACTACGTCGGTACTCAGCCAGAGGGGGAAACCATTGGCGAGGCAATCTTCATCGATCTTGTTGCCTCCTTGATTATGTGTGAGTAGCTCCCACCGGACCTACGGGTCCATAGCAGTAGCTAGATCTCTCTCTCTCTCTCTCTCTCTCTCCCTTCAATACAATGATCTCATATGAGATCTATTCAAAGTAAACTTTTGCGGTGCATTTGTTGGGACGATCCAATGAATTGTGGGTTTATGATCAGATTATTGATTGAAAGTATTTGAATCTTTTTGAGATATATTTATGTGTGATTTCATAGCTATGTATGTTTCCCAATCTATGTGTCTTCTTTGGCCAATTAGATGATTACATCTTCAGAGGGAGTGGTGCATAATAGTGGGTAAAATCTTGCGGTGTCTTTACCCAGTGACATGGACATTTTTCTTATAATCTCGAAAATAAAAAATATGAACTCTTTTAAATTCCTGATATTTTTTAAAAATCTGAACTCTCAAATTCATGAACATTTTCTTCAAATTGACAAACTTTTTTCAAGTTTGTGGACATTCTTTTGAATCGATGAACTCTTCTGCCAGATTCATACAACATTGGGGACGTTGTATGAATCTCAAACTCTTACCTCGGGAATCACGTGTGCGATAGGTTCTGGCATCACATATCATTGTTCTTTTTTTGTTTGCTAAAACGTGTGCATCCTCGAAGCATACCGCACAAGGTTATCCTGCTGCGTGTGCCATGCACCTCCCCCTATTGCACAACATTACAAGACAATGGTTCGCATCTACGTGTGCGAAAAAGGGTTTTAACCCTGTTCGATGGACTTGACAGCACTAGTGTTGGTATCCTACTCTGAATCCTACTTGGACTGGCACTCTCCTTACTTGTGAAACAGATTGTCCTCCCTCCCTCTCGCTCCCGCGACGCGCCCCGCGCGCGCGTCTCGGGAGAAACCCTAGCACCGCCGGCGGGCTTCCCCTCCTCCTCCCTCCTCTCCCTCGCCGCCGCCAGAGAGGGGGCGCCGGGCGAAGCCTGGTAGGCACCGGCGGCGGCGGGGCTGCCTTGTCTCCTCGGCGGGGGCCTCCGGCGCGGGTCGTGGCGGCCGCCTGGGATGCGGCGCTGGCGGCGGGCGTGGCAGCGCGGCGGCGAGCTGGAGCCTGCTGGCGGCGGCTTCGTGGCGGCGGCGTGACCGGCGCGGCGGTGGTGGGTGTGCCTTGGTCGCCAGATCTGGGTCCTTCGGCGCGGGTCGAGGCCGGATCTAGGACCTGGCGGCGCGTGCCGAGGGCGGCGCGGGCTGCTAGTCTCTGCCCATGCCATGGCCACGGCGGGTGGTGGTGCGACGCGGCAGCGGTTGGCTGCTGGGCGGGCTGGCCGGGATCCGAAGCTTCGGCGGCTGGACGACGGTGGGCCGCACAGATGGGCTCCTCGGTGAGCTTCCTTCGCGATTGGTGGCGGCCCTCGGAATCTCTCCTTGCCGGCGGGCGGGTGTATGTTGGTGGCCTCGCGTGGAGCTGCGGTCGCCGCCGAGGTGGGGTGACACCGAGTTGTCCGGTGGGGAGGCAGGCTGGAGGGACGGGAGGCGCCGCCGAGCCCGGGCCACCCGTCGCTGGCACAGGGGTGTGCCGGCCCGGATGCGTCCGCTCCCCCTCCTCCCCCGTTCCCCGGCCATGTGTGGGCTGACGCAACTCCGGCGCTGTTCGAGTCGGGATGTATGCCGCGGTTTCTTCGGTCGGGTGCGCCCTTTGGCCCAAGCTGATCACTTTGGTCGGTCTTGGGGGTGTCTGGATGCAGGGCGGCGGCCCCGGCGGCGGGAGGCACGAAGTTCGTGGGCGGGACTTGCGCCTCGGGTGCGGGCGAGCGGCCACGGCCACGCGGGTGGGTGGTCGCTGGTGGTTGACGGAGCTAGGTTGCTTCGGAGGGGTGGGCGTGCTGGGGTTCATTACCTGCCCAATCTTGTATTGGCCGACGGTGGCGGCGTCCGTGGACACCGTATCCTTCCTGTAGGCTCCGTCGCAGTGGCCTTTCTCCTTCGAGTTGCTCCGGGTGAAAACCCGATCTTTGGGATCGGATGGTGGCGGCTATCGTGGTCGTTCCCTTCTTGGAGGCACCATCTTGGAGTCCTGGTTCCGTCGTTCCCGTCTCACCTCCCCTCGGAGGAGGAGGTCTCTGGTGGCTTCAAGCAGTTCGTCCTCGCGCATTTGTAGTGGCTTGGTAGTCGTTGGGGTGGTGTGGCGGTGCCCGGCACCCTTGTATCTTGCCTTGGGTGTGTGTGTCGTGTGCGGTGGTGGCGTGAGTTTGTATCATGGTCTTTGTGATTTGGTGCTTTATATATAAAGCGGGGCGAAAGCCTTTTTCGATAATCCTACTTGGACTCTGATTCAAGATCTTACTCTAACTCTAGGAGAGCGAAGATGATGGCGTTGCCGGAATTGCGCTGATTTCATTTAAAACGTGGAAGTCTTTCTTCGACTCCCTTGATGTTGATGATGACTCTTGGTCATGATTCATGGTTAAAGGCCACGAGGTGATCGACCCTGAAAAAACTTGTCCAGATGTGTGGCATCTTGCACATCGTCCACACGTCTTCTTTACCACTCATTTTGCCACATGTGAACAAATGACATCAGCAGGAATCTTTTTGGTTTTTAGCTTAAAATATTTTATCTCCTAAATAAAAATCCGTTTTCACCATTAAATCCGTCTCGACGAGATTCAAAACTAGACCCTGTGTTGATATGTTTCGACAAAAATTCTTTTGCCCAAAAGTTGTCATGATGTTTACACTGTAGTTGCCATAGTGCTTAAACTAAAGTTGCGACGTGGCAATTTCAGTTTGTAGAGCATGACAATTTTAGTATTTTGATGATGGCAACTCCAGTACTTTGACCATGAAAATTATTTTTTCTATGAACCATGGCAATTTTAAGTGAATGCATCATGGCAATTTTAGTTTATGGTTCATGGCAAGTCTAATTTTTTAATTTCCTGTTTTATAAATGTCAAAATTTACTTTTAAATGTAGAAAAAATAGCTGAAACACATCATGGCAATTTCAGTGTAAATAACATGGCAATTCATATGCAATAGACATGACAACTTTTAATCAAAAAAAAAATCATTGAAATATATTGATATGGAATCTAGTTTCGAAGATCTTGTCGCGAGGGATGTAATGATGAAAATGGATCTTCAACCGGATTTTTCATTTAAGAGATAAAACATTTTAAAAACTGAAAATCCAAAAAGATTCTCACATGCATGCATGCGGTTACGTGACGCGGTCTGTGTGTTATAAAGCGTGTGGGCGGGTTTCGCTCCCACCACACGTGTGGGCGTTAGCGTTGTCAAACCTGCATCTGCCATGATTCACTAACTATATTGTCTTCTCCAAGAAAAAGAAAAAGGTAAAATGACAAATAAGTTGGTGCTATTTATGATATAGGGCATGCATCTGTCAAAAATCCGATTCGGCTATTGGGAGCTTATGCTCCTGCCCACCAAAGATATTTTTTACAAACGTCTTTTTTTTTTTGAAAAATTAGATGTGTTCATTGTCACATTCAAACGACCCCTGCAATTTTTTAGTGGAAAAACTTAAGCTATTTGACCCGTGTGAGAAAAACAAATCGAATGCCGATGTTACCTCCAAATCTTACAGTTAATTTTATTTTTTCACCAAGGAACCACTACTATCCTGTTTCACATGAAAAATTGTCAAGCACTACTAACATGACCCCTGCAATTTTTTAGTGAAAAAACTTAAGCTATTTGACCCGTGTGAGAAAAAAAATCGAATGCCGATGTTACCTCCAAATCTTACAGTTAATTTTATTTTTTCACCAACGAACCACTACTAACATCAACATCCACACACAAAAAAAAAATCAGAATTTTAGAATATTTCTACACTTTATTTTGAATTTACTTTTCATTCAGGAGCATATGCTCTGCAGAGCCAAAACAACCCTTGTGCATCTGCCATGTTCAAGATTCTACAAATAATGAACAGTACTATGATACGAGAAGTCAGTGAGACACATGAAACGCCTTCACGGTGTGGTACGCTTAAATCGATGCATCTAGACGTATTTCAGGTCCAGATATATCTATTTCGGCGTCAAGTAATTCCGGGTCGAGGGAGTAGAATATTAGAGGCGTCGAAAAAACTCCATTAGAAGAATGCACGTCAAGTTATTAAGGACAGTAAAACCGAGCCACTTTCCAGCCCTCTCACGCACTAGACGATTTTGGTTGTCAGATCTCGCATCCCGATATTTCTGGCCGTTCGTTGGCTGTCCGAGGGGCTGCTGCTCCGGTGGAAAAATCCAAAGCATGTGGTTAACTCGGCCTTCTGCCGTGTGAAGCCCATGAATGAATAGCCCTAACTTCCCCACTCTATGTTTGTTCGCACGACAGCAGGTCTCGGGCGACTGCACGAAGGAGCAGCCGCTGCTGCTGTCGTAGTTCTAAGTCTGACAGTAGAATGCGGGGTAGGTATGGAGAGGCAAGATCCTAGCTATGGAGCAGTTGTATAGACAAGGGATTTACGAGTTCAGACCCTTCTCGGAGGAAGTAACAGCCCTACGTCTCGGAGCCCGGAGGCAGTCGACTGGATTATGTGTGTGTAGATTACAAGGGTGCGAACCCTTTACACTGAGGAGCGGGGTGGCTTATATAGTGTCCGCCAGACCCCTCCGGCCCTCAGTTATGTAGGGTTTAAAGTACATTAAGGCCAGACGTTACTGGTAACGCCTTACATAAAGTGTCATCATGGCCATAAAAACTACTTAATTACAGACCGTTTGGATGCAGAGTGGCTCTTGACCTCCTGGTGGTCGAGTGAGTCTTCATGGTCGAGTCCTTCGAGTCCGTCTAGTGAAGTCTCTCTTGGTCGACTGGAAGGCAGCTTCTTCTGAGGATGTCCTTGGGAAGGGTATTTCGGACAGGTCCGTGACCCTACCTGTTGGGGAACGTAGTAATTTCAAATTTTCCTACGCACATGCAAGATCATGGTGATGATATAGCAATGAGAGGGAAGAGTGTTCGTCCACATACCCTCGTAGACCGTAAGCGGAAGCGTTAGCACAACGCGATTGATGTAGTCGTACGTCTTCACGATCCGACCGATCCAAGCACCGAACGTACGGAGCCTCCGAGTTCAGCACACGTTCAGCTCGATGACGATCTCCGGCCCTCCGATCCAGCAAAGGCTCCGGAGATGAGTTCCGTCAGCACGACGGCGTGATGACGATGATGATGTTCTACCGGTGCAGGGCTTCGCCTAAGCTCCGCAACGATATGACCGAGGTGGAATATGGTGGAAGGGGGCACCGCACACGGCTAAGGAACGATCTGTAGATCAACTTGTGTGTCTATGGGGTGCACCCCACCCCCGCATATAAAGGAGCCAAGGGGGAGGAGGCCGCCGGCCTAGGGGGCGCGCCAAGGGGGGGAGTCCTACTCCCACCGGGAGTAGGACTCCCCTTTTCCAAGTAGGAGTAGGAGAGAAAGGGGAAAGAGGATGAAGAGGGGAAGGAAGGGGGCGCGCCGCCCCCCTTCCCTTGTCCTATTCAGACTAGGAGGGGGAGGGGCGTGCGGCCCCCTCCTGGCTCCTTCCTCTTCTCCCTCTTGGCCCATGTAGGCCCATTAACCCCTCGGGGGGTTTCGGTAACCTCCCGGTACTCCGGTGAAATGCCGATTTCACCCGGAACCATTCCGATGTCCAAACATATGCTTCCAATATATCAATCTTTATGTCTCGACCATTCCGAGACTCCTCGTCATGTCCGTGATCACATCCGGGACTCCGAACAAACTTTGGTACATCAAAACTTATAAATTCATAATAAAACTGTCATCGAAACGTTAAGCGTGCGGACCCTACGGGTTCGAGAACTATGTAGACATGACCTAGAACCATTCTCGGTCAATAACCAATAGCGGGACCTGGATGCCCATATTGGTTCCTACATATTCTACGAAGATCTTTATCTGTCAAACCGCATAACAACATACGTTGTTCCCTTTGTCATCGGTATGTTACTTGCCCGAGATTCGATCGTCGGTATCCAATACCTAGTTCAATCTCGTTACCGGCAAGTCTCTTTATTCGTTCTGTAATACGTCATCTCACAACTAACTCATTAGTTATAATGCTTGCAAGGCTTAAGTGATGAGTATTACCGAGAGGGCCCAGAGATACCTCTCCGACAATCGGAGTGACAAAACCTAATCTCGAAATACGCCAACTCAACATGTACCTTCGGAGACACCTGTAGTACTCCTTTATAATCACCCAGTTACGTTGTGACGTTTGGTAGTACCCAAAGTGTTCCTCCGGTAAACGGGAGTTGCATAATTCTCATAGTTACAGGAATATGTATAAGTCATGAAGAAAGCAATAGCAGAATACTAAACGATCATGTGCTAAGCTAACGGGATGGGTCATGTCAATCACATCATTCTCCTAATGATGTGATCCCATTAATCAGATGACAACACATGTCTATGGTTAGGAAACATAACCATCTTTGATTAATGAGCTAGTCAGGTAGAGGCATACTAGTGACTATATGTTTGTCTATGTATTCACACATGTATCATGTTTCTGGTTAATATAATTCTAGCATGAATAATAAACATTTATCATGATATGAGGAAATAAATAATAACTTTATTATTGCCTCTAGGGCATATTTCCTTCACTACCCTAGGTACATGACTTCATCAGCCGCCGCAGTCGGGACTTGCTCGCCGCCGCCCAGACTCTCCCTGGCCGCCGCTGCCTCAAATCTCGCCGTCGTCTGGACTCGGCTACACTTCTCCGTCTGTCTGCCTTCACCACTATGGGTAACATACTCAGGGAGCCATCGTCGCTCCTGCTGCTTCCTCTGGATTGTCCTTGTTTGCAATGCCCCACCTATGTATGTTTCCCCAATCTAATCTATTTGCTTTCCTGTCTTTTCTCCTCTGGGTCTGTAGTTGTAGTAGCAAGATCAGGGGCTGGGCGTGGACAGCTCTGGCCACGATATAAAAAAGTTGATGCTGGTGAGAGCCAAATTAGATAAGATCCACCACTCGCCTCACCACGATCAGGGGCAATTACTACATCTCTAATACTGGTTGGAAATTGTGAGTTTTAGATTTATTAAATCTGGTTGTGTGTTGGTCCCTGTTGTGATTTGAGGAGAAGGTTGTGGTACGGGCGTTGTACAGGCAGTAGGCACAAACGGGAGATGCTGAATGTGGCGTTTTACTGACACTGATTTTTTTTCTAGATAATGACGGGCACTGTACAGGCAGTGGGCAGAAAATGTGATTTGATCTGTTATAGACTGTACTCCATATGAACATGAGTCGTTAGCTATCTAAAAAACAGATAAAAAAGTGTGCACTCATTTATATGTTTAGTTATATAAGATAAATCGAGATCCCTCTCCCCACTCTTCGTCAGGGCTTTGTTTCCCCTTTCCGTATTACATTTCAGATGTGACTTTTGCCATGGTGCTCCCCTTCTTATACTGTTATTTATTGTACTTTTTGTGCGATTTTCTATATCATTACTAACATTGATAGACACGATGGAACGACCATGATCACCCTACCTTGTTGCTTCATCTTGCAGTATAAAGAATTTCTAGGCATCATTTTTCTTCTTCTTACATTAGTATTTTGAATAAACACCCCCTTGATTCATAAGATATTTAGATGAATGGATGTTATAGTAGTATGGTCCTTTCATTTCTAGAGTTATTGTTTTGTTGCATTATTTTTAGAATAAATAGCTCTTACATTTTATTGGGTTTCTTACCAAATGGATCCTCCTAAAGTATATGCTTGTGTTATTCGGAACCTCTACAGTGGGTTGTCAAGAGCATAGGGCATTGCTGCATCTTATCTGTCTGTCTACAAATTTATCCCAATACTACCCTTCTGATGCATCTTTAATTTAGTTCAGTTTAGTCCTCACATATGTTCATCTTCATGTAATCAGATTGATGAGAGACTGATGTTGCTGTGATGATAAGTGCCTGTGATTTCTGTACTTTGCACTGAACCGACTGAAGCCGACATTGATTCTTGGTAAGAATAATGTGCGCTCAACTTTGCATAGTTTTATATAGTTAAGTTTGTAATGTATATGACCAAATGCGGCCACATGGCTCACCAAATAGTATTTGCAGTGTCTTGGATTGTTATTTATACAAAATTTTCATTTGTATTGATTTGAACAAAAAGGTCACTGCATTTGGTTTCGTATATGTAGTACTTCCACTAATCTTTTTTCCTATACAAATAAAGGTTGCAAGAATTGGGAGTATCTAAAGCACCAACGGTTGAAGGAGCTCATCCGCCCACCGAGAGCATTGCAGCTTTCCACATGCCATTGATTAATCCATCTGCTTTAGTTGCATCAGATACTCCATCCTTTAATTGTTCTTTAATTGCATTGCTGATGTCACTTACATATATGTAACTAAGTGAAAATAGGGCTTTGTAAGGATGTCACACTATTATTAGTTTCACATAGTGTGACATGTTTCATTGAGAAGCTTTGTCAAGATTAGTATAGTGATTACTTTCATGGAATGCCATTTGTTTTCACCTTTCGTGTAGGATCACCTATTGGCACATTCATGGTCATGAAATGCTTATGTTGTAGATTTTTCATCCAATTTATGAGATGCTAGAAAAAACTTGGTAGATATGGAACTAAGAAGTTGGTCAATATGACCTGAAAAATATACAAGATGATAGCTATCTATTTGTAAAATTACTATCACTCTATTGGAAAAATAGACGGGCGCTGCAACGCGCGCCAATCATTATCTAGTGAGTTATGACAGGTGGGTGAGACAAGGAAATGATGGTGGAGATGAGAGGCAGTTCGCTGGAACAGAGTTATCATGTACGAACGCTGCTCGCTCATTCCGTGTGAAGCAAAGCTGCCTTCATTAATTCCCGTGTGAACGTCCAAGGCAAATGCTGTCAGCTGGTTATAAACCGGAGTAGTGCTACTGCATGACTTGATCAAAACACAAGGCACGTCAACGGAGGAGGGAGGACAAGATGGAACGTGTCAAGGGGTTCCCTAGCCGCTGCCTCAAGATGCTAGCCCGATGGCTCTGCCCGGGGGCTGACGACGATCACGCCGTCATAGCCCAGAGGCTCGGCATGTTGCCCGAATCCGAGGTCGATCACGCCGATGACCTAGCCCAATGGGTCGAGCACGAGCGCGACGCCATAACCCAGTGGGAGGAGGCCCACCGCGCCGCCGCCCGCGACAGCCTGCAGGCCTTCACCCTCCGCCTGAACAAGCGCCTCGCCGCCGGCACCGACAGGAGCGGCAACCTGGTCTTCTCGCCGCTGTGCCTCTACGCGGCGCTCTCGCTGTGGGCCACCGGCGCGCGCAAGCGTACCCTCGACGAGCTGCTCCGCGTCCTTGGAGTGCCTTCGCGGGACGTCCACACCTTCCACGTCTGCACGCTGGCCCGGCAGGCCCTCGCCGACCGGCCCCGGGCGGGCGGCCCGTGCGTCAGCTTCGGGTGCGGCGTGTGGCACGACACCACCGTGCCCCTCCGCCCCGCCTACCGCGACGTCGCCACCGAGTGGTACGAGTCCGTCATCCGCCCCGTTAACTTCCACCAACAGGCAGTGAATAGCGGCCGGACCCCGGAAGTGATCGATATGTCGTGTGCATTCGGTTTTTTTTACTCGGTTCGATTTCTACGGTTTTTATACTTTGGATTATACGGTTTCATACATAGATATGGTTCGGATTCAGTAATAGCCCTTCACTTTCAGTTTGGTTTCGGTAATGACCAAATTAACCAAGGTTGACATGAATTTTTTAGCAAACAGATAACGTTTTCATGTGTAAATACTTGATATATATAATAATGAGAAAAGAAACAATTTAAAAAGGATAAAGAAGAGACATTGGATAGGTACTCAGGCTAATTACGTAAACTGAAGCACTGAATGGGCTAGAAAGTATTATACTATAGCACCGCATTACGCTTTTGAACACAACAAACCTCAGTTTCGGTTAATTCGGTTTAACTAAATGGTTTTTGTTTTCTAATGAAAAAAACCGAAACGCAAATGGTTTTCATATCTCAAAGCTGAAACCGAAACCTGAAAAAGCCAAAAAGTCGATTTGGTTAGATTTTTTGTTTGGTTTTCGGTTCGGTTTTGCACACTCTGAGATGTGTGCCATGTGTAGATATAAGATCTTTTTTAAAGCTCCTCTCGGCATTTTATTCATTCAGTGGCAACGAACCTGAGAGCAAATTGCAGCTTAGAAAACCAGACATTATATTAGAGTAATTTACAACACTCTCTAGTTGAAGAGCTGCTTTAGCACAACAATGCGCAACGGAATTAATAGTACGGCTATTATGATTGATCTGTGGCATGTAGATATATGATGATTATCGTTATGTACGTGCAGCCGGAGGAGGCAAAGGAGCAGATCAACGCATGGGTGGCGGCGTTGACGAACGACTTCATCCCCACCCTGATTGGCCATCACGTGTTGTCCCACCTCACCGAACTGGTGCTCGTCAACGCCATCTACTTCAAGGCCAAGTGGAACAAGCCATTCGACGAGGAACGCCATCTGTTTCACCGCCTTGACAACACCGCCATCGACACACCCTTCATGCGTGGCTTCGGTAGGCAAAGAATCGCGTGGCACAATGGCTTCAAGGTGCTCCAGCTGCGCTACGAGCAAGGTTGCCCCTTGCCCGCGCAGTCGCAGCCACAACCGATCTACTCAATGTGTGTCTTCCTCCCCGACGCGCGTGATGGGTTGTGTTGGTTGGCCAACCAGATCGCCTGTGACCCAGACTTTTTGCGCAAGCACCTGCCGAGGAGCGACGTCGAGGTCGACGACTTCCGGCTGCCTACATTCAAGGTCAGCTTTGACATGACTATGAACGACATTCTCCACGACATGGGGCTCAAGGAGGCTTTAGAGCCAGGGAAGGCCGACCTATCTGATGTGGTCGAGGACGGGACGGGGGGAAGGAGGAGGCTGTCCCTACAAGAAGTGATCCACCGAGCCGTCATCGAGGTGAACGAGGAAGGCACCGAGGCTGCGGCTGCCACTATGGTGATTACGTGTAGCACTACTAGTGCCCTACCTCCGCCGTCGCGGCGTGTGGCCTTCGTTGCTGACCATCCTTTTGCCTTCTTTGTCATCGAGGAGGTGTCAGGTGCGATCATGTTCGCGGGCACGTTGTTGACCCCACTATCAATTGAGGAGGAGGGAGGACCGAACATACATGCCAGGGTCGGACGCACGTTCAGGCAAGGGGGGGGGGGGGGGGGAGGACCCTACTCAATTTTTGAGCCTCCCTTTATATGGCCAGTACTAGCCCAGCAAGGCCCCCAGTCGGCCCAGGTCTGGTGCCCCCACTCCCTTGCTAAAGCCCAGGAAAGATAAACGCAAGGAAGGCAGGCCTGGCGTGCGTGCAGGAGCGATCCCCGATTTTCACTGCTCCAGCGATTAAATTGGAAGGCGAGGCGGCACAGCTGCATCGATTCTTGCTGGAAATTAATTATCTATATCTATACTTCTATACTATTATTAAAAGAGCAAACGTAAACTCCCCTAAAGCCACACAACAAACTGTACACAGGATAATTAGGACCCTTTGATTGAATCAATTTAAACGCATCCTACTGCTTATATTACGCGAATAGCCTGCCGCATAGATCAACGGCTCAGATCGAATGTTTTGCCAGGCAGACGCCGTCTGCCAACCGTCGCCCTCCGCATCCCTCAATCTCTGCGGCCCCGCCCACGACGCCCTAATTCACGCAACGATTCCACGATGATTATCCCGCTAATTTCTCTGCTCCAGATCCATCGTCTTCCCGCTCGCTCTGCCTCTGCAGTCCCCTCCGCCCTGCCCTACCGCCACCGCACGCCCGTGCCGCCCTCACGCATGCCCCGCGCTCCCGCCGTCATCCTACAGGCCCAGGCTACCTCCATAATGGATCCCCAGGCGGGGGGGCCTATCCTCCGGCATCGGAGGGGACGTCGGCCTGAAGAACGAGGAGTCATTGGAGTCGTCTTCGAGGGAGGGAGGGGGGCGTGAGGAGGACGAGCAGCACGTGTAGCTGGTGGTCAACCAGGAGAACGCGCGCCTGTCGCTGCAGAGGAAGAAGCAGTGCACTGGCCGCCTCCGCCATGTGAGAGGCTCTTTCTTCCGGAGGCTAGGAGCTTGTCCAAGTCCAAGTCCTCAAGGAGAGGCGCACTACCCTCGCCGGGCTGCCCCACCCACCCCATGCACTCCTACACACCACTACTAGCCTGCTGTCACCCTCCGCCATGGGCATCAGCGCCTGCCGTGGTAGCTGCAGCAAGCATTTTCTGACCTCTTAAGTGTTTGTTATAATGCCTACAAGAAGTCAAGCAAAATATCATTTCAAGTTTGTACCGATGTTTATGATAGTTGGAGACTAGGGGTAAAATATATTTTCTTGCTGGCTAATGATTGTTTCAGTTTATTATGTGGGAATTTTGTTATAGCAAAAGCTGAATAGGTCTTCGTCGGCTGCCCGTCATCTCCGGCCGCCAATCCGCTTCATGGGTACGTTTGCTACAAGTTATTAATTTGAATCAGCCCCGTTCATGTCTTTGTTGGGTCGAGTGCCCTTTTTCATTGGAATTTATTTTGTGATGAAACGATTTGGCCACATCCTAACAGAACATAAAAAACTGATGAATCGATCTGGCCACATCATTTTACACTTATTGTTTGATCTAGGTAATTTGTTTGCAATTTGCTATGCAAATCAATCTAGCTGATTTTTAGAGTTAATTACAATAAGTGAAATATAACCTCACGAGGTATCTTCACTAATTTTAGAGTTGATTTTTTGATCCAAATAGATTTAGTTCCTGTATTTGTGAATAGCGTAGGTCTGAAGTGCTTTCAGCCATAGTAACATGCACATACAAGTGCTTGGAAGCATGCATGTTGATTGATTTCTGGGAGACTAGCATGCACGAAGAAGCAAGCTAGATAAGCTTTCGGCCGTAGCTCATAAATATATTCTAACAAATTTCTTCTCAGTTGAATTATTTTGTCCTACCGTAGATGCCTAATCATCAGAACCCTGAGCAACATGGTCGGAACTATGAGCAAGTAGGCCATCGTTTACAATCTCAACGATTCAGTGATGTTGAAGCTAATCATTCAACTTCACTGCCTTCTCAACATATAGGTATTGCACCAATTTCAAATTTTAAGTTAGTTCGGTTGATAATTTGGTACTGCATACAGTCGCATAATGACTAAGTATTGCTAATTTTCACAACAAATCGAAGTTAGGTTCTTATGTTCTCCGAGAAGCATAGTATATGGCCTTTGGGCATGGGTAGATTTTAAAACATGTCATGGTGATGAAAATGTCTTCTTACAAAATGAATTTGTAATGAGAAATTATGTTCTATTTTTTTCTAGCTATGCAATTACTGAAGATGGGCTAAGAGTTGTGCCTTTTTAATCACTATGAATTTACATAGCAAAGAATCTGTAATGAGAAGTTATGTTTAATGCATGCAATGAACTTATTTTTACAAACGTACATGTCTCCCAGATGGCACATATTTTATATGACATCTGTCATCTGATTCTTCATGGTTGCTTGCAGATAGAAAATCAGGAGGCCTGTTCTTTGTCAAGATCGAGAGGGTATTGCCCGTTTAAAGACGTCTCAATTGGTAAGGTTCTACAATCACTCAGGTTTTAGCCAAGCCAAATAAAGACAGATCCCTCTAGATTGATCTCCATTCATGTCAATCCATTTATTATTGTATCTTTTTAGGGAATGTTTCTCATCTGCTTTTAATGTGATTCTTTTTATTTATTTTCTGATTTCTGTGCATGTTATGCGCCAACTTCAACAGTTCTGTTTGGCTAATATAAAATAGGGACCTTTGCTACATAATAATACAAAGAGTTTACTCAAGGATGTTTATCAACTAGCAAGGTACTCTTTTTACAAGCTGAAAACTTTCTGAAAAAGATTCATGGCAGTTGTATCTTATGAGACAAAATATTTATGTTTGCAGTTTCAAATACTGAATAATGTTCAGAATACATATCACATGTCAAACCAAGTTGTTGTAGAGCTTTAGTTTTTGAAAATAGACAATGCCTATATGGGCAGCAAAGCTTGATGTTGTATTTTCCACTTACAGACTTACTCTACCTTCTACCACAAACCACTGAACTTTTGCCTCCAGTGCAATTAATTATACATACTGCACATGCTTCAGATTTGCAATGCCCTTTCTGCTGCATATACAATACTATTGAAGCATTTGACTGCTCAGACCGATATGTTTCAGTCTCTTTCCTCTTGATCTGAAGAGTAGCTACCATACAACTGCTATATTGTTGATAGTACAAATAGTGTAAAATAAACTTCGACGTTCCACTTTCTAATAACACATTCTAAATTAGGCAGACTCAGCAAGTAAAGAAAATGTCAGGGCGAGATGATATGGCTACAAAGCTGAGGGAACGTTTTCTTGAGCCCGAGACATTGTGATGGGGAGCTTGTAGTTAAGAACAATTTTTTTGTGTTATTCTTAGCCAATAGATCTGTTAATTATGGATGCACAAGATTGCCCATGTCAAAAAATATCCGAGTTTCGTATATTGTGTCAAACGTGAGCCTTTCATGTGGTCAGCTTGGATAACACATGGTTTACGTCATTTTTGTATCTTCGGGTACTACACTAACAAATGATCATATATTTTTCTCATGCAAGTATATCAAAACACATTAACCAACTTTTCGTATAATTTTTTTATGCATAATGATTGCTCCAATTATGATTCTTTGATGTTGGTTAGATGCATCCGATGTGAAAATCTACAAATGCATCCAAAATACACAATTTGAATTTTGAATTCTAATGAGCGTGCATTGCACGTGCATGCTTACTAGTACAAACCAAACGAACCGTCGGCTCGACCGCTGCCTGCTGCCACGATCTCCCTCCGTTGCTCCGCAGAGTCCGCCGTGCGCCGCCGCCGGCGGCCGGCCTGCCTACGTAGGTCACGGGAGGCTGGTCACTCCCTTGCTCATCAACCTCATCCCTCATCCTCAACTGGCGAACTCTAAAACTAGGTTTGTTCTTTTTGAGCTGATCCATTCGTGAAAGGAATTTTTTTCTTTTTTGGATTTCTGGTTTTGATTCTTGTCAAATCAAATGCAAAAATTCTGTTTGTGCTAGTATAGAACTGCTAATCTTATGAGCCATGTACTTTTTCTTATCAAATTTGATAGGATTAAAATGTGACACACTACAGCAGAGTAGCTAGTATAGAACTGCTAGGTCATTTTCTAGGATTTGAGAATACAGTGCTAGTACTTGTGTGCAGACGTGCAGTGTGCTAGCCCTCTAGTAGCATGCTTTTTTTTAACACAGTAGCATGCTTTGTTATAATCAAATTTTCTACGAAATTCAATCTGGGAAGCCATTCTGTTGAGACTGGATTTTCTACTCTCGGATGTACTAATACAGAACTAGTACTGGCGTGCTAGTCTGCTGATACTAGCATACTTTTATCTAAACTCTTTACAGTTAGTATTTCAATGGTTTGGCAGGGAAGAAGATAATGGATAAGTTTGGTAAAGAAATAAAGAGATGGTAACGCCACCACTCGTTGCCATTGTCACTGTTGAGAAATGTTTTTCAGCTATGAGGATTGTGAAAAATGCTTCGTGTAATAAAATTGGTGATTGTTATTTGAGTCGCAGCCTAATTTGCCTCGTCGAAAAGGAATTACTAGATACAATTACTAATGAAGTGATTGTTGATCGTTTCCATAAAATGAAAGATCATCATGTGGAACATGGCTTTTATAACACACCTGGCCCAGCTAGATGGATTCGGGGAACACAACTCTCACATGCTCTTGATTGAGACTGAAATTGGCCAACCTTCGTTGGTCGGAACTAGAGTTGAAGAAACACATACGCCCCATCCATTCCGTAGAACAGAGCCTCTGAGACAAATCTGCAAAAAAAAAATCTGGAGAACCAGATCTGGGACACGTGCTTCCAAACGTTGTAAAAAGGCACCATCAGAGGAGGAGACATGAAGGACTTGTTCCGTGCCAACGACAACTCCATCACCTCACTGCTAACAATTGGGGACAAAAACACAACTAAAAACCTTAGGCCAACTCCAACTCTAGACCCAAATTGTCCGACTTTGTCCGTTTGGAGCCAAACATGGCCCAACGGAGTACCCAAACGATTAAAGTTGTCCGCAATGTCCGGTTTTATCCGGCCCGACCCTAAACCTGGACCAAATTTGGGCCACAAATGCGTCTAGACGGACAAAAACTAATGCTTTCCTCGTTCGTTCGTGTCCGCCACTGGCACGTATATCAGCGACCCACTCTCTCACCCTCGTCATGCAGCAGTGCTATGTCTTGAGCTTGCGTTGGTTTTTCTTAAAGAGGAAAGGGTGATGCAGCAATAGTAGCGTAAGTATTTCCCTCAGTTTTTTAGAACCAAGGTATCAATCCAGTAGGAGGCTCCTCAAAAGTCCCACGCACTTACACAAACAAACAAGAACTCGCAACCAACGCAATAAAGGGGTTGTCAATCCCTTCACGGCCACTTGCAAAAGTGAGATCTGATAGAGATAAAATGATAAGATAAATATATTTTTGGTATTTTATGATATAGATTGGAAAATAAAGATGCAAATAAAAGTAGATTGAAAGCTTTATGTTATAAGAGATAGACCCGGGGGCCATAGGTTTCACTAGTGGCTTCTCTCAAGCACTTCTCCCATTGCAAGAAAGATCAATCTAGTAGGTCAAACTAAACTGATAATTCGAAGAGACTTGCAAAGATAACTTAATCACACATAAAAGAATTCAGAGAAGATTCAAATTTTCTAATAGATAAACTTGATCATAAACCCACAGTTCATCGGATCTCGACAAACACACCGCAAAAAGAGTTACATCGAATAGATCTCCAAGAAGATCGAGGAGAGCATTGTATTGAGATTCAAAGAGAGAGAAGAAGCCATCTAGCTAATAACTATAGACCCGAAGGTCTGTGGTAAACTACTCACGACTCAGCGGAGAGGCCTTGGCGATGATGTAGAGGCCCTCCGTGGTTGATTCCCCCTCCGGCGGAGCGCCGGTGAAGTCTCCAAGATGGGATCTCGCGGATACAGAAGGTTACGGCGGTGGAACTAGTTTTTCGTGGTCGCTTCTGATGTTTTCGGGGTACATGGGTATATGTAGGAGGAAGAAGTAGGTCGGTGGATGCTCGAGGGCCCCACGAGGGCGGGGGGCATATCCTCGTGGCCGCCTCGCTTGTTTCTTGACTTCCACTCCAAGTCCTCTGGATCACGTTTGTTCCAAAAATCACGTTCTCAAAGGTTTCATTCCATTTGGACTCCGTTTGATATTCTCTTTCTTCGAAACACTAAATAGGCAAAAAAAATAGCAATTCGGGCTAGGCCTCCGGTTAGTAGGTTAGTCCCAAAAATGATATAAAAGTGTAGAGTAAAGCCCATAAACATCCAAAACGGGTAATATAATAGCATGGAACAATCAAAAATTATAGATACGTTGGAGACGTATCAAGCAGCAGCGCTCCGAGCTCCCCGCGCCCTCCACCCACCAGCCGTGCCGCCACCGTCCTCCTTCTCCCTCCTTCGCCCGCCCGGCTTCATGCAGAGTTGATTCCCGCCGATGGCACTCCCTGGGTACAAGTTATAGCACGCCTTCACCATCTGGCCCAGGCACTTCCCCCAGAAGAAGCCTGAGGGGCATTGTGCGAAGGCAACGAGCACGCGGAGCGCGGCAAGCTCGAGGCCATCATCGACGAGGCCGCCGCAGGAGAGGACCGTGGCAAAAAGAGCCTGGAGACCAACGAGGGGTCAGCAGGGACGACATCACCAAGGAGGCAGAGGGAGAGGAGGATGGCGACGCACTCGAGGGCGGGCTCGGCGACCTTGGGGAGCCGGGATCGAGCGCGAGGGGGAGCGCTTGGAGCTCGGCCTTGGCGAAGGGGCCGAGGAGGCCGGGGATAGGCGAGGCGAAATGGCTCGGGTGCGCCGGGCCTCCCGAGCAGCAACACCTCAAGGAGCGTCTGCAAGTCGCTGAGCTGGCGCATCCGCCACACCGTAGTGCATGAGTGCCATGACCAGGAGTAGTAAACTAAACTCATGGCCGTCCGCGCGGGTGGCCTTGTGGGTTGTGCAGCTGCTGCAAGGCGGGGCGGGCAGCAGGGCGATCTGCATGGGCAGAGCATGTCGTTTGGGGTCCGCCCCCCTCCTGCGCATTGGGCGCAGATGCTCCCAGCGACTGTCCGTCCCTCGGACGCTGCCCCAATCGCACCCCAAACAAACAAAAACGGACATTCATTTGGCGTTGACGATAGAGTTGGCCTCACCAGTTCGAAACAACATGATCCCACCCCTTCAATTCGCCAATGCGGCCAGGGGAGGGAGAGGGCATGCATCGACGATGGTGGTCTCGCTTTCATGCTCCAACTCCGGCCATGTCGACATGTGGGCCGTCGGGCCTGAATAGGGCTCTTATCCGGCGAGGTGATAGTCGGTTGTGGTGTGCTCTGCCATCGTATTCGTACTTGTGGTGACCATTCCATCTTGCAGTGGTGGATTCACTGCGGATTGTGGTGGCCACCGGAAGGTCTTTGTGAGCGTTCCTTTCTCTAGGTCCGGTGTTGACGTCGGCAAGGAGATGCCAACTATGGATGATGGCTTGACGCAGTGGGATGCTTGTACAACGGCGGTGGTTGCACATCGCATGTAGTTGAGTACCTGGTCTCGAGCTCTAGGGAAATAACCTAGGCCTGACTCGACTTAGCTATACCTGGCAACGGCGATATTTTACGTCGTTACCTTGTTGAAGGCATGGCTCGTTGTTTCTTCAGAGTGAAAACCTATATTATGCCTTGGGTGGTTGTACTCGGTGACGGTGGCGCTAGAGCATTGCTCCCCTCCTAGCGCTACAAAACTGAAGTTTTTTGGTGATGATCCACTCGTGTCACGTAAAACAAATTTTTGTCATCGAAAATGGTCTGCTGATGGATTTTGGCCGTTGCCCCCCACAGTCACCGAAGCACCGTCACGAAAAATAAAATATTGAAGGTATGTCACATCCCTAGTCCTGGTATGCACTAGGCTAGCCCTTTATGTGTGCATCATGTTTAAATTTTCAAATGAACTTGAAATGGGGATTGTTCAAACCCTAGCACCAGATCAAATCAAATAGGTTCACCCTAAAATAATCTTCAATGAACCCAAAATGCCTTTGGAAATGTTCATGATTTTTTATGAAGGTGAAAACCTCTGCCAAAAATGATGAGCATATTTCTTGGCCATTTATGGATTTTTGAATTAACTCATATTTTATTTGAATTGGGGCATTTAAATTCTATAAATATTTTAAATGCTCTAATAATTCCGAAAATGGTCGAGGGCTGTTGGGAATAATCCAGTATGTGCCCACAATTTATTTCAGGATTCTATAAAGTGATTTAGTATTTTACTAAATCCAAAAAAACAAAGACAGAAAATAGAAAACATTAATAAAAGGAGAGAGAGAGAAAGGTTTACCTGGACTTACCTGCAGCCCACCTAGCGCCCCACCTGGCCCAACACTGTGGCTGAGGCCAGCCCAACTCCCCACCGTCTTCAACCTCTGCCAGTAGGCAGAGGCGTGTCGACGCGCGCGCGCCCGAGCTCCACCTCCTGCTTCCACCTCCTGCTTCCCCCTCGCCCTGTTCTCGTGCCTGGGAAACGGCCAGCACAACCCCTCGGCCGCTCCCTTGCCTCCCTGCTCTCTCCCTCTCACTCCCCTGCTCTTTTCCCCTCATGGCCGAAGCCGCCATGGCCACTCCGCTGAGAAACACCGCGGCCAGCCACTCCCTCTCTCCCTCTCCGCGTTCCGAGATCCGTATCGTCTCCAGCTTCATCCTCGCCGAGCCAAGCATCACCGGATGCCCTGCAATGCCGGCGCCATCATCTTCTTCTTCCTCGGGCACCGAAGGCCGTCACCGTCGAATTCTTCGCCGTCCGTCCTTCCCCGAGCCCGCTTTGACGGCCACTTCAACCGATGTGAGCTACGCCTCGATTACCCCTCTCAATTTCCTCGCTTGCACGTCGTAGCACCGCCCCGCGAGCACCCGAAGCCGCCGTCCGCCATTGCCGACGAGCTTGACGCTCTCGAGCTTCTCTGCTCAAACGCGTTGCACCTTCGTGCTCCTGGAGCACCGTAGTTTCTGCTCCGCTGCTCGTTTTGCTCGCCCACTTGCTCTAACCCCGCGTTCGCGTCACCACCGCACTTCGGCCGCTGCCTCGTTCGCCGCCGATGCTGCTACAGACCACCCCGCGACCTGCTGCTGCCTCCGCTGGATGCGCGGGATCACGGGCTCCCTCCTGGTGCCCTCAGCGCGCCCCAGCCGCTGCCCTAGCGACACTCCGGCGAGCCATCGCCGCTCGGTTGGTCGCCGATGGCTTAACTCCGGCCGTGCCGACGTGGCAGCATCATTAGCAGCTAATGGCGCCACTAATTGAACCCACACCCACTGACGTGCGGCCCCGCCCAGCTAACCAAGTTAGTTAGGGTTAATTTTAATTAGGTTCGTTAGTCTAATCACTAACACGCGGGACCCACTGGTCAGTTTGACCTGGGCTGCCCCGTTGACTCGCTTACGTCATGCTGATGTAGTGCTGATGCAGTAATTCATTTTTTGGAATTAGTTTAATTCTAAATAATTAGAAATTCCAGAAAATGTTTAAAACTTGTAAAAATCATAGAAATTCAACCGTAACTCCAAATGAAATAAATGATATATGAAAAATGATCAGAAAAATCCAATCTATCCATCTGTATCATTTTCATGCATGTTAGAACAACTTATAGCAGCTTTTTAGCACAAATCATATAAATGGCATTTAAATATCCACATGTGGAGTTTGAATTTGAATCTTTGATTCAAATCAACTTCATTTAACTTGTTGCTAGTTGCATTAGCTCAAACTACAACATATTGCCATGTCATGATCATGCATCATATTGTGCATTGCATTGATTGTGTTCTTCCTTGTTTGCCGGTATTTGTCCCCTCTTGGTAGACGATGTTCCAACGTTGTGATCGTTGACACTGATGAAGACTCAATGCTATCTTCAGATGTGCCAGGCAAGAAAACCCCCCTTGTTCATTCCGATACAATCCCACTCTCTCGCTCCTGCTCTATTTTACTGCATTAGGACAACAACGATACAACTGTTACTTGCTGCGGTAGTTGAACCTCTTTATCCTCTGCATGACCTGTCATTGCCACAGTAAATAGATGAAACCCACTAGCATGAGTAGGAGTTGTTTGAGCCCTGATGTGCCTACTCATTCATGCTTGTTTGTCATGCCTGCTACTGCTTAGAGTTGAGTCAGGTCTGATTCATCGGGGATGAATTGGAGGTGTGTGAACATGTCGTACTGTGTGTGAGCTAAGTATGTGAACACAATTTGGTAAAGGTAGCGGTGAGAGGCCATGTAGGAGTACATGGTGGGTTGTCTCATTGCAGCCGTCCTCAGGAACTGAGTTCTGTGTTTGTGATCCATGAACAACTACTACCACACATTGGGATCCTTAATTGACTCTCTCAACTTATTAATCAACATGATCTCCGTCCAGGAGTTGCAACTAGTTTCTGGTGTTTGTAGGTAGTGTTAGTAGTCTACCAAGTGGCACCCGGTACAGGTGGGCTTGGGACAGACTAGGCACAGTGGCCTGGTGTACCAAGTGGCACCCGGATGGTGGGCTTGGGAACCCTACACACATTGTTTGGGGCCGTGAGCGACACCCCGGCCGGATCTCCTTGCGGATGGAACCCGAATAGGCGATAAACCTGGATGAGAGACTTGTGTGGTTAGTCAGGTCGTGGCCGACACCCTCGCTGGGCTTCCGCTTGAAGGTTGCCGAGTACATGTCGTGTAAACGGCGGTAAATGGTGAGAGCGTGTGTGAAGAAGTACACCCCTACAGGGTTAACATTATCTATTCGAATAGCCGTGTCCGCGGTAAAGGACTTCTGGGTTGCCTGTACAGTTCATAGACAAGTGAAAGTTGATACTCTAAAATGCGCAAGATAAGCGTGCGTGCTATGGATGGCGTTCTCGTAGGGAGACGGGAGCGGATCCATAGTGGTGTATTGATATGGTGAGTATGTGGACTCGTGTGCGCCACCTCAAAAGAGTTACTTGCAGTCATAGTTTAGGATAGCCACCGAGTCAAAGCTAGCTTGCTGCAGTTAAACCCCACCACCCTTTGTTGATAATGATGCATATGTAGTTAGTTCTGATGTAAGTCTTGCTGGGTACATTTGTACTCACGTTTGCCTATTTTATGTTTTTGCAGAGACTTCCGTCTCACTAGTAGTTCCGTGTGGACTTCGACGTTTAGCTTGTTACCTCAGCTACGATCTTGTGCCCTCGGAGGATCTGGTAGTTAGTCAGACTTCTCAGCCTTTTTCATTTGTAGATGTCTGTACTCAGACATGTTAAGCTTCCGCTTGTGCTTTGACTTGTATGCTTTGAATGTTCGGTCGTGAGACCCATGCTTGTAATATCTCGCTCCTCGAAGCCTATTGAATAAAATACTTGAGTTGTAGAGTCATGTTGTGATGCCATGTTGTATTTGCACATATCGAGCATATTGTGTGTATGTTATTGAAATGCTTGGTATGTGTGGGATCTGACTATCTAGTTGTTTATCCTTAGTAGCCTCTCTTACCGAGAAATGTCTCCTAGTGCTTCCACTGAGCCATGGTAGCTTGCTACTACTCCGGAACACTTAGACTGGCCGGCATGTGTCCTTCTTCGTTCCTGTGTCTGTCCCTTCGGGGAAATGTCACGCGATGAATACCGGAGTCCTGTTAGCCCGCTACAGCCCGGTTCACCGGAGTCCTGCTAGCCTAGTGCTACAGCCTGGATTCACTCGCTGATGACCGACACGTTCGATGCTGGGTCATGGATGCATGTCCCTGTAAGTTTGTGCCACTTTGGGTTTACGACTAGCCATGTCAGCCCGGGCTCCTTATCATATGGATGCTAGCGACACTATCATATACGTGTGCCAAAAGGCGCAAACGGTCCCGGTCAAAGGTAAGGCGACACCCGTGGGGATACCGTGCGTGAGGCCGCAAAGTGATATGAGGTGTTACATGCTAGATCGATGTGGCATTGAGTCGGGGTCCTGACAAGGTACCACTTTTTCTCTCACCTAAGATCTTCGTGTCTTAGGTGACGAACCTATTTTTGTCACGAATCACCATTTTCGGTCGGTCGAAATAGTCTCCTATGATAGGCAAATTTGTCACCTAAGATCATTGTTTGTGATGATAATCCATTGCCATTAATCGGTTCATCGATTTGACCGGTCAAAGATTCCAACAATGGGCCCAACAGGTGCTAATGTGGCTGCTTCCATGTGGGTTCGACTGTGGTTTTATCACTGCCAGTGGCCGTCAGTAGTAACTAGGGCGTCATGTTTGACCGGTCAACAACTCTGACATATGGGCCTAGCCGATGCTGAAATTGCTGCTTACATGTGGGTCTAGACATGAGTGACATGGCTCCTTACATGTGGGTACATATGTTAGTGACGGCATGCCTAACCGTCATAGTTTTGTTGTCGAAGATATAATTATAAATTTCATGAGAGTGTTCGTTGAAACTGTAGTGAGGGTTTATGGAGAGTAGTATCTGCGCACCCAATGTCAAGGACACGACAAAGCTTCAAGTGATGCATGGAGCAAAAGACTGGCCTGGGATGCTACGAAGTGTTGACTGTATGGCTAGAGGTGGGAGAATTTCTCTGCAGCTTCACACGACCAGATCACCCGACATTGCAAGGATCTAACAATAATTTTGGAAGTTGTTGGCTCTGGAGATTTTTTGATTTATCACTGCTAGTTTGGGTTGGCTAGGTCTCACAAGCATCAATATCTTGCAGAGATCTCATCTATTTGCAAAGGCTAGCTTGTGGTACTTCTCCGCCTTGCAACTTCATGTTGAATGGTCATAAGTATGACCAAGGCTACTATCTAGCCGATGAAATCTATCCATCTTGGTCAACATCTATGAATTCAATTTCTAATCCCGAGAGCAGGAGATATACGCATTTCATGAAGGCACAAGAAGCTAAGAGGAAAGGCAATAAGAGGATATTTGGAGTGTTACAAGCAAGATTTTCCAATGTCCCGAGGCCTGCTTGTTTCTTGAACAAGGATGTCTTTGACTTTTTGTGTGATCCTACACAAGATGATCATAATGGATGATAGGTATATGCCAAACCTCGTTGACTATGAAGATACTAGCACAATTCTCACGCATTCTAGGCACATAATCCACATTCAAACCTTTTTTGAGGCGTACCAAAAGATTGAAGACCGGACCTCCCATCATCAGCTGGAGGAGTGTCACATTGAGCATCGTTGGCAGCTAGCTGGAAGAGGGTGTGTTTAATTTCTTTAGAAATCATTTATTTGTACTTAAATAGTTTATTTGACCAGATTATTTGTTGTGCCAGGATTAAAGCTTTGTTAACATTTGTTTAATTATTGAATTGTTTGGTCCAAAATGTTGTAAATGTGGTACTGAGAAAGAAAATAAAAACAAAAATATAGGAGGTTGCATTTTTTTTCGAAACGGAGGCAAAAGTTTTGCCTCATCCATTAATTAAGCAGAAGAGAGTTGCTCGGTTAATTACTGGAAAACCGGGCGAAAACCATCACAAACCGCTAAGCGGCACACATTGGATACCCCCCCCCCCTCACACACTCCAACAAGGGCATCATCGAGACAGTACTCGAGCGTCATCGTCATTACTTCTCCCCTGGTGGCCTCATCACCGAGCAAACGACTCCGACTTTGCCGTAGACGATCATTGACCCAACCCATACTGAAGAGGCCATAGGAGCTACATGAAGACCCATGCCAGAACTCAGCCACCTGCGGCAAGACAGCGCAACTCCAACTCTGATGAAGAACTACGAAGGAGAACTAGGCAAGGTTGGCGCCATGGAGGTTCACCGAACGGACCACCCATCACACGTCATCGTATACCATTGGGCCCCGCCACAGCAGCTTCGACTTCACTGCGACAAACAGCCGAGGCAATCCCACGGACACGTCGGAGAAGAGCCGACTACCTCAACCAGCGCCACATCTCCGACCTCGCTCACCCCCATCATTGTGGCCACAGAAGCCTCGACGCGAACCGACGCCATCCACAAGTCCCCCATGCCGATGTCCAGCTCCAAAGACGAAGCCCCCTAGAGGGAAAACGACACCAAGGCGCCGCCATCGTCCGATCACCCAGGATCAAGGGTTTCCCCCGGAGCTGCACCGTCGACTGGATCCATGCAAGAGGGGTGCGACAGCAAAGCAGCGATGCCCCCAAGAAGGTCAACGACAGCCGCAACCATCGCCATCACTAGTCACGGCACAAGGCCGAGACAGGGTTTTCACCCAAGCTCCCAGCACACCCTCGACCGCACATCAATCCGCACCGACGCCGACAAGCCCACCCATCACCACCACCACTTCGGGTTGCTTCATTAGGAGGTTGCATTATGGTAACTCGGTGTTTCCGCACAGCCTTCCCAGCGTACAAAGCATTATGTTATAGAGACTGCCAATATGGAGGCACCATAGTGGGGGTAACTTAGATAGTAACTTAACACATCCCAAGACAATTTTGCTTATGTGGCAAGTATTTAATGAGGAAAGAGGTGCTTGTGGTAACATAATATGTTACTGTAACATAGCGCTTCCTAAGGCAAAATGAGTCTATGAACTAATAAATGAAGGAATCTATGACACTACTAGTATGTTACTTTACACGAAAATTCTACATTTACGGAAAGAGTGCCACGGACTGATTTTACAGGGAGATGTGTCCTCTCCACCACAAATTCACCCCTCCTTGATTTTAGCTGACCCCACCCTTTGATTTTAACTGGGCCATGTCAGTCCGTAACTTCCTTTCCGTGCGAAATGGCCTGTAGATGTAGCAAAGCTCTTACTTTGCACTGTGAAGGTAGTAATTTAGATTAGTGGGTTACTAGTCGAAAATGCCTAGGAGCACCTGCGGGCTCACCACCCTGATATCTCTCCATTGAATTAGCATAGGGATTCGTGCCACTACATTAGACAACATGTATTCTTCAGTTTAGATTGACATATGTTTTCTTTTAGGAGAGGTATAGGGTTTGTATTCTTCCAAACTTTTAATGATCTCTGACTAAGAATAAATGTATGGAGATGTAGGTGGCTGACTGACATCTGACAGCGGCCCTACATGCATGCGGATTTTATTGAGCCATGCGTTTTGAATCATATAACACATCTAATATTTAGTTTCTACCAAGTTTTCAAACTGCAATATTATTTTTCATTTGACAATATCATTTGCAAGGTTATGTATTTGTTTCAGCTTTAAAACTGTAATATCGAACAAAAACATCAAGTTATGTGTCTTCTATAAAATTGAGAACCTCATCCTATGACAATTAAAATAGTGGATTTCATTATTATTAGAATTTTAAATAAAGAGAGAATTTCAATATTATAATTGCTGGGAAACTCATGGAATAAATTCCATGATATTAAGTATTCTTATTTTTATTTTAGTTAAACCCGAGAACTTCGTGATCATAATTCTAGACAAATTAATTATAGTAATTCCAAAACTTTTCCTTCTCTAAAAACTATGTTATTAGTCACCTCGTCTGGTTTATCAATGCAGCGTGGTCGCATTTAATCGTTCATCTTCTTGGCCCAGCAAAGATGAATTAACTAATTACATTGCATGCAACTGTTTTGTTTTTATTTATTGAGTCATGTCATACCTCTGAGCTCCAACAACAGCACATTGATTACCTAGTACTAATAACTACTCTGACATATTTGTGCAGACAAAGGACATCACATGAACCTTTCTTGCATGCAAACGCGTGACATTAACTGAGAATATTGACTTTTGCTGCACAATTCAGTATGCTAGCCCACCACGCTGCACAAATATACCATTAAGTGTCAACTATATTAAATGTCAAAGGACATGTACGCACTGCTAACCTATACAACTTCGTCGTGTATTCACGCGTAAAAAATCAGTTCGGCTAAAGTAACGCGAATCCTGAAGGGGCAGACAACAGGCCGTGATTTCGGAGGGCGACGCGTGCTCTTAATCCACCTCGGTTACTACGCGAATGACTTATACACCGAGACGGAGGTAGTAAGTTACTTTACCTGGACGGAGGGAGTATAAGTTATTCCCCTAGAAACAGTATGCACAATAGTCATGAGTTATGACAGGTGGGTGAGACAAGAAATGATGATGGGGACTGGAGAGGGTGGTAGACAGTTGGGACAGAGCTGTCTTGTGCGAACGCTAGCTGCTTGCTCCTCCCGTTTGAAGCAAGCTGCCTTCATCAATTCATCCCCGTGTGACCAAGCTGCCTGCATTCATCCCCGTGTGAACGTCCAAGGCAAACTCGCTCTGGTGTCACGCTACAAAGTGTGTAGTGTGTACTACTTGCAGTGCTGCATGGTGACGCCAAGCCAACGCGCCAACGTAGCAACAAGATGAAGTCTGTGATGGAATTCGCCCTCCGCTGCTCCAAGATGCTAGCCCGATGGCTCTGCCCGGGGGCCGACGACGATCACGCCGCCATAGCCCGGAGGTTCGGCATGCTGCCCGACGACACCATACCCCTATGGCTCGATCACGACGAGACCCTAGCCCTATTGACCGGGCCACAGAAGGCCACGATAGCCCGGGCCGAGGCCGACCGCGCCGAAGCCCGCGGCAGCCTGTGTTAGCCCAGAATTACTCGCTAGCAATCGAGTACACTGATAGATGACCGGCGGATGAGCACAGACACGTACTACTCACACACTCACTAGTGTATCACACACACACGTAGTAGCAGTAGTAGTAGTACACATCACTTGAGGCTTGGAGCACACACGGTGATACTAGAAGGAGGAAATGCCTTGTATTGAATCTGAATGGCCTTAGTTACAACCGGCCGGGATACATCTCCTTTCATAGGTGTTTGAACCGACCTAAACTAGAAAATATCAACTGATACATGCACCTGCACACATCTAGCTGTCCCTAGACCTAGAGACTACTACACAGTTGTTGCTGGTACAACGTACTAGACCAAAAGCTAGTACTACACAAGTAAGTCACGGCTGCTCTTTTTGCTTAGCTACTAAGCTACGGCAACTGAAGTAACTTCTCTCCTCTTTTACTGCTGCCGCTGGTGCTGCATGCTGCCGACATGCCCAATACTTCCTAGCAAAGTATTTGCTGCTGCTGCCGCTGCATGCATGCTGTTGCTGCCGCCTAGCAAAGTATTTGCTGCTGCTGCCGCTGCATGCATGCTGTTGCTGCCGCTGTAGCCACGCATGCATCTAGCCATGCATGCATCGGAGACAGGGTTGGGCCCACAGCCTGCAGCCGTTCGCGCTCCGCCTGAACAAGCGCCTCGCCGACGACCACGCCGGCAGGAGCGGCAACCTCGCCTTCTCGCCGCTGTCCGTCTACGTGGCGCTCTCGACGGCGGCTGCCGGCGCGCGCCAGCGGACCCTGGACGAGCTGCTCGGCGCCCTCGGCGCGCCATCGCGGCACGACCTCACCTGGTACGTCTGCACGCTGGCCGAGCAGGCCCTCGCCGACCGGTCTCGCACGGGTGGCCCGCGCGTCAGCTTCGCGTGCGGCGTGTGGCACGACACATCCATGCGCCTCCGCACACGCTACCGCGTCGCCACCGAGTGGGACTACAAGGCCGTCATCCGCGCCGTGAGCTTCCACCAAGTGGTTGAGGAACAGATCAACGCATGGGCGGCGGCGTTGACAAACGGCCTCATCCCCTCCATCGTCGGCGGAGAGGCTTCGTCCCACCCCACCGACCTGGTGCTCGTCAACGCCATGTACTTCAGGGGCAAGTGGAACAAGACATTCTTCGACAAGGCACGCCATCTGTTTCACCGCCTCGACCGCACCGCCGTCGACGCGCCCTTCATGCGAGGCTTCGGCGCACAAACAATCGCGTGCCATGACGGCTTCAAGGTGCTCCAGCTGTTTTACAAGCAAGGCACAAAGCACCGGCTTCAAGGAGGCTGCCCCTTGCCCGCCCTGCTGCAGCCGCCGCCGATCTACTCCATGTGCGTCTTCCTTCCTGACGCGCCGGACGGGCTGTGGCGGCTCATCGACATGATCGCTTGCGACCCTGAATTTCTGCGCAAGCACCTGCCTAGGAGCGACGTCGAGGTCGGCGAGTTCCGGCTGCCTAAGTTCAAGGTCAGCTTCGGCATGACGATGAACGGCATTCTCCGGGGCATGGGGCTCAAGGAGGCTTTTGAGCCGGGGAAGGCCGATCTGTCCGACATGACGGAGGACGGCCCAAGAGAAAGCAGGAGGCTGGAGCAGGTGGTCCACAGGGCCATCATTGAGGTGAACGAGGAAGGCACCGACGCCACGGCTGACACCATGATGAACACTTGCCTGTGTAGTCAAGACGCAGCTCCGCCACCTCCTCCGCCACCGCTGCGTGTGGACTTCGTCGCCGACCATCCTTTTGCCTTCTTCGTCATCGAGGAGGTGTCTGGTGCCATGCTGTTTGCGGGTCATGTTCTTGACCCCACGATCAAATGACGCGCGCGGGGGAGGACAGAACGTGCATGCATATGCTTGGATTCATGTATGCACCTAGTGGCGAGCTTTATTTTTGTTTCTTTTGATCATGTAAGTCATAGTTCTAATGAGGTGGCTCATTTGCGTATGTTTGTTCACTAGAGTCTAGAGATATAGAGAGTTCAGTGCTGAGACTCATTTATTAGACTGAGAAAAACACTAGTTCTAAAATGTTCAGAGATAGAGAGGTTGTAGACTTCATTTAGACTTAGAGAAACACTAGTGCTAAAATGTTCAGAAATAGAGAGTTCAGAGATTTTCATTTAGACGTGGGGAAACACTAGTGCTAAATCACTAGTTCTAAAAATGTTCAGAGATAGACAGTTGAGAGATTCCGTTTAGACATAGAGAAATGCTAGTGCTGAAATCTTCAGACATAGAGAGTTCAGAGATTTCATTTCGACTTAGAGAAACACTAGTGCTAAATTGTTCAGAGATTCATTTAAGCTTAGGCAAAGCACTAGTTGTAAAATGTTTGGGGATAGAGAGTTCAGATATTCATTGTTGTTGTCGAATATGCTAAAATAATTCAGTTTTTGCGTATGCATTTTTTTTTTGTTTTCAGAGTTTTCTCCTACACAGTTTTTGTCGAGAGATTCACACATTAGATTGGGATCAAGGAGCCAGCAGACGCCCATTTTACTAGGTATTCCCACTTCCAAATCTCTGGATGGCTGCCTAGGACCATGTTGTAGTACAAGGGGAGCAGACGCGTGGGTGGTGGTCGCGAACGTTCGACAATGCCTGTGTGGCGGCCGGAGATGTACAGTGGCGGCGCCGTAGGAGGAGGGCGCGGATGCAAAGCAAGGGAGAGTAGGGGCGGAGTGGAAGAAAATGAGACTGTGAGGGGGATTTGAGCGCGTCGAGGGGTCGGAGTCCTACATGGCTGCTGTCCGCACTCCCGCAAAGTCCCCCGGTTTGCTTTCAATTTATGAGAAAGAGTGAGTCTTACCTGTTCGGCTGGCCGATACAGACCCGCGTTGGGTGACAAAACACGTCTGTACCACCCAGTGGACATATGCAGGCCATTTATGGGTCTGCTTTGGAGATGCCCTTAGTTGGGTGTTAATTTGCCGAAAGATGTCGTTCCGGATTGAGATGGCCTTAGAGCATCTCGAACAACTGCCCTAAAATAAGGCACAAAGTGTTTTTAGGGCATGAGTGGGCAAAAAAACCTCCAATAGCAGCCCAACATCAAAAAATAAATAAATTAAGGCAGCCCTAAATGAGGCTTTGCGTGCGGCACTAACGTTGCAGTCACAAACTCGCGAGCATGTCATAAATACCCCTCATGCGGTCGTTTTTCTCCCGCGCACAACCGGAGGTCGCCGGATCCGCCTGCCCACCGCCGCCATAGACCTGCCACCCTAGACTACCGCCACTGCTCTGCCGCAACTTTCCAAGCCCCCCGTCCCTATTCTGGCCGCCGACTGGCCGTCGCCGCTCCGCCTTCCCCCGGATTTTGACGCCGCACACGTTGCGGCCGCCACGTCGATTGGCCATCGATCCGCTGTCATCGGGCTCGACGGTGGTCCCGCCGTGTCCCCTCTTGATGCCTTAGGGCATCTCCAGCCGCGCCCCCAAGAAGGCCTTCCCAGGCGATTTTTTCGCGCCGGCGCCGAAAAAACGGCCCAGTCGCGTCCCCAGGAGCCCGATTTTCGCCGGCTTGGGCCGAAAACAGCGCCGGCGGACCTAGCCCGAACCCGGCGCGCTGGGGGGCGCTCGGAGGCGTCGGGCGAACTTTTTTGGCGCGAAGAAACCGCGGGCCCGACGCGTCAGCGACCGGGTTAGTTCTCGGCCCTTCGTCGTCCTCATCGCCTCGTTTCCCGCGGCGAATCAATGCCAAAGCTGCCGCGCTGCCGCGCCGGTCAGCCTGCGCCATTGATGCTTCACGGGCGGCGCAGTGAAGGCCGGACGACGCGCGTCCCTCGCCCTCGCCTCGCCCGCCACGCGTACGCACGGTGCCACGCGTGTGGGCGGCGCGTCGGCCTATATATGTCGCGCCCCGGCGCACTCGGTCGTCTCACACTTCCCCTCCGCCGTCGCTCCTTCCCCTCCGCCGTCGCTCCTTCCTCCCTCTCCTCTCCTCCTTTTCGCCGCCTTTCAATGGCCGAACGTTTCCCAGGCGACGGCGCGGCAGCGAACGGCTTCGGCCGCCGCCATCTCCATGAAGACGAGGCTTGCCTCCTTTACGAGGCCGAGTACCCGGTCCCGCCGGACATGCGGGTGCCCGGGGCGTGGAGGATCAGCGCGGCGGCGTGCCGGTGCCCCCGGTACCCTCCGGCGCGGTGCGGCGCGCGGAGATCGCCCGCATCCGCTCGAACCTGCCGCCTGCGGCGAGGGAGGCGCCACGGTACGCCCCCGACAGCCCGCTGTGGGAGCCGTATTTTCGCCGCCGTCACGCCGAGCAGCTCGAGGCCACCAACGGCGTCGTGCCCTCCGGCAGGCAGAACTCCGCCGGCCAGCGTCGATGGTGGGGCGTGCCAGGGCACACGCTGGACGCCGCCCTCGAGTACATCGAGGGCGGCAACACGCCGCGCCTCGACTACCCCGCTCCCCCTTTCTTTTCACGCCGCCGGGGAAGCTCCTGGACCCCGAGGCGCATGGAGACCGGGGGGTCCTCCTCTTCGTCTGGCGGCTCGCCCTACCTCCGCCCCGTCAAGCCTCCTCGGCATGTAGCCGCGTGGGCGGGCGGCGAGGCGGGCGGCGAGGGAGACGGCGGGAGTAGCCCGCCGGTTTTTTTTTTGTAAAATATGTTTAAGTTTGAACGAACTCGCCGAAGTTTGCAATGAATTTGCGCTGTGTTTGTGCCGTGTTTAAATTTTTTAAAATACCGTGGGCGCCGCGACTGGGGGGCATCACGCCCCCAGTGCGCGGTTTAGCGCCGGTGCGCCCCCAGGGGACGATTTTTTACCCCTCCTAGGGGGCCAACGGCTGGAGATGCCCTTACTGACAGCCAGAGCTGCACAACCGTTCGTAGCACTACCGCGGCCGGCGGAGTTCGGTGACATTGGGACGGCCACGTTGAGAGATACTTGGAGAAACATACAACTTGCTGCTGACAAGAAACCTCTAGAAAATATTATCATGCTCTTCCTTGTCCATTCAGACGTCATGAAAGTGTCATCTTGCGGACCCAGCAAGAAAATGACGTGTCCCACATGTGAATCACTCATATATCTCATTCAAAAATGGGTGTCGCACTATATAGTATACTTGAAAAATAATTTCTTCATCCCATAATATAAGAAAATCTTGCAAAACGCTTATATTATGGGAGGAGTGAGTTACGATGCTTAGGGCATCTCCAAGGCTGCCCTATATATTTTCTCTTGTATCCGTCCGCGGACAGAGGGACCAGCCCATGAACAGTGATGTAGGAGCCGGTCATCCACCACTATCCGCATACATTTCGAACAATTTTTTAACAAATTGAACGAAATTCATGCAATTCGGATGATATTCATAGAAACCGGATGACATTCATTGCAATCTGGGCAATTTTCATTTAAAAAATGGGGGCGGACCTAAACCTACACTGCGGTGGCGTCCGGCGTTCAAGCCCTTGTAGTTTCCTTCCTACGACCGCGTCCTTCAACCACCGTCTTCATGAGCACCGGCAATAAGACCCATGAAGTGAAGGTGCGGTCGCCGGCGAGGAAGAGTAGAACATGCTGACCCACATATTTTCTCCTGCATCCGTCAGCGGACAGGGAGACCAGTCCACTGATAGTGATGCGGGAGCCGTCCATCCAATGCTATCCGTATACATTTCGAGCAAATTTTTTAACTGGACGAAATTCATGCAATTCGGATGATATTCATATAAACCAGCCGGCATTCATTACAATCTGGACAATTTTCATTTTAAAAAGGGGGCGGACCTAAACCTACACTGCGGTGGCGTCCGGCATTCAAGCCCTTTGTTGCTTCCTTCCTGTGACCTCGTTCTCCATCCGCCGTTTCCATGAGCACCGGAGGTAAGACCCATAAAGTGAAGGTGTGGTCACCGGCGTGGAAGAGTAGAACATGCAGATAGACCGGCCCACATGGGACACAAGGCCCCGCAGCCTCCCATGCTCTACTTATCCTCTGAGGAGTCTGTGCCTTGTCCGTCGAATGAAGGCGCCGTCACTCTCGTCGTCCCATCGGGCCGTCCAATATTTCGGTGGCGGTGTGTAGGACGTGCAGCTGACATTGTTCTATTTCGCAATCGCTTGTAGCTACGCCTCAACGGCGGCCTGTTCTTGGCGAGCATCGGCTTGAGCGCGGGCAGCCTCATAGATCGCACGCTGCTCTGCCACGATGTTCAATTTGGCCCACGACCAGCCGGCCTCCTCGCTTGCGCGCTCGCTGTTGATTTGGCCCTCAGCCAGCCGGTGCTGCTCGAGGAGGAACAAGTTGTACCGATCTTCCTCCCGTGTCTGCTGGAAAGCTAACATAGGCACCGACGCAGACTGCTCCTCTGCCATGGCGGTGTTGAAGTGCGTCTGCTCCTGCTCCATGGTGAAGCTGGCTTGCACAGGCGTAGTCTGCGGTGTCATCGGACCCCGTCTCCATCGTGGGGTCGTCGTCGTCGTCAAGGACCTCGGGCGAGCTGGCCAGAATGCCGGCCTCGATCCATCTGGCACAACGGCTCTGCCAGGCAGCCGTAAGGGCGCCCACCTCTTGCTTCCTCTCCATTGGAAGGCTCTCCCATCGAGCGTTGCCACCCACAGTCATGGCGGATGTGGTGCAAGGGAGGAGGATGAGGAGTGGCTTCTGTTATGGGGTGTAGTTAGCCGGCTGTGGTTGCCTTTAAATAGCGGATTCGGGTGATGCGAGGCGTCCGGGTGCGTTAATGCTCAGTGGTCCTGCTTAGTTGCGGCATACGGATGGACGGGGCATTGAATGTGCGTGATAGATATATATCACGTCCCGTCCAGTAACGTGTCTCCGGTAATGAATAGACGCAGACACGGGAATGCGTCGAAGGCAACGCCGTCGGCCGGTCGCCGCTTGAATGCGGGAGCCAGTGAGAGGCCACATCCGCTCTTGGCCGGTGTCATTACAGAGTGGCCGCTCGGAATGAATGTGAGCAGCTGGCGTCGGACAGGAAGGTGCTCGGGCGAGGGGAAGGGTTTTTAGTGGGCCAGGTGACCAGAAGCGGGCATGTTCGGACACCCACAAAGTCCTCACTTTGCCTTCGATTTGCGGGAGTAAGTGTGTTTGGACCGTCTTGCGGATCAGTGCAGAACCGCAGGATGACAACACATGTCCGGACAGCGCGGTTTGTCTCTTCTTTATATAAAACTTACCATAGTTTTGCAATACAAAAACTTCGTGTGTTGTAAAAAGAGACAAGGAAGGGAGCGGTGCTATGGACTAAGACCCACGTGGTTTCCAGAGAAATCTATTGAAACTGTGACGGAAGCGCTTTCCGCGATTTGTTGTCGGATGATACTATTGAATTTTTACGTAATTTAAATTTATATTAAAATTGTATTTAGTTTGACTAGAAATTTCGGGATAGAAATATTTCGGATCTCATCAAAATGTAGGAAATTTTATTGAATTCTGTTTTCAACTATTGGTTGAAATGGGCTGTACTTTTAACAAACTGTAAATGGGCTGTAGTAAATTTCATTAGAATTCAAAAATGGGCTACACATTCTTACAGATCTCAAATGGGCTATAAGTTCTCTGCCACGCACTTCTGACGTTACTAAGTTGACGCGTCCCCTAAAAAAATAGAGTTGACACGTATGCAAGGCTTTGTCAACTTATAATCAACACACGGTTCTAGCAGCAGTGGTCGTTGGATGTCCATCCAACGGATGCTGTGCTTCTTCTTCAATCTCGGATATTCTAGCTTCACCCGTCCAAAAAATGATTCCTCCCCCTGATGTCTGGGGCGCACCGTTTCGGAAGCTGACCTGTGGGCCTACTAAGTTGACGTACCAGGGGCTTTGTCAACTTAGTCAATATAAACGATTCTAGCTGCAGTAACCGTACGATGTCCATCCAATGGCCGTCGTGCTTCTTCAACCTCTGGTCTTCTTGCTCCAGCCGCCCAAAGCAGCGTCGGTCGTGCCGCCTGCTGCTGCCTCAATTGGCCGGATGTGCTGCCGCGGAGGCCTCACCGCCTCCTACTACTCCCACCGCTGGCTAGGCCATCCCTCCACTCACCCACACCCCCTGTTATTCTGCGGCAACAGCAGCGCAGCCGAACCAGTGAACCATCGTACTCCTCTTCGCGTGTGCATCCACTGTCGCGTCTTCCCCGGCTCCGTGTCGTCCCCTTCCTAGGCCTCGCCGTCGTCCACCGCCCTGGTGCTCTCGGCGCGGCGTGGTCAACGTGGTCAAGGAACCACTTCCATCGGACGTGGACTATACGTGGAGAGGCTGACAGCTGGGTCCACGGCAGCCGCAAGGAAGTGCCTCCTTATTACGCGCAAAATAATTATTCATTCACTTGACAGCGGGGACCTACCGGACGGGCCACCGTATTTCGCGAAAAAATGATTCGCCCCCTGACTGCTGGGACCCACGAGCTACATCTTCGCACGCAAGGAAGTGCCTCCGAAAAAAAAGATTCGCCCCCTGACTGCTGGGACACACCAGCTACATCTTCGCACGCAAGGAAGTGCGTCCGAAAAAAAACGATTCGCCCCCCGACAGCTGGGACCATAGTTTCAAATAGCGGAGATAGCATCCGTTATTGCGTCCGCAATAGCGCTAGCGCAATAGCGTCCGCTATTGATCAAATTAAATGTAATTACTTTTTGTGAAGGATCTATAAATATAAACAACAATCTAGTGTTTTTACAAATCCGCTATGTGGACATAGCGCCCGCAATATCACCCGCTATCCGCATTCCGCTACGCGGACCCCAATCCGCTACCAGCCCGCTATCCGCTATTTAAAATCATGCTTGGACCCACCAGCTACACCTTCGCATGCAAGGAAGTGCGTCCAGGCAAAAAAAAAATATAAAACGATTCACCCCCCTGACTGCTGGGACCCACCAGCTATATCTTTGCACTCAAGGAAGTGGCTGACAGTCGGGACCCACCTGGTCGAAACGTATGTAGCATTGTCATTCTGGTCGCGAACGTGTACGTACATATATACTGGTCGATGTAGAGGCGCGCACGTGTCGCAGTAGTGGCGCACACATAGCATGTATACGTACGTACAACGGCCAGGGTGCAAGAAAGAAAATACGACCATGTACGTATATACGGGCAGAGTCTCAAACGCCTACTCGCGCATACGTACGGCCAGGGCTCGTGTACATGGCTGGGTCGGAACGAGAAACAGCATCGTCGTCGTGTTCATGGGGAGGCAACGGAATGCGTCGTGTTCATGGGGAGGCAACGGAATGTGTCGTGTTCATCGGGAGGCAACGGAACGCGTGGGAGCCAACCGGCTGGGTCGGAACGGAATAAGTGGTCGTGTTCATCGGGAGGGCTTGGACGGAACAGGCGATGGAAACGAGGCCTGGCGTACCGCAGAATGGAAGAAACGACCTTGTGTTCGACCGGCCACGTTCGAAACGGGGGTCCTGTTGATCGAGAGGGGTGTGGCGTACCGCAAAACGGAGGAAACAGACCTCCTACGGTCGAAATGGAGGCCCTGTTGATCGGGAGGGGTGTGGCGTACCGCAAAACGGAGGAAATGGACCTCCTACGGTCGAAACGGGAGTCCTGTTGATCGGGAGGGGTGCGGCGTACCACGAAACTGACAAAAATGATTTGTGTTGGAGCGCTAGGGTCGAAACGAGGGTCCTGTTCATCAGGAGGGGTGTGGCGTACCCAAAACGGGACTCAACGGGATACTGTTCATCTCCACCGTCGACCTCCTCCAGCCTCCACGGGCTACCGTCGACCTTCTCCAGCCTCCACGGGCTCCTGTTCATCCAGCCTCCACCACGCGCTACTCCACCGGCTACTGTTCAACCACCCCTCCACGGGCACCCCTCCACCGTCTACTGCTCATCCAGCCCTCCACACCACGGGGGCCTGTTCAACCACCCCTCCACGGGCACCCCTCTACCGTCTACTGTTCATCCAGCTCTCCACATCACGGGGTCCTATTCATCCAGAGGCAACGCCACCACTCACTGTTCATCCAACCCCCATCCCTCCGCAACGCTCACTGTTCATCCAATCGATCGATTTCAGTTAGCAGTAGTAGCGAAGGAATCGCTCGATCGGGTTCAGTTAACAGTCATCGATCGATCGCTTAGGTTCAGTTACGCGTAGCCTGTAGTGCAATCGCTCGGGTTCAGTTAGAGCCCAACGCCTCGCTCGGGTTCAGTTAGAGCCAACGCCTCGCACACACGCGCGTACGTGTACGAGAGAAACGCGCATCGCTCAGCCCCCGACCTCCCACCGTAACCGGGAACTCCCCGAAATTTTCCTCGCCCTCGCTTCTACCACGGTTTTTTCCGTCATGGACGGCCCAAAGAATGTCATGCAGCTGCGTCTCCGATCCGCCAGGACGATAAACCCATTTTCTGTCATGATTTTTTGTCATAGAAGTAGGAGCCACCACATCTTTGATGATACCGTGTTTTGTCACAATTATCGTCATAGAAGTGTCATATGTATGACAGGAAAAAAATTCGTTCGGCCCAAAATGTCACGGATGTGTCTTTTTTTTGTAGTGTTGTGATTTCTCTACTTTACCCTTGTACACCTTCCAATGCAATTCCGAGGTGATATGCATACTCTTCAACCGAGACTTCACCCCCACTCCAACATCATACCTTCCAATAAGTTTAACCTCATCATTTGGGTCCATCCAATGTAACACACTTCTAACTTTCACAACTACATCCTCATAGGTTGGGCTATACTCAAATACCATGTGTTCTTCCCCTTCATTGTCATTGCCATTCATAAATGTCTCCTTATCTAAATAATGAAGATTCACGAGACTACCCATCTAAATAAATTTTAGAAAATGTCAATGATAGGCGGCAACATAATATGGGACAATATCCATTGTGCATCCCATGGATCGATAAAAGTTCTATGCAATACATTTAAGCAACAAAACAAATAACAACTAAAGAACAAAATATCATGGCTTAACCCTAACAACTAATAATGACTTTGCCTAACACTAACCCTAACCCTAAAAATAACCAAAACAATAACCATAGATCTAGCTACAAACAACAAAGTTAACACACTATACATGGTCAATCACACATATACAACCCTAAATCTAGATCTACCATCCATCAAATCCATTGATTTCACACAAAAATGAGCACAATTAGGGTTTGCATAAAATGAATCAATGCCATTAAATAAGTTGATTCCAACCAACCAAAAAGAAGAGAGTGGGGGAGGTACATTGAGTGATGAAAATGGCCTAAATCCACTGGAGAAAACTCAAGCAAAGTAGATGAATTTGATGGAGCCCTAGGATGGGGGAGAGAGGGGCTCAACTTGGGGAAGAAAGGATTTGGGGGCGAATGGGTGGCTTGTGGGGCCCACCAAACCCCAGCCATTGGTTTTGTGCATTCAGCACCCTACCGCCGGTGTCTCCGGCGGTAGGCTGCCTAACCCTACCGCCACGGTCTGTGGCGGTAGCCACTTATCCACATCAGCAAGTAGACGGCGTCGTCGACGTTGATCCAGTCCTACTACCATCACCTGTGGCGGTAGAAAAAGGATCAGATTCGAAAAAAATGTCAGATGCGGCTAAACGACAGCAAAAGGGTCAAAACAGTGATGCAGAAACTTTAGCGTCTCGGAGAAAGTCTCGCGGCAAGCAAACTGGTGGAGCCGTATATTATATGTACTGTATGTCGTAAGTTTATCTTTCTCCGATTACCTTTTTTTCTTTTTTTCTTTCGATGTAACTCTTTCTCTAATTTTTTTTTTTGAGGGGCAAGTCTTTCTCTAATTATCACTTGAGAAGATTTCTTTCTCCGGATCGACTTGGGCTGGTATGGGCCTGAGCTAACAAGGCCAGTCGGAGAGCGGCCTGGCCCGTTCACTTCTGGCATATATATATACATACCTCTGTTCCTATCTCCTCCCTGATAAACGAAACCCAGCCCTAGAATCCGCCGCCGCCGCCTCCAATAAACCCGATGGCGCTGCGCTCCATCGCCAGAAAGTTGCCGGCCCTCGGTGCCAGGTCGCCGCCGATGGGCCCCCGTATGGGGCCGGTCCACGCGCTCTCGCCGGCGGCGGGTTCTCGCCTCATGTCCCACGGTGGCACGGTAAGTTTTGTTCGATTTCTCGCAAGCCAAGTTAAATCGGATCCCCGCTGGTGCGGTTTTGCTCTAATTTTCCCCCAATTTCGTGTAATTTACAACTTGTTAGAGAAATCAGTCACCCCAAGTTAGATCTGATCCCAGCTGGTGCGGATTTGCCCTTTCCCCCCTCTAGTATCATCTTTTTAGAGAAATCAATCACCCTTGTACTACTTTTTAGTGGATGTTCGGATGGTGAAAGTCTTTCTGTACAACGATGTTCCATTATTAAGTCACTAGTGTTTATACTTATTTAGATTTGGCGGTAGACCAAGACAAAAAAAATTTATTGCATCTTTCATCCGTCTTGAGAGGCATCCATGATGTATTCACTGTATTGCAACTTCTTTATGAATTTCTCGCATTTGTAACACATCTCCTTCAAATTTTCATAGGGGGGACAAGTGGTTTATTCTGATGATGATAAAACGCTGGCCAAACAGCGCGAGGAAATAAAGCGCATGACTGCAGAGTTTGACCAGAGTATGAAGGATATATCCAAGAATTTGGATGATATGGATTTAGCTGAGAGGTAAATTCCTTAATACAGTATATAGAACTGAATGAGCCTTTTTACCCTAGTACTGTTTCTGGACGCTGTTTATTGAGCAGGCTACTCTGTTTTTTTTAGACGCAAAGTAGTTCTCATATGTTAACTTTGTGTTTTTTCTGAGATAAACCTAGTTGCAGAACAATATTCTGTGTAAGTTGTGAAAAATAATAGGTAACTTTGTATCTTCTAACATATTCGCTCTTTGCAGGCGTAGCAAGGAGGACTTGGCAAATTTCCACAGGAGGCTGGATAACATGCAGAAGGTGGTCAATGTTGCTCTTATTGTGCTGGTGCCTATAAGTGTTCTGAAATTTTTGTCTCTGTAGTATCATCTCTCCTGGTTGGTTAAGAAATCCTAATTTATTACTAGTGGGTTAGAAACCCTATCGTTGTTTGTGCATGTATGGTAGGCTTAACCCACTTTCTGTGGTGAAGTATATATGTGTTTGTCTTGTTTGGAATTATATATTTATCTTAATGGACGTAGAAGCACGTGTTTGAGTATATCCATTCTTTTTTCTATCTGAGAGATAAAAGAACGCAACCAAGCCCGGAACTACTCCGTGGAAATGAGGGGTTGCAGCGCGCAAACATACTGGAAAATCACTTGTTTGTAAAAAAAAATTTGCGGGCTCCTGCATAGTTCGGGCCGAATCTGCTACATCCACCTGCCGTCGCTGCTCGACCTGCTGCCGCGCAAGGAGGCATTATTGCTGCGAGAGACGCGAGCTCTGGCCGCTGGCCCTAGCCGAGGTTGGAGAGGAGATGGTGTGTGGGCGGTGGCTCCGTGGTTTGGCAGCGAGTGGTGGAGCTGCGAGCTCCCTGCCCATGGAAGATCTTGCACGAGAGCTCGACCGGGGCAAAGGTCCCAATTGCAATTTTTATTGAGTCCAAGGGGCTTTATGTTGTTTTTTCAACAATTTACCGAGATTTGTTCTGCTCTCGCACATATCACAGCCTAAAAACTCCTAAAAGAAAGCCTAGAAACTCCTAGAAGACATTTTGCGGTATATTTTATAGGACATGTATATACCGGATTTGCAAGAGATGCTCCAATCAAATCAGTAGCAGATTCGGCGGACGGGGGCTATGGCGGCGAAAAGCAGAGATTTGTTTATATGGTTCTCTGCAATGCTGTTTTATTCAGTGCGCATATAGCAGCAATTTTTCTAATGTATGTACAACATTTATTGCTGCTGTTCGTATTTCTAACTAAAATTGCTATTTGTATTGCTAACTAACTGAAAACTGATATTTGTATTGCTAACTAACTGAAGAACTGCTGTTTGTATGTTCTAATGGCTGAAATCATCCAAGTCTGAAGCATTTTTCTTGTTCTGTTGTGCTGGATAGATGCCTAGCAGCAAAGTCTGAAGTATTTTTCTTTGTCTTATACGGTTCACTCATAGCACTAGTTGCTGAACTCAATGCATTTTTCTTTCTCTGCAGCTACTAGTCAATTATGCACGCGTCTGAAGCATTTTTCTTGTTCAGTTGTGCTGGATAGATGCCCGGGGTTAAGTGTGAAGGATGTTTTGCTTTAGAGCGACGCTGTCCGTTGGATATGGTTTGGATGGCTGACACATGGCCGCATGTTACAGTGTGACTGCCAATGGGCAAGTCACATGATCCTCACACAAGCCCATTTCCCTTGTGTGTTGTAAGTCCGTTTGTGAAAAGGGCAGTGATAGGTGCCGGTCGACCGGCCCAAAATTCAGCCGGTCGACGCGCAGCCATCGGATTCCCGTGCGCATACCGTTCGATCCTTCATTCCCATCGTCTCGTGACCCTCCTCGTGTTCACATCTGAAAACAAAAAAAGTACCGGAAGAAAATCATGGCGACCGCCCCACCTCTCCCCCCGCGTCGCGCGCTTCCTCTCCCTCCAGCCGCCCTCACTCGTTTGGCCCGCCCTCGAAGGTCGCCGTCGATGCTCACCATCGTCAAAACACAAAAACAAAAAAGTCCGCTGACCTCCTATAGCAGCTTTTTCCGTCGCCTCACTGTTGCATCCACGGGAGCTCCATGGCACTGACCACAACACCGTTCCTCGCCGGTGTTGCCCAGCCCCTGATTGCAGCTTCAATGGCGACGATGGCGTCGCTCACAGCCAAAGCTGGTGGTAGCAACAAAAAACTACTGGTTCCAGCAAAATCAAGATGGTTGTAGCAAAAACATATGCCGGTTTCAGCAAAATCAAAATACGATGGTAGCAAAAATATGTTCTGGTTCCAGCAAAATCAAAACATGGTGGTATCAAAAAGTTGGTCATGTTCCAGCAAAAATCCGAAGACAGTGGTAGCAAAAGAAGTGGTCTGGTGGCGGCAAAATCATAAGATGGTGGTAGCAAAACTTAGGACTAGTTCCAGCAAAATAGGTGGCAGCAAAATAAAGTGGGCTGGTTCCAGCAAATCAGAAGACGGTGGTAGCAAAAATTGTGGCCGGTTCCAGCAAATTTGGTCGCAGGTTGCAGCTCCTCCATCTCCGTGACTCGCTCAACGATCCCAGCATTTCCATTTGCCGGTTCCAGCAAATCCGCATGCCAATTGTAGCAATCAAACACCCGACAGTCGCCTCCAGCATCCGTCGTCCTCCATCACCAGCGAAAAAAGCCATTGGGGCACGGCGACATCTAGGGGCAAGCAACCCCGGGCATATCTGAAGAACACGCGGGTACGAGCGAGGAGCCCCTGCCGTGCTCAGCCGAGCAACTCCCCTTCCCTCTCTATGATGAGAAAGAACCCAGCTGGGGAGGTGGAGATGGACGGAGCAGCAACAGGTGTGGAGATTGAAGGAGGTGGGGATGGAAGGAGCAGTAGCAGGTGTGGAGATTGAAGGAGGTGGGGATGGAAGGAGCAGCAGCAGGTACGTCGAAGTAAAAGAAGAGCGGAACAAGTGGTCAGCGATGGCGAACGGGAAATGAACGGGAAAGGATAAGGTCGAGAGCGAGCGGTGCATATGGAAGCTACTAGGCGAGCGAGCGGTGCGACCGGCTGAACGTTCGGCCGGTCCACCGTTTCTAAACGTTTCCCTTGTGAAAAAGACAACCTATGTCCTAGTAGGGCGTTTCAGTGCCGAGGCTCATCTACACCCGGTTAAAAAAATTCGTAAAAAAAACAAAACAAATTAAAAAAATTCCAATTTTTTATGCGTGGTAGAAATTTGATGCGTGAGACCGGCTCCAAATTTGAAGTCATTTGGACATCTGAGCAGCTCTCAGCAAAAAAGACCGGCTCCAAATACCATAATTTTTCTAGTATTTGTTTTAAGTTTTTTTGTCAGCGCAGATGCAGTTGAGCTTGGGTGTAGAGATAGATTTTCGCTTATATCCTGCTTACACTAATGAATTACGGATCCAAACACGTCAAAAGAAAAGCATTGGATCTCTGGTGAAATACCTATTGGCTCTTGGTGGCATCTGTACCCTGAATCTCACCAACCATTTCCCTTACGACCAACGCCTTCACTATATATGTATAAAATGTCTGCACTTAGTATTATGTCCTTGCCACCTCCCCTCTCCCCACACCCCCCGCGTCGCCCTCCTCTGGCGGCACGGGGGAGCCCTAGCAGCCTCCGTTTACAGCCCCCGCCGCCGGCCTCCCTCGCATTGCCGCCGCCGGAGAGTCGGCCGGCGAAGCCGCCCCGGACCCCAGGAAGGCGGTGGTGGGGCGGATCTCGATCCCGCTTGCCTCCAACCCCGCACCCTGCGCCTCGATCTTTCCGCGACGGCGCCCGCCCCCTGCTGCTCCGGCGGCGACGGCCTCGTCCCGCGCGTCTCCGGCCAGCGGCAGACCCCCTCCCCCCGTCTTCATCGGTCGCAGCAGACTCCTCCCCATGCACCTCCATCCCCTCCGCCCGTGACCCGGCGAATCTCGGGCCCATCTCACCCCCACCAGCTGCTGCTCGACCCTGCCTGCCGGCGGCGGGGCTAGTCGCGGGAGGCTCGCGACCTGCCTTCCATGCAGGCGGCCCCTCGTTTCCGGCGGCCTCCCACTTGAGCTCGGTGACGGCTCCTGCGCGGAGGCAGCGGTGCGTCCGTGGTTGTGGCTGGCTCGGGGCCCCTCGCGGTGGGTCCTTGCTGGCGCTGCTTCGGCCCCGACAACTGCAGGCCCGCGTCTCTCCGGTGTCCTTCGCTTCCGGCATCCTCCACCGGGCAGCTCCGGCCCCACCGATCAGGTAGCTGCGCCCTTTCCGGCTTCCCTGGCTCACTGAGGTCCCGACGGTTACGGCCGCGACAGCTCGAATCTGCGTCTCTCTAGTCCTTGCTTGGTGGCGTTGCTGGACGACGTTGCGCCAAGACCCCCGTGTGGTTCACCTCGTCGCCCGCCCTACCATGTAGGCCTCAAAGCCCCCTCTTTTGCCAGATCCAAGCCCATAGTTCGGAGGTGGTGCCACCTCCGGCGGCAGGTGCAGCCCCGCCAACCCCCCTGACTTGGCAGTTTCGACCAGCTTTGGCCTCCCACCTGTGATCCCTGATTCGACGGCTATGGGATTGCTCAACTTCAGGCCAGGGAGAGATCCCCGCTCAGCTTGCCGGTGCTGGCAGCGACGGCGCCCGCGGGTGTCGTTTTCCTTCTTGGAGGCACTGCCAAGGCCTTTAGGTGCGCCCCTCTTCGAGCTCAGGGGAAACCCTAGGTCTAGGTCACCCGGACCGGATAGTGACGGAGTCTCGGCGTCGTCTTCCTTCTTGAAGGCACTATCTTGCTCGCTCGTGGTGTCCTTGATTTTTGGCTCGCACGGTGTTGGAGTTCTCGTTGGTTGGCATCGTTGCTCTTGCCTCGGGTTTGGTAGATTTAGCTGTGATGTCCCCTCTGTTTGGGTCGAGCATCCCTTGTCTCTCTGCTCCGGGCACCATGTTCATGCCTATCTGCGTTCGTGTCATGTGTTGTACCCCCTATACTCATTCTTCTCCTTCTATCAATGAAATGATACGCAAGCTTTGCGTATTCGTGAAAAAAAGTATTATGTCCCTCATGTCATATTAGTGAATGTATTTGATGCCTTCTGAGCTGGTGCCAACTTGCAGGACCCACCTTAAATTTACGTAGGATCGCCCAACGGTCACCTGCACACTTCAGTTGGTTTTGCAAGAGAATGATTTTTTTAGAAGGAAATATATTAATATCAAGCAGATACCAATTACACCCAGCTTCTACATCAACAAGATTATAAAAACACCCAGGATGCACACACAAAAAAGGGAGAGTGGAAAACCCTGCCACAGTCTTAATCACCTGCAGACTGTAGCAGTAGCACTCTAACCACCTCCAAAGATACACCCAGACTACAAAGAAGGTTCTCCAAAAACAACGCCTCCAGGAAGGAAACAATGCACAAGCGTTGTCGTTGCCCGAACGAAGATCATAGGTTTTCACCCTAGAGAAAGACCGCGTTCCCAAAAACAATGCCTTCAATAAGGTCATTGCCAGGCACGACCGATAAAGACCTCTCGGTACTCAAAGGAGCACCACCAACAAAAGTCCTCCAATGCCGCTACCCCCACTTGCGGAGGCTACTACTACTACAAGTCACATACCACCAAACTCACACAAACACATATCCGATATGAACGGGAACATATCCCACAAGCCAAGTGAAATGATCGAGAAGAGGTGTCTAGAGGGGGGGTGAATAGACTCTTAGCAAAGAAAAGTTGCAATTTTTATTTTCTTCAAGTTGAGGTGGAGTTTTAGCACATGTTTAAACATTCACAATACATATCAAGCAGGCAGGACAAGAGTATATGAGTAGCGGAAAGTAAAGCATGCAATTTGCAAGAATGTAAAGGGATGGGATTGGAGTGTGCAAACGCAAATGGAGACATGGAGATTTTTTGCGTGGTTCCGATAGGTGGTGCTATCATACATCCACGTTGATGGAGACCTCAACCCATGAAGGGTAATGGTTGCGCGAGTCTACGGAGGGCTCCACCCACGAAGGGTCCACGAACAAGCAACCTTGTCTATCCCACCATGGCCATCACCCACGAAGGACTTGCCTCACTAGGGTAGATCTTCACGAAGTAGGCGATCTCCTTGCCCATACAAACTCCTTGGTTCAACTCCACAATCTTGACGGAGGCTCCCAAGTGACACCTAACCAATCTAGGAGACACCACTCTCCAAAAGGTAATAGATGGTGTGTTGATGATGAACTCCTTGCTCTTGTGCTTCAAATGATAGTCTCCCGAACACTCAAGTCTCTCTCACGGATTTGGATTTGTTTGAAAGATGATTTGAGTGGAAAGCAACTTGGAGAAGGCTAGAGATCAAGATTTATGTGGTTGGAATGGAATATCTTGATCTCAACCCATGAGTAGGTGGTTCTCTCTCAGAAAATGTATGCTGGAAGTGTAGGCATGTTCTGATGGCTTTCCTCACGAATGAAGAGTGGGTGGAGGGGTATATATAGCCTCCACACAAAATCTAACCGTTACACATAATTCACCAAACTGGTGGGACCGAATCAGAAAACTTGGTCAGACCGATTTAGTTCATAATGTGACTGTTAGGCTTTTCGGTGGGACCGACATGTCAACTCGGTGGGATCGATTTCATTAGGGTTAGGGTAAAACCTCATCTCGGTTTGACCAATTACACAAACTCGGTGGGACCGATTTTGGTAATGAGCTAACCAGAGAGTTGGTCAAGCAAACTCGGTGAGACCGTTTACATATCTCGGTAGGACCGAATTGCAACAGGAACCAGAGAGTTTGCAAGCCCATCTAGGTGAGACCAGGATCCCATCGGTGAGACCGAATTGATTAGGGTTTCTGGCAGTGGCTATGTCAAATGAACTCGGTGGCGCCGGATAGATCAGATCGATGGGGCCGAGTTTGACTTTTGGTTTGGGACATGTGTGGATATGAGAAAGTGGTTGAGGGCTTTGGAGCATATCACTAAGCACTTTGAGCAAGCAAGCCATTAAGCAACAACTCATCCCCTTTTAATAGTATTGGCTTTTCCTATGGACTCAATGTGATCTTGGATCACTAAAATGAAAATGTAGAGTCTTGAGCTAGAGCCAATCCTTTGTACTTAGTATCTTGAAGGCGTTCCACATCCTCTTGTCCACGCCACTCCACTATTGAATTCATCTGAAATATACTAGATAAAAGTATTAGTCCAACCAGTGATATGTTGACATTAATTACCAAAATATATCATTTCAATCTCCCCCTTTTTGGTAATTGATGACAACATACATCAAATCTTTAGATAAAGATATAGAGAATAGCAAGTAAAGCTTTGGAAAGACATGTAACATGCATAGGCCCCCCCTACATGTATGCAATCATGTTAATATTGAATATAAGAGCATGTGAATGCATGAGCATGATAGAGCAAGCAATGAGTTACATGTATCTTTGCTATATGCATCAGAGCAAATGATATGAACGTAGGAAATGTACTTTCATGTTCATGAGTCTTTGCAAACAATATGTACATTAGCAAGAGATCTTCATGCACATGAGTGTGATGCATATACTTACCTTGTGGTCTTGAGCTGGCTTAGGAAGAGATGAACCTAAGTAAACAAGGTTAGATCACACAGATACATCTACTAGATAGAGCAAACAAAAGAGCCCCAAGAGTACCAAGATTGGGATGACATGTAGAGAGTGAGTACTAGGTACTCCTATTTGATATAGACATGTCCCCAAAGGTAAAAGATATGCAATGAATTCAAAGATTTCCTTCCCTCAGAGATCTTTCTCCCCCTGAATCTTATGTTAGATAATGGGAGAATATTGGGAAAAGGAACCAGAACAAGACAAATCAGAACACAAAATAAAACACAAACTAGCGTGTCTTTTCCCTCTTAAAGACATGTGCCTTCTCTCCTCTTGAACACCAAGCATCTAGGGCTTCTGATGTGATTACCTCTCTCCCCCTTTCGATGTGATTAAGCTTTGATGTGAGCTCTCCCTCCCCCTTTGACATCAATTTCCAAGAAGGGATCTTCTGGAGTGTGAGTCAAAATAGGTTTGGTCCTTGAGTGACATAACAAAGCAGCATGTAGAATATGATGCAGGTAGAGGACAAGAATCATCGAGTGGAGCTGGAGTCAAAATGCAGGATGCAAGTGGCAAATTGTCTTCTCTGTAGTGAAATCGGTAACACCGAGTTGTATTCTTTGATGGCACCGAAATGGTTCAGTTTGACCGAAAGAGACTAATTGGTGTGTTCGAGTTCAACACAGAGAGAACACTAGTCACTTCAGCTCACTAGGCAAGAAAGATCTCACAATGATTTGCAAGGAATTAACTGAAGGATTTGCAATGAATTGGATGCAGGAAATGCAGAACAAAATAGAGAAAAGAAAAGAAATCTAGATGAAGGTTTTTTTTTGAAAAAGAAGGGGAAAATATGCAAGGAACAAATGCAAGAACCTAGAAATACACTAGAGAACTTCATCTAGAATTGGGCGGTGACAAAGTCACCTATGTTAGAGTATATTGACCGAGGAGTCAAGTGAGATCACTTGATCGTAGGTCATACTCATCGTTTAAGCTCAAAATGGGGTTACCATTTTTCGTTTAAGCATTTTGATGTATTCGCATCTTGTTGAGATGCTTTGACCCATGACTTGGGGTAAAACTTCTCTAAGATGGAATATCATACCTTTGGTGGTGGTGTTGATCTTGGTCATGTAGTTGAACTTGTGTAGGATGCTCAGGGTTGATGTAGCTCATCAAGGATTGGGAGCACCTCTTGGATTTGAGTTCATCTACCTACATGGGTTAGTCTTGCAAGGAAGAGCACTTGTGTATCCAAAATGAAAATCATGAAATTTGATACCACATGAAATTTGATATATAGAATTTGTCAAAGGATATGTTGAAGAGTTTCATGCTTCCTTGTTTTCAACCACCATGGTGTAGAGACTTGGTTATGTAGAGATTGCTCAAGATGTGAGTGAGTTGCAATCTCATGGATTTAGATTCATCCAAGTACATACAAGGGTTAGATAGCATGCAAGGGTACAAATATATCCAAGATATACGATCATCATCAATAGAGAAAAGTCAAGGATTAGTCATAGGCTCATGCCTTGCATGTATACAAATGGAGTTTCTACTCCAAGTTTGAAGCATCAATGATGTTCAATCCACCTCTCAAACGGCAAAACACTTTCTCATCAAGCGGTTTGGTGAATATATCCGCCAACTGCATATCAGTACGAACATGCTTAAGATCAATATCACCTTTACACTACTGGAATCAGCTTCTTTGCCGTCTGCCATGGCAGACGGCAAAGGCATACATCCTGGATGGCAAACTTCTTTGCCGTTTGCTAGCAGACGGCAAATTGTCCGTCTGAACATGTGCTAGCAAAAGCCTTCTTTGCTGTCCGCTTCTTAGAACGGACGGCAAAGGATTATGCCATCCGCCATCCGAGGCCAGCAGATGGCAAAGATAATGGACGTCAGTGGGGTGGGGTGAGAGCCGTTGGAGGTTAAGGCGCTCTTTGCCGTCTAGGCAAAGGTCTTTGCCATCCGCTGACAGACGGCAAAGAGCTCAGCTAGGCCAGCACTGGGAAGCTGCCACGTGACCAAATAGGCAGCCAGTGTTCCCAGTTTCTACAGGTAGCTGCCACGTGTCCTCTTTGCCGTCTGCTAGGAGATGACAGAGAGCTTTGCCGTATGCTAGAAGATGGCAAAGAGGCTATATATCCCCTGGTTTTATTTGAATCCATTTAATTTCACTAGAATTCACACACAGATATACATTTTTTTTCACAGGCACAACAGACATATGATGTATCCAACACATAGCTCCATCCATGACAACATACATACATAAAAAATAGAGTTCCATCCATACATATCACAATGTTCATCCAACACATTGTTCCATGCATCCATATAACAAGTTCCACATTTTTCATCGATACAAACGAAAAGAAGAACAGGGAAACAAGCACTCCATCCATGCAAGCTTCCATATAGTGAATTAAATCTGCAAAATGGGAAACAAGAAAGTTAGAAGAAGAAGAGTAGTATCAGAAGAAGAAGAAGAAAATGAAGAAGAAGAAGAAGAAGTAAGCATACTTAGGTAAAATGGAGCTAACCTAGCTAATTATGCCATTTTTCAGTGAACTAAGCATATTATGCCATTTTTAATATAAAGCAGCTTAGTATAGGTCATTATTGAGCTAACCTAGGTAATTAAGCATATTAGAGCTAACTTCATTTTGGAGAAGAAGAAGAAGAAAACTAGAAGAAGAAGAAGAAGAAGTTCTTCTTCTTCTTCTTCTTCTTCTTCTTCTTCTTCTTCTTCTTCTTTTCTTCCTATTCCTTCTTTTCTTCCTCTTCCTTGATTTTATTCATCTTATTATGTCATTTGTGGAATAAATAGGCTAAATTATGTCATAAATGGACTAAATAGGCTAAATAAGAAGAAAAATGCCATTTTTGAGCTTACCTAGCTAATTATGCCATTATTGACCTAATTAAGTTTATTGTGTCATTTTAGAAGACAATAAGCTAAGAATATGACATTTATGAGGTTAGCAAGGTTATTATGCCATTTACGAATAAAAACAAAGAAGAAGAAGAACTTCTTGTTCTTGTTCTTGTTCTTGTTCTTCTTCTTCTTTTCTTCCTATTCATTCTTTCCTTCCTCTTCCTTGATTTTCTTCATCTTATTATGTCATTTGTAGACTAAATAGGCTAAATTATGTCAAAAATGGACTAAACATGCTAAATAAGAAGAAAAATATCGTTATCACGGAGGTGTAGGAATGGTCGGGGCTGCGCCAGTGGTAGACGGAGGTGAAGGACCGGTCGGGGTTCCGCCATTGGTAGGCGCAGAAGGATTGGTCGATGCTTGTCGGGAGCCATGCTGCACGAAAGATCATTTCCAATAATGTCTCGTTAGCGTGATGCAAATTGACATGTGAATACTAGTAACTAACGACCATTCAAATCAAACTCACCGTGGTCACCGGAGCAATCTGGGGCATCAGCGGAGGGGGTTGACCATTTTTCTCGCACATGGTCTACACATTTGGTTCTCACGAGTCAGTCATACTAGTTAGTAATGCGAACATTACGTGCATGATTGGGATAATATGCACAAGAAACATACCACGATGAGCACGTATAGGGCCCGGTTAGACGCCTCATTCCGGTTCCTCTGCTCCTCCAACAACTTATCCGTCCTCTCCTCCAACTCCCTCTCCCTCTCCGCCGCCTCCCTTTTTGCCTCCTCCAAAAGCACCTGGGTCTTCAATCTCTCTTTCTCAACTAAGGCCTGCAACACACCACTCCTCGTATATGCCGGCAAGTCATGCGTTGAGTACATGTACCAGACACGCATTATGAAGTTCTGTTTGCTAAAGGCGTCGTATGTCTTGAACCCATTATCCCAAGCTTCTTGCAATTCGTCCTTAAGCGGCTACATGTACACATTCATATTCTTCCCCGGATAGTTGGGCCCTGGAATTATCAACGTCAGGAAAATGTTCTTTCTTTGCATAATCTGCCTGGGCGGGGGGGGGGGGGGGGTGGAGATTGAGTGGAATGACAAACACGGGCCAACAACTGTATGGGGCAACCGCCTAACCAAACACACTGAACCCATCCGTGCTGATGGCGACTCGAGGATGCCTTGGATCTGCCATTTTTTCCTTATGTAATGCATAGAAGCGCTTCCACACTTCACCATCCGATGTGTGCACCATCATCACATTCCCATCTGCATCTAGTTCGGTTCTTTTGCCCGTTTTGTGCCATGTCATCTGTTTGGCCGTCTCTTCGACCATGAAAAGATGTTGAAGTCTTGGTATGATTGGCATATACCGAAGAACATTAACGGGTATTTTGGTCTGCGTCTTCTCACCCATACCGTTGTCAACCACAACATACCTGAAAGAATTGCAAATGGGACAATAGTTCAAGTCCTCATACTGAAGCCTAAATAAGACACATCCTTTCTCACAGGCATGTATCTTCTCATAGGGCATCTTAAGAGCACGGAGGTTTTTGTCTGACTGGTACAGGTTTGGAGGTAGCACATGGCCTTTGGGTAGAAATTGTCCGAATACTGTCATCATCGCGTTGTAGCATTCTCTGCCCAAGTTGAATGGAGCCTTTAAAGCCATTATTTGTGAGATGGCATCCAGCTAACAAAGCTCAGTGTGCTCGTGGAGAGGACATTTTGAGGACTCCAACATTTCAGTGAAGGCCTTTGCAGATTCCTCCATCTTCTCGTCTGAGTCCTGAGCATTGTCAAAGTCTTGCACCATGTTTGCGGTCCCGGTACCATGCTCGTCGGTGCAACGACGAACCACCTCGGCTCTGGCACGTTGGGCAGACTCACCATGTAATGTCCAGACCGTGTAACCAGGCGTAAAACCAAACTTCTATAGGTCTTTACTCATTTCAAGCTCGTCCCTGATTTTATAGTTGTCGCATTGGGCACAGGGGCACCAGCTTAATTCCTGGCCATTTGCAAATGCGTCTCTAACAAACCCCTTAGTTTGTGTTAACCATTCCTCGGTCCAAACTTTCTGACTAGTGTAACCGGTGTACATCCACGCACGATCACTCATATTGACTTCCTACTGGACACACAAGAAACATATACATAATTAAGCAAACCATATCCATCAGTTAATGGAGTTTGTCAGTTTTATTATGTCCATGCAACCTACACGCTAATAGGTAAAGATAGGTCCTAATTCCACCCGAGTATGTGTAGATTGGATTCGTTTTCCCATGCTCTGCTCCGGATCCGACGCAAAATTTTGACAACACCTCCCTGCTGTTCTCCTGATACATGTCTCGGTAAGCAGAGAGGATGTGTACTCGGAGAACAACAGGGAGGCACTGACGAAATTCTGCATCGGATCCAGAGCAGAGCATATGGGAAAATGAACCCAACCTACACATACTGGGGCTGACCATGGATAACGTTGGACAATTCGAAAGAATCACGATTATAAATATGCAAATGCATGCAGATTTATAGATGTAACCCTTTCGAACGGGAGATGCATAGTGGTTACGCATACTGATGATTGACACCTATAGCTAGCAAGTTTCATCGGCATGAAGACCGGAACAGAGCCAATGAAGGGGGGAGGAGATGTCATTTGTGCTCACCAATTAACGCAGGGGCAGAGCTCGTCGAACGCACGGGGAGGTTGTCAAACACCACACCCTCGCAACGACGAAACAACTGCACATTTAAATACACCCGATCAACACAAATATATATGATGTTTTGCATAACAAAATCGAAAAATATACAACCTAGCTCATAATTCACAAATTTATGACCCCGTGGGGGTCGGGGTCGGGGTGTGGTTGTGGTGTCAGGGTGTCGGGGTCGATCGGGGTGTCAGGGTGTCAGGGTGTGGTGTCAGGGTGTCGGGGTGTGGTGTCAGGGTGTCGGGGGTCGGGGTGGGGGGGGGGGGGGGTTGGGGTGTCGATTGTCGGGGTCACAGGGTGTTGGAGTGTCGGGGTCGGGGTCGGGATGTCGGTGGTCGGGGTCGGGGTCGGGGTGTCGGTGGTCGGGTTGTCAGGTGTCGGGGTGTCGGTGGTCGGGGTCGGGGTCGAGGTGTGGTGTGAGGGTGTCGGGGTCGGGGTGTCATGGTGTCGGGGTCAGGGTCGGGGTCGGGGTCGGGGTGTGGGTTGGGGTGTGGTGTCAGGGTGTCAGGGGTTGGGGGTCGGGGTGGGGGGGTCGGGGTGTCGATTGTCGGGGTCTCAGGGTGTCGAGGTGTCGGGGTCGGGGTCGGGGTGTCGGTGGTCGGGGTGTCAGGTGTCGGGGTGTCGGTGGTCAGGGTCGAGGTCGGGGTGTGGGTGGTCTTCTTCTTCTCCTTCTCTCCTCTTTCTTCTCCTCCTCCTCCTCCTCGTCTTCTTCTTCTTCTTCTCCTCCTCCTCCTCCTCCTTTTTCCTCTTCTTAAACCTAGCACTAATTAACCTAAAATAAAACAAGAAAAAACTACACCTAAACCTAGCTATTCTTCTCCTCCTCCTCTTCTTCTAATTATTCTTAGTTTTTTCATGACTAAACATAAACCTAAAACTAAACAAAACCTAAGACCAAACTAAAAGTAATCTAAACTAAACTAAATATAAAACCAAACTAAAAGTAATCTAAACTAAACTAAATCTAAAACAAAACTAAAAGTAATCTAAACTAAAAAAACAGAAGAAAAAAAAGAGGAGAAGAGGGGCGCGGCCGGGGCTGACCTGCGGCAGGGGTGGGACGGCCTACGGCAGGCCGTGAGGGCCCTGGGGTGCCGGGCGGCGGGTTTGCTCGGCGACAAAGGGGGCGCCAGGCGATGGTGGCGACGGGGTGGTGCTGGCCGGGCGGAGGGGGCGCCGGGCTGTGGTGGCGATGGGGCCGCAGGGCTCCAGGGAGGCGGGGTGGTGCTGCGGGCGGGTGGGGCGGCGGCGGGGCGGTGCTGGCCGGGCGGTGGTGGCTGATACATCTCCAACGTATCTATAATTTTTGATTGTTCCATGCTATTATATTATCAATTTTGGATGTTTAATGGGCTTTATTATACACTTTTATATTATTTTTGGGACTAACCTATTAACCGAAGGCCCAATGCAAATTGCTGTTTTCCCCCTATTTCAGTGTTCCGCAGAAAAGGAATATCAAACGGAGTCCAAACGGAATGAAACCTTCGGGAGAGTTACTTTTGGAACAAACGTGATCCAAGGGACTTGGAGTGGATGTCAAGAAAGAAGCTAGGAGGCCGCGAGGCAAGGGGGCGCGCCCAGTGGGGGGCAGGAGCGCCCCCACCCTCGTGGGCCCCTCACAGCTCCACCAACCTACTTCTTCCTCATATATATATATACCCATATACGCTAAAAACATCCAGGAGCACCACTAAACCCTATTTCCACTGCCTCAACCTTCTGTACCCGTGAGTTCCCATCTTGGGGCCTTTTCCAGCGCTCCACCGAAGGGGGAATCGATCACGGAGGGCTCCTACATCAACACCATAGCCTCTCCGATGATGTGTGAGTAGTTTACCACAGACCTTCGGGTCCATAGTTATTATCTAGATGGCTTCTTCTCTCTGTTTGGATCTCAATACAAAGTTCTCCTCGATCTTCTTGGAGATCTATTGGATGTACTTCTTTTTGCGGTGTGTTTGTCGAGATCCGATGAATTGCGGGTTTATGATCAAGATTATCTATGAACAATATTTGATTCTTCTCTGAATTCTTTTATGCATGATTTAAATATCTTTGCAAGTCTCTTCGATTTATCAGTTTGGTTTGGCCTACTAGATTGATCTTTCTTGCAATTGGAGAAGTTCTTGGCTTTGGGTTCAATCTTGCGGTGTCCTTTTCCAGTGACAGCAGGGGCAGCAAGGCACGTATTGTATTGTTGCCATCAAGGATAAAAAGATGGGGTTTATATCATATTGCTTGAGTTTATCCCTCTACATCATGTGATCTTGCCTAATGCGTTACTCTGTTCTTATGAACTTAATACTCTAGATGCATGCTGGATAGCAGTTGATGTGTGGAGTAAAAGTAGTAGATGCAGAATTGTTTCGGTCTACTTGTCGCGGATGTGATGCCTATATACATGATCATGCCTAGATATTCTCATAACTATGCACTTCTCTATGAGTTGCCCGACAATAATTTGTTCACCCACCGTAATACTTATGCTATCTTGAGAGAAGCCACTAGTGAAACCTATGGCCCCCCGGGTCTATCTTCCATCATATTATTTTCCGTCAACTAGCCAATTTCTGTTGCCGTTTATTTTGCAATCTTTACTTTCCAATCTATATCATAAAAATACCAAAAATATTTATATTATCATCTCTATCAGATCTCACTTTTGCAAGTGGCCGTGAAGGTATTGACAACCCCTTTATCGTGTTGGTTGCAAGGTTCTTATTTGTTTGTGTAGGTATGAGGCGACTTGCATGTAGTCTCATACTGGATTGATACCTTGGTTCTCAAAAACTGAGGGAAATACTTACGCTGCTTTGCTGCATCACCCTTTACTCTTCTAGGGAAAAACCAACGCATGCTCAAGAGGTAGCAAGAAGAATTGCCAGGCAGATCTACGCCAAATCAAGACATACCAAGTACCCATCACAAACCCTTATCCCTCGCATTACATTATTTGCCATTTGCCACTCATTTTCCTCTTCCCCACTTCACCTTTGCCGTTTTATTTGCCCTCTCTCTTCGCCCTTTTTCTGTTCGCCTCTTTTCGCTTGCTATTTGTGTCCTTGTTCTTTGTGCAATTTGGAGGTTCTCATTGATAAGGATATTGGTGATAACATGGAAAAATTTGATGCTTTTGATGACCCTCGTGAAGAATCTACTATTTTACACACTAAAAGTTTTCGGATTGGTTGCGGTAATATTATTGGAAAAGGAGTTATTCAAGATTTCTTTACTTGTGCTGGTGCCTTGCCCTCTATGGGTGGGTCTATTCTTCATAGAACTAGTAGTCTTTCGGATGCTATATCCTTGCTCGTAATTGAACTTGAAAGACAATTTATTCATATGCATCCTTGCATACAAATGATTTTTCTAGAATTTTCTAATATCGAGCATTCTTCTGTTAAGCGAGCAACTACTATCTTTTTGGCACATGAGTTCAGATTTTTAATGAAAGAGGCCAATGAAATTTTTGCGCATTATAGGGTGGACGCTGGTCGTCCTCCCATAGAAGCTATCCTTTTTAATCAAGAAGACTTAATGCGTTTACGGTCTTTAGATCATGTGCCTTACGATGAAAACCTTAGAAAGAAGGTTCCTACTGATCTTCTAGTTGATAAAATTTCTGAACTTAATGATGACTTTGCTATCCAAAACAATGGGTTAGGTTTTTCTCTTGAACAAAGGCTTATGACTTATTGCCAAAAGATTGCTTATAATGATGAATTGGTTGTGCACTATAAAGGGCCAAAGGAGGAACCCATACCTCCCGAACTTGATCTTGGGGACTTTTGTCCCATTAAATTTATCCCTTTTGATTATTTTTTCTTGCCACAAAGAAAACTTGCTGCTGAATATAGGGAATATGAGATGAGTTTTCGCAATTTGCCCTACCATTACTATAATACCTAGATCTATTCTTGCTTTTATGCCTAGCTAGGGGCGTTAAACGATAGCGCTTGTTGGGAGGCAACCCAATTTTTATTTTTGTTTCTTGCTTTTTGGTTCTGTTTAGTAATAAATAATTCATATAGCTTCTGTTTAGATGTGTTTTCATGTTTTAATTAGTGTTTGTGCCAAGTAGAACCTTTGGGAAGACTTGGGTGAAGTTTATATGATCTTGCTGTAAAACACAAAAACTTCAACGCTCACGAGATTAGCTACAATTTTTTTTACTGGAGAGTGATTTTAAGCTGATTCTTTTTGCATATGATTAAAAGAAAAATTCGTCACGTCCAGCAGTTTATTTTAGAATTTTTGGAGATACAGAAGTATACGTTTGATACAGATTACTACAGACTGTTCTGTGTTTGACAGATTCTGTTTTTCGTGTGTTGTTTGCTTATTTTGATGAATCTATGGCTAGTATCGGGGGGTATGAACCATAGAGAACTTGGAATACAGTAGGTTGAACACAAATATAAATAAAGAATGAGTTAATTACTGTACCTTGAAGTGGTGATTTGTTTTCTTATACTAACGGAGCTCATGTGATTTTCTATTGAGTTTTGTGTTGTGAAGTTTCAAGTTTTGGGTAAAGATTTGAGGGATTTTGGAATAAGGAGTGGCAAGAGCCTAAGCTTGGGGATGCCCAAGGCACCCCAATGTAAAATTCAAGGACAACCAAAAGCCTAAGCTTGGGGATGCCCCGGAAGGCATCCCCTCTTTCGTCTTCGTCCATCGGTAACTTTACTTGAGGCTATATTTTTATTCACCACATGGTATGTGTTTTGCTTGGAGCGTCTTGTATGATTTGAGTCTTTGATTTTTAGTTTACCACAATCATACTTGCTTTACACACCTTCTGGAGAGACACACGTGATTCAGAATTTATTAGAATATTCTATGTGCTTCACTTATATCTTTTGAGCTAGATAGTTTTGCTCTAGTACTTCACTTATATCTTTTAGAGCATGGTGGTGGTTTTATTTTATAGAAATTATTGATCTCTCATGATTCACTTATATTATTTTGAGAGTCCTTTAGAACAGCATGGTAGTTTGCTTTGGCTATAAAATTAGTCCTAATATGATAGGCATCCAAGATTGGTATAATAAAAACTATCATAAAAAGTGCATTGAATACTATGAGAAGTTTGATACTTGATGATTGTTTTGAGACATGGAGATGGTAATATTAGAGTTGTGCTAGTTGAGTAGTTGTGAATTTGAGAAATACTTGTGTTGAAGTTTGCAAGTCCCGTAGCATGCACGTATGGTAAACGTCGTGTGACAAATTTGAAGCATGAGGTGTTTCTTTGATTGTCCTCCTTATGAGTGGCGGTCAGGGACGAGCAATGGTCTTTTCCTACCAATCTATCCCCCTAGGAGCATGCGCGTAGTGCTTGGTTTTTGATGACTTGTAGATATTTGCAATAAGTATGTGAGTTCTTTATGACTAGTGTTGAGTCCATGGATTATACGCACTCTCACCTTTTCATCATTGCTAGCCTCTTCAGTACCGTGCATTGCCCTTTCTCACCTGGAGAGTTGGTGAAAACTTCACCGGTGCATCCAACCCCTGTGATATGATATGCTCTGTCACACATAAACCTCCTTATATATTCCTCAAAACAGCCACCATACCTACCTATTATGGCATTTCCATAGCCATTCCGAGATATATTGCCATGCAACTTTCCACCGTTTCATTTATTATGACACGCTTCATCATTGTCATATTGCCTTGCATGATCATGTAGTTGACATCGTATTTGTGGCAAAGCCACTTTCATAATTCTTTCACACATGTCGCTCTTGATTCATCGACTATTCCGGTACACCGCCGGAGGCAATCATATGGAGTCATATTTTGTTCTAGTATCGAGTTGTAATCATTGAGTTGTAAATAAATAGAAGTGTGAAGATCATCATTAATAGAGCATTGTACCCCCAAAAAAGAAGAAAGGCGAAAAAAAGAAAGGCCCAAAAAAAAAGAAAAAAAGAAATAAAAAGGGACAATGCTACTATCCTCTTTTCCACACTTGTGCTTCAACGTAGCACGATGATCTTTATGATAGAGAGTCTCTTGTTTTGTCACTTTCATATACTAGTGGGAATTTTACATTATAGCACTTGGCTTGTATATTCCAACGATGCGCTTCCTGAAATGCCCTAGCTCTTTGTGAGCAAGCAAGTTGGATGTACACCCACTTAGTTTCTTTTGTTGAGCTTTCAGACATTTATAGCTCTAGTGCATCCGTTGCATGGCAATCCCTACTCCTTGCATTGACATCAATTGATGGGCATCTCCCTAGCTCGTTGATTAGCCGCGTCAATGTGACGCCCGGATAATTAAGCTATAGTAATCTCCTGCTAATGATGCTAGGTCATCACTCTTACTGTTGCTAATCCTCATTTGATCCGAAGCATAATTCAAATTAAAGTCCAAATTCAAATTTCTCAAACCTGCAAAATAAAATGTTCATCTTTTGGCAAGTATTCCATAACTAATTATGGTGGTGAACCAACATTTTTGCAAAGTGTTTAAATGCCTTAAACTAGTCAACATAGTGGCCTAGATAATTATTTAATTGATTTTTAAATTGTAAAATTACTAAACTATTTTATTTTTTTACCTCCAACTATGTGTGGCAGTGGCATAGGTTACTAGTGTTGATTTAGGGGCTAGTGATGTATTTTGTAAAACTAAAAATGAAAGGAAACTAATTAGAAAATAGAAAAGCAAAATGAAAATAAAATGAAAAGGCCTCCCCTGACCCCCAGGCCTCGACCCATCTCACCGAGCCAACCCAGCTGGTCCAGCCCATCTCCCCCGGTCGCCTCCCTCCTCTCTGTTCCCCCGACCCGAGCCGCTACAGGGGCTCGTCCCTGCCGGACCAGCCTCGCCGGCGCCGCCCTGAGGGGATAAGGGCAACGCCTCGGGCTCCCCTCACCTCGTCCTCCCTCACCTACCGCCACTCCCACTCCGCCACTTGTGCCTCTCCTTCCCCAGATCCACCTCTCCCCTCTCCATCTCCTTCATTCTGGAGAGGATACCGACGCCATCGCCGCTGTACCTCCATCAATCCCAAGGCCACCAGTGGCCCCGAGGCCACCGACCCTGTCCGCCGTCCTCATCCACGTCGCCTGGGGTCCTCCATGGAGCCGAGGGCCCCTGCAGCTGCCGATCGCCGTCATCCCCTTTCGCCTCTATCTCCAACGCTCGCCGGCGTCGTCGAGCACCCCTGCTGCTCCTAAGCCGTCAAGGGCCTTCCGTGGCCGCTCAGTGAGCTCCACTCCGTCCTCTCCCCTCTCCTTCCTCGCCTCACCGCACCCCTAGCCATAGCTACCATCCTGTCCGTAGCGCGCCTCCGCCGCCGTACTCGTCACCATGTCCACACTCTCCGTCCAGCTCGGACAAGCATGGCATCGTGCTCAGCATGCTCCCAGCAGTCCAGTGCCACCTTCCATGGTCCTTGCTGTGCCCTACAGCGACGAGCGCGAGCATGCCCAAAAGCCACCGCCGCCGAGCTCGACGCCGCCGATGTTTCCGGCCTCCCCGGCATAGTCTAGCAGCACCACTCGACACGGCTCCCTCCTAGCTTTCGAACGCAAGTTGTGGCACGCGAAATGATGAACTGTGGTGTTTTTCCGAGCTGCTCCGGTGTTCGGCTGCCGTGGAGAGCTCACCGGAGCTCGTTTCGGCACCGGCGCTGACCTGGCGTGGCCTGGGTCCCACCCAGTGTCACTACCAGTGGGCCCCGCGGCGCGTTTGACTGCGTCGACTCTAGTCAACGTGTGGCTTTATTCACCCTGAGCCACCGACATGTGGGCCCAGCCAGTTAATTAAAATTAACTAAATGGCTTTTATTTAAAACTTAATTAGATTAGCTAAATACCCACTGGCAAGGACCCACTAGTTAATTAACTCTGCATAGATTTAAAACTAACCCTGTTTAACCCACTGTCTATGACAGGTGGGTCCCACAGGTCAGGTTTGACCTGGGCCAGGCGGTTTGACTTGCTGACACAGTAGTGACGTCATATTTCCATTTCTGTTAATTTTGATAATTCCAGAAAATGTTTTGATCTTTGAAAATTCATAGAAAATAAACCATAACTCAGTTGGAAAAACTTTATACATGAAAGTTGCTCAGAAAGGCTAGACGAATCCGAATACTCTCTCCGTTCATCTGTCACATGTCCCTAACATAGCAAACATCGAACCTTTCCCCTCCAGTTGGTCTGTCCGAAAATGCCAGACTTTAGGAAAACTTTCCGGATGTTATCCCACTTCACCAGTATCGCGTAGTACTGCATTAGATCACCCCTAGCTCTGCTTGTTGACTTGTCATGTATCTGTTTGCTCTGTATTTACTATTTCTTCCCCCTCTTCTGTCCGGTAGACCCGAGACCGATGCCACCCCTGTGATCGACTACGTCGACGACGACCCTTACCTTTCATCAGAGCTTCCAGGCAAGCCCCCCCCCCTTGATCATCCTGATATCACCCATTCTATACTCTCATGCTTGCATTAGATTTTGCTACTGTTATCGGTTGCTCCTATTCTGATGCATAGCCTGCTTTTGTAACCTGCTGTTGTACCTTACCTTCTTATCCTAAACTGCTTAGTATAGGTTGGTTAGTGATCCATCAGTGACCCCCAGTACTTGTCCTTGTTGCCCCTGCTTCATCATCGACGACTCGATCAGCATGATCGACAACCAGAGCCCGACACCTCACATCACATTACGCCCCTTTTGTTGCTTGACTCTATAGAGCTACTATCGAGTGCCGAGAGTGATCCCTCATAACGCACTCCTAATGATAATTCTGTAGTGTAGCGATTCGGTCGTGGTCATCGAGGGTGATTTCCTCTTTCACCATTCCCGATACGGCTCTGTCGTTCAACACCTCAAGTGTGAACCTCGAGGGTGGTCCCTCTTACGTTCAGCTTGATGATTACATTAGGTGGAATCCATCGGGGGTGATTCCTCAGGTTTCCCCTTGATGTTTGGACACATGGTTACAATGACTTTACTTGAGACCTTGGTTATGACGTGGCACGACCGGGCATTCTAGGCCCTTGTCGTAAGTCCACGAGACGGGGCGACGGGGTCACTTTCGATCGGGAGTCTCTGCTCGTCTCTGCAAGCTAATAATACACTATGGTTTAGGTATTTGTTCTTAGTTGGCCTCTGGCCTTTACGCACCAACCACCACACGAGAATATTAATGGGCCTCGGCGTCGTGGTATTAGCCGAAGCTTTGTCAGACGTCCAGTCAGCAGTATGGCACGGCTGGGCCGGCACCATCCAAGTAGAGGTGGAGCCTGGACCCGCCCTGCGTGCAACGACCCAGAGTGCAACGGGCGATGGGCCCAGACCTCGGAGTGCTTAGGAGGTAGACCGGCGGGGACCTCTCTACTGAGCCTAGGTAGGGCTGCGACGTGTTGATCTTCTGAGGCTGGGCATTGACCCCAGAAAGGTGTGTCTGGCCAGAGTGATCGAGCGTGTTGGAAAACGTGGTGCACCCCTGCAGAGAAGATTATTTATTAATAGTCATGTCCACGGTAATGCACGTTCAGACTTATATCCTGATCTTATACAACTACAAATGGAAACTTGAGATATGTGGCCCCGGGATTGCTTTCTCGCAGGGAGTCGAGGAAGGATCTCTGGGCATTGATGTTACAACATGCTTGTTAAATATTAAAATGCTACTCTTTACTCTTCTACATGCTACAAGATGCTTGGAGCTGCATGAAGATGCTAGTCTTTGATAGGCTAGGCCTTCCCCCTCTATTCTGGCATTCTGCAGTTCAGTCCATAGATACAAACCTTCCATTTGATACCAATGCATACTTAGGGCGTGTTCGGTAGCCCTCTGGCTCCGCAACTCCTCAGCTCCAGGTGGGAAGCCCAGCCGAACGATCGAAATCCTGGTTATAGGAGTGGGAAGCTGGCTATTCGCGTAGTGCAAAATTAGAGTGGCGGAGTTGCAACATCCGAGCTCCCAGAAATTGAAGGAGCGGGAGTTGACATAAATTACTCCCGATTGCCACCGCCAAGTGAACTTGGGTACTGGTTCGCACTGATTTTTCTCTCCCATGACGTGCTTGTTCCCGTCCTCTCGCTCCCCTGCCGCTCGTTCTGCCGCTGCCGACGCCGACGCGCTCGCGCATGCCCTCCTTCTCGGCCGATCTTACCTAGCTCTGCCGCCAAGAGGTCGAGCCTCTCCGGCTGATTCCACACTCAGGTCCTCTCTCTCTGTCCCATATTGACAGCTACGTCCCGACGGCCGCGTTCTTGGTTGCCCAGTTGAGCGCCGCCCGCGAGAGTGGGCGCGGGGGAGAGTGGTCGCGCCGCCCGCATTGTGGCGTTGTCTGCGCATGCGCTGGGCTGGGCTGTGCCGGCTCACGCACTGCTCGTAGCTATGCGTCAACTCCAAATTTGACTAGGCGTCGGTGCTGCAATCCGATCTCTTCCATTACTGAATGATAGAGTGTGCTATTTGATAGAATGGATTCGGAGCAAAGTGGGAAACAAATTACGTGTTGAGGTTCAGGCAAATCGTGGCCTTTATCTCCCTATTTGATAGCAAATTGACAGCTTCAGGAAACACCCTGTTCGTTAGTGCTGCAGGTTGAAGAAGCATAAAGGTGGGCCAAGAGGTGAGAACGTGGGAGGAAAAAAGAGAAGGCTGGGCTGCTACTGAGCCAAATGGGCTGCCAGCGCTAACCAGCGAGAAGCTATGGAGCCATTCGATCTGTGAACTCGAGGAATTTTCGGGAGAAGCTGGCTATGGTTTTGGGCTATGGAATTGAGGATTTGGGGGCTGTGGAGAGCTACCGAACACGCCCTTAGTATAGATCTGATGCTTGCGAGTACTTTGGATGAGTACTCACGGTTGCTTTGCTACCCCTTTTCCCCCTTCTTTCTCCTTTCCGGTTGATGCAACCATATGGTGGATCCCTCGAGCCAGATGCCATCGCCGACGGATACTACTACATGGAGGCCGCCGAAGACCAGGAGTAGTTAGGAGATCCCAGGGAGGAGGCCTTGCCTCTTCGATCATTGATGTTTGTGCTAGCCTTCTTAAGGAAAAACTTGTTTAACATATGTCTGTACTCAGATATTGTTGCTTCTGCTGACTCGCTTGTGCATCGAGCTTTTGTATTCAAGCCCTCGAGGCCCTTGGCTTGTAATATGAAGCTTGTATGTCTTTCTTTTGTGTTTAGAGTTGTGTTGTGATATCTTCCCGTGAGTCCCTGATCTTCATCGTACACGTTGCGTGTATGATTAGTGTATGATTGAATCGGGGGCGTCACAGTCAATGTGAGACTTTCTCCTTTTTTGTTCTATTCCACCCATAGTGCTATATCCATGGCTCATGCTCATGTATTGCGTGAAAGTAGAAAAAGGTTTGAGCTTACTAAAGTATGAAACAATTGCTTGGATTGTCATCGGGGTTGTGCATGATGAGAGCATTCTTGTGTGACGAAAATGGAGCATGACCAAACTATATGATTTTGTACGGATGAACTTTCTTTGGCCATGTTATTTTGAGAAGACATGATTGCTTAGTTAGTATGCTTGAAGTATTATTATTTTTATGTCGACATTAAACTTTTGTCTTGAATCTTTAGAATCTGAAAATTCATGCCACAATAAAGGAAATTACATTGGAAAATATGCTAGGTAGCATTCCACATCAAACATTCTGTTTTTATCATTTACCTAATCGAGGACGAGCAGGAATTAAGCTTGGGGATGCTTGATAAGTCTCCAACGTATCTATAATTTTTGATTGTTACATGCTATTATATTATCTGTTTTGGATGTTTAATGGGATTTATCTATAATTTTTGACTGTTACATGCTATTATATTATCTGTATTGGATGTTTAAACGTGATCCAGGGGACTTGGAGTGGACGTCAAGAAAGAAGCGAGGAGGCCACGAGGCAGGGGGCGCCCCCCCACCCTCGCGGCACTCGCAGCTCCACCGACCTACTTCTTCCTCCTATATATACCCACATACCCTGAAAACATCTAGGAGCACCACGAAATCCTATTTGCGCCGCTGCAACCTTCTGTGCCCGTGAGATCCCATCTTGGGGCCTTTTCCAGCTGTCCGCCGGAGGGGGAATCGATCACGGAGGGCTTCTACATCAACACCATAGCCTCTCCGATGATGTGTGAGTAGTTTACCACAGACCTTCGGGTCCATAGTTATTATCTAGATGGCTTCTTCTCTCTCTTTGCATCTCAATACAAAGTTCTCCTCGATCTTCTTGGAGATCTATTGGATGTACTTCTTTTTGCGGTGTGTTTGTCGAGATCCGATGAATTGTGGGTTTATGATCACGATTATCTATGAACAATATTTGATTCTTCTATGAATTCTTTTATGCATGATTTAAATATCTTTGCAAGTCTCTTCGAATTATCAGTTTGGTTTGGCCTACTAGATTGATCTTTCTTGCAATGGGAGAAGTGTTTGGCTTTGGATTCAATCTTGCGGTGTCCTTTCCCAGTGACAGCAGGGGCAGCAAGGCACATATTGTATTGTTGCCATCGAGGACAAAAAGATGGGGTTTATATCATATTTCTTGAGTTTATCCCTCTAGATCATGTCATCTTGCCTAATGCGTTACTCTGTTCTTATGAACTTAATACTCTAGATGCATGCTGGATAGCGGTCGATGTGTGGAGTAATAGTAGTAGATGCAGAATCGTTTCGGTCTACTTGTCGCAGACGTGATGCCTATATACATGATCATGCCTAGATATTCTCATAACTATGCACTTTTCTATCAATTCCTCGACAGTAATTTTTTCACCCACCGTAATACTTATGCTATCTTGAGAGAAGTCACTAGTGAAACCTATGGCCCCCGGGTCTATCTTCCATCATATTATTTTCCGTCAACTAGCCAATTTCTGTCGCCGTTTATTTTGCAATCTTTACTTTCCAATATATATCATAAAAATACCAAAAATATTTATCTTATCATCTCTATAAGATCTCACTTTTGCAAGTGGCCATGAAGGGATTAACAACCCCTTTATCGCGTTGGTTGCAAGGTTCTTATTTGTTTGTGTAGGTATGAGGCGACTTGCGTGTAGTCTCCTACTGGATTGATACCTTGGTTTTCAAAAACTGAGGGAAATACTTACACTGCTTTGCTGCATCACCCTTTCCTCTTCTAGGGAAAAACCAACGGATGCTGAAGAGGTAGCAGTGGCCACGGGGCCGCAGGGCACCGGGGCGGCGGGGTGGTGCTGCGGCGGGGTGGGGTGGCGGCGGTGCTCGATGGCGGCGGCGCTCGGCAGCGGCGGTGCGGGCGCGGGTGCGGTTGAGTTGGGGGCATGGGGTGGAGAGAGGGGTGAGAGAGAGGGGAGAAAGAGGGGGGGGGGGTGGGGCCGGAGAGACAGAGAGGGGGCGACCGTTACTAAGTGGCAATATGTTCTTTGCCGTCCGCTCGCGGACGGCAAAGGGCGCGCATAGCAGAAGGGGGAGACGGCCGTTAGCTGGGATCTTTTTGTGCCGTCCACCAGCGGACGACAAAGGTCCAGTAGGCAGACGGCAAAGAATCTGACCTAGCGACGCCGTGCTCTATGGGGCCCACCTGGCTCTTTGCCATCTGCCTTCTAGCTCTTTGCTGTCAGCTGGCTGACGGCAAAGAAGCAGCTGATGACAAATAGCATTTTTGCCATCTTCCCTTTCTTTGCTGTCCGCTTTGTGGAAGCGGATGGCAAAGAGGCTCTTTGCCATCAACTGGCGGATGGCAAAGAGGAGGCAGACGGCAAAATGCTAGATTCCAGTAGTGTTAGCAACATGATCCCGAATGAAATGATGACGAACTTCTATATGCTTAGTTCGATAATGTTGCACGGGATTGTGAGCAATCTTAATAGCACTCTCATTGTCACAAAGCAATGGAACATGTTTCACACCGATCCCATAATCCTTAAGAGTTTGGGTCATCCAATGTAATTGAGCACAACATGAACCAGCGACAATGTATTCCACTTCGACAGTGGATAAGGATACCAAGTTTTATTTCTTGGAGGACCAAGACACAAGAGATCTACCAAGAAATTGACAAGTACCCAAAGTGGACTTTCTATCAACCTTGCCACCGGCATAGTCCGAATCGGAGTAGCCAACAAGATCAAAAGAAGACCTCTTAGGATACCAAATGCCAAATTTGGTGTATGTAGTAAGTATCTCACTATCCTTTTCACAACCTTAAGATGACATTCTTTGGGGGCCGCTTGATACCGTGCACACATGCACACACTTAGCATAATATCGGGACGGGAGGCACATAGATATAAAAATGAACCAATCATAGAGCGGTAAACCTTTTGGTCATCCGATTTGCCATCCTTGGTCAAGTCAAGATGTCCACTAGTAGGCATGGGTGTTTTCATACCTTTGCTTTCTTGCATGTTGAACTTCTTGAATAAGTCCTTGGTGTACTTTGTTTGAGAAACAAAGGTGCCCTCCTTAGTTTGCTTGATTTGCAAACCAAGAAAGAACTTGAGTTCACTCATCATAGACATCTCAAACTTCTTCAACATTAGCTTCCCAAACTTTTCACTAAAATGAGGGTTAGTTGAACCAAATATGATATCATCAACATAAATTTGGCACACCAATATTTCACCATTAACCCTTTTACTAAAAAGAGTAGAATCTATCTTTCCTATCTCAAAGCCTTTTTCAATAAGAAATTTTGTCAAGCATTTATACCACGCTCTAGGAGCTTGTTTAAGACCATAAAGAGCTTCGTGAAGTTTGTAAACATGGTAGGGCTTCTTAGGATTGACAAAGCCGAGAGGTTGTTTAACATAAACTTCCTCCTCGATTTCACCATTTAGAAAAGCACTTTTAATGTCCATTTGGTAAAAGGTAATATCATGGTGATTAGCATAGGCAAGTAAGATGTGGATGGACTCAAGTCTAGCAACGGGAGCATATACCTCACCATAATCCATACCTTCAACTTGAGTGTAGCCTTCAGCGACGAGACATGCTTTGTTGCGAACAACTTGTCCATCTTTGTCTTGCTTGTTGTGGAACACCCATTTGGTACCGATGATGTTGTGGTTGTTGTCGGGCTTCTCGACCAATGTCCACACTTGGTTTCTCTCAAAGTTGTATAGCTCTTCAGGCATGGCATTTATCCAATCCGGACCTTCTAATGCTTCTTCAACCTTAATAGGTTCAATGCTAGAGATGAATGAATAATGTTCACAAAAATTAGCCAAACGAGTTTTAGAGCAAGTGATTCTCCCGGTTTGGATATCATTGAAGATTTGTTCGATGGGGTGGTCTCTTGAGACTCTTGCTCGAACTCGTGAGAGTTTTTGCTTGGGTCGGGGTGGAACATCTTCTTCATCATCTCGTCCTTCTTCTTGGCCTTCTTCATTGTTGACGTTGCCGTTCTCTTGTCGTGGTGGAGAAGGGGGTTGATGAGGTTCATCTTGGTGTACTTCCTCATTTTCTTCATCTTGGTGTGTCCCACTTGTGGATGCTTCCAAGTCAACTTTTGGTTCACCTCGACGTGAGGTAGAAGCTTCCACTTGGACGGACGAGGTACTCTCCTTCACCTCCGTTGGACAAATCTTGCCAATAGACAAGTCTTGGATTGCTTCCGAAGGGTCTTTGTCTCCTACATAAATTGGCAACTGCTGTACTATGCAAGCCATTAGATTCATCAAACTTCACATCTACCGTTTCTTCAACCTTTCAGGTGAAATTGTTGTAGACACAGTAAGTGTGAGAGTTTGAGCCATAACCAAGTAGGAAGCCCTCATGAGACTTAGGAGAAAATTTAGACCGACGATGCTTATCAAGAATGTAACACTTTGAGCCGAATACTCAAAAGTATCCAACTTGGGGTTTGTTACCGGTGAGGAGCTCGTATGCCGTCTTGCCGAGTAGCTGGTGAAGATACAAGCGATTTGTTGCATAATAAGCCGTCTCAACCGCTTCCGCCCAAAAGTGTTTTGGAGTCTTGTACTCATCAAGCATTGTTCTCGCCATCTCAATAAGAGTCCGGTTCTTCCTCTCAACAACTCCATTTTGTTGAGGTGTGTACGTAGCCAAGAACTCCTGTGAAATCCCCTCTTCGTCAAGAAAGGTATCCACATTTGCGTTCTTCAACTTCGTTCTGTTGTCGCGGCGAACCTTCTTGATCTTCACTTCAAATTGATTTTGGGCCTTCCTAGCGAAGTTTTTGAAGATCTTTTGGAACTACGATTTATCATCAAGAAAGAACGCCCACGTAAATCTTGAAAAATCACCGACTATGACTAAACCAAATGAGTTTCAACCGAGACTCTTGTAGGCATTGGGACCAAAGAGATCCATATGAAGTAGCTCGAGTGGTCTTCTCGTGGTCATGATGTTCTTCACGGGGTGGCTTCCTCCAACTTGTTTTCCTGCTTGACAAGCACTACACAATCTATCCTTGTCAAATATAACATCTTTCACTCCAAGGATATGATTACCTTTAATAAGCTTATCAAGATTTCGCATGCCCACATGACCTAACCTTCTATGCCACAATCAGCCTTTAGAAGATTTAGCAATAAAGCAAGTTCTAGGTTGAGCCTTTTTAGTGAAGTCGACAATGTAAAGATCACCTCTACGTATACCAGTAAATACCATATTATGATTATGTCTACGAAACACTTGGCAATCTACTTCAGTGAATAGGACATTGAAACCAAAGTCAGCAAGTCTAGATACGGAAAGTAGATTATAGCCAAGAGATTCAACGAGTATAACATTTTGTATGGAGCTATCATGTGAGATGGCCACCTTACCAAGGCCAACCACCTTACCCTTTGAGTTATCAGCAAAAGTGACATAATTTCGAGGGCCGTCGTTTTCAGCAAGCTCACAAAACATATCCTTATCTCCGGTCATATGATCTATACATCCACTATCAAGGACCCATTCCTTTCCTCCAGCCATGTAGCCACGAAGATTAGCCATAAGACCAAAGTGTCTCATAGACTCATCGAGATCGAAGTCACTATCATCATCCTCATCATAGTATCCGTGTTCCACATCGTCTTGTGATTGGTCAATTCCTAGAGAGAGTGATTCATTAGATTTATGACCATGACAATGTGCATCTTTTATGGATTCTAATGACTTCGGAGATGATATTGCTAATGATTCCAACATCTCCTTTGGCATGCATAAGGTCACAAAGCTCAAACAAGCAATCACCATACTTGGGATCATTAGGACTTATCTTAGTCAAAGCAATAGACTTATGAAGGATCTCATCTAAGTTTTCAAGGAATAGTTTGGGAAATCGTTCCTCAAGAAATCTCCATATAGTGTAGGCACAATCAAGAGTAGGCAAGCAACTAATCAAGTTTATAGGCGAACCTCTAGTGATAAGATTAATAGTTCTATGGTTGCGGATCATGCCAATGGACTCATCAAGGGTAGGATGAAAAGGATCAACATGAGGTGCACAAAGGATAGTAATATACTTGCTCAAACGATTTCATTGAAAATAATAAGCATCTCATTTTTCCACTCATGAAAGTACTCTCCATCAAGTATTGGCACTCTATGTCTAAGACTCCCCAACATAGACTCATCCATCTTCCTCCAATGGTGATTAAACCAAAGCAATGGAGACCAAAGCTCTGATACCAATTGAAAGATCGAGAAGAGGTGTCTAGAGGGGGGTGAATAGACTCTTAGCAAAGAAAAGTTGCAGTTTTTATTTTCTTCAAGTTGAGGTGGAGTTTTAGCACATGTTTAAACATTCACAATACATATCAAGCAAGCATGACAAGAGTATATGAGCAGCGGAAAGTAAAGCATGCAATTTGCAAGAATGTAAAGGGATGGGATTGGAGTGTGCAAATGCAAATGGAGACACAAAGATTTTTGGCGTGGTTCTGATAGGTGGTGTTATCGTACATCCATGTTGATGGAGACTTCAACCTACAAAGGGTACGGGTTGCACGAGTCCACGGAGGGCTGCACCACGAAGGGTCCACGAAGAAGCAACCTTGTCTATCCCACCATAGACATCGCCCACGAAGGACTTGCCTCACTAGGGCAGATCTTCACAAAGTAGGTGATCTCCTTGCCTGTACAAACTCCTTGGTTCAACTCCACAATCTTGACGGAGGCTCCCAAGTGACACCTAACCAATCTAGGAGACACCACTCTCCAAAAGGTAATAGATGGTGTGTTGATGATGAACTCCTTGCTCTTGTGCTTCAAATGATAGTCTCCCCAACAATCAACTCTCTCTCACGGATTTTGATTTGGTGGAAAGATGATTTGAGTGTAAAGCAACTTGGAGAAGGCTAGAGATCAAGATTTATGTGGTTGGAATGGAATATCTTGATCTCAACACATGAGTAGGTGGTTCTCTATTAGAAAATGTATGCTGGAAGTGTAGGCATGTTCTGATGGCTTTCCTCACGAATGAAGAGTGGGTGGATGGTTATATATAGCCTCCTCACAAAATCTAACCATTACACATAATTCACCAAACTCGGTTTGACGGAATCAGAAAACTCGGTCATGAAGGATATATGCCCTAGAGGCAATAATAAAGTTATTATTTAGTTCCTTATTTCATGATAAATGTTTATTATTCATGCTAGAATTGTATTAACCGGAAACATAATACATGTGTGGATACATAGACAAACAGAGTGTCACTAGTATGCCTCTACTTGACTAGGTCGCTGATCAAAGATGGTTAAGTTTCCTAACCATAGACATGAGTTGTCATTTGATAAACGGGATCACATCATTAGAAGAATGATGTGATTGACTTGACCCATTCCGTTAGCTTAGCACTTGATTGTTTTAGTTTTCTGATATTGCTTTCTTCATGAGTTATACATGTTCCTATGACTATGAGATTATGCAACTCCCGAATACCGGAGGAACACTTTGTGTGCTACCAAACGTCACAACATAACTGGTGATCATAAAGGTGCTCTACAGGTGTCTCCGATGGTACTTGTTGAGTTGGCACATATCAAGATTAGGATTTGTCACTCCGATTGTCGGAGAGGTATATCTCTGGGCCCTCTCGGTAATGCACATCACTATAAACCTTGCAAGCAATGCAACCAATGAGTTAGTTGCTGGATGATGCATTATGTACCGAGTAAAGAGACTTGCCGGTGACGAGATTGAGCTAGGTATTGAGATACCGACGATCGAATCTCGGGCAAGTAACATACCGATGACAAAGGGAACAACCTATGCTGTTATGTGGTTTGGCCAATAAAGATCTTCGTAGAATATGTAGGAACCAATATGAGCATCCAGGTTCCGCTATTGGTTATTGACCGGAGACGTGTCTCGGTCATGTCTACATAGTTCTCGAACCCGTAGGGTCCGCACGCTTAAAGTTCTGTGATGATCGGTATTATGAGTTTATGTGATTTGATGTACCGAAGGTAGTTCGGAGCCGCGGATGAGATCGGGGACATGACGAGGAGTCTCGAAATGGTCGAGACGTAAAGATCGTTATATTGGACGACTATATTCGAACATCAGAAAGGTTCCGATTGATTCGGGTATTTTTCGGGGTACCGGGGAGTTACAGGAATATGAGGAAGAAGTAATGGGCCTCATGGGCCAAGTGGTGGAAGAGAGGAGGCAGGGCGTGCGGCCCCCCTAGCCCAAACCGAATTGGACTAGAGGGCCGGCCCCCCTTTCCTCCTTTTCCTCCCTCTCCTTCCTTCGCCCTCTCCTCCTTCCTTTCCTCCTCCTAGTAGGAGTAGGAAAGGGGAGTCCTACTCCTACTAGGAGGAGGACTCACCTCCTGGCGCGCCCTACAGGGGCCGGCCGGCCTCCCCCTTGCTCCTTTATATACGGGGGCAGGGGGGAACCCTAGAACACACAAGTTGATCATTGATCTCTCTTAGCCATGTGCGGTGCCCCCCTCCACCATAAACCACCTTGGTCATATCGTAGCGGTGCATAGGTGAAGTCCTGCGTCGGTAACTTCATCAACACCGTCATCACACCATCGTGCTGACGAAGCTCTTCCCCGAAGCTCTACTAGATCTTGAGTTCGCGGGGCGTCACCGAGCTGAACATGTGCTAAACACGGAGGTGCCGTACGTTCGGTACTGAGGATCGGTCGATCGTGAAGACGTACGACTACATCAACTGCGTTGTCATAACGCTTCCGCTTTTGGTCTACGAGGGTACATGGACAACACTCTCTTCGCTCGTTGCTATGCATCACCATGATCCTGCGTGTGCGTAGGAATTTTTTTGAAATTACCACGTTCCCCAACAGTGGCATCCGAGCCAGGTTTATGCGTAGATGTTATATGCACGAGTAGAACACAAGTGAGTTGTGGACGATACAAGTCATACTGCTTACCAGCATGTCATACTTTGGTTCGGCGGTATTGTTGGATGAAGCGGCCCGGACCGACATTACGCGTACGCTTACGGGAGACTGGTTCTACCAACGTGCTTTGCACACAGGTGGCTAGCAGGTGTCAGTTTCTCCAACTTTAGTTGAACCGAGTATGGCTATGCCCGGTCCTTGCGAAGGTTAAAACAACACTAACTTGACGAAATATCGTTGTGGTTTTGATGCGTAGGTAAGAACGGTTCTTGCGCAGCCCGTAGCAGCCACGTAAAACTTGCAACAACAAAGTAGAGGACGTCTAACTTGTTTTTGCAGGGCATGTTGTGATGTGGTATGGTCAAGACATGATGCTAAATTTAATTGTAAGAGATGATCATGTTTTGTAATAGAGTTATCGGCAACTGGCAGGAGCCATATGGTTGTTGATACGTCTCCAACGTATCTACTTTTCCAAACACTTTTGCCCTTGTTTTGGAGTCTAACTTGCATGATTTGAATGAAACTAACCCGGACTGACGCTGTTTTCAGCAGAACTGCCATGATGTTGTTTTATGTGTAGAAAAGAAAAGTTCTCGGAATGTCCTGGAAATCCACGGAGGCACTTTTCAGAATTAATAAGAATTTTTGGCGAAAGAATCAAGGCCAGGGGGGCCACGGTCTGTCCACGAGACAGCCCCCCCCCCTAGGGCGCGCCCTCCTATCTCGTGGGCCCCCTGGACACCTCCTGACCTCAAATCCAACTCCATATATACCGTCTTGGGGAGAAAAAAATCAGAGAGAAAGTTTCATCGGGTTTCACGACACGGAGCTGCCGCCAAGCCCTAATCTCTCTCGGGAGGGCTGATCTGGAGTCCGTTCGGGGCTCCGGAGAGGGGGATTCATCGCCGTCGTCATCACCAACCATCCTCCATCACCAATTTCATGATGCTCACCGCCGTGCGTGAGTAATTCCATCGTAGGCTTGCTGGACGGTGATGGGTTGGATGAGATTTACCATGTAATCAAGTTAGTTTTGTTAGGGTTTTATCCCTAGTATCCACTATGTTCTGAGATTGATGTTGCTATGACTTTGCTATGCTTAATGCTTGTCACTAGGGCCTGAGTGCCATGATTTCAGATCTGAACCTATTATGTTTTCATGAATATATGTGTGTTCTTGATCCTATCTTGCAAGTCTATAGTCACCTATTATGTGTTATGATTCGACAACCCCGAAGTGACAATAATCGGGATACTTCTGGGTGATGACCGTAGTTTGAGGAGTTCATGTATTCACTATGTGTTAATGCTTTGTTCCGGTTCTCTATTAAAAGGAGGCCTTAATATCCCTTAGTTTCCATAAGGACCCCGCTGCAACGGGAGGGTAGGACAAAAGATGTCATACAAGTTCTTTTCCATAAGCACGTATGATTGTTTACGGAATACATGCCTGCATTACATTGATGAACTGGAGCTAGTTCTATATCACCCTATGTTATAACTATTGCATCAGGAATCGCATCCGGCATAATTATCCATCATTGATCCATTGCCTACGAGCTTTTCACATATTGTTCTTCGCTTATTTACTTTTCCGTTGCTACTGTTACAACTACTACAAAAACCCAAAACCATTTATCTTTACTTTTGCTACCGTTACCTTTATTATCATAACACTTTTTCTACTAAACACTTTGCTGCAGATACTAAGTTATCCAGGTGTGGTTGAATTGACAACTGAACTGCTAATACTCAAGAATATTCTTTGGCTCCCCTTGTGTCAAATCAATAAATTTGGGTTGAATACTCTACCCTCGAAAGCTATTGCGATCCCCTATACTTGTGGGTTATCAAGACTAATTTCTGGCGCCGTTGCCTAGGAGCATAGTTCTATTCTCTGAGTCACTTGGGATTTATATCTGTTGATCACTATGAAGAACTTTCAAGACGATCGAACTACTATTTTGCCCTCAACTACGAGGGGAGGTAAGGAACTGCCATCTAGCTCTGCACTGGATTCTCCTTCCGTTATTAGTAGGCTTGCGACACCTAAACCTACTACTACTATGAACTCCAATATGTCACATGTTATTGATGATGCCACTTCTGCTATGCATGATGAAACTACCTCTGTGCGTGATACTACTTTTCCATTAGGTGAATTTCTTGATGAACAACTTGCTAGATTTAGGGGGAATGAAAATATTGAAGAACCTATTATTGATGATAGTGATGATGAAGGTCCCCCCAATGATTATGTTTTACCTGTTGTTCCTAAGGGTTATGTTATGCATGAAACAGCTGCTATGGAAATTCTTGCTTGCAATGATAGAAATGATCTTAAGAAATTATTAGCTAAATGGAAGCACCAGTCTCTTAATGCTAGAATGAAACCCGATCCTGCTTTTGCTACTTCACCTATTTGTGTTACTGGTAAGGATTATGAATTCTCTGTTGATCCTGATATTATTACTTTAGTTGAATCTGATCATTTTTATGGCCTTGAATCTGAAACTGTTGTGGCACATCTTACCAAGTTGAATGATATAGCTACCCTGTTTACTAATGATGAGAAGTCTCGCTATTTATATATCCTTAAGATATTTCCGTTCTCATTAAAGGGTGATGCTAAGACTTGGTATAATTCTCTTGCTCCTGGTTGTGTGCGTAGTCCTCAGGATATGATTTATTACTTCTCTGCTAAATATTTCTCTGCTAATAAGAAACAAGCTACCTTGCGGGAAATATATAATTTTGTGCAAATCAAAGAAGAGAGTCTCCCACAAGCTTGGGGGAGGCTTCTCCGGTTACTTAATGCTTTGCCTGATCATCCTCTTAAGAAAAATGAAATACTTGATATCTTTTATAATGGACTAACCGATGCTTCCAAGGACTACTTGGATAGTTGTGCTGGTTGTGTTTTCAGGGAAAGAATAGTCGATGAAGCTGAAATATTATTGAATAATATGTTGACTAATGAAAATAATTGGACTCTTCCTGAGCCAGTTCCTGAAGTAATTCCTGAACCAATTGAGCCAACTCCTGAGCCTATTCCTAAACCCACTCCGAAGAAGAGAGGTGTTTTATTTCTCAGTCCTGAAGATATGCAAGAGGCAAAGAAATCAATGAAAGAAAAAGGTATTAAAGCTGAAGATGTTAAGAATTTACCTCCTATTGAAGAAATACATGGTCTTAATTTACCGCCTGAAGAACCACATTGTCTTGATAACCCGTCACAGGTAGTAAAGGTAAATTCTCTCTATAGATATGATAAAGTTGAAGTACCCTCTTCTAAATTTCATAGCCCAAGCTTAGATGAATTTGATGACTTTATGGCTAGACAAGAAAGTTTTAATGCTTATGTTGGTAGAGAGTTAAAGAATAATGCTTTCAAGATAGGACGCGTAGGTGATAATCTGGCTAGAGTTAAAGATGAACTTCACCGCGTTAGAAAATATGCTTCTATGGTTGCTACTCAAGCTGAGCAAGTACTTAAAGCTCAAAATGATTTGCTTGATGAATTGAATAATAAAAATGACTTTGCTGTTAGAGTGGCTACTAGAACTTGTAGAATGACTCAGGAACCTCTGTATCCTGAAGGCCACCCTAAGAGAATCGAGCAAGATTCTCAGAGAAACAATTTAGAGGCACCTAGTTCTTCTAAAAAGAAGAAAAAGAAAAACGATAGAACTTTGCATGCTTCTAGTGAACCTACTGTAGACACACCTGAGAATCCCAATGATATTTCTATTTTTGATGCTGAAACTCAATCAGGTGATGAACATGAACCTAGTGATAATGTTAATGATAATGTTCATGTTGATGCTCAACCTAGCAAAGACAATGATGTAGAGATTGAACCTGCTGTTGATCTTGATAACCCTTAATCAAAGAATCAACGTTATGATAGGAGAGATTTTGTTGCTAGGAAGCACGGTAAATAACGAGAACCATGGGTTTAGAAACCCATGCCCTTTCCTCCTAAACCATCCAAGTCAAAGGATGATGAGGATTTTGAGCGCTTTGCTGAAATGATTAGACCTATTTTCTTACGTATGCGCTTAACTGATATGCTTAAAGTAAATCCTTATGCTAAATATATGAAGGATATCATCACAAATAAAAGAAAGATACCGGAAGCTGAAATTTCCACCATGCTTGCTAATTACACTTTTAAGGGTGGAATACCAAAGAAACTTGGAGATCCGGGTGTTCCAACTATACCATGCTCTATTAATAGAAATTATGTTATAACTGCTTTATGTGATCTTGGAGCCGGTGTTAGTGTTATGCCTCTCTCTTTATATCGTTGACTTGAATTGAATAAGTTGACACCTACTGAAATATCTTTGCAAATGGCTGATAAATCAACTGCTATACCTGTCGGTATTTGTGAGGATGTGCCTGTTGTGGTTGCAAATGTCACTATCTTAACGGACTTTGTTATTCTTGATATTCCCAAGGACAATAGTATGTGTATTATCCTTGGTAGACCTTTTCTTAATATTGCAGGGGCTGTTATTGATTGCAACAAAGGCAATGTCACTTTTCATGTTAATGGCAATGAGCATACGGTACACTTTTCGAGGAAACAATCTCAAGTTCATAGCATCAATTCTATTGAAAAAGTTCCAACTATTATTTTTGGAGGTTTCTACTGTCAAGAAAAAGTATGATATTCTTATTGTTGGGGATTTTCATATCCCCGTTGAGGTAACTTAGTGTTATTCGAAATTTCTCCGGTTCCGTGTTATTCGGAATGAGTTTGTTAACAAGACTTGATCAACCTTGTTAGTGGGTTCATTGTGATGATCACGAGATGGACGAAACTAGAAGGCACAACCTTCTGTACCCTCTTTTTACTTTCTGTTATTTAGAATAAATAAAACAAAAATAGTATTATCTGTATGTTTTTTGAATTATCCGTGCATTAAAAAATAGTCCGAAAATAAAAGTGCTCCAAATGCCCTGCAAATTTAGTATGATTTTTTCTAGAATATTTGAGGATTTTAGGCATTGAAAACACTGCAAGAGGGGCAAGCACCAGGCCACGAGAGAGGAGGGCGCCCCCCTGTAGGGCACGCCCCCCTGTCTCGTGGGCCCCTGGTGGCCCCCCTCCACTTATACCAGCATCCACACACTTCATCTTCTACCCAAAAAAATCCCCATCCAGCTCAAACCCGAGTTCTAGCTTGTTTTGCTGCGATTTTCGATCTCTTAGCTCAAAGCCCCATTTACAAAACTACTTTGGGAGATTGTTGCTTGGTATGTGACTCCTCCGTTGTTCCAAATAGTTTTTGTTCTAGTGCTTTATTTATTGCAAATTTTTGCTTCTTAGGTGACCATGTTCTTGAGCTTGCATGTTAAATTTTTGAGGTCCCAAGCAATTCCAATGCATGATATAGGCTCTAGGCACTTGTAGGAGTAGTTGCTATCAATCTTGTTTAGTTTTATTCACTTTTATTTTGAAGTTACTAAAATTTCAGACATTTTCAGAAAAAGAAATATGCTTAGAAGAATGTACCAAGGTGGTTCCTCGGCAAAGAAAGGGCCAAGAATTGCTATACGTGAACGAGATGTTAATTTGCCAAGGGACGCAAATGTACGGGCTTGTGAGTGGCCATCCGATGATTTTATGGTCGAAGCAGGCTTCAAGGGGGAATTTGACGCGTATGTGCGTAATGCTAAGCTTGAGGACTTCTTACAAGATAAGTGTCCTCAATATTATCAATTGACTGATTCCTTTGTGCGGAGGTTCGAATATGTTTCTTCGCGTAATTCTCCTAGTGTTGTGTTTGATATTTATGATACATCTTATACCATGGATTTAGAGGACTGCACAACTGCTTGCAAACTCCCTCAATGGGGTAATATTAATAATCCTCCCAAATCTGAAGTTAGAGATTTTCTTGCTAGTATTACTGTGGGAGAATCTAGGGACGTAACACAAGCTACCATAGGGAGCATCCATTTTCCTGCTATACATTACTTTGCTCTCTTTATTGGTAGATGCATTAACGGTAAGGACGAAGTATGTCACATGTGTGCTCCTGATCTTTGTGTCCTCAAGAGTGCTGTGTCAGGTTATAAAGGTTATAACTCGGGGGCAATAGTTGTACGTAGGTTGCATAATAATAATAAAAAGGGAGATTTCTTTGGAGGAATTTATGCAACCCGTGTGGCTAATTTTCTTAATATAGCTCCACGAGAGGGGGACATGCTTGTACCTCCTGTTTATTTGGATAAAGAAGCTATGTTTGATCATCATTTTCTTGAGAGGAATGAACAATTCCTCCATTATCGACTAACCTATGACAGACGCAACGTCATCCCTGTTACTCTTCCTGCTCCCTACCTTTTTGATTATCAGACAAAAGCAAGATATGTTGTCACCAGGGAAGAAGCAACTGAATATGAGAGGGGAATGGAGGCAGATCGCCAACATGCTACTGCTGAGGAGGCGGTCGCCTCTGCATCTCAGTACAACCCTAGTTTCACTTATGGATACCAGCCAGGCGGTCACTGGTATTAGACCAACTTAGGCCAAAAGCCTAAGCTTGGGGGAGTACGTATTTCTCACCGGCTTTACATTCATGTTCACACACTAGTCGTCGGTGCTCATACTCTTTCATTGTATTATCCATGCTAGTTTAATTTTCTTTTTCTAGTTTTCTTCTTGTGTGTTTGATAAACCTTAAGAAAAACCAAAAAAATTAGTTAGTTTAACTTCCTTGCTTGTAGTAGAATTAAAATGAAAACCCAAAAAGATTTCTCGTTCTTCTTTTACTTGTTGGAAGCTTTCCCGTGTAAATAGTTTAATTTTCTTTTCTTTCTTTTGGGGGTCGAGAAGACTATATTGAAATTGCTTAGTGGCTCTTATATGCATGATTGTTTATTTAATTTAGAGCCCATATTACTTGTCTTCTCTGTTGAGTTGAATGCTTGCAGATTCCAGCTTAGTCCAATGCACGTGCACTCTTATTATTATACACATCGTTCGGTCGTGCAAGTGAAAGGCAATAATGATGAGATATGATGGACTTATTGGGATGAGAAAAGCTGGTATGAACTCGACCTCTCTTGTTTTTGTAAATATGATGATTCATTGTTCCTGAGTCAGCTATTATGAAGTAAACATATTTGCAATGACATTTAGAGATTATAGTTGCTTGTGCCATGCTTGATTAGCTATAAGTTATAATGGTTTACCTTGCGTGCCAACATGTTATTAGAATGATTATGATGTGGTATGATGAGATGGTATCCTCCTTTGAATGTATTAAGTGACTCGACTTGGCACATGTTCACGCATGTAGTTGAATCAAATCAACATAGCCTTCATGATATTTATGTTCATGGTAGATTATATCCTACTCATGCTTGTACTCAGTGTAAATTAATTTTAATGCATGTTTACGACTGTTGTCGCTCTCTCAGTTGGTCGCTTCCCAGTCTTTTGCTAGCCTTCACCTGTACTAAGCGGGAATACTGCTTGTGCATCAAAACTCCTTAAACCCCAAAGTTGTTCCATATGAGTCCACTATACCTACCTATATTTGGTATTTACCTGCCGTTCCAAGTAAATTTGTATGTGCCAAACTCCAAACCTTCAAATGAAATTCTGTTTTGTATGCTCGAGCAGCTCATGTTTCAACTAGGGCTGCCTATATCTTCCATACTAGGTGGGTTATTCTCAAGAGGAGTGGACTCGGCTCCTCATTCACGAGAAAGGGCCGGTAACCGGGATGCCCAGTCCCATGATCCAAAAAGATCAAAGCAAATCAAAATAATTAAACAAAACTCCCCTAGGGCTGTTGTATGTTGGAGGCACTCGTTGTTTCGAGCAAGCCATGGATTGATGCCTGTTGGTGGTTGGGGGAGTATAAACCTTTACCATTCTGTTTGGGAACTGCCTATAATGCATGTAGTATGGAAGATACAGCCATCTCATAGTTGTTGCGTTGACAGCGAAAGTATGCCGCTCAAAATGTTATTCACTCTCTATTTTAAAATCGAGCTCTGGCACCTCTACAAATCCCTGCTTCCCTCTGCGAAGGGCCTATCTATTTACTTTTATGTTGAGTCATCACCCTTCTTATTAAAAAGCACCCGCTGGAGAGCACACTGTCATTTGCATTCATTATTATTGGTTTATATTGGGTATGACTTGACTGGATGTCTTTTACCATGAATTACAATGTTTAGTCAGTGCTTGATCTTTAAAGGTTCTCTGCATTTATGTTTTGCGGTCTCAGAAAGGGCTAGCGAGATACCATTTTGTTATATCATGTTATGATTATTTTGAGAAAGTGTTGTCATCCGAGTTTTATTATTATAGCTCACTAGCTGATTATGTTATTGATATGAGTAATTGTGAGACCTATGTGTTATTGTTAGTATGGTTAGTTCATAATATTTGCTGAAACTTGAATGCTGGCTTTTCATGTTTACAACAACAAGAGCAAACAGAGTTTGTAAATTTTTTTCTTTATCACTTTCAGTTTATCAACTGAATTGCTTGAGGACAAGCAAAGGTTTAAGCTTGGGGGAGTTGATACGTCTCCAACGCATCTACTTTTCCAAACACTTTTGCCCTTGTTTTGGACTCTAACTTGCATGATTTGAATGAAACTAACCCGGACTGACGCTGTTTTTAGCAGAACTGCCATGATGTTGTTTTATGTGTAGAAAAGAAAAGTTCTCGGAATGTCCTGGAAATCCACGAAGGCACTTTTCAGAATTAATAAGAATTTTTGGCGAAAGAATCAAGGCCAAGGGGCCCACGGGCTGTCCACGAGACAGACCCCCCATAGGGCGCGCCCTCCTATCTCGTGGGCCCCCTGGACACCTCCCGACCTCAACTCCAACTCCATATATACCGTCTCGGGGAGAGAAAAATCAGAGAGAAAGTTTCATCGCGTTTCACGACACGGAGCTGCCGCCAAGCCCTAATCTCTCTTGGGAGGGCTGATCTGGAGTCCGTTCGGGTCTCCAGAGAGGGGGATTCGTCGCCGTCGTCATCACCAACCATCCTCCATCACCAATTTCATGATGCTCACCGCCGTGCGTGAGTAATTCCATCGTAGGCTTGCTGGACGGTGATGGGTTGGATGAGATTTACCATGTAATCAAGTTAGTTTTGTTAGGGTTTGATCCCTAGTATCCACTATGTTCTGAGATTGATGTTGCTATGACTTTGCTATGCTTAATGCTTGTCACTAGGGCCCGAGTGCCATGATTTCAGATCTGAACCTATCATGTTTTCATGAATATATGTGTGTTCTTGATCCTATCTTGCAAGTCTATAGTCACCTATTATGTGTTATGATCCAACAACCCCGAAGTGACAATAATCGGGATACTTCTCGGTGATGACCGTAGTTTGAGGAGTTCACGTATTCACCTTGTGTTAATGCTTTGTTCCGGTTCTCTATTAAAAGGAGGCCTTAATATCCCTTAGTTTCCGTAAGAACCCCGCTGCAACGGGAGGGTAGGACAAAAGATGTCATACAAGTTCTTTTCCATAAGCACGTATGATTGTTTACGGAATACATGCCTACATTACATTGATGAACTGGAACTAGTTCTATATCACCCTATGTTATAACTATTGCATGAGGAATCGCATCCTGCATAATTATCCATCATTGATCCATTGCCTATGAGCTTTTCACATATTGTTCTTCGCTTATTTAATTTTGCTACCGTTACCTTTATTATCATACCACTTTTGCTACTAAACACTTTGCAGCAGATACTAAGTTATCCAGGTGTGGTTGAATTGACAACTCAACTGCTAATACTCAAGAATATTCTTTGGCTCCCCTTGTGTCGAATCAATAAATTTGGGTCGAATACTCTACCCTCGAAAGCTGTTGCGATCCCCTATACTTGTGGGTTATCAGTTGTCACTTTTTTCTATGCAATGCAATCACCCTATAATTGCTTTACTTTATCACTAAGCGGTAGCAATAGTCGTAGAAGCAATAGTTGGCGAGACGACAACGATGCTACAATGGAGATCAAGGTGTCGCGCCGGTGACGATGGTGATGATGACGGTTCTTTGGAGATGGAGATCAAAGGCACAAGATGATGATGGACATATCATATCACTTATATTGATTGCATGTGATGTTTATCTTTTATGCATCTTATTTTGCTTAGATCGACGGTAGCATTATGATACGTCTCCAACGTATCTATAATTTTTTATTGTTCCATGCTATTATATTACCCCTTTTTGGATGTTTATGGGATTTATTTTACACATTTATATCATTTTTGGGACTAACCTACTAACCGGAGGCCCAGCCCGTATTGCTGTTTTTTTGCCTATTTCAGTATTTCGAAGAAAAGGAATATCAAACGGAGTCCAAACGGAATGAAACCTTCGGGAGCGTTATTTTTGGAATGAACATGATCCAGAGAACTTGGAGTGCAAGTCAAGAAGCAAACGAGGCGGCCAGGAGATAGGAGGGCGCGCCCACCCCTCCTGGGCGCGCCCCCTGTCTCCTGGGCCCCTCGAGCGGCCACCGACCTACTTCTTCCTCCTCACTAGTTGAAAAGGGGGCAATGGTCCAGGCCGGGTCAGCCCATTAGTCCCGGTTCAATCCAGAACCGGGACCAATGGGGGCATTAGACCCGGTTCGTGAGCCCCGGGGGCCGGCCGGGCCACGTGGGCCATTGGTCCCGGTTCGTTTGGACCTTTTGGTCCCAGTTGTTGGGACGAACCGGGACCAATGTGCCTTGCTCCTAGCCCACCACCATTGGTCCCGGTTGGTCGCCTGAACCGGGACCAAAGGCTACCCTTTAGTCCCGGTTCAAGCCACGAACCGGGACCAATTAGTTGCCTACATATACCCCGCGAGCAGAGCACTCTCACTGCTCTGTTTTTCGTGGCATGCGAGGAGGGAGCTTTGTGGTGCTCTAGCTCACTTCCTATGCACACGAGGTGTTCGATGGGATGCCCGAGCCACACTACTTAAGCTTTCTCCTCTCCAAGCTCCACCTTCAAGCTCCATTTTCCTTAATATTTGTCTAGGTTTAGCGGCCCGTCCCGTCCCGTCCCCGTCTTCACCGCCATCGATCGCCCGTGCCGATCTCGTCGCCGGCACCACCGTGGTGAGTCGCTTACTTGTATGTTTATATAGATACTTGTATAATTTTGTTACTTTTATTATTGCATCTTATATAGTGCGATGGTTTTGGTATCCACCCCCTTCGGCCCTCGTCCTGTCTATGATTCGGATGTGGTATATATTATCTTTTCATAACTATTGGTTCATTTATTGTTTATGACAATTATGCCGACCAACGTGACATAGATTTTATTTATCTAGGAGGTTGTTGAACCAGAAATTCCAGCCGACCCTATTGTCGAGAGGTTAAATTTAGTTGAAGAAGAAAACAATTTGTTGAAGGAAAAAATTAGAAAAATTGAGGAGGAGAAGATGATATTGGAGTTGCATGTTGCGGATGTCGTCGATGATCACAAGATCAAGATGGATGCAATGCGCTTGAAGATTAGAAAGATTAGAAAATATGCCATTCATACCGAGGCTTGGTATCATTATGCCGTTGGAGCAGTTGTTACATTGGTTGCGATTATGATCGCATTTGTTTTCGCATTGAAATGTTTTACATAGTTTCAGTGTATGGTTTAATTAATTTAGATGCTCTGCAGAGCTTTATGTTGTTAGATGAGAACTATGTATGTACTTTGGTTTTAGTGTGATGATGAACTTCTATTAATTTGGTTTTAGTGTTCTGTAATGATTTTTGACACACTTAATTATATATAATGCACGCAGATGAACCGGCAATGGATGTACGGTTCAAGACACACCTCCGAGTACATTAAGGGCGTGCATGATTTTCTCGAAGTGGCTAAGGCAAACAAGCAGAATGGTTTTATGTGTTGTCCATGCCCTATATGTGGGAATACGAAGTCTTACTCTGACCAGAAAATCCTCCACACCCACCTGCTTTACAAGGGTTTCATGCCACACTATAATGTTTGGACGAGGCACGGAGAAATAGGGGTTATGATGGAAGACGGCGAAGAAGAAGAGTACGATGACAACTATGTGCCCCCTGAATACGGTGATGCTACTGAACATCAAGAGGAACCAGACGATGTGCACGATGATGCTGCAACGGGCGAAGCTACTGAAGATCAAGAGGAACCAGACGATGTGCCCGATGATGATGATCTCCGCGGGTCATTGTCGATGCAAGGATGCAATGCGAAAGTCAAAAGGAGAAGCTGAAGTTCGATCGCATGTTAGAGGACCACAAAAAAGGGTTGTACCCCAATTGCGAAGATGGCAACACAAAGCTCGGTACCGTACTGGAATTGCTGCAGTGGAAGGCAGAGAATGCTGTGCCTGACAAAGAATTTGAGAAGCTACTGAAAATATTGAAGAAGAAGCTTCCAAAGGATAACGAATTTCCCGACAGTACATACGCAACAAAGAAGGTCGTATGCCCTCTAGGATTGGAGGTGCAGAAGATACATGCATGCCCTAATGACTGCATCCTCTACTGCGGTGCGTACAAGGATCTGAACGCATGCCCGGTATGCGGTGCATTACGGTATAAGATCAGACGAGATGACCCTGGTGATGTTGACGGCGAGCCCCCCAGGAAGAGGGTTCCTGCGAAGGTGATGTGGTATGCTCCTATAATACCACGGTTGAAACGTCTGTTCAGAAACGGAGAGCATGCCAAGTTGATGCGATGGCACAGTGAGGACCGTAAGAAAGACGGGAAGTTGAGAGCACCCGCTGACGGGTCGCAGGGGAGAAAAATCGAGAGAAAGTACTGGGATGAGTTTGCAAGTGAGCCAAGGAACGTATGGTTTGCTTTAAGCGCGGATGGCATTAATCCTTTCGGGGAGTAGAGCAGCAATCACAGCACCTGGCCCGTGACTCTATGTATGTATAACCTTCCTCCTAGGATGTGCATGAAGTGGAAGTTCATTATGATGCCAGTTCTCATCCAAGGCCCTAAGCAACCCGACAACGACATTGATGTGTACCTAAGGCCATTAGTTGAATAACTTTTACAGCTGTGGAATGGAAACGATGTACGTACGTGGGATGAGCACAAACAGGAGAAATTTTACCTAAAGGCGTTGCTGTTCGTGACCATCAACGATTGGCCCGCTCTCAGTAACCTTTCAGGACAGACAAACAAGGGATACCACGCATGCACGCACTGTTTACTTGACACCGATAGTATATACCTGGCAAGCTGCAGGAAGAATGTGTACCTGGGCCATCGTCGATTTCTTCTGACCAACCATCAATGTCGAAAGAAAGGCAATCATTTCAAAGGTGAGGCAGATCACCGGAAGAAGCCCGCCATGCGTACCGGTGATCACGTACTTGCTATGGTCAATGATTTACACGTAATCTTTGGAAAGGGTCCCGACGGACTAGCTGTTCCGAGTGATGTTGGGGGACACGCACCTATGTGGAAGAAGAAATCTATATTTTGGGACCTACCCTACTGGAAAGACCTAGAGGTCCGCTCTTCGATCGACGTGACGAAGAACCTTTGCGTGAACCTGCTAGGCTTCTTGGGCGTGTATGGGAAGACAAAAGATACAGCCGAGGCACGGGAGGACCTGTAACGTTTGCACGAAAAAGATGGCATGCCTCCAAAGCAGTATGAAGGTCCTGCCAGCTATGCTCTTACCAAAGAAGAGAAGGAAATCTTCTTTGAATGCCTGCTTAGTGTGAAGGTCCCGACTGGCTTCTCGTCGAATATAAAAGGAATAATAAATATGGCAGAGAAAAAGTTTCAGAATCTAAAGTCTCATGACTGCCACGTGATTATGACGCAACTGCTTCCGGTTGCATTGAGGGGGCTTCTACCGGAAAACGTCCGATTAGCCATTGTGAAGCTATGTGCATTCCTCAATGCAATCTCTCAGAAGGCGATCGATCCAGAAATCATACCAAGGCTAAGGAGTGATGTGGTGCAATGTCTTGTCAGTTTCGAGCTGGTGTTCCCACCATCTTTCTTCAATATCATGACGCACGTCCTAGTTCATCTAGTTGACGAGATTGTCATTTTGGGCCCCGTATTTCTACACAATATGTACCCCTTTGAGAGGTTCATGGGAGTCCTAAAGAAATATGTCTGTAACCGCGCTAGGCCAGAAGGAAGCATCTCCTTGGGCCATCAAACAGAGGATGTCATCGGGTTTTGTGTTGACTTCATTCCTGGCCTTAAGAAGATAGGTCTCCCTCAATCGCGGTATGAGGGGAGACTGACTGGAAAAGGCATGCTTGGAAGGGACTCAATAATATGCAGGGACGGATATTCTTGGTCTCAAGCACGCTACACAGTTCTACAGAACTCTACCTTGGTGACCCCGTATGTCGATGAACACAAGAACAGTCTGCGCTCCAAACACCCGGAGCAGTGCGACGACTGGATTACATGTGAACACATCTGGACTTTCAGCAGTTGGTTGGAAGCACGTCTCAGAGGTGACAACACTGTTTGTGATGAGCTGTACTTGTTGTCCAGGGGACCATCTTCGACTGTTACGATTTGGAAAGGATACGAGATAAATGGGAATACATTTTACACGATTGACCAAGATCAAAAGAGCACCAACCAAAACAGCGGTGTCCGCTTTGATGCAACAACCGAGAGGGGAAAGGACACATATTATGGTTACATAGTGGACATATGGGAACTTGACTACGGACACGATTTTAAGGTCCCTTTGTTTAAGTGCAAATGGGTCAATCTATCAGGAGGCGGGGTACAGGTAGACCCATAGTATGGAATGACAACAGTGGATCTGAAAAATCTTGGGTACACTGACGAACCGTTTGTCCTAGCCAATGATGTGGCACAGGTTATCTATGAGAAGGACATGTCTACCAGACCGAGAAAGAGAAAAGATAAGGAAGCGAACATATCATACGATGAGCCAAAGCACCACATAGTTTTTTCAGGAAAAAGGGACATCGTGGGAGTGGAGGACAAGACAGACATGTCTGAAGATTATGAAAAGTTTCATGAAATTCCTCCCTTCAAAGTCAAGGCTGACCCCAGCATCTTGATAAACGATGAAGATTATCCATGGTTACGACGCAATAAGCAAATGACACAAGCGAAGAAAAAGTGAAGACTTTCTCCCGCAACTATTATGATGATACCATGCCAACTTTGTAACTGACGAGTATGATATCATTGTCCGTTTTGTACATGCACATGCTATGTCGGTCAATTTATGATACCATGCCAACTTTCAACTTTTTCAGAGTTCATTTGAAATGCTGTAATGTCTTATGGTTTGGCCCTCGTAATAATTAAAAATAGCAACAATAAGTATTTTGTTGTAAGTAGAAACAAAATAAAATAAATAAAGCAAGAAAGAAAACAAAAAAACAAAAAAAGTGTTTTCAAATTTGAAAACTAATGGCACTAAAAGAAAGTTTATAATTTTCCTAAAACTAAAAGCAAATAGAATTAAAAAATAAAGAAAAAACAAAAGAAAATAAATAATGCAGAAAACAAAACAAAAAAAACTGGAAAAAATAAAAATAGCAACAATAAGTAAGGAAAAAAATGCCTCCTACTGGGCCCCCATGGCCTGAATACGACTTGAAACCCTACTATGGGCCAGGATTCAGGCCCGCAGTTGTTGGGGAACGTAGTAATTTCAAAAAATTTCCTACGCACACGCAAGATCATGGTGATGGCATAGCAACGAGAGGGGAGAGTGTATGTCCACGTACCCTCATAGACCGTAAGCGGAAGCGTTAGCACAACGCGGGTGATGTAGTCGTATGTCTTCACGATCCGACTGATCCAAGCACCGAACGTACGGGGCCTCCGAGTTCAGCACACGTTCAGCTCGATGACGATCTCCAGCCTCCGATCCAGCGAAGCTCCGGAGACGAGTTCCGTCAGCACGACGGTGTGGTGACGATGATGATGTTCCACCGGCGCAGGGCTTTGCCTAAACTCCGCGACGATATGACCGAGGTGGAATATGGTGGAGGGGGGCACCGCACATGGCTAAGGAACGATCCGTAGATCAACTTGTGTGTCTATGGGGTGCCCCCCCTGCCCCCGTATATAAAGGAGCAAGGGGGGAGGCCGGCCGGCCCCTTAGGCGCGCCAAGGGAGGAGGAATCCTCCTCCTAGTAGGAGTAGGACTCCTGCTTTCCTACTCCTACTAGGAGGGGAAAGGAAGGGGGAGAGGGGGAAGGAAAGGGGGGGGGGGGGCGCCCCCCCTCCTAGTTCAATTCGGACCAGAGGGGGGAGGGGGCGCGCGGCCCATGCTGGCCGCCCCTATCTCCTTTCCCCTAAGGCCCATGAGGCCCAATACTCTCCCGAGAGGTTCCGGTAACCCCCCCCCCCCCCCCCCCCCGGCACTCCGGTTTTCTCTGTAATCACCCGGAACACTTCCGGTGTCCGAATATAGTCGTCCAATATATCAATCTTTATGTCTCGACCATTTTGAGACTCCTCGTCATGTCCGTGATCACATCCGGGACTCCGAACAAACTTCGGTACATCAAAACTTATAAACTCATAATAAAACTGTCATCGTAACGTTAAGCGTGCGGACCCTACAGGTTCGAGAACTATGTAGACATGACCTAGAACCATTCTCGGTCAATAACAAATAGCGGGACCTCGATGCCCATATTGGTTCCTACATATTCTACGAAGATCTTTATCGGTCAAACCGTATAACAACATACATTGTTCCCTTTGTCATCGATATGTTACTTGCCCGAGATTTGATCGTCGGTATCCAATACCTAGTTCAATCTCGTTACCGGCAAGTCTCTTTACTCATTCCGTAATACATCATCTTATAACTAACTCATTAGTTACAATGCTTGCAAGGCTTAGGTGATGAGTATTACCGAGAGGGCCCAGAGATACCTCTCCGACAATCGGAGTGACAAAACCTAATCTCGAATTATGCCAACCCAACATGTACCTTCGGAAACACCACTAGAGCACCTTTATAATCACCCAGTTACGTTGTGACATTTGGTATCACACAAAGTGTTCTTCCGGTAAACGGGAGTTGCACAATCTCATTGTTGCAGGAACTTTGTATAAGTCATGAAGAAAGCAATAGCAATATACTAAACGATCAAGTGCTAGGCTAACGGAATGGGTCATGTCAATCACATCATTCTCCTAATGATGTGATCCCATTAATCAAATGACAACACATGTCTATGGTTAGGAAACATAACCATCTTTGATTAATGAGCTAGTCAAGTAGAGGCATACTAGTGACTATCTGTTTGTCTATGTATTCACACATGTATCATGTTTCTGGTTAATACAATTCTAGCATGAATAATAAACATTTATCATGATATGAGGAAATAAATAATAACTCTATTATTGCCTCTAGGGCATATTTCCTTCAGTCTCCCACTTGCACTAGAGTCAATAATCTAGATTACATAGTAATGATTCTAACACCCATGGAGTCTTGGTGCTGATCATGTTTTGCTCGTGAGAGAGGCTTAGTCAACGGGTCTGCAACATTCAGATCCGTATGTATCTTGCAAATCTCTATGTCTCCCACTTGGACTTGGTCCCGAATGGAATTGAAGCGTCTCTTGATGTGCTTGGTCCTCTTGTGAAATCTGGACTCCTTTGCCAAGGCAATTGCACCAGTATTGTCACAGAAGATCTTCATTGGTCCCGATGCACTAGGTATGACACCTAGATCGGAAATGAACTCCTTCATCCAGACTCCTTCATTTGCTGCTTCCGAAGCAGTTATGTACTCCGCTTCACATGTAGATCCCGCCACGATGCTTTGTTTAGAACTGCACCAACTTATAGCTCCACCGTTTAATAAAAACACATATCCGGTTTGCGATTTAGAATCGTCCGGATCAGTGTCAAAGCTTGCATCGACGTGACCATTTACAACTAGCTCTTCGTCACCTCCATATACGAGAAACATATCCTTAGTCCTTTTCAGGTATTTCAGGATGTTCTTGACCGCTGTCCAGTGATCCACTCCTGGATTACTTTGGTACCTTCCTGCCAAGCTTATTGCTAAGCATACGTCAGGTCTGGTACACAGCATTGCATACATGATAGAGGCTATGGCTGAAGCATAAATAACGTTTTTCATTTTCTCTCTATCTTCTGCTGTGGTCGGGCATTGAGTTTGACTCAACTTCACACCTTGTAGCACAGGCAAGAATCCTTTCTTTGCCTGATCCATTTTGAACTTTTTCAAAATTTTGTCAAGGTATGTGCTTTGTGAAAGTCCTATTAAGCGTCTTGATCTATCTCTATAGATCTTGATGCCAATATGTAAGCATCTTCACCGAGGTCTTTCATTGAAAAACTTTTATTCAAGTATCCCTTTATGCTATCCAGAAATTCTATATCATTTCCAATTAATAATATGTCATCTACATATAAAATTAGAAATGCTACAGAGCTCCCACTCACTTTCTTGTAAATACAGGCTTCTCCAAAAGTCTGTATAAAACCATATGCTTTGATCACACTATCAAAGCGTTTATTCCAACTTCGAGATGCTTGCACCAGTCCATAAATGGAACGCTGGAGCTTGCACACTTTGTTAGCACCTTTTGGATCAACAAAACCTTCCGGCTGCATCATATACAACTCTTCTTCTAGAAATCCATTCAAGAATGCAGTCTTGACATCCATTTGCCAAATTTCATAATCATGAAATGCAGCAATAGCTAACATGATTCGGACAGACTTAAGCATTGCTACGGGTGAGAAAGTCTCATCGTAGTCAACCCCTTGAACTTGTCGAAAACCTTTTGCAACAAGTCGAGCTTTATAGACAGTTACATTACCATCAGCGTCAGTCTTCTTCTTAAAAATCCTTTTATTCTCAATGGCTTGCCGATCATTGGGCAAGTCAACCAAAGTCCACACTTTGTTTTCATACATGGATCCCATCTCAGATTTCATGGCCTCTAGCCATTTTGCGGAATCTGGGCTCATCATCGCTTCCTCATAGTTCGTAGGTTCATCATGGTCAAGTAACATGACTTCCAGAATAGGATTACCGTACCACTCTGGTGCGGACCTTACTCTGGTAGACCTACGAGGTTCAGTAGAAACTTGATCTAAAGTTTCATGATCATTATCATTAGATTCCTCACTAATTGGTGTAGTTGTCACAGGAACCGGTTCTCGTGATGAACTACTTTCCTATAAGGGAGTAGATACAGTTATCTCATCAAGTTCTACTTTCCTCCCACTCACTTCTTTCGAGAGAAATTCCTTCTCTAGAAAGGATCCATTCTTAGCAACGAATATCTTGCCTTCGGATCTGTGATAGAAGGTGTACCCAACAGTCTCTTTTGGGTATCCTATGAAGACACATTTCTTCGATTTAGGTTCGAGCTTATCTGGTTGAAGTTTCTTCACATAAGCATCGCAGCCCCAAACTTTAAGAAATGACAACTTTGGTTTCTTGCCAAACCACAGTTCATAAGGCGTCGTCTCAACGGATTTTGATGGTGCCCTATTTAACGTGAATGCGGCCGTCTCTAAAGCATAACCCCAAAACAGTAGCGGTAAATCGGTAAGAGACATCATAGATCGCACCATATCAAGTAAAGTACGATTACGACGTTCGGACACACCATTTCTTTGTGGTGTTCCAGGTGGCGTGAGTTGCGAAACTATTCCGCATTGTTTCAAATGTAAACCAAAACTCGTAACTCAAATATTCTCCTCCACGATCAGATCGTAGAAACTTTATTTTGTTGTTACGATGATTTTCCACTTCACTCTGAAATTCTTTGAACTTTTCAAATGTTTCAGACTTGTGCTTCATTAAGTAGATATACCCATATCTACTGAAATCATCTGTGAAGGTGAGAAAATAACGATATCCGCCACGAGCCTCAACATTCATCGGACCACATACATTTGTATGTATGATTTCCAACAAATCTGTTGCTCTCTCCATAGTACCGGAGAACGGTGTTTTAGTCATCTTGCCCATGAGGCATGGTTCACAAGTACCAAGTGATTCATAATCAAGTGATTCCAAAAGTCCATCAGTATGGAGTTTCTTCATGCGCTTTACACCGATATGACCTAAACGGCAGTGCCACAAATAAGTTGCACTATCATTATCAACTCTGCATCTTTTGGCTTCAACATTATGAATATGTGTATCACTACTATCAAGATTCAATAAAAATAGACCACTCTTCAAGGGTGCATGACCATAAAAGATATTACTCATATAAATAGAACAACCATTATTCTCTGATTTAAATGAATAACCGTCTCGCATCAAACAAGATCCAGATATAATGTTCATGCTCAACGCTGGCACCAAATAACAATTATTCAGGTCTAAAACTAATCCCGAAGGTAGATGTAGAGGTAGCGTGCCGACCGCGATCACATCGACTTTGGAACCGTTTCCCACGCGCATCGTCACCTCGTCCTTGGCCAGTGCTCGCTTATTCCGTAGTCCCTGTTTCGAGTTGCAAATATTAGCAACAGAACCAGTATCAAATACCCAAGTGCTACTACGAGCTCTAGTTAGGTACACATCAATAACATGTATATCACATATACCTTTGTTCACTTTGCCATCCTTCTTATCCGCCAAATACTTGGGGCAGTTCCGCTTCCAGTGACCAGTCTGCTTGCAGTAGAAGCACTCAGTTTCAGGCTTAGGTCTAGACTTGAGTTTCTTCTCTTGAGCAGTAACTTGCTTGCTGTTCTTCTTGAAGTTCCCCTTCTTCTTCCCTTTGCCCTTTTTCTTGAAACTGGTGGTCTTATTGACCATCAACACTTGATGCTCCTTCTTGATTTCTACCTCCGCAGCTTTTAGCATTGCAAAGAGCTCGGGAATAGTCTTGTTCATCCCTTGTATATTATAGTTCATCACAAAGCTCTTGTAGCTTGGTGGCAGTGATTGGAGAATTCTGTCAATGACGCTATCATCCGAAAGATTAACTCCCAGTTGAATCAAGTGATTATTATACCCAGACATTTTGAGTATATGCTCACTGACAGAACTATTCTCCTCCATCTTGCAGCTGTAGAACTTATTGGAGACTTCATATCTCTCAATCCGGGCATTTGCTTGAAATATTAACTTCAACTCCTGGAACATATCATATGCTCCATGATGTTCAAAACGTCGTTGAAGACCCGGTTCTAAGCCGTAAAGCATGGCACACTGAACTATAGAGTAGTCATCAGCTTTGCTCTGCCAGACGTTCTTAACGTCGTCAGTTGCATCAGTAGTAGGCCTGGCACCCAGCGGTGCTTCCAGGACGTAACTTTTCTATACAGCAATGAGGATAATCCTTAGGTTACGGACCCAGTCCGTGTAATTGCTACCATCATCTTTCTACTTTGCATTCTCAAGGAACGCATTAAAATTCAACGGAACAACAGCACGAGCCATCTATCTACAAACAAACATAGACAAGCAAAATACTATCAGGTACTAAGTTCATGATAAATTTAAGTTCAATTAATCATATTACTTAAGAACTCCCACTTAGACAGACATCTCTCTAGTCATCTAAGTGATCACGTGATCCAAATCAACTAAACCATAACCGATCATCACGTGAGATGGAGTAGTTTTCAATGGTGAACATCACTATGTTGATCATATCTACTATATGATTCACGCTCGACCTTTCGGTCTCCGTGCTCCGAGGCCATATCTGCATATGCTAGGCTCGTCAAGTTTAACCTGAGTATTCTGCGTGTGCAAAACTGGCTTGCACCCATTGTAGATGGACATAGAGCTTATCACACCCGATCATCACGTGGTGTCTGGGCACGACGAACTTTGGCAACGGTGCATACTCAGCGAGAACACTTCTTGATAATTTTAGTGAGAGATCATCTTAAAATGCTACCGTCAATCAAAGCAAGATAAGATGCATAAAGGATAAACATCACATGCAATCAATATAAGTGATATGATATGGCGATCATCATCTTGTGCTTGTGATCTCCATCTCCGAAGCACCGTCGTGATCACCATCGTCACCGGCGCGACACCTTGATATCCATCGTAGCATCGTTGTCGTTACGCCATCTAATGCTTCTACGACTATCGCTACCGCTTAATGATAAAGTAAATCAATTACAGGGCGTTTGCATTTCATACAATAAAGCAACAACCATATGGCTCCTGCCAGTTGCCGATAACTTCGGTTACAAAACATGATCACCTCATACAATAATATAGCATCACGTCTTGACCATATCACATCACAACATGCCCTGCAAAAACAAGTTAGACATCCTCTACTTTGTTGTTGCAAATTTTACGTGGCTGCTACGGGCTTAGCAAGAACCGTTCTTACCTACGCATCAAAAAACCACAACGATAGTTCGTCAAGTTGGTGCTGTTTTAACCTTCAAAAGGACCGGGTGTAGCCATACTCGATTCAGCTAAAGTGAGAGACACAGACACCCGCCAGCCACCTTTAAGCACGAGTGCTCGTAACGGTGAAACCAGTCTCGCATAAGCGTACGCGTAATGTCGGTCCGGGCCGCTTCATCTCACAATACCGCCAAACCAAAGTATGACATGCTGGTAAGCAGTATGACTTGTATCGCCCACAACTCACTTGTGTTCTACTCGTGCATATAACATCAACGCATAAAACCTAGGCTCGGATGCCACTATTGGGGAACGTAGTAATTTCAAAAAATTTCCTACGCACACGCAAGATCATGGTGATGGCATAGCAACGAGAGGGGAGAGTGTATGTCCACGTACCCTTGTAGACCGTAAGCGGAAGCGTTAGCACAACGCGGTTGATGTAGTCGTACGTCTTCACGATCCGACCGATCCAAGCACCGAACGTATGGGGCCTCCGAGTTCAGCACACGTTCAGCTCGATGACGATCTCCGGCCTCCGATCCAGCGAAGCTCCGGAGATGAGTTCCGTCAGCACGACGGCGTGGTGACGATGATGATGTTCTACCGGCGCAGGGCTTCGCCTAAACCCCGCGACGATATGACCGAGGTGGAATATGGTGGAGGGGGGCACCGCACACGGCTAAGGAATGATCCGTAGATCAACTTGTGTGTCTATGGGGTGCCCCCTGCCCCCGTATATAAAGGAGCAAGCGGGGCGGGCGGCCGGCCCCTTGGGCGCGCCAAGGGAGGAGGAATCCTCCTCCTAGTAGGAGTAGGACTCCTCCTTTCCTACTCCTACTAGGAGGGGAAAGGAAGGGGAGAGGGGGAAGGAAAGGGGGGGCACCGCCCCCCCCCCCCTCCTAGTCCAATTCGGACCAGAGGGGGGAGGGGGCGCGCGGCCCATGCTGGCCGCCCCTCTCTCGTTTCCCCTAAGGCCCATGAGGCCCAATACTCTCCCGGGAGGTTCCGGTAACCCCCCTGGCACTCCGGTTTTCTCCGAAATCACCCGGAACACTCCCGGTGTCCGAATATAGTCGTCCAATATATCAATCTTTATGTCTCGACCATTTCGAGACTCCTCGTCATGTCCATGATCACATCCGGGACTCCGAACAAACTTCGGTACATCAAAACTTATAAACTCATAATAAACTGTCATCGTAACGTTAAGCGTGCGGACCCTACGGGTTCGAGAACTATGTAGACATGACCTAGAACCATTCTCGGTCAATAACCAATAGCGGGACCTGGATGCCCATATTGGTTCCTACATATTCTACAAAGATCTTTATCGGTCAAACCGCATAACAACATACATTGTTCCCTTTGTCATCGATATGTTACTTGCCCGAGATTTGATCGTCGGTATCCAATACCTAGTTCAATCTCGTTACCGGCAAGTCTCTTTACTCATTCCGTAATACATCATCTTATAACTAACTCATTAGTTACAATGCTTGCAAGGCTTAGGTGATGAGTATTACCGAGAGGGCCCAGAGATACCTCTCCGACAATCGGAGTGACAAAACCTAATCTCGAATTATGCCAACCCAACATGTACCTTCGGAAACACATGTAGAGCACCTTTATAATCACCGAGTTACGTTGTGACGTTTGGTAGCAGACAAAGTGTTCTTCCGGTAAACGGGAGTTGCACAATCTCATAGTTGCAGGAACTTTGTATAAGTCATGAAGAAAGCAATAGCAATATACTAAACGATCAAGTGCTAGGCTAACAGAATGGGTCATGTCAATCACATCATTCTCCTAATGATGTGATCCCATTAATCAAATGACAACACATGTCTATGGTTAGGAAACATAACCATCTTTGATTAATGAGCTAGTCAAGTAGAGGCATACTAGTGACTATCTGTTTGTCTATGTATTCACACATGTATCATGTTTCTGGTTAATACAATTCTAGCATGAATAATAAACATTTATCATGATATCAGGAAATAAATAATAATTTTATTATTGCCTCTAGGGCATATTTCCTTCAGCAGTAGGCCCAGAAGGCCCATCAGGCAAAGCAGTAGCAAGTAGGCCCGTAAGCCTGCAGTGGGGCTTATAAACCACTGCGCGCCCCTCTCAACTAGCGAGGTGGGACTAAACTTTGGCCGCGACGCGGGCAGCACAGGGGCCTTTGGTCCCGGTTGGAGGCACCAACCGGGACCAAAGGGGGTGCATTGGTACCGGTTCGTGGCCCCAACCGGTACCAATGCCCACCCTTTAGTCCCGGTTGGTGCCACCAACCGGGACCAAAGGCCGCCGCTTCCCGCCCTTTGGGCTGCTGAAAAGAGGTCTTTGGTCCCGGTTGGTGGCACCAACCGGGACTAAAGGGGGCATTAGTCCCGGTTGGAGCCACCAACAGGGACCAATGCTCTTGCTATATATACAAGACTTAGCAGTTTTCGCCAAAACCCATCTCTTTCTTCTCTCCCCGACGCCTCTGCTCCTCGTCGCCATCGCCGCCGAGCCCTGCCCCGACGCCGTCAGGCTGGTCCAGCTCGCCGTCGCCGCCGCCGAGCCACTGCCCCGACACCATCGTTGTCGCCGCGCGCGCCACCGGCCGTTCCCCGACCCCGTCGCCCGCGCGCGCCACCCCTTCCCCGACCCCGTCGCCGTCGCCGCGCGCGCCGCCCCTTCCCCGACCTCGTCGCCTTCACCGCGCGCGCTGCCCCTTCCCCAACCCCGTCGCCGTCGCCCCGACCACACGCCGCTTCCTTCGGTCCGGCTGCCGGCGCCCTTTCCTCTTTTTTTATATATGCAGAAGTTTATATATGCAAAAATTTATATATGCAAAAATTTATACATATATGCAAGTATATATGTATTTGTTTTTGCATTTTTTTGTGTATATGTGTTTGTATGTGTATATATGTGTACATGTTCATAGTATTTTTTTCCATAAGTGTATTTTTTTTGTTCATTGCATTTTTTTCCATATATATAATGTATATATGTATGTGGTAGCTATATATATGATGAATGGATGTGGCTATATATGTATGTATGAATATAATGTTCATAGCATTTTTTTGTTTATTTATGTTTTTTCATATATGTATTAATTTTATATTTAGGTTGTTAGTAGATATCGATTTTAGGTTAGTGCATTTTAGGTTAGTGTAGAGGAGAAAGTAAAATAAGGAAAACGAAGAAAAGAGGAAGAAGGAAGAAGGAAGAAGAAGAAGAAAAAGAATGAGTGGAAAAAGGAAAATAAGAAGAGGAAGAAAGGAGAAAAAGAAGAGAGGAAGAAGAGGAGAAATAAATAAGAAGAGGAAAAAAGAAGAAAAAGAAGAGGATAAGAATAAAGGAATAGAGGAGAAGAAGAAAAAATAGAAGAAAAAAATTCTATTTTTTCTTCTTCTCCTCTATTCCTTTCTTCTTCTCCTCTTTTTTTTTCTTCTTTCTTCCTCTTCAGGAGTTCCATTTGAGGAGTTCTTTGCGTTCTTCAATCAAAAGGCCCTCGATAAATTAATGGTCTTTTGCTACTGCCTGTAAGTACTATTTCTGTCATTAAGTCTCTATATATAGCTCGGATCTTTCATTGCATGTATTTATAATTAATTATCCTCAATATATTATGCAGATTGAAGATCGTCGAGTGCAAAAAACAAGAAATTTATGATATTGGGTTCATTAACACAAATATCATAGATGTATTTCTGGTTGAAAAGAACGTCGAAGAGGCCGAGGACAACTTGCTACAATCGTTGATCAAAAATCAAAACAAAGATACCATACTCTTTCCTTACAACGGCCCGTGAGTGTTACTGTCTTGTGCATATTCGGTTTCCCTTATTACTCGAGCGAGGTTATAGTAATGTAATTGATGAGTTATGCATGCGTGCACAGGTACCACTATATTCTTCTGGAGATTAAGCTTGAGCGTGGACTAGTAACCGACTTAGACTCGAGACGGAAAGATCCTGAAACCTATGAGGACATGACTGAAATGCTCAGCAAGTAAGTTCAATCGTTCATTATCGCACCATATCGGCAGCTTTTTGTCCGTTTCCTGATATCTCAAGTAATAATAATTATTTTCTTTGTCTTGCAGGGCTTGGAAACAGTTCACAGCAGAAGCTCCGGGACTGCCGAAGGAGCTGCGATATACATACCCGAAAGTAAGTACTACTGGCTAGCTAGTTGCGCGCATCTCCCGTTGATTCTATAGCTATACTTTCATCAATGCCATTTATAATGCTTCATTATCAGTTTGATTGACCTCTATTTCTCATAAAGTGCTTGTGGCAGGAGGAAGAGAATGATTTCTGTGGATACTACGTGTGCGAGTTCATCCACACCGCGACTTTGAAAAACAAGCGGGGCTACTCTAGAAGACAATATGAAGTGCGTAAGCAATAATATTCACAATTTCATTTTATTACACCATCATTTTTGTTGAGTTTCATTCATATATATGTATTAATTAACCCCCTTCTTCAAACTAGACGTGGCAGATACGGGATGAACTCCTAGAACCAGATCGCATGAAAGCAATTCAAGAGGAATTGGCGGGATTCTTTCTTGAACACGTCATCAATAAAGCCGGAGAATACCATGTGGAAATTGATTTCAAATGCTAGGGGTTTGTAATTAAGAGATCTTATACATATTGTACATGTATGTAGCCAGTAGCGTCGGATACATGATACGAAAACTTGTTGTTCGACCAATCTCTCGCAGAAGGAGAGGTCGATCGATCACTTCTCTCGGTATGCATGATGAACTTCTGTACTGAATGGTTCTCTCGATCACTTATGTATATATAGTATGTAGCGTCGACCAAGCACGGACATAAGAGAGGACACTTCTCTCTATTATTTAGCGAGCTAACACAATATATGAAACACCTAAATTAACCCCCCAAAACCCCCAACCCCACTCCTTTCAAAAACAAAAAAACAAAAACCCCAGCCACTGGAATGCAGACGCGTGGATGCCTTTTGGTCCCGGTTGGAGCCACCAACCGGGACCAAAGGCCCCCTAACTGGGCTCGGCGCACAGGGCCACGTGGAGGCACATTGGTCCCGGTTCATGTTTGAACCGGGACTAATGGGTGGAGGTATTAGTAACGAACCATTAGTCCTAGTTCATGAACCGGGACTAAAGGCCCTTACGAACCGGGACTTATAGGTGTTTTTCTACTAGTGCCTATATATACCTACGTACTACAAAAACATCCAGGGAGCCAACAAAAACCATTTCCACCGCCGTAACCTTCTGTATCCACGAGATCCCATCTTGGAGCCATCGCCGGCGCTCCGCCGGAGGGGGAATCGACCACGGAGGGCTTCTACATCAACACCATAGCCCCTCTGATGAGTTGTGAGTAGTTTACCACAGACCTTCGGGTCCATAGTTATTAGCTATATGGCTTCTTCTCTCTTTTTGGATCTCAATACAATGTTCCCCCCTCTCTTGTGGAGATCTATTCGATGTAAACTCTTTTTGCAGTGTGTTTGTCGAGATCCGATGAATTGTGGGTTTATGATCAAGTTTATCTATGAGAAATATTTGAATCTCCTCTGAATTCTTTTATGTATGATTGAGTTATCTTTGCAAGTCTCTTCTAATTATCAGTTTGGTTGGCCTACTAGATTGATCTTTCTTGCCATGGGAGAAGTGCTTAGCTTTGGGTTCAATCTTGCGGTGTCCTTACCCAGTGACAGAAAGGGTTGCAAGGCACGTATTGTATTGTTGCCATCGAGGATAAAAAGATGGGGTTTATATCATATTGCTTGAGTTTATACCTCTACATCATGTCACCTTTCTTAATGCATTACTCTGTTATTATGAACTTAATACTCTAGATGCATGCTGGATAGCGGTCGATGTGTGGAGTAATAGTAGTAGATGCAGGCAGGAGTCGGTCTACTTGTCACGGAGGTGATGCCTATATACATGATCATGCCTAGATAATCTCATAATTATTCGCTTTTCTATCAATTGCTCGACAGTGATTTGTTCACCCACCGTAATACTTATGCTATCTTGAGAGAAGCCACAAGCGAAACCTATGGCCCCCGGGTCTATCTTTTATCATATAAGCTTTCAATCTACTTTTATTTGCATCTTTAATTTTTGCATCTATAATATAAAATACCAAAAATATATTTATCTCTATCAGATCTCACTTTCGCAAGTGGCCGTGAAGGGATTGACAACCCCTTTATTGCGTTGGTTGCGAGTTCTTTGTTTGTTTGTGTAGGTGCGTGGGACTTTTGAGGAGCCTCCTACTGGATTGATACCTTGGTTCTCAAAAGCTGAGGGAAATACTTACGCTACTATTGCCGCATCACCCTTTCCTCTTCATGGAAAACCAACGCACGCTCAAGACGTAGCAAGAAGGATTTCTGGCGCTGTTGCCGGGGAGGAATTCGCTCAAGTCAAGACGTACCAAGTACCCATCACAAACTCATCTCCCTCGCATTTACATTATTTGCCATTTGCCTCTCGTTTTCCTCTCCCCCACTTCACCCTTGCCGTTTTATTTGCACTCTCTTTCCCAATCTTCTCCTCTCTTTTTCGCTTGCCTTTTTCTGTTTGCTTGTGTGTTGGATTACTTGTTGCCATGGCACAAGAAAATACCAAATTGTGGGATTTCTCCAATACCAATAATAATGATTTCCTTAGTACTCCGATTGCTCCTCTTAATGATGTTGAGTCTTGTGAAATCAATACTGCTTTGCTGAATCTTGTTATGAAAGATCAATTTGTCGGCCTTCCTAGTGAAGATGCCGCTACTCCTCTAAACAACTTTGTTGATTTGTGTGGTATGCAAAAGAAGAAAGATACGGATAATGATATTGTTAAATTGAAGTTATTTCCATTTTCACTTAGAGATCGTGCTAAAATTTGGTTTTCGTCTTTACCTAAAAATAGTATTGATTCTTGGAACAAGTGCAAAGATGCTTTTATCTCTAAGTATTTTCCTCCCGCTAAGATTATCACTCTTAGGAACGATATTATGAATTTTAAACAACTTGATCATGAGCATGTTGCCCAATCATGGGAAAGAATGAAATTGATGATTCGCAATTGCCCTACTCATGGTTTGAATTTATGGATGATCATACAAAAATTTTATGCCGGTTTGAACTTTGCTTCTAGAAACCTTTTAGATTCGGCCGCGGGAGGCACGTTTATGGAAATCACGTTAGGCGATGCTACAAAACTTCTTGATAATATTATGGCTAATTATTCTCAATGGCACGCCGAAAGATCTTCTAGTAAAAAAGTGCATGCTATAGAAGAAATCAATGTTTTGAGTGGAAAGATGGATGAACTTATGAAGTTGTTTGCTGCTAAAAATACTCCTCTTGATCCCAATGATATGCCTTTGTCTGCTTTGATTGAGAATAATAATGAATCTATGGATGTGAATTTTGTTGGTAGGAATAGTTTTGGTAACAATGCTTATAGTGGAAACTTTAATTCTAGACCGTTCCCTAGTAATTCCTCTAATAATTATGGAAATTCCTACAATAATTCTTATGGTAATTTTAATAAGATGCCCTCTGATTTTGAGAATAGTGTGAAAGAATTTATGATTTCTCAAAAGAATTTTATTGCTTTGCTTGAAGAAAAATTGCTCAAAGTTGATGATTTGGCTAGGAACGTTGATAGACTTTCGCTTGATGGTTATTCTCTTAAACTTAGATCTTCTCCTCCTAAGCATGATATCAATGAGTCTCTCAAAGCAATGAGAATTTCCATTGATGAGTGCAAGGAAAGAACTGCTAGATTGCATGCTAAGAAAGATTGCTTTGTAATGGCGTGTTCTTCTAGTTTCAATGAAAATAATGATGAAGATATTAAAGTTATTGATGTGTCTCCTATTGGATATTTGTTTTTCAATATGAATCTTGATAATAATGGGACTGGAGATGAGTCAACTTTAGTTAGAAGGCGTCCCAAGAATTCGGAGTTTTTAGATCTTGATGCTAAATTTGGTAAAAGTGGGATTGGAGAGGTCATGACTTAAAATAGCATTGAACCCACTATCTCGGATTTCAAGGAATTTGATTGTGATAATTGTTCTTTATAAGGTTGTATTTCCTTGTTGCAATCTGTTGTTAATTCTCCACATGCTTATAGTCAAAATAAAGCTTTTACCAAACATATTGTTGATGCCTTGATGCAATCTTATGATGAAAAACTTAATTTGGAAGTTTCTATACCTAGAAAACTTAATGATGAGTGGGAACCTACTATAAAGATTATAATTAAAGATCATGAGTGTTATGCTTTGTGTGATTTGGGTGCTAGTGTTTCCACGCTTCCGAAAACTTTATGTGATATTCTAGGTTTCCATGATCTTGATGATTGCTCTTTAAATTTGCACCTTGCGGATTCCACCACTAAAAAGCCAATGGGAAGGATCAATGATGTTCTCATTTTTGCAAATAGAAATTTGGTTCCCGTAGATTTTATCGTTCTTGATATAGATTGCAATCTTTCTTGCCCTACTATTCTTGATAGACCTTTCCTTAGAATGATTGGTGCGATTATTGATATGAAGGATGGGAATATTAGATTCCAATTTCCATTAAGGAAAGGCATGGAGCACTTTCCAAGAAAGAAAGTCAAATTACCTTATGAATCTATCATGTGAGCTACTTATGAATTGAGTGCCAAAGACGGCACTACTTAGATCTATCTTCGCTTCTATGCCTAGCTAGGGGCGTTAAACGATAGCGCTAGTTGGGAGGCAACCCAATTTATTTGTGTTTTTGTTTTTGTTCTTGTTTAGTAATAAATTTTGCATCTACCTTCTTTTTAGATGTGTTTTTATATTTTAATTAGTGTTTGTGCCAAGTAGAACCTATAGGATAACCTATGATGATAGTTGATTTGATTCTGCTAAAAAACAGAAACTTTGCGCGCATGAAATTAGTTTTGTTAAATCACATAAATGTGCTTTTGCGTTGATTCTTTTTTTTGCCGATCAATAGAAAAATTGTCCAGGATTTTTAGAGTTCCATAAGTTTGCGTTAGTTACAGATTGCTACAGACTGTTCTGTTTTTGACAGATTCTGTTTTTCGTGTGTTGTTTGCTTATTTTGATGCATCTATGGCTAGTATTAAGTGGTATAAACCATAGAGAACTTGGAATACAGTAGGTTTAACAACAAAATAAATAAATAATGAGTTCATTACAGTACCGTATGTGGTGGTTTTGTTTTCTTCCACTAACAGAGCTTATAAGATTTCCTGTTGAGTTTTGTGTTGTGAAGTTTTCAAGTTTTGGGTAAAGCTTTGATGGACTATGGAATAAGGAGTGGCAAGAGCCTAATCTTGGGGATGCCCAAGGCACCCCAAGATATTCAAGAATAGCCAAAAGCCTAAGCTTGGGGATGCCCCCGGAAGGCATCCCCTCTTTCGTCTTCGTTCATTGGTAACTTTACTTGGAGCTATATTTTTATTCGCCATATGATATGTGTTTTGCTTGGAGCGTCGTGTATTATATTAGTCTTTGCTTTTTAGTTTACCACAATCATCCTTGCTTTACACACCTTTTGGGAGAAGCCCACTTGATTAGAATTTGCTAGAATACTCTATGTGCTTCACTTATATCTTTTGAGCTTGATAGTTTTTGCTCTAGTGCTTCACTTATATCTTTTAGAGCACGGCAGTGGCTTAATTTTGTAGAAATTGCTAGTCTCTCATGCTTCACTTATATTATTTTGAGATTCTTTTAGAACAGCATGGTATTTGCTATGGTTATAAAATTGGTTCTAGAATGGTAGGCATCCAAGTTGGGTATAATAAAAACTATCATAGGAAGTGAATTGGATGCTATGATCAATTTGATACTTGATAATTGTTTTGAGATATAGAGGTAGTAATGTTAGAGTCATGCTAGTGGGTAATTATGAAATTGAGAAATACTTGTGTTGAAGTTGGCAAGTCCCGTAGCATGCACGTATGGTAAAAGCTGTGTGACAAATTTGTTGCATGAGGTGCTCTTTTAATTGCCTTCCTTATGAGTGGAGGTCGGGATTGCGCGATGGTTAACTCCTACCAACCCTTCCCCTTGGAGCATGCGTAGTAGTACTTTGCTTCGAGGGCAAGTAGACTTTTGCAATAAGTATATGAGTTCTTTATGACTAATGTGAGTCCATGGATATACGCACACTCATCCTTCCACATTGCTAGCCTCTATTATACCGCGCAACTTTCGCCAGTATCATGCACCCATTATTTACCTTCCTCAAAATAGCCACCATACCTACCTATTATGGCATTTCCATAGCCATTCCGAGATATATTGCCATGCAACTTTCAATCGTTCCGTTTATTATGACACACTTCATCATTGTCATATTGCTCTTTGCATGATCATGTAGTTGACATCGTAATTGTGGCAAGGCCACTTTCATAATTTTCATACATGTCGCTCTTGATTCATTGCATATCTCGGTACCCCGCCGGAGGCATTCATATAGAGTCATATCTTGTTCTAGTTTTGAGTTGTAATTCTTGAGTTGTAAATCAATAAAAGTGTGATGATCTTCATTATTAGAGCATTGTCCCAGTGAGGAAAGGATGATGAAGACTATGATTCCCCCACAAGTCGGGATGAGACTTCGGACTTTAAAAAGAAAAAAAAGAAAGGAAAAAAATAGAGAAAGGCCAAAGAAAAAAATAAGAGAAAGGCCAAAGAAAAAAAAGAAAGAAAGAAAGAAAAAGAAAAGAAAAAAATAAGAGAAAAAGAGAGAAGGGACAATGCTACTATCTCTTTTTCCACACTTGTGCTTCAAAGTAGCACCATGATCTTCATGATAGAGAGTCTCCTATGTTGTCACTTTCATATACTGAGTGGGAATTTTTCATTATAGAACTTGGCTTGTATATTCCAGTGATGGGCTTCCTCAAAATGCCCTAGGTCTTTGTGAGCAAGCAAGTTGGATGCACACCCACTTAGTTTCTTTTGTTGAGCTTTCATATATTTATAGCTTTAGTGCATCCGTTGCATGGCAATCCCTACTTACTCACATTGATATCTATTGATGGGCATCTCCATAGCCCGTTAATATGCCTAGTTGATGTGAGGCTATCTTCTCCCTTTTTTTCCTCACAACCACCACCATATAACACCATAGTGCTATGTCCATGGCTTGCGCTCATGTACTGCGTAAGAGTTGAAAAAGCTGAAGCGCGTTAAAAAGTATGAACCAATTGCTTGGCTGAAACCGAGGTTGTGCATGATGGGAGTATTTTGTGTAATGAAAATGAAGCATGGCCTAACTATATGACTTTGTAGGGATAAGCTTTCTTTGGCTATGCTATTTTGATAGGACATGATTATTTGTTAGTATGCTTCAAAGCATTATTATTTTTATGTTTTATAAGCTTTTATCTGGAATCATTTGGATCTGAACATTCATGCCACAATAAAGAAAATTACATTGAGAATTATGCTAGGTAGCATTCCACATAAAAAATTCTGTTTTTATCATTTACCTACTCGAGGACGAGCAGGAATTAAGCTTGGGGATGCTTGATACATCTCCAACGTATCTATAATTTTTGATTGTTCCATGCTATTATATTACCCCTTTTTGGATGTTTATGGGCTTTATTTTACACATTTATATCATTTTTGGGACTAACCAACTAACCGGAGGCCCAACCCGTATTGCTTTTTTTGCCTATTTCAGTATTTCGAAGAAAAGGAATATCAAACGGATTCCAAACAAAATGAAACATTCGGGAGCGTGATTTTTGGAACGAACGTGATCTGGAGAACTTGGAGTGCAAGTCAAGAAGCAAACGAGGCGGCCAGGAGAGAGGAGGGTGCACCCACCCCTCTTGGGCGCGCCCCTATCTCCTGGGCCCCTCGAGCGGCCACCGACATACTTCTTCCTCCTATATATACCTACGTACCCTGAAAACATCCAGGGAGCCAACGAAAAACAATTACCACCGCCGTAACCTTATGTATCCGCGAGATCCCATCTTGGAGCCTTCGTCGGTGCTCCGCCGAAGGGGGAATCGACCATGGAGGGCTTCTACACCAACACCATAGCCCCTCCAATGAGTTGTGAGTAGTTTACCACAGACTTCGGGTCCATAGTTGTTATCTAGATGGCTTCTTCTCTCTTTTTGGATCTCAATACAATGTTCTCCCCCTCTCTTGTGGAGATCTATTCGATGTGAACTCTTTTTGCGGTGTGTTTGTCGAGATCCGATGAATTGTGGGTTTATGATCAAGTTTATCTATGAGAAATATTTGAATCTCCTCTGAATTCTTTTATGTATGATTGAGTTATCTTTGCAAGTCTCTTCGAATTATCAGTTTGGTTTGGCCTACTAGAATGATCTTTCTTGCCATGGGAGAAGTGCTTAGCTTTGGGTTCAATCTTGCGGTGTCCTTACCAAGTGACAGAAAGGGTTGCAAGGCACGTATTGTATTGTTGCCATCGAGGATAAAAGATGGGGTTTATATCATATTGCTTGAGTTTATCCCTCTACATCATGTCATCTTTCTTAATGCGTTACTCTGTTCTTATGAACTTAATACTCTAGATGCATGCTGGATAGCGGTCGATGTGTGTAGTAATAGTAGTAGATGCAGGCAGAAGTCGGTCTACTTGTCACGGACGTGATGCCTATATACATGATCATGCCTAGATAATCTGATAATTATTCGCTTTTCTATCAATTGCTCGACAGTAATTTGTTCACCGCCATAATACTTATGCTATCTTGAGAGAAGCCACTAGTGAAACCTATGGCCCCCGGGTCTATCTTTTATCATATAAGCTTTCAATCTAATTTTATTTGCATCTTTACTTTTTGCATCTATAATATAAAATACCAAAAAATATATTTATCTTATCATATTATCTCTACCAGATCTCACTTTCGCAAAACCCCTTTATTGCGTTGGTTGCGAGTTCTTTATTTGTTTGTGTAGGTCCGTGGGACTTTTGAGGAGCCTCCTACTGGATTGATACCTTGGTTCTCAAAAACTGAGGGAAATACTTACGCTACTATTGTTGCATCACCCTTTCCTCTTCAAGGAAAACCAACGCAAGCTCAAGACGTAGCACATTATAAGATGATCTCTCACTAAATTTCAAGGTATAAGTGTTCTCCCTGAGTATGCACCGTTGCGAAAGTTCTTCGTGCCGAGACACCACGTGATGAACAGGTGTGATAAGCTCTACGTTCAAATACAATAGGTGTAAGACAGTTTTGCACACGCAGAATACTCATGTTAAACTTGACGAGCGTAGCATATGCAGATATGGCCTCGGAACACTGAGACCGAAAGGTCGACCGTGAATCATATAGTACATATGATCAACATAGTGATGTTCACCATTGAAAACTACTCCATCTCACGTGATGATCGGACATGGTTTAGTTGATTTGGATCACATGATCACTTAGATGATTGGAGAGATGTCTATGTAAGTGGAAGTTATTAAGTAATATGATTAAATGAACTTTAATTTATCATGAACTTTGTACATGATAGTATTTTGCTTGTCTATGTTTGTTGTAGATAGATGGCTTGTGTTGTTGTTCCGTTGAATTTTAATGCGTTCCTTGAGAAAGCAAAGTTGAAAGATGATGGTAGCAATTACATGGACTAGGTCCGTAACTTGAGGATTATCCTCATTGCTGCACAGAAGAGTTACATCCTGGAAGCACCGCTAGGTGCCATACCCGCTACAGGAGCAACGCCAGATGTTATGAACGTCTGGCAGAGCAAAGCTAATGACTACTCGATAGTTCAATGTGCCATGCTTTATATCTTATAACCGGGACTTCAACGACGTTTTGAACGTCATGGAGCATATGAGATGTTTCAGGAGTTGAAGTTAATATTTCAAGAAAATGCCCGGATTGAGAGATATGAAGTCTCCAATAAGTTCTATAGCTGCAAGATGGAGGAGAATAGTTCTGTCAGTGAGCATATACTCAGAATGTCTGGGTATAACAATCACTTGATTCAACTGGGAGTTAATCTTCCGGATGATAGCGTCATTGTCAGAATTCTTCAATCACTGCCACCAAGCTACAAGAGCTTTGTGATGAACTATAATATGCAAGGGATGGAAAAGACTATTCCCGAGCTCTTCGCGATGCTAAAGGCTGCGGAGGTAGAAATCAAGAAGGAGCATCAAGTGTTGATGGTCAACAAGACCACCAGTTTCAAGAAAAAGGGAAAACGAAAGAAGAAGGGGAACTTCAAGAAGAACGGCAAACAAGTTGCCGCTCAGGAGAAGAAACCCAAGTTTGGACCTAAGCCTGAGACTGAGTGCTTCTACTACAAACAGACTGGTCACTAGAAGCGGAACTGCCCCAAGTATTTGGCGGATAAGAAGGATGGAAAGGTGAACAAAGGTGTATTGATATACATGTTATTGATGTGTACCTTATTAATGCTCGCAGTAGCACCTGGGTATTTGATACTGGTTCTGTTGCTAATATTTGCACCTCGAAATAGGGAGTACGGATTAAGCGAAGATTGGCTAAGGACGAGGTGACGATGCACGTGGGAAATGGTTCCAAAGTCGATGTGATCGCAGTCGGCATGCTACCTCTACATCTACCTTCGGGATTAGTTTTAGACCTGAATAATTGTTATTTGGTGCCAGCGTTGAGCATGAACATTATATCTGGATCTTGTTTGATGCGAGACGGTTATTCATTTAAATCAGAGAATAATGGTTGTTCTATTTATATGAGTAATATCTTTTATGGTCATGCACCCTTGAAGAGTGGTCTATTTATAATAAATCTCGATAGTAGTGATACACATATTCATAATATTGAAACCAAAAGATGTAGAGTTGATAATGATAGTGCAACTTATTTGTGGCACTGCCGTTTAGGTCATATTGGTGTAAAGCGCATGAAGAAATTCCATACTGATGGACTTTTGGAATCACTTGATTATGAATCACTTGGTACTTGCGAACCATGCCTCATGGGCAAGACGACTAAAACGCCGTTCTCCGAAACAATGGAGCGAGCAACGGATTTGTTGGAGATCATACATACTGACATATGTGGTCCGATGAATGTTGAGGCTCACGACGGATATCGTTATTTTCTCACCTTCACAGATGATTTGAGCAGATATGGGTATATCTACTTAATGAAACATAAATCTGAAACATTTGAAAAGTTCAAAGAATTTTAGAGTGAAGTGGAAAATCATCGTAACAAGAAAATAAACTTTCTATGATCTCATCCTGGACGAGAATATTTGAGTTACGAGTTTGGTCTTCATTTGAAACAATGCGGAATAATTTCGCAACTCACGCCACCCGGGACACCACAGCGAAATGGTGTGTCCGAACGTCATAATCGTACTTTACTAGAAATGGTGCGATCTATGATGTCTCTTACCGATTTACCGCTATCATTTTGGGGTTATGCTTTAGAGACGGCTGCATTCACGTTAAATAGGGCACCATCAAAATCACTGGAGACGACGCCTTATGAACTGTGGTTTGGCAAGAAACCAAAGTTGTCGTTTCTTAAAGTTTGGGGCTGCGATGCTTATGTGAAAAAGCTTCAACCTGATAAGCTCGAACCCAAATCGGTTAAATGTGTCTTCATAGGATACCAAAGGAGACTGTTGGGTACACCTTCTATCACAGATCCGAAGCAAGACATTTGTTGCTAAATTTGGATCCTTTCTAGAGAAGGAGTTTCTCTCGAAAGAAGTGAGTGGGAGGAAAGTAGAACTTGATGAGGTAACCATACCTGCTCCCTTATTGGAAAGTAGTTCATCACAGAAACTGGTTCCTGTGACACCTACACCAATTAGTGAGGAAGCTAATGATATCGATCATGAAACTTCAGATCAAGTTACTACCGAACCTCGTAGATCAAACAGAGTAAGATCCTCACCAGAGTGGTATGGTAATCCTATTCTGGAAGTCATGTTACTTGACCATGGTGAACCTACGAACTATGAAGAAGCGATGGTGAGCCCAGATTCCGCAAAATGGCTTGAGTCCATGAAATCTGAGATGGGATCCATGTATGAGAACAAAGTATGGACTTTGGTTGACTTGCCCGATGATCAGCAAGCCACAGAGAATAAATGGATCTTCAAGAAGAATACTGACGTTGACAGTAATGTTACTGTCTACAAAGCTCGACTTGTTGCAAAAGGTTTTCGACAAGTTAAAGGGGTTGACTACGATGAGACTTTCTCACCCGTAGCGATGCTTAAGTATGTCTGAATCATGTTAGCAATTGCCGCATTTTATGATTATGAAATTTGGCAAATGGATGTCAAAACTGCATTCCTGAATGGATTTCTGGAAGAAGAGTTGTATATGATGCAACCAGAAGGTTTTGTCGATCCAAAAGGTGCTAACAAAGTATGCAAGCTCCAGCGATCCATTTATGGACTAGTGCAAGGCTCTCGGAGTTGGAATAAACGTTTGATAGTGTGATCAAAGCATATGGTTTTATACAGACTTTTGGAGAAGCCTGTATTTACAAGAAAGTGAATGGGAGCTCTGTGGCATTTCTAATACTATATGTGGATGACATATTGTTGATTGGAAATGATATAGAATTTCTGGATATCATAAAAGGATACTTGAATAAGAGTTTTTCAATGAAAGACCTCGGTGAAGTTGCTTATATATTGGGCATCAAAATCTATAGAGATAGATCGAGACGCTTAATTGGACTTTCACAAAGCACATACCTTGACAAAGTTTTGAAGAAGTTCAAAATGGATCAAGCAAAGAAAGGGTTCTTGCCTGTGTTACAAGGTGTGAAGTTGAGTAAGACTCAATGCCCGACCACTGCAAAAGATAGAGAGAAAATGAAAATTGTTCCCTATGATTTAGCCATAGGCTCTATCATGTATGCAATGATGTGTACCAGACCTGATGTGTGCCTTGCTATTAGTTTCGCAGGGAGGTACCAAAGTAATCCAGGAGTGGACCACTGGACAGCAGTCAAGAACATCCTGAAATACCTGAAAAGGACTAAGGATATGTTTCTCGTTTATGGAGGTGACAAAGAGCTCGTCGTAAATGGTTACATCGATGCAAGCTTTGACACTGATCCGGATGATTCTAAATCGCAAACCAGATACGTGTTTATATTGAACGGTGGAGCTGTCAGTTGGAGCAGTTCTAAACAAAGTGTCGTGGCGGGATCTACGTGTGAAGCGGAGTACATAGCTGCTTCAGAAGCAGCAAATGAAGGAGTCTGGATGAAGGAGTTCATATCCGATCTAGGTGTCATACCTAGTGCATCGGGTCCAATGAAAATCTTTTGTGACAATACTGCTGCAATTGCCTTGGCAAAGGAATCCGGATTTCACAACAGAACCAAACACATCAAGAGATGCTTCAATTCCATCCGCGATCAAGTCCAGGTGGGAGACATAGGGATTTGCAAGATAGATACAGATCTGAATGTTGCAGACCCATTGACTAAGCCTCTCTCATGAGCAAAACATGATCGGCACCAAGGCTCCATGGGTGTTAGAATCATTACTATGTAATCTAGATTATTGACTCTAGTGCAAGTGGGGGACTGAAGGAAATATGCCCTAGAGGCAATAATAAAGTTATTATTTATTTCCTTATTTCATGATAAATGTTTATTATTCATGCTAGAATTGTATTAACCGGAAACATAATGCATGTGTTGATACATAGACAAACAGAGTGTCACTAGTATGCCTCTACTTGACTAGCTCATTGATCAAAGATGGTTAAGTTTCCTAACCATAGACATGAGTTGTCATTTGATAAACGGGATCACATCATTAGAAGAATGATGTGATTGACTTGACCCATTCTGTTAGCTTAGCACTTGATCATTTTAGTTTTCTGCTATTGCTTTCTTCATGACTTATACATTTTCCTATGACTATGGGATTATGCAACTCCCAAATACCGGAGGAACACTTTGTGTGCTACCAAACATCACAACGTAACTGGATGATCATAAAGGTGCTCTACAGGTGTCTCCGATAGTACTTGTTGAGTTGGCATAGATCGAGATTAGGATTTGTCACTCCGATTTCGGAGAGGTATATCTCTGGGCCCCCTCGGTAATGCACATCACTATAAGCCTTGCAAGCAATGCAACCAATGAGTTAGTTGCGGGATGATGCATTATGGAACAAGTAAAGAGACTTGCCGGTAACAAGATTGAGCTAGGTATTGAGATACCGACGATCAAATCTCGGGCAAGTAACATACCGATGACAGAGGGAACAACGTATATTGTTATGCGGTTTGACCGATAAAGATCTTCATAGAATATGTAGGAACCAATATGAGCATCCAGGTTCCGCTATTGGTTATTGACCGGAGACATGTCTCGGTCATGTCTACATAGTTCTCGAACCCGTAGGGTCCGCACGCTTAAAGTTCTATGACGATCGGTATTATGAGTTTATGTGATTTGATGTACCGAAGGTAGTTCGGAGCCCCGGATGAGATCGGGGACATGACGAGGAGTCTCAAAATGATTGAGACGTAAAGATCGATATATTGGACGACTACATTCGGACATCGGAAAGGTTCCGATTGGTTCAGGTATTTTTCGGGGTACCGGGGAGTTACGGGAATACGAGGAAGAAGTAATGGGCCTCATGGGCCAAGTGGTGGAAGAAAGGAGGCAGGGCGCGCGGCCCCCTAGCCCAGACCGAATTGGACTAGGGGGGCGGCCCCCTTTTCTTTCATCTCCTTCCTTCTCCCTCTCCTCCTTCCTTTCCTCCTCCTAGTAGGAGTAGGAAAGGGGAGTCCTACTCCTACTAGGAGGAGGACTCCTCCTCCTGGCGTGCCGTACAGGGGCCGGCCGGCCTCCCCCTTGCTCCTTTATATACAGGGGCAGGGGGCACTCTAGAACACACAAGTTGATCATTGATCTCTCTTAGCCGTGTGCGGTGCCCCCTTCCACCATAATCCACCTTGGTCATATCGTAGCGGTGCTTAGGCAAAGCCCTGCGTCGGTAACTTCATCAACACCGTCATCACGCCGTCGTGCTGATGAAGCTCTTCCCCGAAGCTCTACTGGATCGTGAGTTCACGGGACGTCACCGAGTTGAATGTGCTGAACACGGAGGTGCCATACGTTCGGTACTGAGGATCGGTCGATCGTGAAGACGTACGACTACATCAACCGCGTTGTCATAATGCTTCCACTTTCGGTCTACGAGGGTACATGGACAATACTCTCTCCGCTCGTTGCTATGCATCACCATGATCCTGCGTGTGCGTAGGAATTTTTTGAAATTACCACGTTCCCCAACAGGTCAGACCGATTTAGTTCATAATGTGACCGTTAGGCTTTTCGGTGGGACCGACATGTCAACTCGGTGGGACCGATTTCATTAGGGTTAGGGTAAAGCCTCATCTCGGTTCGACCAATTGCACAAACTCGGTGGGACCGATTTTGGTAATGAGCTAACCAGAGAGTTGGTCAAGAAAACTCGGTGAGACCGATTACATATCTCGGTAGGACCGAAATTATTGCAACAGGAACCAGAGAGTTTGCAAGCCCATCTCGGTGAGACCGGGATCCCATCGGTGAGACTGAATTGATTAGGGTTTCTGGCAGTGGCTATGTCAAATGAACTCGGTGGCGCCGGATAGATCAAATCGGTGGGGCCGAGTTTGACTTTTGGTTTGGGACATATGTGGATATGAGAAAGTGGTTGAGGGCTTTGGAGCATATCACTAAGCACTTTGAGGAAGCAATCCATTAAGCAACACCTCCTCCCCTTTTAATAGTATTGGCTTTTCCTATGGACTCAATGTGATCTTGGATCAGTAAAATGAAAATGTAGAGTCTTGAGCTAGAGACAATCCTTTATCCTTAGTATCTTGAAGGGGTTCCACATCCTCTTGTCCACGCCACTCCACTGTTGAATTCATCTGAAATATACTAGATAAAAGTATTAGTCCAACAAGAGATATGTTGACATTAATTACCAAAATCACCCAGGGAGCACTTGTGCTTTCACCAAGTCTGAAATACTGCCTGTGAAGCAAAGTCTTCTTCGCATCCGAGACCCTGCCTTTGCCACTTGCAGATCCTCCAATCATGCCATCGCATTCTCCGCATGTGTTCATCGTATGGAAATCTTGGTGTAGAGATGTCCCAAGGTATCAGGAAAACAGAGCTTCATGATACCCTGGTGGAGCGGGTTATGCTGCGGGTGCACACGACCGGCCCCAATCCAATCAAGGTGTCCAAAGAGCACCATATACGCCACTCTTTGTTTTTCTTTGAAGGAGAAGTCAAGAACTCGCCGATGGTTAGATCAAAGAGGACTGATCATAGGTAGAATGGCGACTTCGCGCGAAGACATCTAGGGCTACCGACTGGCCGATTATTATGCGAGACATGAGATCCCAAGATCAACCATATCTCGATGCCCACCTCCGGCAGAAGGAGGCGGCCGCCACCGCCATGTCTGAGGCCACCTCTCCGACGCCCAAGTGATTCGGGACAAGCTGCTGACCTTTGTCAAAATGGTGCATATCAAGCCCTCCTGGACAAAATGTGCCTAGATCGAGCCTAATCGCCCTGTAGTTGTCGTCCACCTGTCGTCGACGCGCCTCCGAGGCAGTCGTCGTGCATCACCGCGGTTGTAGGAGTAAGGACGGACGCTGCCTGCACACCCCTGGCCGCAACCATCGGGAGCCTCGCCGCTGCCACGCCACACGGGCTTTGCCTAGTGACACCTCTAGCGGCGGCAGAGGGAGGGGAGGGGATGTGGGGAGGAGGGCTCGAGGGAGCCGGCGGTCTACCCGGTGCGGCGTGCCGCCGCCGCACGGAGGAGGTCGTGGGGGTGGGTTAGGTCAATAAGAGAATTATTGCAAGCAATAGACTGTTCTACAGTGCATAATGTTGGTGTCGAATTGAGAGTCATTTGGAACCCACCGTGTAAAAATAGATAAAATGCATTTTGATCTTCTAGGTCGTTGGAAGCCGTCGATGAAATGTCATTTGCCAGCCATCCAGCGTGTGACATACGAACTTTCTCAAGGTTCAAAGCCTCTGCCACGCTACCGGGTTGTCGCGGTACTTGAGTAGAATGGCGATCTTCAGATGCTGAGCCCGCCGATTGGAAGCAACACCAAGATTGTCACTATGTTGCACGGGCAGCTGCAGTAGGGCTTCGATTTTGTTACGATTGTTGATTGTATTGAACCTGCGGAGAAAGAGTATAACGAGCATCGCCTCTTCACTACACGCTGACATAACATGTTTCAACAATTGTGAAAGCATTTTTTGTATAAGATTTCACATTCTCCTTAAAGCATCTCTAGCAGATCGCCTAAAAGCTAGTACCATTCAGGCCAAAACAATTCATTTAAGGTAAGTCATTGTCCACATATATTTTCTGGTTGCACTTAAGTCCTTGTTAGAAATTCCCATTTTCAAGTACAATCTTCTTTCCGTACTTGAAAAACTCTATCAGGGCTTGGCTAGAAAACATGGGTGATAACAAGGAAGAAGCCACACTTGACGAGGTTGTTAGAATTATTGTTTTCCCTTCTAAGACACCATCATGTAACTACTGGACTGAATGATGTGGGCCATAGTGTTGCAGAATGATGCCACATCTCCCTAAAACTTTGCAATCATAATTCAGTAACCATTTGTTAAGGTTAACTAGATGATACCCCGCACGTTGTTGCGGCAACTGTAGCAAGAAAAATGGGTATATTAGGCAAATGAAATACAAATTATTTGGATATTCTTGTTAACCATGTCGTCTCTCAGCTAAAATAAAACTATTTCATGTGATCGAACAATGCACAATTGGCTAGAAAAATACACAACATTCCTTTAAAAAACATGTGAACATTAGTGGTTTCGGTTCCCAATGACAAAATATAGTGACCCCACCAAGCATTTGTGCATCGGAAACATCTCGCGCACAAAGAACAAATAAATAGACCGAACATAGGCATTAAAAATTTGCTTGGGGGCGGTAATTACTCTTAGTTGCTCACATCATAGCTCACTGATTATCTTCATCTGGGAAAGACAATAAACAACCTCCTCCATTAACAGGAATAGAACGGGGACACTTGAAAAATGGAATAGGAATAGTGTGTAAGAATAGTTGATGATGGTGAGAGCATAAATTTCCAATTCAGTTTGTACCATAAATTCTGCACACACAAAATCAACCTTTACTAAATTTATTTGAGGTAATATTATAAAACAATTAGCATGAAAAATAAGTATCATAGTGAAATAAAACGATGATACAAATTTGACTTAATAATGCAAGACCAGTCGTGGGAGAAAGCTTTTAAATTTAGCATGGTGATGAACTTTGAGTCAATAAATAAACATGACAATCCATCTGCACATTATGCATTTTATCTATTTTTTCCAATTAAAATTGTAAGTCTGTAATAGTCCTGGTTTGGGAAGTCATGATAACCTGTTCCAAAACAACGACGTGTACGTAAACCTAACAGCTATGACAGTGAAGAGAGAACAGTGAAGTAAATCTTACCGAATTCACAAAGCCAGATATAATTGGACTAAAGGTGTAGAACTGAACCTTATGCTTATCCATTGGAATTTTGGCAACATTTTTCAAACAATATATGCATGCTGTTTCACAGTACTATTTTTTGGTCGATGCAAGACTAATGGGAAAGGATGGAGAAATATGTTCACCTTCCTTCAATTATCTTTGTATCATCTTACTTAAACTGTTCAGGCGCATACTTGTCAACAATTTCAGGTGCGCATATATGCTGAAGTGACTCAGAATGTTAAAATATGAGAATGATTGGAAGAGAACTAATCTAGACAAAAGCTTTTTTGCCCTGTAATCTAGAAAAAAGTAACCTGCAAACATGAAGATATTTCAATTATTTAGAAAAGCGTTCAGAACGCATCAGTAATTACAAATAGAAGATGTGTTGAACAACAAAGGAGATTATGGGCGTCATATGATCAAAAGATATTTGCGCATTTTTGTAAGATAATTTCTTCAGAGGTCTTATTTAGCGACGGGCAATACAATCTGAAAATTAATGCAATCATGCCAACAAAATGGTGCAGCAAGAGTTACCTCTAGTGGACGGTGGCATCGTATATCACAAAGAAATTTAGTATAGTAACATGAGTGATGCATCCTGTTAGAGCAAATATCAGGTCAATAACAAATCTGAAACTTGAAAGTATTATCTGGTATCTCGGGTGTACATATGCTCTTGAGTCTTGACTGCTAGTGTCACTTCTCATCGCAGCAGATCATGATACAGTTGTCCCCAAAAAAATCTGAGGCAGCAGCTCTCCTCCTTTTGACCAAGACAACAATTCCATCGGCTGATGCTAATGCTTGCTGCAGTGCACTCTAGTCGATTAGGTGTGGATGGTGACGGTAGTGCGTGGGACAGAGCATCGTAGAGCCCTGCATCGAAGGAGAATAAGAGGACGGATGCATGAGTGAGTTAAGCCGCGAATGCGCAGGAAATGGTCACTTGGTAAGAGTATCTCCAACAGTCACGCTATCTTAGCCGCGCGCTGACAAAACTGCTTTTTTGCGCGTGCGGAGCCGAAACGAGCGCTCCAGCAGCCGCGCAATAATCACGCGTGCGGTATAATGGGTTCAGCGCACGGAGGAAAACAGCATGGGAAGCTCTTATTTCGTGTGCAAGCTCCTGCCCGCTGGACAGCGACGACTCGCACGCGACTTCACCAACCACCAAATCTGAGACCTCCAGGCACTGGCGCCGCCACCCGCACCTTCCCCATTTGCTCCGGCGAGCCGCCGGCGCTCCCCCCCCCCCCCCCCCCCCCCCCCGCCTATCCCCGCACGCCGCCGCTGCTTCCTCCACCTCCTCTCGTCGCTGCCGTCCCTCGAGCGCATCATTCCTTTGACGAACAGCGCCCGGCGGCCCATTGCAGCTCGCCGCCCACAAGGTGTTTGACAAAACGCTTGCAAGGTATGTATTGCTTCAGCTGTATATTTTTTAGATGAATTTGGTGCATGTTGTTTGTAGTTTTATAAAATTATTTAAATTCAATATTGTAGATGAGTTCGTCCTACAATTCTTCTAATGAAGAATTCGATATTCAAGAGGAGGAACTTGCAATGATCCTAGCTATGCACGTCAATAAAAAGCCGAATCACGGTGCTTTGGTTATGGGTCATCAGAAATTTTGGAGGGATAAGATCGATGCCGACAGTAGATTGATGAGGCACTATTTTGTGGAGAATCCAACATACCCCGAGTCCTACTTTCGGCGCCGTTTAGGATGAGCATCGTCGAGTTGTTCAAACGCATTGCAGAGAAATTGGCGAGCCATGATCGGTTTTTTCAGTAGAGGAGGAATGCCACATGAGAACTCGAGCATACCACCTTTCAAAAGGTGACAACCACTTTGCGTATGTTGGCATACAGTATTCCGGCAGATCTAGTTGATGACCACTTGGCCATGGGTGAGAGTCAAGCCATCATGTGTGTCAAGCGCTTCGCAGTCGAAATTGTGCAAGTGTTTGGTCCGCAATATTTGAGAGCTCCCAATGCTGAAGACACCACAAGGCTATTGGAGATGAACAAAGCTCACGGGTTCCTAGGTATAGTTGGCTCAATAGATTGCATGCATTGAAGTGGAAGAATTGTCCTAATGCATGGCATGGACAATTCCACGCCCAGAAAAAGAGTTCCACTATAATCCTTGAAGCTATGGCCGATCAGGAGACTTGGATTTGGCATGCTTTTTTGGAATGTCTGGATCTTTGAATGACATCAACGTTCTTAATCGGTCACCACTCATGAATAAGATTGCAAATGGTGAAACTACACCTGTAGAGTTTGTAGCAAATGGCCATACATACAACTATGCCTACTATCTTGCGGAGGATGGCATCTACCCAAAGTGGCAAACATTTGTGAAGCCGTTGAAAAAAAAAATGAAAGTTAAGAAAAATCTTGATTTCCACAATGCTCAGGCAGCGTTAGGAAAGATGTGGAGAGTTTCGGGATTTTGCAATCCCAATTTGCTATTGTGAGAGGACCGACTATATTTTGGGATCAAAAGATCTTTTGGTACATCATGAATGCTTGTGTGATCATGCATAACATGATTATCGAGAATGAGCGTGGGCAAAATTTAGACTATTCTCAGTATGAGTTGTTGGGACGTCATGTGTGAGTGCGGAGGAGGGCTGAGAGGGTGGCCCGATTTGTTAGTTTGATATTGTATTGTTGAACTATTTGTTGTATTGAAAGATAAAATATTTGTTTGAGTTGTAATAAATTGAACTATAAAATTGTTGATTTATTTTTATTTGTTTGGTCTTCTTTGTTCTATTTTCAGTGTGAAACGTTGTTTGTGCTGGGCACCCGCACTGTAAACTTAGCGCGCCTGCTAGAGCTGCTCGTACGCTTCATATTTTGCAGCGGCCGTAAACAAATTAGCATGCCACGGGGTTGCGCACATGTTGGAGATGCTCTAAGCACGCATCAGAAGTAGAAAACGGTAGGGCGTGAACCACGCCGTTGACCGGCCAGTGGGATTAGGAGGCCATAGCTGCGACCTGCAAGCAGCAACACTAACGGCTGGAGCACAGCCACCAAGGAGGCTGCCGCGCTGGCAAGCCGTCGCTCCGTCTCTTCCGCTGGTATGAACCTTTACCTGAACCACGACCATCGAGGAGGCCGCCGCACCGATGAGCCGTCGCTCTGTCTCTTCCGTCGATCCGAACCTTTACCTGAACCACACAATTGCCGAGGAGGCCGCTGTGCCGGTGAGCCGTCGCTCCGCCTCCCGGCGCCGGTCTCAGCCTTGACTTGAATCTCGACCTCCACATCTCGTCTTATTTACTCTGATGTGATTGATCGATGCCCCACATTAAATATAGACCTAGATCCTTTCCAGTTCCACGATTTAATGGACTTTGGAGAAGATGAAGTGGGGGAAGTTGCTGTGGAGAAAGTAGAGGGTTGCGATTGGGAAGCAAAGGCGCCGCTGCCATGAAAAAAACAGACCTCGTGGCTACATCCACCAATCATTTTCTCAAAGATAATGTTGTTTGTGTTGCCCGGATGCAAACAGGTTATGTAATAAGCAATGTCGCTATATTACATATCTTGCAAGTCAAATCATGTGACTAATTTGTTCATCAAGTCTCTACCAACTTCTACATTTCAAAAATATGTTCATGAAATTGGTATGTGACGGCTTCGGGGCTCGCAAGTATCAGGGGGGGTCTCATCTTGAGATATCCTTGTTCAAAAACATCACATTACGCTATTTCTCTTTGTGAGTTTATGTTTCAAGTTCTCATCAAAGATTGTTATGAAGAACTTTTGGAGGAAAATCCTTTTGAGATGATAGCGCAACCCAGACAATCGTGAGATGATTCTACATGGTCAAGCATAGATTGGTGGGAGTCTTAAGATTAATTACAACATGTAATTAGGGGGAAATCTCCCCTTGCCCAACGGTTGTGCGGTTGCTCCCACAACCGACGCCTCTCTCCTCTCTGCCTCGAACCGACACATCCCCTTTGGATCGTCGTGACACTTGGGGACATATAAATTGTACCTTGCAATGATCAATCAACAGACATTTCCATTCAATCTCAAACACCATTCCATCACCTAGGAACATATCTCCTCCGCTTTTCAATAACAGAGAGACCATTTAATTGAACATAGTTTTTCTTTTGTAGTAGGTGATAGTACAGATTTAGTATTATTGGGCATAATGGACAGCTAATGCGCTCACCCACATTTGCTCATCTAAGCATGATCTTGTCCTTATAAAAGCCATGCTACCTCTGAAGTTGCGGAGCTTCAATTTCTTCTCAAAAGTCTCCTACGTAGAGTTCTTTACAATACATCTAGTCTATTTAGGCCGTTCATTTTTGTGGTTGGAGGGTCCAGATAAACCAACACTACAACAGATTTTGAGTAGTATATTTGGTTACTTGGGGGCATTTTAGGTAGTTCGCTCTGTTTAACAATCCCGTAGGCAGGTTCCCGCATGCAGGTTTCCTCCTCGCCATGGCCAAGCGCTCCTTCCTTCGTCCAGTCGCCCTCCTGCCCGAGGCCGCACAACCGCATGGCTTGATCTCCAGCTTGACTCGCCATGCCATCTATGTCCATCGGCTCCGATGAAGCCGAACACCTCCATACAAAACGGTTCATCCTCGTTACCATCGTCCATGCCCAGCAGGCCAAGAAGGGCTTCCATGTCAGCAGCGAACTCCATGGATGTGGCGTCGGTTGGGCCAAATTGTTGGAACTCACCCATTGGATCAATCACATCAAGAGATCACAAAAACACGCGCACAAAATACTTTGCCAAAGGGCCCGTATCATGCCCTTCTTTTCTGTCTCTTTTTTTTTTTGGATCCGTCTATATTACATCTAGATGTGAGATAATATCTCACATCTAATATGACATCATCCTATATGGTGGACCCTTCCATTGACAACTATGATCTGTTCCTTCCTCCGTTTCCAACTTTATTCCTTCATGCTGTTTGTTTGTCCTGGTTGTGTGTTTGTTTGTCAAAGATCAACCCACCCTCCACCCCAGCCTACCCCAAACGGCCCTTGTGGACAAAAGCCTTGTTTTTTATTTTTGTTTTTTTGTCCCCTATTTTTTCTAGTTGTTGGTCACGTTATTCCTCCTCTCTGCTTTTCTTTCTTTCTTTCTTGTCCTTGTTCCTGTGTGTCGCACGATCTAGAGAAGCAATCCCTTGCTTTGCTCAGTCCTGGGCTGGCCCTTCCCAGGTTTTGAAATGATGCAAGGAACGGATGAAGTTTGTATGTGTGTGCATATACAAGAGACAAAACAGATAGTGAGACGTGTGCTATCAGGGCATGCATGCATAGCTAGCTATCTTTCATGTACGCAGAAAATTTCGAAACCTTCTATATACCGATGTGACAAATGGATGGATGATAGTGTTTGGACAACCGTATATGATAAACATGAATTATATGCAAGGAATAAAAAATTACGAATAACACTTCAGTACATCATGCAGGTTCAGTAGGACAATCAAACCAAAGTTCAGTACATCATACAGGTTTCAGTTGGACATTGCGGCTCCGCAGCAAAACATATATATGCAACAGGTTCAGCAAAAAATGGCTAATTCTGGTAGCTAGCTTATATACACGGCAAAAACACGTGTACCGCAAAAAAAATAGAATGAAAACTTCTCTAAAACTTAGAAGGTAATACATTACTGTTGTACTTGAAAAAAAAGAAGTATCGACACAACATCAAACAAGGCCTTCAACTTGATGTGTCCATCCTAGAAAAATGAAGGCAGGCATCTCAACTATGAAACTACACACCCGAGTTGCGAGTCGAGGGTGGACTTACAACTAGGGCAACTACAAAACTATATGCCCGAGTTGTGAGTACATGGTTAACTTGCAACTAGGGCCATTACAAACTACATCCCTCGAGTTGCAAGTCGGGGGTGGACTTGCAACTAGGATGAAAACCAAAACAATACCCCTCGCCCCGAGTTGCGAGTCAAGGGTGGACATGCAACTGGGGCAATTACAAACTACATTCCTCGAGTTGCGAGTCGGTGGTGGACTTGCAACTGGGTGATTACAAACTACATCCCTCGAGTTGCGAGTCGGCGGTGGACTTGCAACTGGGGCAATTAGAAAACTACATCTCCGAGTTGCGACTACATAGTTGACTTGCAACTGGGGGTGAAAACCAACAACACCCCTCCTCCGAGTTGCGAGTCGAGGGTGGACTTGCCACTGGACCGACAGAAACCCCTAGTTGCAGGTCGAGGATCTAATTGCAACTACCATGAAACAAATACAAAAGACAACACCCCTCGAGTTGCGAGTTGAGGGTGGACTTGCAACTAGGGGAACTACAAAACTACATCCCCGAGTTGCAAGTACATTGTTGACTTGAACCTTGGGCAATACAAAACTACATCCCTCGAGTTGCAACTCGGGTCGGACTTGCAACTAGGGTGAAAACCAAAACAACACCCTCCGAGTTGCGAGTCAAGGTTGGACTTGCAACCGGGCCGACAGAAACCGCTAGTTGCAGGTCGAGGGTCTAATTGCAACTACCATGAAACAAATACAAAGGACAACACCCCTCGAGTTGCGAGTCGAGGGTGGACTTGCAACTAGGGCAACTACAAAACTACATCCCCGAGTTGCAAGTACATTGTTGAATTGAACCTGGGGCAATACAAAACTACATCCCTCAAGTTGCAACTCGAGGTGGACTTGCAACTAGGGTGAAAACCAAAACAACACCCCCCCCCCAACTTGGGGGTCAAGGGCGGACTTGCAACCGGGCCGACAGAAACCCCTAGTTGCATGTCGATGGTCTAAATGCAACTACCATGAAACAAATAAAAAAGACAACACTCCTCGAGTTGCGAGTCAGGGTGGACTTGCAATTAGGGCAACTACAAAACTACATCCCCGAGTTACAAGTACATTGTTGAGTTGAACCTGGGGCAATACAAAACTACATCCCTCGAGTTGCAAGTCGGGGTGGACTTGCAACTAGGGTGAAAACCAAAACAACACTCCCCAAGTTACAAGTCAAGGGTGGACTTTGCAACCGGGCCGACAGAAACCCCTAGTTGCAGGTCGAGGGTCTAACTGCAACTACCATAAAACAAATACAAAAGACAACACCCCTCGAGTTGCGAGTCGAGGGTGGTCGTGCAACTAGGGCAACTACAAGACTACATCCCCGAGTTGCAAGTACATTGTTGATTTGAACCTGGGGCAATACAAAACTATATCCCTCGAGTTGCAAGTCAGGGTGGACTTGCAACTAGGGTGAAAACCAAAACAACACCCCCACCCCCCGACTTGCGAGTCAAGGGTGGACTTGCAACCGGGCCGACAGAAACCCCTAGTTGCGGGTCGAGGGTCTAATTGCAACTACCATATGAAACAAATACAAAAGACAACACCCCTCGAGTGGCAAGTCGAGGGTGGACTTGCAACTAGGGCAACTACAAAACTACATCCCCAAGTTGGAAGTACATTGTTGGCTTGAACCTGGGGCAATACAAAACTACATCCTGCAACTCGGGGTGGACTTGCAACTAGGGTGAAAACCAAAACAACACCCCCCAAGTTGCGAGTCAATGGTGGACTTGTAACTGGGTCAACAGAAACCCCTAGTTACAGACCGAGGGTCTAATTGCAACTACTATAAAACAAATACAAAAGACAACACCCCTCAAGTTGCGAGTCGAGGGTGGACTGGCAACTAGGACAACTATAAAAACTGTTGAGCAAGTATTAAAACTTGCTACTAGGGTGTATTTGAAAAATGTCGAATAAGTATAAAAAAATATTGAATGATGAGCAAGTATTTGAATATGCTGATTAAGTATCAAAATTGTTGAACAAGTATTTAAAAAATGTTGAACGAGTATTTGAAAATGTTGAACAAGTATTAAAAATGTTGAACAAAAGATATTTGAATTTTTTTTGAATAAGTAATCAAAATATTGAAAAGGTATTTAAAAAATGTTAAACGAGTATTTAAAAAGTGTTGAACGAGTATTCGAAAAATGTTGAATAAGTGTTCGGACAATGTTGAACATGTATACAAAAAATGTTGAATGAGTATTGAAAAGTGTTGCACGGGTATTAGAGGGTTAAACAAGTATTTCAAAAATGTTGAATAAGCGTTCGGACAATGTTGAACAATTATACAAAAAATGTTGATCACTTATTAAAAAAATGCTTTTGACATATACGAAAATGTAGATTAAAAACGAAAACAAACATAAGAAAAAAAAGGAAATCAAAAAATAAAATCAATCAAAAAACAAAGAAAAGCCCTGTAAAAAACAAAAATAAAAAATAAACAAAAATAAACAAAAGGAAAAAGAGAAAAACAAATGCAAAACAGGATGGGAAAAATGGAGAACAAAAAGGAAAATCAAGACAAAACAAAAGGAAAGAAACGGCTCGATCCGCTTCAAGTGCTGTGCGTCCCTTTACTTAGCACAAGCTGTAGGATGACAAGGTGGCTGGGGCGCTAGCTTTCTTTTCTGCGACAAGGGTTCGATCCCTCAAGCTCCGCTTTTCCTTCTCTTTGAACTTAACAAGTTCGTGAAAATGGGCCAGGCCGGTCCAGTAACAACGACGACCCTGAAATCTCTCGACGCGAGTTTCCGCGGACAACGAAAGCACCAGCGACGAGGGCAAATCCAACGAAGCGTGACAGAAAACGTACGCGCAAATCTTAAAGACAGGAGAACATCCAATGGCTATAGACTTAGATGTGAGATAGCTATTTCACATCTAGATGTGAGATAGCTATTCTATATTTTTTTTCCACGGTGTTACACCAATCTTACTCATCACGTTGTGCGTATATATATGCAGAAGCAACCGACCTAACAACTCAAGTCCTAAACCTACGCGGACTCAACCAGCCAACACACGGCCACGTCGGACTCAGCCAACGTGAAGGACTAGTACGCTATTTGGACACGTAGCGCAGGTACTTACCTAATACAAGGAAACTAACCATGCTTCTCCGATCTTGGCTCGTCGATGATTCATCCTCTGTTGACTCATCAGCTCACATTACGACAAGTTAAATTGATGGTCGCTCCCAATAATCTCTTCTCAATATTGACTTGGCGAATTTATAGACCATCTTAAATATGCCTTGGACTACCAGCCTCGCTAGTAACTTGAAAAAACATCACCCGATAGACTGCACCATCCACCCTAGCTAGATACATGTCGACTCCTTGTGGATCACACAACCCTGTGCACTACACCTGCACTCCAGCCTTATGTAGAGACATGGTCTCATTGAAGAGACTCGCCTTAACTGGTTTACCGCCCCACATAGTTGAACTTGATCCTCTCGTCGAAACACGTAGACGATCTGGATGCGCTTCATCTTCAACGCCTTCTCACAGAGACAAGCACTTGGACAGGACGGCGACGGCCGACTGCCCGTGCTAACCCGCACGACTTTTGACTCTAACTCTCCGGACGACGATCTTGACCACTTTTCGGCACCGCACCACGGCACCACCGCTCCCGTCAACGGTCTTTTTCCACCACCTTGCCGACGAAAGCATGTCGTCTCCCTCCATGTCGCTCCAGCGAACGACGAGGCCGAACGGCGTCGTCTAACACCGTCTGACGGCTGTCGGGACAGCGCCATCTAACGCCATCTGACGGCTGTCGGGGCGGCCTGGAGTGCCACGTAGGCAAAAAAAAGGTCCCACCTGTCATAAACTCACTTAACACGGCCTGATCCGCCGATCAGTGCTTTTTTTTTGCGAGGCGATCAGTGCTTTTTGCAAAACAATTACGCAAGACGTGATGTTTTCTATAGAGAAACCGTATCCTAGTGTTTTTCGCAAACCTAACCCTCAAAGTGGTGGTTTTATGCAATTTACTCGAATTAGTTAATAAAATCAAACTAAGAATGGTCAAATATATCCCTTAATAGGGAATTATCAATTGTAAACCTTTCACACTAACAGGCCGACCGAACCTTCGGCTGGTCTTGTCCACGCACGCGCGCGCGACCCCCTCGCAGGCAACCGGCGGTCATTTTTGCTATAACCACATATGTTTTGCCACAACCGGCGTTTTGTCCAATGAAAAAAAAGCTGCAACCGTTTACATGGAAGCTGCAACCCTACATTGAAAAGGTTCAATTAGGCGAGAGCAGCAGTGGACACCGGGGCTGGAACCAGCTTTCTTCCTCGACGACGGCCATGGTGTCTCTCTGTTTTTTGCTGCAACCACAGAGTCCGTAGCTGCAACCCACGATGCGGAAGGTGCAGTGGGTGCTGTAATTGGAAGGTGACCAACTGACCATGGCGGTCGACCGACCAACCTCGTCGAGGGAGCTGATCTGCAGCGGGGGAGGGGGAGGAGGGGAGTTATGCATCTAGTATTCTGGTCAACGGCTGGGAGCCTCCGTGCGACAAGTTTCCATTGGAGCGAGAGCGCGGGGAGGAGGTTCTGCGAGCACAGCGCGGCAGCGAATCCTGGCGGTGTGCCGGGGCTCCGAGCTTGGTTGTTTTCTCGCGCGGGGAGGGAGAGGGTAGGTGGTGCTCACGGGGGGATGCTGCAGATTTTGGAGAAAAGGAAGTCAGGAGGAGGACGAAACAGATCTGACAGATGGCAGTAGTCGTATGGTGCGCTCAGCAGCATCTAGCCCAAATTTGCGCCGGCGCAGCGGTGCCTATCATCGCCCATTACCAATATACCCTAGAGCAAAATTTTGACCGAGCCATATTGACCATTGGATCAACTAAATACTACCCACTATTTTGTGTAGTATGATGTACCGTACATAATCTCCCTACATATCGTGTGGCAGACCCGTGAGAAAAAGAGAGAAATACCAAGAACGATGGGTTTGACTGGAGCAAGATGATATGAATGGAAGGCATAAGGAACCGAACCACCTTCTGCTATTTATTTCAGCGGTGCTCCACTTCGTATTATACGTGTCAAATCTAAAAGAGTGCAATGAGAGTTACATTTTTTTTGAGGAAAAGCTAAGCTTTATTAATTACGAGTGCTTGGGCAAATCATCCAAAACACAACCAGCCACTTGTGGCGGTACATCAGACTCCCAATACAAAGTTTCAGAAGATACAAAGCCGAGGATTCGAGCACCAGGCCGATGAAATTATGAGGAGCCCACAAAGGACCCAAGCCTTACATGTCAGTGGCGGACCTAGAACCTTTGTACTGGGGCCGCCAAGATTTATACTACATATAGTACAATTTGATATAAACATCATTATAATCTCAACAAAAGTCTTAGAATAGCATTAACTTATGTAGGAAAAAGTATTTTACAATTTTACAGCAGGTGCCATGGCAACCACGGTGCTCTGGATAAAGTTGAGAGGTAAATTCCTTAGCACAGGAAAACGGTTAACTTGTTTTGGAACAGAACATAAAATAAACACAATATATGTGTTGCCGAATGTCTATTAAAATAAACACTAGATGTGTTCTGTTGTTTGAAAGCTTTGGCCAGTCCCCCTAACGTAAGTGTAACTGTCTTGTATGGAACGCCCTTTGATGAACGTGTGATGGCACGGCAAAACCAACTCTCGCATTCGAAGGCTCAGTCTGACCGCTAGCATCTTCATGATTAATCTGGCGAAACAGCGGGCAAGGCTTAAGAGAAAAGGGAACAATCAAGAAGATAAGCGTCTGATAAGGAGAAATACCAGTTGCATGCCAAATCCAAGAAGGCTACGAGCCTATGACTGCTGGGGCGCAGCAGCTGGATCTGCCGCGCATGGGGGCGAGTTCGGGCGGCGCGGGCGAGTCTGGACCGAGGCCATGAGAGAAAGGAGGAAGGAGGAGAGCGGTTGCTCTGCTCTGCCTATTTGCAATGAACCGGCTTTATCAAGGAAAAATACCAAAATAAAAACCAGAAGAAAGAAAACCACCGGCATGCCAAATCAGCATCAAACCTATGGTGAACAGTAAAATCGGGGGTGTTCGGTGTCAGGGGCGAATCTTTAAATTAGGGGTTAAAATCTGGCAAAATCCATATTTGTGATGTTATCTCTCACAGATATCAATTTTAAGGGTAAAAAATGAAATTAACTCTAAAAAAAGCCCTTAACATTTTCCACCCGTGTTAAGCTGAACACAAGCCCATTTCCCTTGTGTTTTGTAAGTGTGTATGTGAAAAAAGAACAAGGTCTGTCATGCTTACACTAATGATCTAGGGATCCAAACACGTCCAAAAGAAGCATGTGGTCTCTGGGGAAATACCCATTGGCTCTTGGTTGCATCTGTATCCTGAAGCTCACCAACCATTTCTCTTGCGATCAACGCCTTCATTATATGTATACAACTCCTGCACTTAGTATTCTGTCCTTCATGCCATATTAATGAATGTATTTGATGCCTTCTGAGCTGGTGCCAACTTACAGGACCCACCTTCAATTTATTTAGGACCGCCCAACGCTCACCTGCACACTTTAGTTGGTTACAAGTTCGGTTTCTTGTAGTGGCATTCTAGCTATTGTCACAACAATTAAACCATGCATAAAATAAATAGGAGAAATCTGAGTTTATTTGAAATACGTAGGACAAGTGATTATACATATACGATGGAACTCACATATTGAATCGAGTGTATATATGATCATTGTGCATGGACTTGTATCATGTCAGAGCTCCCACGTAGAGGAGATATTCTAAGTCCCAATCATATCATAGCCGTGTCTTGTGGGATTCCCGTGTTTGGATCTGAAGCATGACCTCCGTCTCTGGCCTAGGCATATTGTGTACGGGGAAAGGCTAGTTGTACATGTAGGCAAGGCACGGCTGTGTGGACGCTAAATCTGGAGGAGCCGCCGGCGCTACATATGGTGGACGCCGCCACTGGAGGTTGAGGTCAGGGGAGGGGCGCTGCCGTTCGAGGTCAACCTTAGTTGAGCGCGAGGGGTGTGTCCACGGGCACCACCCAGTCACCCTTGCAGAGTACAAGCGGGGACGAGGTAGAGGCGGCGCAGCAGAGGAAGAAACGCGCGAGTGGCCAGTGCCGAAGCGGGTGGCGGCTGATAGGGTTTGGGAGGAGCAAGTCGGGGGAGGAGAGGCGAGGCACGAGAGTTAACTGAGATTGGTTAATTGGGTCGTGGATCGTGGTGCATAGGCCCTATCAACAGGAAGGCACCAATTTTTCCACTGGAGTAGCGTCCCTCCAGGACAGTTGGCCCACTGAAAGAGATGGAGCGCTAAAAGGAAGATCGGACGGCCAAAAATGTCCGTATTGCGAAAACGGACGGTCAACAAACCAAATCGCCGAGAGAGCTTTGCTTTAGGTGCGGTTATACTGTCCTTAATATGCAAGAGAGTGGTTGCAAGCAATAGATGGTGCTACAGTGCATAACATTTGTGTCGAATTGAGAGACATTTGGGAAACACGGTGTAGAAAAAGATAAAATGTGTTTTGATCTGTTCGGTCATTGGAAGCTGTCCCGTGAAATGCCATTTTCCAGCCATCCAGCGTGTGACATATACCAACTTTCTCAAGGTTCAAAACCTCTGCGACGCTACCAGACTGTTGTCATAGTACCTGAGTAGAATGACGATCTTCAAATGCAGAGCCTGCCGATGGGAAGCAACACCAAGATTGTGACTGTGCTGCACGGTTAGCTGCAACAACGCTTCGATTTTGTTATGACTGTTCATTGTATTGAACTGGCTGAGAAAGATTATAACAAGCGTCGTCCCTTGGCTACATGCTGATATGACGTGTTTCAACAATTGTGAAAGTTTTTCTTGTATAAGATTTTGCATTCCCCTAAAAGCTAATACTATTCAGGCCAAAACAATTCATTTAAGGTGAGTTCATTGTCCACATATATTTTCTTGTGCTAGGTTGCAATTAAGTCCTACTGTCAGAAATTCCCATACTATCCGCTTCCATCCGAGCCGGTCTGGGCGTCACAAACAGGTAACATTGGTCACTTGTCAGATGTGGGCCATGGGCCTTGGATAAAATAACAATACAAAGAGTATACCTTTTTTTTAGAACGAAGACGCTGCAAGCGTCCGGCTTTAATTTAATAAAGCCCTCAACGAACAGGTAGAGTGTCAAACAATCAGACTTACACGACGAAACAAAAGCCACGGCATAGCGAAACTGAAGTCTAGGAAGGGACCAAACGTCGAGCTGCGAGCTGATTACAAGGCCGTAGCCCAAGAACAAGAGCGCGCAAGCTCGCAAAACAAAAGAGATGCCCCACCCTCAAGTAGGCATCGCCGGCTCCCTAGCCGCCACAAACACTTGGTGCACCCGTACTTGCGCCTGCTTCATGAGAAAAGTGTCCTTCTGCCTTGCCAACGGACTCCATTGATGCAATAGGATAGAGCATTTGCATATATGTTAGCCGGGTGAGGGAGTCCTGGACTAGGGGGTGTCCGGACAGCCGGACTGTCATCGTCCGCCGGACTCCAAGACTACGAAGATACAAGATTGAAGACTCTGTCCCGTGTCCGGATGGGACTTTCCTTGGTGTGGAAGGCAAGCTTGGCAATACGGATATGTAGATCTCCTACCATTGTAACCGACTCTGTGTAACCCTAGCCTCCTCCGGTGTCTATATAAACCGGAGGGCTTTAGTCCGTAGGACACAACATACATTACAACAATCATACCATAGGCTAGCTTTAGGGTTTAGCCTCCTTGATCTCGTGGTAGATCTACTCTTGTACTACCCATATCATCAATATTAATCAAGCAGGACGTAGGGTTTTACCTCCATCAAGAGGGCCCGAACCTGGGTAAAACATCGTGTCCCTTGTTTCCTGTTACCATCCGCCTAGACGCACAGTTTGGGACCCCATACCCGAGATCCGCCGGTTTTGACACCGACATTGGTGCTTTCATTGAGAGTTCCTCTGTGTCGCCACCGATAGGCTCGATGGCATCTTCAATCAACGACACTGTCCAGGGTGAGACTTTTCTCCCCGGACAGATCTTCGTATTCGGCGGCTTCGCACTGCGGGCTAATTCACTTGGCCATCTGGAGCAGATCAAAAGCTACGCCCCTGGCCATCAGGTCAGATTCGGAAGCCTAAACTTCACGGCCGACATCCGCGGGGACTTGATCTTCGACGGGCTCGAGCCACAGCCAAGCGCGCCACACTGTTACGATGGGCATGATCTAGCTCTGCCACCGAACAGTGCCTTGGTGGCCGCACAAGAATCCGCTCCGGCCCTTAGTCCGGAGCCGATTGCCCAGATCGAGGGCCGGTGGATGGACACCGCCTCGGGGGCTGCAACTTCTATGGCGATGGAGCCGAAAACTAACCTTATCCCTCGCGAAGCTCGTGACTCCGAGGTGCCGGACTCCTTGCCGGACTCCGGACCTCCCACGCCCCTGCCAATCGAATCTGATTGGGCGCCGGTTATGGAATTCACCACCGCGCACAACTTCCAACACTCGCCCTTTGGCGACATCCTAAATTCGCTAAAGCACCTCTCGCTATCCGGAGAGTCCTGGCCGGATTATGGCCAGGATGGTTGGGATACGGACGACGAAGAAATTCAGAGCCCACCCACCACCCACTTTGTAGCCACTGTCGACGATCTAACCGACATGCTAGACTACGACTCCGAAGACATCGACGCTATGGACGACGATGCCGGAGACGAACAGGAACCAGCGCCTACAGGGCACTGGAAGACCACCTCGTCATACGACATATACATGGTGGATACCCCAAAAGATGGGGACGGCGAAGAAGCAGCGGAGGCAGATTCTCTAAAGAAACAGCCCAAGCGCCGGCGTCAGCGGCGCCGCTCTAAATCCCGCCACAGCAAGAATGGAGATTCCGGCACAGGAGATAATAATACCCCAGAGAGTGCCGAAGATAATCCCCTCCAGCAAGACTCAGCGCAGGAGGATGCAGAAGCAAGCCCTCACGAGAGGGCGGCAGACGAAGAGGTCGAGGACTATAACTATATACCTCCCTCCGAAGACGAGGCAAGCCTCAATGACGACGAATTGCCTATCCTATTACATGACCGCCATCCAAACCGGTTGAAGATATCCCGCGCTACCATCTCCCACCGGACAGATCCAGTAACCAAACGCTACCTGGCCTCCGTCGGAGTGAGTAATGACCACATACGGATCAGCGCCGTAGCACGAAATATAACCTGCAAAAAATGAATAGTAGTTATTCTGTTAAAAGCCAAATCATTTCTGCAATTCCAAATTGCCCATAACAACGCACAAACTCCTACACGAATATGTCTAGCTGTATCGTACTCTATCCGATCCAGCCACGTTCCAAATAACGACCCGACCGAACTCGGAGGAGTAATGTTAAAGGCAATTTGCATGGTGCGCCACAGAATTCTCGCCAACGGACACTCAAAGAAGAGATGCTTAAGGGTCTCGTCCCGATCACAGAAACTACACCTAGTAGATCCTGTCCAATTGCGCTTAACAAAGTTGTCCTTTGTTAAAATAACCTGTTTATGGACAAACCACATAAACACTTTACTTTTCAAAGGCACTTTTACTTTCCAAACATGTTTGGAGCTAGGAATGACAGTCGAGTTAATAACATCGATGTACATCGACTTAACAGTAAATTGTCCAGACCTAGTAAGTTTCCAACACAACTGATCGGGCTGATGAGCTAGCTGGACTTCCATCAGTCTACGCACCAGATGAAGCCAAGCTTCCCATCTATCACCAACAAGCACCCTCCGAAACTGAATATTAAGGGGAATAGACTGCATAATTGTTGCAACTAGCGCATCACGTCACTGGACAATACGATACAGGGTTGGGTACTGTAGTGCCAATGGTGTATCACCCAGCCAAGTGTCCTCCCAGAAACGTGTATCATTGCCATCACCGACAATAAACTTTGTTCTATTGAAGAAGGTTGCCTTGACTCTCATAAGCCCCTTCCAAAATGGCGAATCAGTTGGTCTCACTGTCACCTGTGACAAAGTTTTGGAATGCAGATACTTGTTACGGAGAATCTGCGCCCAAGTTGCGTCAGTCTGAACTGAAAGCTTATACAGCCACTTACTAAGCAGGCATCTGTTCTTGACCTCAAGATTCTCGATACCCAAACCCCCTTGGTCCTTTGGTCGACAAATAACATCCCACTTGGCGAGTCTATACTTTCTCTTAAGTTCATTACTCTGCCAAAAAAATCTTGATGGGTAGAAGTCCAGCCTTTTCCTAACCCCAACTAGAACCTCAAAGAAGGATAGTAGGAACATCGGCATACTCGTGAGCACCGAATTAATAAGAATTAACCGGCCTCCATATGACATAAGTTTTTCCTTCCAGCAACTAAGTTTCTTTTCAAACCGATCTTCGATGCATTTCCACTCTCTGTTTGTTAGCTTACGATGGTGAATGGGTATACCTAGGTAAGTGAAAGGTAGAGCCCCTAATTCACATCCAAACAATTGCCTATAAGCCTCTTGTTCCTCCTTGGCTCTACCAAAGCAGAACAACTCGCTTTTATGAAAGTTAATCTTTAACCCGGACAATTGTTCAAATAAGCATAACACCAGCTTCATATTTCTCGCTTTTGCCAGGTCATGCTCCATAAAGATGATTGTATCATCAGCGTACTACAGAATGGACACACCCCCATCAACTAGGTTGGGCACCAAGCCACCCACCTGACCAGCCTCCTTTGCCCTACCTATTAGAATTGCCAACATGTCAACCACAATGTTGAACAAAATAGGGGACATTGGATCTCCTTGCCTCAGGCCTTTGTGTGTCTGGAAATAATGCCCGATATCATCATTTACTTTAATTCCAACACTCCCTTTTTGCGTAAAGGATTCTACCTGGCGTCGCCAAGCCTCATCAAAACCCTTCATACGCAAGGCCTGTTGAAGGAATGGCCATTTGACTTTGTCGTACGCTTTTTTGAAATCCACTTTGAAAACAACCCCATCCAGCTTTTTTGTGTGGATTTCATGGAGCGTTTCATGAAGGACCACTACCCCCTCAAGGATACTCCTGTCCGGCATGAAAGCAGTTTGGGTAGGCTGCACAACAGCATTGCGCAATCTGTGTGAGCCTATTGGTCCCGACCTTGGTGAAAATTTTGAAACTAACATTAAGAAGACAGACTGACCTGAATTTCTCAATTCTCACAGCCTCTGTTTTCTTGGGAAGAAGGATTATCGTTCCAAAATTGAGTTGAAAAAGATGAAGCTGTCCAGTAAACAGATCATTAAACAAAGGCAACAAATCCCCTTTAATGATATGCCATCATTTCTTATAAAACTCTGCTGGAAATCCATCGGGGCCCGGTGCCTTGTTATTCTTCATTTGCGAGATGGCCTCCAGCACCTCTTTCTTCGAGAAAGGAGCCGCAAGAATATCATTCTCCACTGCTGTGAGTTGAGGAACATCCTCAACCCTGGACTCACCCAGAGACACACAGTTCTCTTCTCGAGGGCCAAGCAGCTGCTTATAGTACTTGGTAATGTACAATTTTAGGTTTTCCTGTCCTGCAATTGTACCCTCATCTTGCTCAAACTGAAAGATCCTCTTCTTTTGATGCTTACCATTAGCGATCATGTGAAAGAATTGAGTATTCGCGTCCCCCTGGACTACTCGCCGGACCTTGGCCCGCAACGCCCACTTCAACTCTTCTTCCCTAAGAAGTTCTTTCAGCCTCAATTCCGCCTCAAGCTTGGCATGAAGCTCCGCGGCCGGCAGTATCGTGGTTTCTGCTTTTACATTCAGGGACTGAATAAGGGCAAGGAGCTTTTCCTTTTTGACCTTATAAATCCCGCTAAGATGCTTAGCCCACCCACGCAGGAAACTCCTCAAATGCCTAATCTTATTCTGCCAGCGCTGAAGCGCAGTCTTCCCTCCTGAATCCTTAGCCCACTCTCTGGCCACGAGATCAAGGAAGCCTTCTCGTTCAAACCAAGCCATCTCAAAGGAAAACACATTTTTGTTCCCCAGGTGGGTGGGCTCATCAGAGTCCACAAATAACGGTGTGTGGTCAGAAATACCACGGGACAAGGCCTGGACTGTTACTAGAGGAAACTTCTGTTCCCAATCGACACTGGCCAACACTCGATCCAACTTCTCATACGTCGGATTTGGCAGCGCATTAGCCCAGGTGAATTTTCTACCCGATAGCTCAATTTCTCTCAGGTCCAAACTTTCAATGATAGTATTGAACATGAACGACCATCTGCCATCAAAATTATCATTGTTCTTATCCTCACGCCTTCTAATTATATTGAAATCAACCCCCACCAGGATAGGCAACTGCTCGGAACCACAAATCCGAACGAGATCAGCCAAGAACTCGGGCTTGAGCTCGGGCTGCGCAGCACCATATACCGCAACAAGAGCCCAATTAAACCCATCTTCCTTCGACCGCACCCTAAACTTGACTGCAAAGTCTCCCATGACCACACTGCGAACCTCAAGCGCTTCGCACCTAACGCCGAGTAAGATTCCACCCGATCTCCCTCTCGGCGGCAAGCAATGCCAATCAAAATCTATACCCCCCCCCCCCCCCCCCGACAAAGTATATATTTAGAAATTGAGGCGCAAAGTTATCTCTACCCGTCTTCGATAGAGCGATAAAATCTAAACGATGCTCGACAGACGCCTCAGCAAGAAACCTTCTTTTAGCCAAGTCCTTTAGACCTCTGCTATTCCAAAAGGTTCCTTTCATAGTTCATCATGGAAATTTTTTTTCCGTACGAATCTTAGCACTCCTACGCACTGCGGACACCGGGTACACCTTCCGTTTCCACTTGTGCTTGGGGACAATTTGACTCTGCAACTGGTCCTCACAACCAGTCTCAGAGGGGCTAGCCAAAAACTATCTCAATAGAATCATCCTCTACATCCGCCTCAGTAATAGGTTGCATAAGATCCGCACAAAAATTGTCGAGCACCCTGACCCCTAGCGCATCAACCTCAGAATCACTCATGGGTTTAACAGCCGCAATATTACGAATCATCTTTAAGGCCCGCTCAGCCTCTAGATCTAGAAGATCATTAACAGAATTAGAGATTTCAGAGTCATTACTACCCAACGAAACTCCTAATTGATTTGCATTTTCAACAATCTCATCATTTGAATGCTAAGGAGAAATAGCAGTTACGTGCCAAATCCGAGAAGGGTACGAGCCTATGACTGCTGGGGCGTGACAGCTGGATCTGCCGCGCGTGGGGGCGAGTTCGGGGCAGCCTGGGCGAGTCTAGACCGAGGCCATGAGAGGAAGGGGGAAGGGGGAGAGGCCGAGTGGGGTTGCTCTGCTTATTTGCAATGAACCGACTTTATCAAGGAAAAATACCAAACCAGAAGAAAAAAAAACATCAGCATGCCAAGTCAGCATCAAATCAAGGTGAACAGTAAAATTGGGGGTATTCAGTGTCAGTGGGCAAAATGTGGAAGGAATCTTTAAATTAGGGGTTAAAATTGGGCAAAATCCATATTTGTGATGTTATCTGTCACAGACGTCAATTTTAAAGGTACAAAATGAAATTAACTCTAAAAAAATCCCTTAACATTTTCCACCCATGTTAAGCTGAACACAAGCCCATTTTCCCTTGTGTTTTGTAAGTGTGTATGTGAAAAAAGAACAACGTCTGTCCTGCTTACACTAATGATCTAGGGATCCAAACACGTCCAAAAGAAGCATGGGGTCTTTGGGGAAATATCCATTGGCTCTTGGTTGCATCTGTATCCTGAAGCTCACCAACCATTTCTCTTGCAATCAACGCCTTCAGTATATGTATAAAACTCATGCACTTAGTATTCTGTCCTTCATGTTATATTAATGAATGTATTTGATGCGAACGCTCACCTGCACATTTTAGTTGGTCATGCAAGAGAATGATTACAAGCAATAGATGGTACTACAGTGCATAACGTTGGTGTCGAATTGAGAGTCATTTGGGAAACACAGTGTAGAAAAGAATAAAATGTGTTTTGATCTGTTCGGTCATTGGAAGTTGTCTGATGAAATGGAGTGAAATGCCATTTTCCAGCCTTCCAACGAGTGACATATACTACCTCCGTCCGGGTTTATTAGGCCCGTAAGCCACAATAGCCCGTCCGGATTTATTAGGTCCTTCTAATTAATTCGCTTGGAAACAAACGCGTTTCAGTGTCGCAGAAGAGGGGATTACTCAGCCCGTTGCATGCAGTGCGTTTAATGGTGAGTTTTGAACGGACGCATGCACTTCTCCTCATCTTCTAATTGGCCATACTGGCGGCCATGCATCAGCGCGCGTGAAGTACGGGCTGCTCGATGGATTAGCTAGCGAGGGCATTAAATTACGTGACTTTCAAGCGTCCGCTGCAGTTAAACGTCAGAGATTTTTCACTCTAATCAAGGCCAGTTACTCAGTTCCTTGATCCTGCCAATTTGGTCTCCGGGCCTAATAAACCCGGACGGAGGGAGTACGAACTTTCCCAAGGTTCAAAGCCTCTACCACACCACAGGGAGAGAGAGAGAGAGAGAAGGGTCCGCGTGGGAGGAGCTAGGAGGCAAGGGGAAGGAAGGCAAGCGCCGCACACGGGGGAGGGGGAGAGGAGAGACATCCTTTAGGCGCTTCTCAAACTCACGTTGATGATGCATTCAATATCGCCGCCTGGTTTATCACCGACACCTCAGACATCTCCGTGCATGCTGCACACCAAGCCGGGCGCTCAAGCAAGCTAGCTAGAAGAAGAGGAAATGTACACACATATATATAGAAGCACTCTGGGTGATGTGAACTGAGTAATGTTTTGTGCATCCTATTGCCTTTCTCTCTGACATGAATTGAAAATCCCAATAACTCACAAACCTTGGATCCAACTCATCTGCTCAGTTCTCGAAAAATGATTGATCTTCTCGATTTTCGTAGATTATTTTAAATTGTTGAAAGTTGACCCAAAATTTTGAATGGGAGACCTTAAACAACCAATCTCACAAATCAATCGTATCTTAAACTTTCCCAGACAGCTCTAGAAAACATAACTGATTTTTTGTTTTTATTTTTGAATTTTTAAAATTTGACACAAAATTTGAATAGTATAACTTGAAAGGCCAAACTCCCAAAACCCATTAACCTAATTCATCTAAAACAAACATGATTGAAAAATCTGACTTGCCAACTTAAACAGCCAAAATCTCACAAACCATTGGTCCAGATCATCTAAGATTTTCTCATATCGTTCTGGAAAAATAATTGATTTTCTGTATTTTTATAAATGTTGAAATTTGACACAAAATCTGAATGTGCTAACTTGAAGGCCAAAATCTCACCAATTATTGATCCAATTCATCTGAAACTTTTCTAGGTCAGTTCTAGAACATGGTTGATTTCATAGAATTTTATATTAAAAAATTGAAAGTTGACCCTTTTTCCTAATAATACGCGGCAAAGGCTTTGCCCATTTCATGAGTTATGAAGATTGTTGCCTAGTTAATTGCAAAATACTGAGCTAATTAAAACCGATGCAACAAGGGCCAAATCTTCTCTCGAACACCACAACACATAGGGACAAGCCCACTCGCTACGATGGCATGCCAAATGCCACAAGTAGGCCACTAAACAAGAACCCCCTCCACCAATGCCGGAAAGAAGAAGTTGTGATTGCCATGGGAGAAGCACACCTAGGACTCTCCCGCATTAGTGAAGATGCCTACACACCACAGGGCTTTGCACAAATTGCATCTGCCGACGCGACACAAGACCAATGGCATTAATACTGTGAAACTCTTGGATCCGCCAGCCAGACCTCCACTGCTCTGTGGCGCCATACACACATAGCCTACACCGCCTTCTGAGACTGCCGCTCTGACATATCACCGCTCTCCCTCAAACTGCAACGCCGCACGACCCAGCTTCCTGCAGCCCACATTGCATAGGGCAGTCGTACCACAACCTTCCCAGCACTTCCAGAGCCGCCACCCCAACATATCGTCCAACCGCTCCTAGTGGGACGCATTGAACGAGCTAACTCATGCCATAAGAAGAAACGTCATGTCTGCCTGCCAACTTAAACAGCCAAATATCTCCATAACCATTGGTACAAAACAGTTGTAACTTTCCAGAATCATTCATATGTATATGTTAGACCATACCACAAAATGTCATGTAAAATATCATAAAATTGATGCACCAAAGAAAAAAATTTGATAAAATGGCCATATTCTCAGAAAATAAGATCACTACCACCCTAAGTACCCAAAGTAGCAGTGCCCACTATTATAGTATTGACATCATTCCAAACTAGTGTACGTTACACTTGCACACCAAACAGGCACAACCATGGTCTTTAATTCATTACATGAACATGAACAGAAAAGAACTATCTACTTCATGACATTGGAGGAGGTCCCCTAAGATAATTAAACATGGAAGATCTTGCTCTCTTTGGTGCTCCACTCCCGCTTGCCCTGTTCTTTTATTCTCTTCAACTACTCTTTTCTTCTCTTCGGTTACTCTTCTCTTCGGTTGCTCTTCTCTTCTCTTCAGGTGCAATCTGCTTTGCCTGATATGGAGCTCTCTTTCTTTAGCTTCAACTTGCATTGCTTCTTCTGCAGCTCTTTTTTTAAGCATCAGTAATTCAAGTGCAATTCAAAGAAAGGGACTACAATTACAAAGGCAAACGACTAGGGTTTGTCCAAATACTACATAGAAAATAGAACTTTGTGTGATGCCATTACCCTGATCATGAAGCATACGTGGGAATTTTTGATTAGCTATTGCACCAGTCCTCGCATCTCGTGCAGGAAGTTCCGCTTCCATAGCCCATCCATCTGAAATGATCTCATCCAGATCCCTCTCATCCTCTATCGAGTCATCTAACCCAACCGACTACTGATCATGTGCATCCATTCTTCGGGAATCACTACAAAAGGTGAAAAAATAAAACACAATCATCAAGCAAAACTAATAGGATTAGCAAGAACTTCACAATTTCGAACACGGTTTTGTTTGTTTGAGATATGCCTTATTTCATCATACACTAAAAAAGCAATCCAAAGTGAACTTTCTTGAACCCAAATAGCAAACTGTATAGCAAAATGAACAAGTACTCAACAACATGGTTCCAAAAATACCGACCAACCAGAAACTAAAAAGATACTTTAGCAAAACCGCAGGGCGATAGAAAGGATCGTTACTTTGTTAAATGTACACGACTGGACCATATTATGCATCTAGACAGCAGGCAACTGATAAAAAAATACATTTCAAAAATTAAATCATGAAAGAGGACATGACATGGCAGATACTAATTCACACAAGCCACTGAAATATAACCCAACAAAATACCGAGCACAAACAATGGGATTTAATATCCAATTCAGGAAAACATGCTAGCAGACGATCAAGTAATTCATTCATTTCTCTTGAATCCATGAACTATTTTCAAAATCAACGAACTTTTATTAAAACTGATTAAATTTTATTCAAATCAACGAATATTTTTTCCAAAATCGATGAATTGATTTTTCAGAATCAAATTCTTTTTTAGTTTTTGAACTTTTCAAAAAATTGATGAATTTTTTTTCAAATTCGATGAATATTTTTCAAATTGCTCATCTTTTTTTAATATTGACGAACTTTATTTCTGGATCTTTACAAAAGAGTAGAGATAAGAAAATATAAGTTGTCAAAAATGTTAATTATATATTTGGGAAATATTAAACATGTATATAAAAATTATTCTTGGAGTATAACAAAAATGTAGAAAGAAAAGAACAAAAACTGTAAAAATTGAAAAAGAAACACAAAAAAACAAAGAAAGCAAAAAACCAGTAAAACCCAAAAAAAGAAAAAATAATAATAAGACAAGAACGATAAAGACATGCTATCATTAACTACTAAACTGTACTTTGTTATTTTCGTCGTACTGCAAATATTTCTTGGGCATCACCAATGAGGGGCGAGAAGAGATGCGTAATGAGATACCTCCAACTAGGTAGATATTTTTGTTGTCTAATAAATTAGAAACATCTTGAATACACTTAAAAAACCATCCCATCTTCATGTTTTTGCGCAACACCATTTATCATGTTATTTTTCATGTGACATCGTGAGAAATTTCAGGCGATTTACTCATGTCTCGAGAGTGTGTATGGGGTGACTTTTTCCCTCTCGTGCAACGCACGGGCATGTTAGCTATAATAATAAAGGGGCTATTGTTTCTTGCTGTACGTCACGAAAATTGCCCCCAAGTTGTAAAATATTACCCACCAATGCCATCTATATAGGTGATAAAAATTGTTTCAGAGTCCCCGCCTGGGCCGGCTCATGCAGTAGGGACCTCCTATACTGCGCTCTACCGAAATCACTAATTGAGGAGTACTTCTTCAAAAGATCAATTCCACCTCCTCAGGTTGCGATTGCGCCACTTGTCGCAAACTGAGGAGTTTTCTCTTTTTCCATCGATATGTTTATTCAAAACGTTTTATCTCTAAAATCTGTGTCCAAATGTTGAACCGTTTTCACTGTTGGATTTCTCGTGTCGAGAACTTCAAAAATAGATCTCATGTTAATAGGTTCTGACAAACTTTTTCTCATGAAAAAAACGGACCGAAATACCGAACGCGAACTAGGAGCAAGTTTTTTTCTTTTCTGGAAGCCGTTTTCAAGAGGCAAATCTATGCCTCTCGCGGAAGAAGAAAAAACAAAAAAGAACACTTTTTTTCCTCTCTAATTTTTCTGTTTGTAAGAGGCACGGTCCTCTCGCAGAAGCAAAACCGTGCCTCTCACGGAAGAAAAAAAAGAGAGAAACGCGTTTCTTTTCAGTTTCCGAGAGTCAGGGCCGCCCCTCTCGTGAAAGAAAAAAAAGAAAAAAAACATTTTTTCTGTATCCGAGAGGCATGTCCGTGCCTCTCGCAAAAGAAAAGGAACGTGTTTTTTCGTGTAAAAAATCAAAAAAAAAATGTTGAAAGGCTAGAAAAGATAGGTGAAAACCCGGAAAAGAACCATCTAAAAAGCCGAAAACGCATGTGAAAAAAAAACAAGATCTGAAGGAAGCAGTGGCGTGCTCTCAGCCCACTCCCAAGTGATCGTTGGGAGGCTCCTGAAGGAGCGCTTGCCAACTAGTTGGTTCCGCGCTCTACACGCTGGGAGAAGACGCGGCCATGTCCGGGCGGCCTTTTATTAAATTTATTTGTTTTCCTTTTTTTACACTTTTAGAACTTCAAAAAAGTTCCAAAAATAAAAAATGTGTATTTTGAAATAAAATATTTAATAAATCATAAAATGTTTGTGGATTCAAAAAATATTCGTGATTCTATTTTAAAAATTGCTTATTCAAAACATGTTCAAAACTTTGAAAACAAATGTTCAATAAATCAAAAAATATTCATGGTATTTTAAATAGTTCGTGTATTAAAATGTTAATAATATTGAACAAAATTTTACCAGCTCAAAAAATGTTCATGATGGAAAAATATCCTAAAATTCTTCGTGACTTACAAAATAGTTATTCATCCATAAAATGTTCGCTGGTTCAAAACATGACCTTGCATTTCAAATACTGTTTGTTAAATCAAAAAACTATTTGTGTATTTAAAAAATTGTTCCACTAATTTCCAAAATAATTTTATGCCATTCTAGAAATGTTTCGCAGATTCAAGAAAATTGTTAACGTAAATGTTTGTAATTTTAGAAAACGTGTTTGCAAATACTATGAAATGTTTGTCAATTCAAAAGTATTCTTGATTTTAGAAAATGTTTGATAATTTGTAAACATGTTCATGAATTTAAAAAATATTCATGATTTCAGATATGTTCATCAGTTCAAAAAGGTATTAATAATTTCACGAAATTGATTGTAATAGTATATCTCAGTGATGCAGCAAAATGTGATGATGGCCATAGGAGATTATAATTTCTTTTCTCCCGTTACAAACGCACAGGCCTCATTTCCGAGAAATAATGCTTTTATGCACATGTTATCGTTGAGTACTAAAGTGTACTTTCCTATTTTCAGTCCAATGCACTATTTGTTGGGTATGACTGTGGAGGAACGCAGGTGAATTGATATCAGCAACTACGTTGATATTTTTGTTGCCCAAAATAAACTAGACACAACTTCAGTACACTTGAAAAATCATTTTGTTTCCCAATGTTGTTTCTCGTATGGCACCGTAAAAGAGTTCATGGCATTTGTTGGGGTCAACGAGTGTGTGTATGCGGTGCGATCTTTTTCTCCCGTTGCAAAAGACAAGCGTGTTTGCTAGTACATCATAAAATACGCGTCTGAGAACCAACCAATCTTACAGGTAACCAAACTGAGCATGTGAGCTCTGCGCTCAGTTTGGCACTTTGAGTGTCCTCTCAGCAATTTTTGACTAGGCACTTTAGTGACTAGACCAGCGTATATATACTTTCAGCCAAGATGACTAGCCTGCTGAATCAAATTATGGGATACATCAATCATTTCACAGATAATTTGGCACGGCCAGGAAGGGTTCGAATGTGAGGACAGATCCAAGTAGTCAGCAGAAAGAACATCATCTCATCACCTGTATCGTATCAGTGGAATATGAGGAGCAATTATGCAGCAGCAAGAACCTCACAAGATCTCTCAGCTAGCTGGACAAGGACATGAAATGCAAGTTAGAGCATCTCCAATAGACGCCCCAAACAACGCGCGCGCGGGGTAAACCCAGCTTTTAGCGCGCGCGGGGCGGTTTGCCGCGCTCTAGCGGCCGCGGGAAACAAGCGCACGCGGGAACCGTTTGCGCGCGCGCGCGAAAAGGCGCCAGCTCGCGCAAGATTTGGCGCGCCGCTTGTCTTCTCCACACATAACTCTTCCCCTCTTCCTCTCCCTCTCTGCCACGCGCCGCTCCAGCGCCCCGCCACAGACGCGCCCCTCCAGCGCCCCGCCACCGCCGCGCCGCCATGCCGCCGCGCCGCCGAGGAGCGTCCGGCTACCGCGGCGTCCGCCTGCGGCCCAACGGCAGCTACACCACGGAGATACGCTCCGGCGAACTCCGGCTCGGCCTCGGCACGTACGGGACGGCGCGACAGGCCGCCCGCGCGTACGACGCGGCGGCGTGGCACCTAGGCCGGCCGCGCAGCCAGATGAACTTCCAAGATGTTTACACGCTCGAGCAAGCGCTCAACCTCGCCCCTCTGCCTCGTCTGAACACGGCGGAAGACCGTGCGGAGCACGCCGAGCAGCAATGCCACCTCCTCGTCGCCCAGGAGGACGAGCGGGTCATGGCGGAGTGGCGCCAGCGCCACCCGAAGGACGTCGCCTACGAGCAGGACTATTGGCCGCGCGACGCGGTTGGACAGGCGTCGGCGGAAGGCGTTGCCGAATGCGCAGTCCGACCTCCTTGCAGCAGGTGGGCGGTCATTCTTCACGCCGAACAATGACCGGTGGCTGGACATCTGGCTAACTACCTCGGACGACACCGCCGAGGATGATAGTGGTGATGATGATAGCGACTTAGAGTAGTTTTTTTATTAATGCAATCTATGTTTATCATTTGTCGTTTTTATTTTATGCAATCTATGTTTCGGATGTAAAATACCATTGTATCGTTTAATCTATGCAATCTATCTAGTTTTTTTTAAATTTCTACTTTCAAAAATGCCTACATTTCTAGTCGCGCGCATTTTTTGCGTGCTGCTGGAGCGGCGCGCGCGCTGCATTTTAGCGCAGCTGCAGGAACGGGCGCAGCGCACCACGCCAAACCAGGCGATGGGCGCGCGCTAAAGCTGTTTTTTGCGCGCGCCGCGTTCGGCGTCTCGGCGTCTGTTGGAGATGCTCTTACACGGAGTTCCCTAAAACAGGGATTTACCTGGAAAGAAGAAAGCATGCTGGCGTTTCTGCGCCCACAACCTGCATTTGTGAAAACTGTGTTAACTTTAAAGCTTCAGCAACATTTCATTTAGATATACTACCTACCTCCGTCCCAAAATAAGGTTGAGACACTTATTTTGGGACGGAGGGAGTAGTTGCTTAAGTAGCAGCTGAGCTATTAAAGTTATTTTTACTTGTAAGACATGGATATTTTCACAGAAACTATGAGGAAGACGGTATATACAGTACTTACACAATGCCCGTGCCTGCAGGGGCAAATGCCTTGAAGGACATTCCTCTTTGGTCGTGAGGCTATGGTACATTCCAGTCAGTTGCAGATTTGCAACAGATATCTATTACAAAACACATTCCCATTAGGATGAACCTATTGGTTACATACCACGGCATTGTTTTCAAGGATCAAACTGCCCGTGATGATGGTAACCTGAGCCATGGAGAGCACATAAAATTAACTTTAGTTACTGCAATAGACAGAACGAGTTTGTCCAAAATAAAAGAGGAAACTGTAACTCCTAAGCGGTGGCCAAACACTACTGCCGATTCTAATAAGTAGCATAACTGTAATCTATGATTATGTACTAGGTCAATCTTCAAACTTTAGCCAACAAGGATTTTAAAATGGGATCAAAGAATACGTACCCACACAGATCAATTTTTATGACTGATGCAGTATTCAGAACAACCGATAATCCAGGTCCTCACAGGTACGTCATATAGGGGTAGGCAAATAGAACAGATATGCACAAAACCTACAAGGTCAATCACAATATTTCAGGCATACAGACCCACAGCACGGTCAATCACAATATTTCAGGCATACAAACCTAGAAGATTAGATAGGTCCAATAACTTTAACTTTAATGATGGGTGGGTACATAAATAGGTGATACACAAGAAGGCTGGCACCTAAGATTGAGAAGGTAGGATACTGTCAATGTTGTTATCGCAAAAACTGGTGTACAAAGTACTAAAGAACTGGCAACAATGAAGGTGGATTAAGCACATAACTGGAAGAGTTTATACAGCTTCAGGGGTATGCTGGCTATGGATAACAATTGTTTTCCAGTCCACAAGTCCCAACCAGCTTAAATTTATCAACACATGATATGTGTTTCCCAAAGGGAACCAACATCAAAAGTCTGCAAAACTGCATGCCTGCCTAGAAAACCTGTATTACGGGTATTCAAACTTGGGTTTTCCAAATTGTCTTGATGCATGAGTTGTACCAGCACAAAAAAAGAGTTCATTTTCAGTGTAAAATCCACTACTTGGTGGTTTTCTTCAAACCACCATGAAAGAGATTAATCCAATACAGTCGAACTGGCTGAATCGAATTGGTACAAATTAATCAGATGATTGATGCCCTGTCTAACTGAATTGGGTAAATATCTCGGTGATAAAGAAAGACAATTTTGTGTAATGGTTTATGATGGTGGCCTGCACATAAAGTAAAGGGCGTCCACAATCGTTCCCATTAAAAAAATTGAAAACACTGTCGAAAGCACATACAGAAAGCAACCTGCAATTGCAAGTGTTTGACCTACAGCTTCAGATAACAAAAAAAAGAGTTGACGTTTATGCGGAACAGGCATTGTATTAGCTGCCAGAAATCAATAGAAACTTGTTTGTCACCAAATATATGATAAATACGACAAATATAAGTCATATGTTAGCACAACAAGTAGAGCCCATTTATGAATTGGAACAAGTCTCCAGAGTTTGCTCTTGTGATCGCCAATACAAGCTATCCTCCTCTAGTCTCTACTCTAAGCTGAACTCCTGACCCGGATAGCCACTACTAATTATGAATCATTCTCTACTTCCTGAACTCTTGATTCTAACAAAAATTTGCACAACAAATTACTTTTTATGTCAAAAAAAAAGTTGTTCTAGATCTTCACGACGTGCTAAAAATTGACATTCCTCCTAGCACGTATCTGGCTAGTTGTGAAACTGGCAAAACCATACAGGGACCTTACTGAGAGATAGAAAGTATAGACGATAAATATCCTTAAACAAACTCTTCACTGTAAAGAATAATTCCACAAGTTGGTACATCGGATCCGAATTGCTAGGTCTATCTAAGAAAAAAGGTTATAGTAATTCAGAAATTGATCTGGCTTCCTATATACTTCTGTAACTTTAGAATCACATCCATGATGCCTACATAACTGATATTGATTTTGTCAAATCAGTTGTGAGCCCTTACTCCGATATTTTTGTTTACCTGTAAACACAGAGAGAAGTACCTACTAACAAATAGAACATTTCAGAAGCAGCATCAATCTATAAAGTTATGCTTCCCCTTAAACATGAATTGTCTAGAATACACCAAATAGTTAACTAAAAAAAATAGAGAAATAACTTTCACGAGTGTCACTTTGGCAAGATACATGAAAGCAGGCTCCTCAAAAATTCAAAAGGCTGATGGGTTGATTAGTAAGCAAGCACAGAGCCACAGCGAGACATGCACAAATATTCAGAGGCGTCGATGAAAGGCAAAGCATTATACAAGATGGACAAACAGTACTCCAAGATCTGAAAAATAGGAATTTTTCACCATCTAGCGCTTGCAATCAAAATCATCCGAATGGGAGATATGAGAACGGCCCATCATATCTCGACACATTCTTGCTGACAGTGCTTAAGTTACAGAGGACTGTGGATGTGAGAGACTGACCAACTTGCTGCCAGTGGGAGGTGCATGGAGACGGAACATATACCTTTCATCCAAAAAAAGGCTTCGTACAATACACAAATCAGAGTTTAAAACCGAAATTAACTCGAAAAATCGCTCACATCTAAGGAGATAGAGGGGGCAGCGCACCGCCTTTGGTGTGGGTGATGTTGGAGGAGGACGCGGACCACAAATTAGATTTTCTAGTTCAAGCTATATCTATGTTTGTACACGCTCGAGGTCGATCCAACGTTGTTGTAAGCCGTGGTTGTTAATGGAGGGCCTACCCTGCGTTACCATTAGCCCACCCATACCTTCGAGGCCGAAAAGGAAGTTGTCCACTGGCTGGGCACTTGGCCGGCGCGGCGTCCGTCCATGGTTCAGTCGCTGGGCAAAGCATCCTTCCAGGAGCCAGCAGACAAACATCGGCCACAAACTCATGCCTTCCATCTGCGGAAGCGGCGAACGAAGCAGGGTTCGACACAGGCCACCAAGGACAGTTGCAGGGGCGGAGGAGGAAGGAAGGCAGCGCGCAGCAGCGGCAGAGGCGGAGGAGAAGAGGACGTGTCGTGGACAGACGGCCGCGCCAAAGGGGCTGACCACACGCAGAGATCGAGGGGAGGCGGTGGAGGTGCCGCGGACCGGCGACCGTGCCAGAGGGGCGGACCACACACAGAGATCGGGGAGGTGGCGGGCACTGCCGGTAGAGTCGGAAGAGGAGGGTAGGTGCCGCGGACCGGCGACCTGCCAGAGGGACGGACCACACAAAGAGATTGCTTCCTATCCACCACACTCCATACTATTGCCAGGGAAGAAGATTGGTCCTTTATTTACGGAGAGAGAGGGGAAACGGAAAGGATGCTGGTGGCAGGACGATTGGGCTTCTGTTTGCGGTTGGACACCACTGAGCTTCGGTGGTAATTCAGGACTGGAAACAGAGCGACCACATGCAAGTCTAGATGCTAATAAAATTAGCTAAATGAGAAAATAATTGATGATGTGGCAAGTTGCTGAGGTGGATAGCCTGCATGTCAAGAGAAATAGGATAGTGGGGATGAACTATTTAGGTATTATAGTTGCGCAAACATACATGTCCTTTGGCAATGAAAGCTGTAAACAAGTTTCTTTTGTCAAGCTAGCAGACATTAAAACAGCAGGGACTCGAACACGATTACGCCATTGGGCCAAAGGATCCAAACTGTTTGAACAAAAACATTTGCTCTGTAAAAAATCGCACTACAATTTGCACGATTTGGTACTGACCATGTCAAACTAACAATCTGTACACCCAACCATGACAATTGTAAAAACAATTCCCATACGAGAGGGGGGGAGGAGGGGGGGTGAGGGAAGAGGGAGGAAAGGAGTGGTGTTTACCTGCAGGCGTAGCTCCGGGTGAAGGTAAATCTGTTTCCTTCTTGATAGGGCCTTTACCACTAGCAGCTGAGTCTGCGGATATGTTGTCATGTTGATAACATGATCAAAATGAGTTACAGTCAGTCGTTTGTTCAGGTTTTAGGCAATACTGTAATATCAAGTGTGGAAAGAATAACGTACCACTTGCTCCTTGCCACCAAAAAGGGTTTTGAAAGGGTTCTGAAGAGTACAGTCACAACGATGACAATAACTGAGGCCAAAATCGAAATTAGAATGTTTGGCTGTGTCTCTCCCTTCTCAATCACATCCCTGGAAACAAAGAGAAATTAGATGTCATTTTCAGAGAAGACACCAAACTGTTTGAACACAGGATATAAGAAAGGATCTTGAGCCCTACAACGATCTTGGTCCTGTATGGTTCCAACAACGGGATGTCTGCAACCTTGTACAAAATGTTGAAGATCCTCTGCAGTGTGCATACCAAATCGGTCATTGATAACATGCAAGCAGTGATACAATGAAGGATTTAATAAAAATAATTGCTGGAGATATGGAACAAAACATGAATCTGACAATGTCAAGAAAGGTTGTTGCTTCACTGAAGGGATGTCAAACATTTAATGTATGGAAAACATCAGAAGAATGAATTACCTGGAAGCCCTTATGATGCACCTGCTGCAGCCTCCTCAGCCTTCTGCTTTTCCTTCTCAACATCAAACTTTGGCTTCCATGTCTTCTCCAGGATAGATGTGGCTACCTTCTCATCATCGGCAATAAGAATGTTCTCAAACAGGATGCCATCATGCATTGTCCAGATCTCAATTCAGATAGCGGCAATTGGATCAAAGTCAGGCTTGTCAAGCTCAAAGTACTCAAGGTTGGGGATTTCTTGGGGCTTCCAGATTCCCTTGTAGTTGGGGTTGTCAATCAAGGGGGCATGCCACTTGCCCTTGTAGGCAGGGTTATCCTTCATTGGCTTCTTCCATTTACCACATCCAGGTGCCTCTTTGCACTTGGGGTTGTCCATCTTTGGTGCCTCCCATTCGCCATCCTCATCATCATCCCAGTCCTATCAGGACTAGCAGCCTCTGGATCATCAATTTCCTCAGGCTCATCATCCAACCATCCTTCTGGCTTGGTGGCCTTCTCATCCACAATTTCAATTGGGGCATTCTCATCCCAGTCATCAGGTTTCGCGGCATCTGGATCAGGGATTTTAGCTCTCTCATCCCAGTCATCTTGCTTCTTGTTGTCAGGGTCAGGAATAGTCTTTGATGGAATAAGTGCTGGCTCAAAATCGTTAGCGGAGACAAAGTTTGCTTTGCGCTTCTCCTCCTCGTTATCCGGCTTCTACGACCATGAACATGGCATTGCTGCGTTTAAACATGAATGAACTATATGGCAAGAGGCTAAGTTTAACGCAGCAATGCCAAATCAGTAGGAAGAAAAACAGGGCATGAACATGAATGAACTAAATGGCAAGAGTAGCAAAAAACATGATTTTAACACCTATAGCAATCTACTAATCGCTGTACTCACAAATCAACATTGCATTCATACCATAAGAATCCCGGCAAAAAAATCAAGTCTAAGGTTGCAGAGCCATAAATCAGCTAGTAATGTTAGGTAGTGAAGAGCGAGATGCTGCACTTAGCGTCGATCATATGTTGTGCTAGCAGGGAACGGTTCATAAAGGAACAATTTTAATTAACTCAATGCAGAATCATGGGGATATTGATATAATTACCCCAATGCAGACAGTTGCTGTATTTTCTCAATGTTGCAAATGCAGTTCATCTACAAAAATCACATAACATAAAAGGCAAGAAGACAATACAAAGTCAATTCTCCTCCCAAAACATGTTGCATGTACTCTCAAAACATACAATCGTCTCACAGCCTTAGCAGATCAGATTCAGAGTCAGAAACGCAACCACCCGCTAAACCCATCAAATAAAACAAGCAAGCAATTACCTTTGTACTCTTCCTTGCTGGAGATGACCCAGCCCCCCGTCAAAGCAAATGACTAGTGGAACAACTGCAAAAGCCACGCAGAACATCACAAATCTCACCCAAATGAAGTCAGAGAGATCAATCACAAAACAAAGCCTCGATATGCAGATTTATAGAATGGTAACTCTGTTTCCTTGTCGATAGGACCTTTAGCACAAGCAGCTGAGTCGATCAAAATGAGTTGGACTGTACAGAGACAAATTTCATCATGATATCACAAAACAAAACCTCGATATGCAGATTTATAGAATGGTCAAGATCTTGTGTCCCCAGGAAAAACATACATAAAGGGCAAATGATGGGACATATGTCCAGTCTTAGTAACCCCCAAGATTGACAGAAAATAGCTTCCCAACAAAGTTCATAAGTCTAATAACTTATCCCTGACAGAAAACAAAGGTTCACCCGATACACCATATACTACATGGTTACAACATACACTACGCAGCACTCATCTCTACTGGCCGGTGGCATCGATCTTCTTCAGGAGATCTTCTTTCACACACTCCATCTCCTTGTCCACATAGACGCAGGCGGGGCTCTTGGTTCCCTGCCCTCCACCAAACCCCATGACCGAGAAGGACACGAGAGCCAGTGCCAAGCCTGACGAAAGGACAAGTCCACATACTTTGATGGAGGTCCTCCCAAGATCGACCGAGGCGTCATACTTGGGCTCGGAGATGTCTTTGTTTATCTGTTTAACGGTGGTGGTGATAGAGGTAATTTTGTTGCCGGTGAGTTTGAAGCGATCGGTCCGGTCGGCCTGCACCCGGCGGATCTCGGAGCGGACCTTGTCAACGGTGGACTGCGAACAGAGGCGGCGTGGGGTGAAGTGGGCGCGGGGTGGAGTGCGCCTGAGGATGGGGAGACGGGCGGTGGCGCTGGGGATGGGGGCGCCGGGGCGGTGGAGGGCGGTAGCGGTGCAGATGGGGACGCCGGAAGGGTGGAGGGCGGCGACGCGGGCAGTGGCGGTGGAGATGGGGGCGCCGGGGCGGTGGTGGAGGGCGGCGACGTCGGGGCGGTGGTGGAGGGCGGCGACGGCCGGGCGGTGGTGGAGGGCGGCGACGGCCGGGCGATGGTGGAGGGCGGCGACGGCCGGGCGGTGGTGGTGGGCGGCGGCGGCGGCGGCGGCGGAGGCGGCCTGGCGAATAGCCTCCATGGCGGTGGGGGAGAACTGGAAACCCTAACTAGTGGCGCACTCGACTGATCTAGGAGGAGGGGCGGCCGTTTTATTTCGCGGCCGGGAGGGATCGCCACCGTCCGATCAGATCAGATCGTCCAGCATGCTTTGGCTGGCTCGGTCCACGATCAACTGGGTCTGGTCTTTGGGCTGAACAAAAAAACTTGTCTAACCAAACTGGTGTTGGACACTCGTTTTCATCACAAATCTTATACATAAATTAGTAGTAGAATGTCCGTGCGTTGCCACGGGCTTTTAGCTTTTCCCTGGTTGTACGACATTGCCTCGGGACTTTGTCGATGGATTCTTTCTGAACATCGACACAATCCATCTCTACCTCTCTTATACTCTGCAAAAGTAAACAGAAATACACCTTTTGTATCTATACTACTATTAAAAAAGCAAACATGAATTTCCTTAAAGCCACACAACAAACTGTACGCGGAGTAACCAGGACCTTCCAATCAAACCAATCTAAACACATCCAACTGTCCGTATTTCATCAAAGGTCTGTCAATCGAATAAACGGCTGAGATCAAATGTTCTGCCACGCAGTGGTCTGCCAAGTCCCCGCGGCCCCGCCTACCACAACCGAATCGGGCCTCCCGACCCTTCTTTCTCCTCAAATCGAGGAGGACGGATTCGGAGCAACCTGGCGCCGCCCCTCTCCTTGCGCAGCCGCTCCTCCATTCCCATCCTCACGTGCCTCCCTCTCCTTTTCGCCTGCAAGAATGGCCCTCTTTCTAACTTCACCTCTCCCCATCAGCACCCTTGGCGGCCTGGTCTGCAAGGCCGCCCGGAGGCATCGGCGTGCTAGGGTTCTGCCGTCGCCGCCTTTCTCGCTCGAGTGCCGCCGCATTGCGGCTTTCCCCTCCCTCATAGCGTCGTTGGCGCACCCCGCGCCGAGGTCCCAGCAGAACGGCCGCCACTGTCGTCGGTGTCATTCGTCGCGGCGCCTGAGTTCGTCCCACCACAAGCACGGCCGCACCGCGATCTACTCACTCCTCCTCGCTCGGGAGCCCCAGCACGGTGAGTTTCCTAGCCACCCTTCCTCTCCCATGTTTCTGAATTGTCTCAGTACAGTACCACGCCCACTGCTTGTTGTGTCGTGAAAATGAGGGTAGCCGTGGTGTGTGGTCCGTCGTCTTGTGAGTTGTGACGTGAAGTGAAAATGAGGCAGTTGTGGTATGCAGGTCGTCGCCTTGTGAGCTCTGACGACGACGAAGCAGTTCTCACCTCGCGCACAGGGACGCAGCTGTGGTCAGGTCAGTCTGAACTTGCGTGGCGTGATTATCCTGCTGTTGGCTACACAAATCATCAATTCTTAGTGTTTTGAGATCACATGCATGCAATTCCATCAAGCATATAATTTTGAACTTGATGGATCCTTAGTACCTCAATGGACATGATTGATCCTTCGTTCCTTGGTTGGCAGTATATGAATTGGACTGACAATTCAACACAGCTAATACATGCTGGTATATTATGTCTGATGCTGGTATATGGGCTGAATAATACATGTGTAAAATCATATCAACTGAAACTTCAATTAGTCTTGCTTGCAGCGATAATAATATGATTTTCTTTTTGTATTTTCTTCAATTTGTCTTCCAGCTCATCTGAACGATTTTCACACAGCTAATGCATGCTGCTATATTAATGTTTTTTTCTTCCCTAAAATAGGCAGCGGTGGGTGGCCGAATGGCAAGGTGTCTGGTCAGATGACCTGGGTCCGTGGCGAGTTGGTGGATCTCGACTACAGGAACATCATAGAGGCAATGATAGTATGTTGGGGGATTGTTAACACAACATGTTTAGAACTGCAAAATTAATTTTGCTCTTCTATTTATTTATTTTTTTGACTAAAAGTAGCAGTATTGCTTCTGTATTAAGATTTCACCAAGAATCTATAAAGGCTTCTAAGGGAGCAGAGGAAAGAAAATGAAACGCGTGATAGTGTAGAGTGCACTTCAGCAGTAAGGTCAACACGAGACTACTCATGAAACGCCTCCTTCAGGAGGCAAAACTATACAGATACGAAGATTGCATACTGGGGAGCTTTCTTCTATTTAGGACTTAATATACTTGATCATTTGCTCTAAGTTCAGTAGTAAGTTACTTTTCATTCTGAATGATTTACAAACATAATACATGTTAGTCCAAGAAAAAGACCTTTTTAATTTGTAATCCTCATGATACCACTCGATTTTGTTTTTGCACAACTAGGCTGATAGCAAGCGCCACTCGAAGTTGTAGAAGGTCCACACCCTAGCACGATAAAATTGGACTGGGTTTAGTATTCTCGCTTGGTTCTGGTTATAGCAGATTTTTTAATGGTTTTTCCTCCCTTTGCAGTTGTTCCAATGGGATGTAGATAGTAGGATCGAGACTACAATGTCACATGGTGGAAGTAGGTCAGTTGCCAAGAACAGATTCTCTATTATGCTCACTTTATGCATATCCAGTTTAGAAGAGTTTATCTTACATTTATCCTATGACTGCGGCTGCAAGTTTGAAATTTTAATTAATCTAACAAATGACAGGAGAAACTGATGCGTGCTAGCCATGAATTTGATGGGTTGCTTGTTCCTTGCAGAGGAATCCGTTCTGATGAGCGGTGTAAATATTAGGTAATGTCATGAAACGTAAGATAATCTCTCAAGCATATAAGTAAGGTATTTCACTCCTAAGTGTAATGATATATGACTTTGTACCATTCGATCGCATATCTTAATGTTCCCAGAATAGCCTAATTACCCTTACATTCTGGTAGAGTGGTAATAAGCTTTTAAATGATACACAACGGGAATAAAGCGGGCATTTACTTTATTTGGTTGTAAATATGAGCTTGGGTTTTTCAGGTTGCATCTTATACAAAGCAAATTATATTTGGTGCTAAATTTACTGTCATTAAGATTGTAACGATGATGATCTATTATTTGGATGGGTGTACTTCAGTGCTCCTATTTCTAACATGTCTTACAAGTTATTGCTGCAATATGCAGAATATAGAGCTGGTACTAGTAACGTGTGGTTTGACTTTTGCAAACTAAAAAGCTCACTGCAATACAAGTATTCTTTTTAATTGTCCGATGGCAAAATATGTAAATAGCTTGTGAGCAGACATTCTGAACCAACTATATATGTCGCGAATGATTTATGAGGCTTTCCTGCTTTTCCATACCTGTAATACACTCTTCTATTTTCATTTCAGTTTTGTACTATCTTGGCCCTGGGGTTGTGGCTGTTGCACATGCTCTAGGAAACAATCTCCCAGTTTTCTGCTTGAATTGACAGAAAATTGGAAATGCGGAGATTGTATACATATGTGTCGCCCAATTTTGATTAACTCTTTCTTTTGCTGGAATTTCAATTAGCTCTTTTTTTCTGAATTTTGATAAGCTCTTTTGAAGTCCATGGCCCTCTCTAGGAAGTCAGATATTTCATTCATTCCTTAGACATGAGATATTGCACACTTGCATGCATAGTTTAAGGAACAAACATCATGCTAACTTCTGCAGGTTCAGATCACTCGGAAGAATATGAGAAGTAGGTGTAGGAGGAGCTTGAACATTAGAGCGGCAGGGGTGGAGCAAATGATTACAGGGCCTATCAGCAGCTGGGCATGGGTGTGGTGGCGGATGGAGTGGGACACCTGGGCGTGAGCATGCACCGCGGAGCTGCAGCTGCTGGGTTGATCGGCGATCCGATGCTAGAGAGAAGAAGATAAGGAAGGAAGTGTGTGCAGATGATGTTTTTTCTGGAGAAAGGAAAAAAGAAGGAAGATGCAAGATGGTAAAAGAGAGGACGTGCAGGCTCGGGCGCATGGCGTTTGGTCCATCGTTAGACTAGCAGTGTTTCACATTTTTCTATGTTATTGGTGGTAATAAACGTGCGTGCACGTGCACGTTTACTAGTTATCACGTGCAACATATATATACAAGGAATAACAATTATCTGTATGCATCTCATTGTGTAGAACTCGATGAGTTTTGAGTCTACTCGATCGTAGATACGTCCATGACTTTGTCAATCAACTTTTTTTGTGCCATATGTTTTTATCTCTAACCTATAAAAGTGAACATATAAATATATATTAAAAAATATAAAAGACAAAGTGTCATCTCACCCTACCATTCTTGGCATCTTTTCTAAACTTTATAATATCTATGAAAAAGTCCTCACATACTCCGAGAGATGATGGCGTATTGTATATCTGAATGGAAAATGAGATGGTTATCACTAGGATGATGGCATATTGAATTTCTTATTTGCGATTAATGAAAGATGCTTGTTGTTTTATGGCAAGTTTATCTCTCCTTATTCTTCAACCTCAACAAATATAATGTTTTTATGCCCAGAAGAAACATAAAGAGAAACACTCATTCATTAAACTTCTCCCAATTAATTGTGGTATACCCACTTGTTTCTACCAAATAATAATGTGGGCATACAAATTCTAGTAAGATAACGGTGTGCTGATATATAGAGTAAAAAAGGACATAAAACGACGGTAGTTAAATAAACATTCTCTCATGACCGTCATGCCACCCTGAGAGAACCTTCCTCTCTGCCGCATGCCTCCGCTCTCAATCTAGCGCATGACTTTGACTTCCCAACAAACTTGCATTTGGAAATGGTAGTGAAATTACAAGTCTTGAGTTATTCGTCTCTGACCATGCTATATGATGCTTAATGCATGTGCATTGCCATGGAATAAACAAAACTACAGACCCAAATGTATGTCGGTCACGATGGCATAAGGTTCCATTTACATAGGGACACATACCATTATCTAATTTGTTTTTATCTGTGACAATCATCATGTCTCCTTACAAACCAACTCCTTGTAAACAAGGCAACCCTTCCAACCCTTGACTTCCTCACTTCACACGCTTGCTCTACCATCATTTTAGCTTCAAAAGTCTTATCATTTCGTGAAATATGATATTGTGTTGTATCTCTGATTTTAAAATGAAATATGCCTCACTTGTCATCAGAGATGTCTTATTTACAAGATGCCTATAGTGCAATAACAGTATTGTTCTCTCTTATTATTCGCCGGCAAGAAAGATAATATTTCTGTGCTTGCAAGAAACGTGAAGGAAAAATCACATTGTGTATATATGAGAAAATCCAACTGAAACAAAGGCATGCTTAACTAAAATATGTGTACATTAGTCATAGGTGAGTGTTGACTTAAACGACAACCTAGTTTGTCTCCACGGTGGCCTCCTCATGGTGGTTCAGTAGCGAAGTTGTAGTCCTCAACCCATGCGCTAGAACTGGATAGCTACCATGGGAGAGACAAATATATCATTATTTGATTACATTCTCTTTTAGTTTGTAAGTATATACATGGTAGAATCTGAATAGATTTTTTAGCTTTAATCTGAATAATTTTATCTACTACATTTGCAGGCTACAGAAGTGATTTAATCTAATTATGGAGAATGTTCATATGTTTGAGTAGTCATTAAGAAATTGTTATCAAACTATCAATAAAGGAATTGATCCAAAATAGAAGCCTTCACTTGTTCCTCCTGACCATTTAAAATAAGAAGTAATGCATCAAATTATTTAATAGTGTGTGAGCCAATTCCCTAATTTTCTAGAAGAGAAAGGCTTGCACTTTTCAGTATTCGTAATTTCAAGATATGGAAACCTTACACGCGTTTCCAAATTCAATAACAAAAGGATCCACAATATGAACATGTCAGTAAACAAATGAACAGTCTGCTCCTACCAACATTGCTTCGAGGGTTTCCACCCCCTCCCACCACAGACCTCCCCATCGCCCCCTTTGATTTTTTTTTGTTTTCTACCCTCCCCTTCGGCAAAATAAAATGCTTTAGCCCTGCTGTTAGGGAACGTAGTAATTTCAAAAAAAAATCCTACGCACACGCAAGATCATGGTGATGCATAGCAACGAGAGGGGAGAGTGTTGTCCACGTACCCTCGTAGACCGAAAGCGGAAGCGTTACAATGCGGTTGATGTACTCGTACGTCTTCACGGCCCGACCGATCAAGCACCGAAACTACGGCACCTCTGAGTTCTAGCACACATTCAGCTCGATGACGTTCCCCGGACTCCGATCCAGCAAAGTGTCGGGGAAGAGTTTCGTCAGCACGACGTGACGATCTTGATGTTCTACCGTCGCAGGGCTTCGCCTAAGCACCGCTACAATAATATCGAGGACTATGGTGGAGGGGGGCACCGCACACGGCTAAGAGATCTCAAGGATCAATTGTTGTGTCTCTAGGGTGCCCCCCTGCCCCCGTATATAAAGGAGCAAGGGGGAGGCCGGCCGGCCCTTGCTAGGCGCGCTAGGAGGAGGAGTCCTCCTCCTAGTAGGAGTAGGACTCCCCTCTTTCCTACTCCTACTAGGAGGGGAAAGGAAGGGGGAGAGGGAGAAGGAAAGGGGGGTGCCGCCCCCCTTCTCCTAGTCCAATTCGGACCAGAGGGGAGGGGGCGTGCAGCCCACCCTGGCTGCCCCTCTCTCTCTCCACTAAGGCCCATAGGGCCCATTACTTCTCCCGGGGGGGTTCCGGTAACCCTCCGGCACTCCGGTTTTCTCCGAAATCACTCGGAACACTTTCGGTGTCCGAATATAGTCGTCCAATATATCAATCTTTATGTCTCGATCATTTCGAGACTCCTCGTCATGTTCGTGATCACATCCGGGACTCCGAACAAACTTCGGTACATCAAAACATGTAAACTCATAATATAACTGTCATCGTAACGTTAAGCGTGCGGACCCTACGGGTTCGAGAACTATGTAGACATGACCTGGAACTGTTTCCGATCAATAACCAATAGTGGAACCTGGATGCTCATATTGGCTCCTACATATTCTACGAAGATCTTTATCGGTCAAACCGCATAACAACATACGTTGTTCCCTTTGTCATCGGTATGTTACTTGCCCGAGATTCGATCGTCGGTATCTCAATACCTAGTTCAATCTCGTTACCGGCAAGTCTCTTTACTCGTTATGTAATGCATCATTCCGTAACTATCTCTTGCAAGGCTTATAGTGATGTGCATTACCGAGAGGGCCCAGAGATACCTCTCCGACAATAAGAGTGACAAAACCTATTCTCGAAATACGCCAACTCAACATGAACCTTTGGAGACACCTGTAGAGCTCCTTTATAATCACCCAGTTACGTTGTGACGTTTGGTAGCACACAAAGTGTTCCTCCGGTAAACGGGAGTTGCATAATCTCATAGTTATAGGAACTTGTATAAGTCATGAAAAAAGCAATATCAATATACTAAACGATCAAGTGCTAAGCTAAGGGAGTGGGTCATGTCAATCACATCATTCTCCTAATGATGTGATCCCATTAATCAAATGACAACACATGTCTATGGTTAGGAAACATAACCATCTTTGATCAATGAGCTAGTCAAGTAGAGGCATACTAGTGACATTAAGTTTGTCTATGTATTCATACATGTATCATGTTTCCAGTGAATACAATTCTAGCATGAATAATAAACATTTATCATGATATGAGGAAATAAATAATAACTTTATTATTGCCTCTAGGGCATATTTCCTTCAGTCTCCCACTTGCACTAGAGTCAATAATCTAGATTACACAGTAATGATTCTAACACCCATGGAGTCTTGGTGCTGATCATGTTTTGCTCGTGGAAGAGGCTTAGTCAACGGGTCTGCAACATTCAGATCCGTATGTATCTTGCAAATCTCTATGTCTCCCACTTGGACTTGGTCCCGGATGGAATTGAAGCATCTCTTGATGTGCTTGGTCCTCTTGTGAAATCTGGATTCCTTTGCCAAGGCAATTGCACCAGTATTGTCACAGAAAATCTTCATTGGTCCCGATGCACTAGGTATGACACCTAGATCGGAAATGAACTCTTTCATCCAGACTCCTTCATTTGCTGCTTCCGAAGCAGCTATGTACTCCACTTCGCATGTAGATCCCGCCACGACGCTTTGTTCAGAACTGCATCAACTGACAGCTCCACCATTCAATATAAACACGTATCCGGTTTGCGATTTAGAATCGTTCGGATCAGTGTCAAAGCTTGCATCGACATAACCATTTACTACTAGCTCTTTGTCACCTCCATAAACGAGAAACATATCCTTAGTCCTTTTTAGGTATTTCAGGATATTCTTGACCGCTGTCCAGTGATCCACTCTTGGATTACTTTGGTACCTACCTGGCAAACTTATTGCTAAGCACACGTCATGTCTGGTACACAGCATTGCATACATGATAGAGCCTATGGTTGAAGCATCGGGAACATCTTTCATTTCTCTCTATCCTCTGCTGTGGTCGGGCATTGAGTCTGACTCAACTTCACACCTTGTAATACAGGCAAGAACCCTTTCTTTGCCTGATCCATTTTGAATTTCTTCAAAACTTTATCAAGGTATGTGCTTTGTGAAAGTCCAATTAAGCGTCTTGATCTATCTCTATAGATCTTGATGCCCAATATGTAAGCAGCTTCACCGAGGTCTTTCATTGAAAAACTTTTATTCAAGTATCCCTTTATGTCATCCAGAAATTCTATATCATTTCCAATTAACAATATGTCATCTACATATAATATCAGAAATGCTACAGAGCTCCCACTCACTTTCTTGTAAATGCAGGCTTCAACAAAAGTCTATATAAAACCATATGCTTTGATCACACTGTCAAAGCGTTTATTCCAACTCCGAGATGCTTGCACCAGTCCATAAATGGATCGCTGGAGCTTGCACACTTTGTCAGCACCTTTAGGATCGACAAAACCTTCCGGTTGCATCATATACAACTCTTCTTCCAGAAATCCATTCAGGAATGCAGTTTTGACATCCATTTGCCAAATTTCATAATCATAAAATGCGGCAATTGCTAACATGATTCGGACAGACTTAAGCATCGCTATGGGTGAGAAAGTCTCATCGTAGTCAACCCCTGGAACTTGTCGAAAACCTTTCGCAACAAGTCGAGCTTTGTAGACGTTACATTACCATCAGCGTCAGTCTTCTTCTTGAAGATCCATTTATTTTCTATGGCTTGCCGATCATCGGGCAAGTCAACCAAAGTCCATACTTTGTTCTTATACATGGATCCCATCTCAGATTTCATGGCCTCAAGCCATTTTGCGAAATCTGGGCTCATCATCGCTTCCTCATAGTTCGTAGGTTCGCCATGGTCGAGTAACATGACTTCCAGAACAGGATTACCGTACCAGTCTGGTGCGGATCTCACTCTGGTAGACCTACGAGGTTCGGTAGTAACTTGATCTGAAGTTTCATGATCAATATCATTAGCTTCCTCATTGATTGGTGTAGTTGTCACAGGAACCGGTTCTTGTGATGAACTACTTTCCAATAAGGGAGCAGGTACAGTTACCTCATCAAGTTCTACTTTCCTCCCACTCACTTCTTTCGAGAGAAACTCCTTCTCTAGAAAGAATCCGAATTTAGCAACAAAAATCCATTCAAATAATGATGGTGTCCCTCGATTGAAGAATAAACATTGTCTTTTTTAGTTTTCTCATTTTCCAATTAGATATGAGCAAGTACATTGGTCATATATGAGTTCTTTTGACTCAAATTTTGTATTTTAATTCCAGAAGTGTACGTCGGAGTTTTGATATTTTATCTGATTTCTATTAATAAAAAAGGCTACGATCCTTTCAAATTCAGATTCTTTTGTTTCTATATTAATGTTGATGTCAATATCAAATGTTGGATGGTGCAAAAAGTGATTCTCAAGGATATCAAAGTGGTGAAGAGAGTGGTCGGATAACACTATTAGCGATGACAAAAGTGGTCATTAATACACTACAATTGTGGTCGTTATTGCCTTGGAATTGACGACGACACTCCATCTTGTCGTTACAAAAATAACGACCACAAAATGTGGTCGTTATACTTTTAACGACGGAGCCTACTACGACCAGCAGATTGTGGTCGTTATTGACCTTTAACGGCCACAATCCGACTTTTTACGACCACATGTACCGTCGTTAAAAACCATTTTCCTAGTAGTGTTGTGTTAAAATAAAATAAGCCGGTCTTTTCTCGGTCCTGCAAAAGGCCAGTCTTTTTCCTTCCTCAAACAAGTTTGTGACAGGACTATGATTGCACTTCACATACACCAAGTAACAAAGAAATAGTTTCAAGTTAGAAAAACAGAGATTAGTAAGAAGGATATATTTCTCAATGTGCATATGGCTAGCATCATAAATCAAAGAATTGAATCTCAAGATGCAACTTTTATCACCGTCAGGTATGAGTATCAATGCGCAGGTAGGCACTGCAGGTTTTAACATGATTCGTGCACACTAATTAGACATCTTTTTAGATGGTCCGTACTGAAGCATGTTGTACTAAAGCAGTACTTTCTTTTGATGTATACTTACTTGCTACTCCAACTTGCAGTACTGAAGCATGTACCACACTAATTTGACATCTTTTTAGATGGTCAGCTCCTTCTGACTTGCACATAGACATGGTGTCAGTTATGTCAGAATAATGTACACGGCAACTAACCAAGCATAAGTCTCAAGTAATAGCACTATAAGTAGTCGAGCAACTGACTGAGTATAATATTCAAACGTTGCAGACTTGGTTTGCCTACAAAAAAGACAGAGTAAAACATATATAAATGCCAATTACATAATTTATTCCAAATCAATAATTACAAGATGCAACAATAGATATAACCTTACATGGCGGTGGAGCTCCCTGCTCCTCTCCACCATGCATGGTGGCGGGGCTCCCTGGAGCCGACAAGTGTGAGGGAGGAGCTCCCTGCTCCTCTCCTCTATTTTTGTGGGTGAGACCACGAGAGGAACCAGTACATTTTGAAGAGGGTGAGCATTTCCCTACTTTTCTCATAGTAGTATTGAATAACAGGTGGAATTCATTCCTGAAAGAAAAAAAGAATAACAGGTGGAATTCATTCCTGAAAACATCAAACTGCCACCGAATGGTGTCCATGTGTCATCATCTAATCCCCGAAGACAACGAAATTGGGTGACATGCAGGTCCAGTGCCACCAGCGCGTCGATAGCAGCACCAGCCCATGGAGTCTGGTTGCGGAGGAGGCGCCGTTGTCGTCGAGGTGGAGGAGGTCGGCGAGGATTTCTTGCCTAAGGTGGAAGAGGAGCTTTCGGTTCCACCGGTGCCGGAGCGGGCCTTGGCGCCAGTCGTTAGAGTCGTCCGCGGGGAGGTCCAGCTCCAGGAGGTTGAACACGATCGGGTTCACCAGGGATGACATGGAGTGGCCCTTGAACGGCCGGTTCGGCGGCGGCATTGCGCGCATGAACCCGTCGCGCTCTACCAACGTCCGCATGTAACCATATTCAGAGTCGTCCTCCAGCGACAACGACGATGACGATGACGACGACGACTTGAACGCGACGACGGGGAGTAATCTGCGGCGGTGGTGCTGGTCGACCACATGCGTGTGCGAGCTCGCAGCCGGCGCGTGGCTGCGAGTGCGGAGGGAGACGACGGTGGTGCCGCCTTTTCAATCATTGTCACAGCTGGTGGCTTCTTGACCCGCGTCGCGAAGCACTCGCACCCGTCCGGTGGTCTCTGGCACTGGACGGCCTGCGGCGATAGCAGAGCTGCTCTGGTCGACGTGGTTGGAATTCGATCCTGAAGATATAGCTTCACTTAGCAGTCATAATGATTGTTCATGTCCGTAAGACACTTGTCAAACGTTAAGCATCTAACGAGAGCTAAAATAGTGTTCTACACGTAGAAATCACACTGTGAATTAATTTAACAAAATAGCAACCTTATAGATGGCAGTGCACCCACAAGATTGCTAGAAAATGATGCATATTCAAAAATATACAGAGCTAAAAGGCAAGGGAAGAAGTATCACCTTAGCTGTGCTAATACTATCATCCAGTTTTAATGATCTGCACTGAGCTGTGTCAGTTATCTCCACAAGCTTCCAAACCTTTGACTTATCCATTGACTCGTCAGCTATTCCAAGTTTTACATCAACCAAGCTTCTCTTGTCCCCATTCTGTCAATAAAAGTAGAGAGTAAGATCAAGTTAGTTGGGATTGCAATGTAAATTGTTTTAATATTGAACCAATACTCTAATACAATGGGTTGCTCTAATATGCAACCATGTATGCATATGATTAAAGCACATGAGAGAAACATACCTCCATTGTCTTCTGCTTAGAGACGGTTACACTAAAACAATATACTCTGTAATAGAAACCTGCTCGCTTTTGTAACATATCTCATTCTTATATTACGTCAACAATATAATGGACATGTGAGAAAGGGAATCAATAGAAAATACACTAAAACAAAGAGGTTACTCACACAACCCAAACTGAAGTACATCTACTCGATGATGCTTGATTTGGGACAAAGCTTTCGCTCCCCCAAATACTTCCATTGAGCCTCAACTTCATCTAATCAATACCAAAGCCTGCCCCAGTCTTAATGTTATGGCCACCACCGTGGAAAAATTGGTCAATCAAGTGTTAAGAAATAACAACCGTTATTTATTAATATCACAATGATCTATACAAACTTGAATACAAGTGGAGCTACACAAACCCAGCACAAGGTGGACTAATTTTAGGTACTGCTATGCCTACGTTCCCTGGTAGCATTTTGGTCCTCCATACTCCATTCTCAATGAATGAAGAGGCATCGAAATGTGAAGAGACACATAAAAAATAGGAGCTACCAGCAATATGGTAATGTTGCATTGCAAGAGGACACAACTGAGCATTGAAAGAAAAGAGTGAACACAACCCTAAAATCGTTCTGCACTTGCATGCAAATTTGAGGTATCACCAAGAAGATCTTTCATGTTCAAAAACATGAATAAAGCCAAATATTAGGAAATGAAAATCACTAAAAAAATATAATGAATTCTTTTGCCTGAAATTCTCCTTACAAACTATTAAAAACTCACAAAGTGTATATACATGCAGTGAAGGAATTTACATCCTGGAAAACCCAGAACTAAATAATAGTACTGAGTAACCTTGTGATGCTTTTACATAGAAGACCATAAGAGGATTTAGAATGGTTACTTATTTTTCATCATAGCTTCTAAAAACAGTATAAGAAAGAGTTAAACCAGAGAAGCGCACTGGAAATTTTTTGGGTCAATTTTCAGAAATTGACTAGTACATGGAAGGGATTTTGGATTTTCGAAAAGTTTATACTGAAAACCATCATTGGTTTGTGGAAAAAAAAACTATTAATGGCATGAATCAAGAGGCCATCAAAACTATGAACTATTCAATGCCACTATCAGAAAAGAAATTACATTAGATAGTACTCCTCTGTAAAGAAATATAAGACCTTTTAGATTAGTGATCTACAAGGAGCACATAAAAAAAAAAAGTAGTTGAAGCAGTCTGTTTTCCGGATGATCTTTCCTGCATTCCTGCAGTAATACATCATGAACAGTGGCTGTAGATTCCAATAAAAAGGAGAGAAAGAAGTAAATGTGAAAGATAATGTATGAGAACGTCATGTAGTACTTACATTTTCCGTAAACATGTTTTGAGATTGTACAGTCAACCATGCCAACGACATTGCAACCTGATCTGATCTCCTCTCACCTACTAAATTCAGCAAGCATAAGTATCTATATTGGTGCTGTTAGTATGCGTGACATGGCATGTGATACGTCTCCGACGTATCTACTTTTCCAAACACTTTTGCCCTTGTTTTGGACTCTAACTTGCATGATTTGAATGGAACTAACCCGACTGACGCTGTTTTCAGTAGAATTGCCATGGTGTTATTTATGTGTAGAAACAAAAGTTCTCGGAATGACCTGAAATTTCACGGAGATTATTTTTGGAAAATATAAAAAATACTGGCGAAAGAATCAAGGCCAGGGGGCCCACACCCTTTCCACGAGGGTGGGGGCGCGCCTGCCCCCTCTGGGCGCGCCCCCCTGCCTCGTGGGCCCCCTGGAGCTCCACCGACCTCAACTCCACCTCCATATATTCACGTTCGGGGAGAAAAAAATCAGAGAGAAGGATTCATTGCGTTTTACGATACGGAGCCGCCGCCAAGCCCTAAACTCTGTCGGGAGGGCTGATCTGGAGTCCGTTCGGGGCTCCAGAGAGGGGAATCCGTCGCCATCGTCATCATCAACCATCCTCCATCACCAATTTCATGATGCTCACCGCCGTGCGTGAGTAATTCCATCGTAGGCTTGCTGGACGGTGATGGGTTGGATGAGATTTATCATGTAATCGAGTTAGTTTTGTTAGGGTTTGATCCCTAGTATCCACTATGTTCTGAGATTGATGTTGCTAAGACTTTGCTATGCTTAATGCTTGTCACTAGGGCCCGAGTGCCATGATTTCAGATCTGAACCTATTATGTTTTCATCAATATATGAGAGTTCTTGATCCTATCTTGCAAGTCTATAGTCATCACCTACTATGTGTTATGATCCGGCAACCCCGAAGTGATAATAATCGGGACCACTCCCGGTGATGACCATAGTTTGAGGAGTTCATGTATTCACTATGTGTTAATGCTTTGGTCCGGTACTCTATTAAAAGGAGACCTTAATATCCCTTAGTTTCCCCTAGGACCCCGCTGCCACGGGAGGGTAGGACAAAAGATGTCATGCAAGTTCTTTTCCATAAGCACGTATGACTATATTCGGAATACATGCCTATGTTACATTGATGAATTGGAGTTAGTTCTATGTCACCCTAGGTTATGAATGTTACATGATCGATCACATTCGGCATAATTCTCTATCACCGATCCATTGCCTACGAGCTTTCCAGATATTGTTCCTCGTTTATTTACTTTTTCGTTGATATTGTTATCACCACTATAAAACACCAAAAAAATTACTTTGATCCAAACCTCCACATGTTGAGTGAAATGTAGTGCCTACTTGTGAGATCCTAACACTTGGTATTCAGATCCAGGTCACCACCCTTCCACCTCCAAAATTTTCTCACCACCACCACGAAATTATCAAATGCACAACTGAAGCAACCCAACGGGTGGTCGTGCAACTGCACACTAGACTGAAAGATAGCAAAATGTACAATACAACATGATCTTAACATCCCCTGCGGTCAGTATCAACGTGTCATGATGCTGAGGCTGGAGCGAAAATCGCCGCCTTCCTCTTTGGCTGGCCAGGTGTCCTGCCGCTCGTCCCCGGATATTGTCGGCGGCGGCGCCGGCGTGCCCGTGCTGCTCCTTCACTACTGTGACGTGGTGGTTGGGCGTTGTAATGCTGGTTGAGCTCCACGACGCTGAGCTAGCGCGCGGGATGTGTTCAACGTGAGAGCATCTCCAACAGACGCGCTATATAAGCATCGCGCTAAAAAATTAGTGGTTTTTGCGCGTGCTACTGCTCCGGGCGCTCCAGCGAAGATGCAAAAACCACGCGTGCGGCATAACTAGTTCAGCGCGCGGGCCGAAACGCCATCGCGCGCCGTTTATTTGCTGCGCCCGCTCCCACGCGCTGAACACTCGAGCGCCCGCTCGCAACTTCCACCTATCCCCATCTAGCCGCTGGCGCCGCCGCCGCCCGTGTCATCCCATTTGTTTCGGCAACCGTTCCGGCGCTTCCCTGGCCTGTCCCCGCGCCGCCGTTGCTTCCTCCGTCTCCCTCTAGTTGCCGCAGACCCTCGCGCGCGGCATTCCTCCGACGAACAACGCCAAGCCGCCCACTGCCGCTCGGTGCCCGCAAGGTGTTCAACAAAACTCTTGCAAGGTATGTATTGCTTCAGCTTCACATTTTTTACATGAATTTGGTGCATGTTGTTTGTAATTTTTATAGCCTAGTTTAAATTGAACATTGTAGATAAACCCGGGCAAACATCGGGCCGGGCTTGTAAAAGCCCGAGCTTCATTTCTCAAGCCCGAGCCCGGTCCAAAGCCCGAAATACTCCCTGTTTTCAAGCCCGAGCCCGGCCTAAAAACAAGCCCAAAGCCCGAAAACCCGACCCGAATGATGTTTTTTAGTACACGCACGTGCAAGCCCAGCCCGAACTATCTTTCGAGCTGCAAAACAAAGCCCTAGCCCGGCCCGAATGTCAAGCCCGACCTGGCCCGGCCTGGGTTTTTCGGGCCGGGCTTGGGCCGGGTCATCGTGTTGGGCTGCCCATGCCCGGGTTTAATTGTAGATGAGTTCGTCATATGATTCTTTCGAAGAAGAATTTGATATTAAAGAGGAGGAGGATCTTGCAATTATCCTAGCTATGCACATCAATAAAAAACCGAAGCACGGTGGTTCGGTTATGGGTCGGCAGAAAATTTGGAGTGATAGGATCGATGCCCACAACAGATTGATCAGACATTATTGTGCGGATCCTCCCATGTACCCCGAGTCGTACTTTCGACACCGGTTTAGGATGAGCACCGAGTTGTTCAGGTGCATTGCAGAGAAACTAGCAAGCCATGACCGGTTTTTTTACCAAAGGAGGAATGCCGCCAGAGAGCTCGGGCATAGCACCTTTCAGAAGGTGACAACCGCTTTGCGTATGTTGGCATACGGTATCCCCGCTGATCTAGTTGATGATCATTTGGCCATGGGTGAGAGTCAAGCCATCATGTGTGTCAAGCGCTTCGCAGTCGGAATTGTGCAAGTGTTTTGCCAGGAGTATTTGAGATCTCTCAATGTCGAAGACGCCGCAAGGCTATTGGAGATGAACAAAGCTTGCAGCTTCCCAGGTATGCTTGGCTCAATAGATTGCATGCATTGGAGTTGGAAGAATTGTCCTAAGGCATGGCATGGCCAATTCCATGGCCAAAAAAAGGGTTCCGCTATAATCCTTGAAGCGGTGGCCGATCAAGAGACTTGGATTTGGCATGCTTTTTTTTGGAATGCCTGGATCTTTGAATGACATCAACGTTGTTAATCGGTCATCACTGATGAATAAGATTGCAAATGGTGAACTGCGGATGACCGTACATACAATTATGGCTATTATCTTGCGGATGACATCTATACAAAGTGGCAAAAATTTGTGAAGCCGTTGAAAAAACCGGAAGGTAAGAAAAATCTTGATTTCCACAATGCTCAAGTGGCGGCTAGAAAAGATGTGAAGAGAGCTTTTGGAATTTTGCAAGCCCAATTTGCTATTGTGAGAGGACCGGCTAGATTTTGGAATCAAAAGATGCTTTTGGTACATCATGCACGCTTGTGTGAACATGCACAACATGATCATCGAGAATGAGCGTGGCCAAGATGTAGACTACTCTCACTATGACCTCTTGGGACATCCCGTGCGGGTGCGGCGGAGGGCGGCCAGGGTGGCCCGTTTTGTTGCCTCCTATCATGTCATTCGGCGTGCCGAAACTCATGATGATCTTCAAAATGATCTCATCGAGGAGTGGTGGGCACGGAATGGCCCACAAAGAGCATCATGATTGTGCGTTTGATGTTGTATTGTTGAACTATTTGTTGTATTGAAAGATAAACTATTTGTTTGAGTTGTAATAACGAAATTGAACTATTTATTGTGGATTCATTTTGTTTGTGTTTGATCTTCTTGTTTGTGTTTGGAGTGCATATGTTGTTTGTGCGAGAGCGCGCGTGCAGTATTTTTGCAGCGTCTGCTGGAACTAATCACGCGGTCTAAAATTTACAGCTGACCGCTAGAGCCAGCGGAGCGTTGCGCAAAAACAGACGATCTGCGTGCTGCAAACACTTTTTTAGCGCTCCGCGCGTTGGACGGCTGTTGGAGATGCTCTGAAGTCGAGGAGGTTGACGCAATTTGTAAACTTGACTGTGATGTCTCCGTTTAAGTAATGAAAAGTGTTTTATTCTCTCTTTTTTTCTTCCGGGCAATGAAAAGTGTTTTATTCGCAAAAACAAAACAAAGAAGTCGAGGAGGCAGTCCTGGAGTGAGGTCGCGATGTGCTCTACTGTACGCCTACGGACTGCGGTGATGCTATATAGGCAGTATGTGCTCGACAGTCATCTTACAGAGCCTAGCTTGAGGGACACGAACACGATCGACTATAATGGTAGTCAAGTCAACTCCCCCCAAAAGAAAAAAAAAACAGCGAGTGTTGGCTCGCGTCCATGCCCGGGCGCACGCCATGAACGCACATGCCTCGCCAACGCCGAGTCGCCGGTCGCCCCGACGTGCCCGCCCGCCCCTGCCCTGCCCTGCCCGTTGTCGTCTGCGTCACCGGCTTGGCGCAGAGCGCGTGCACCACCTCGCGCCCCCGCGCAGCGGCAAGCCGGTCTCGCCGGTGCGACGCTGGAGGTTTAGGAGACCACGCTCCTGCGCATCATTCCGACGAACACCCTAAAGCGACAGCGTGAGGCGCGCGACGGTTAGGCTTAGAGTCGTCGCCTTCCAGCACCTGGCGTGCCTTCGTGGCAGGGGACGTGGACGGCATGTCCTCCTTTTGCTCCATGCTCCGACCGGGGCGGCGCTGAGGTGCATGCCGACCGGGACGCGCTGCTGCTGCCAACGTCCCTCCGGAGCCGGAGGCCGCAGCCACGCTCTTCTCCGCAGCGAGATGGTTAAGCGTAAGAAAGAGCTCGTCGTCGGTGGTGAGCGAGCTGCCGGACGTGCTTCGGTTAACTTTTTAGGTCTGTCTATGTCACATCTGGATGTAAGATAATATCTCACATCTAAGATAATGCCTTCTTTTTATTGTCCAGCCAAACTGTTGTTTTATTGTTTGTTGGTTTTTCTATCTATCCGGCTCAGTTTCTGGGAAAAAAGGACGCAAAACAATAAGGCCAGTGATACGCGCCGGTGCGCCGACCGAAATTTCGGCCGGTCGCACCACGCCCGTACGATTGGTCTTAGTTAGAGCCGCAAGATTTGCATGTCTCGCCACCCTTGTCACCGATGCACACCCTTGTAGCACCCGTCCTTGCTGGTTCCAAACAGTACGTCGTCGTCCCTCATAGCAAAATAGTGCTGCTCGACGTCTCTGTTGTTGCAGCACCTAGCCGCCGCCACCGTCGCCACCGTCGTAGCACATCCATCGAAGCACCACCGTACCGCCGGCTGCAGCTCTCAGCGGCACCGCTCGCACCTTGGTTTGAAGCTTTTTCTCAGGCCCGTTGAAGCTTTTATCCACCCCGCCGTTGAAGCTTTTCCCCGCACCGGTTGAAGCTTTTATCCATGCCCGTTGAATCTTTTTTTTCGTCGACGCTCGCTACACGGGGTTGCACGAACGACGGCCACCAGTCAACGCCATGTAGCAAAACACCTCGCCGGCCGTAGCCAAAAACAACAACGGTTGCAGCAAAAATCGTCGCCACCGCCCCGGCCCCGGGTCGCATCTCCGCCATGAATGGATGTAACAAATTTCCTTGTCGGTGGTAGCAAAAGCAGATGACGGCTGAAGCAAATCGTCATCTCCACCGTCGCAGGTCATAGCTCTGCCACGAGTGGATGTAGCAAAAATTGTCACTGGTTCCAACACGCCACGATGCTAGTTCCAACACACAACCGCTACGGTTGTAGCATGCAGCACCCCGCCACCCCTCGAGCTCGCAGTGCCATGACAGTGTGGTCATGGCCATGGTCGCCACGGTCATAGCACCGCCAACAAACGAATGTAGCTTAGCCGAGCTACGGTTGCAACTCCTTTCCCCATCCCATGTTGGAGTTCATCAAGCGATTGTGAATACGAAGGTTGAAGAAGACTTGGGTGCGCTCCTCACATGGGGAAGAAGATATGAGAAAGGGTGAGGATGAGGCACTAGAGAGGACGAGAAAAAGGAAACAACTCATTATGAGTCAATGGGACGGGCCAAGAAAGAAAAACAACCAACGCAAAAAGGCGATTCACTCTTCTTAACAACCCCATGATACCTTCTTCCCCAACTGCTTCACTAGTAAAAAAAAGCCATGGCGCCTATTCATCCCCGGCGCCCCGTGATCTCCCATACGTCAGCTAGCTTGCCGGCCGTCCACGTTGCCGCCAGCCGACACCCTCGTAGCCGCCGGCCGCCGCCCTCGTCGCGGGTCGTCGCTTTCGCAGCACCCGTACCGTCGGTTCCACAGGACGTTGTGGCCATTGTAGCAAAACGCCGCCGTCTAGAAGCACGCCTAATGCTCTGTCGCTGCGCACCTATCCGCTGTCATCGTAGCACGCCCATGCAGACTGGCAACACCATGGTGCTGCCCAGCCACATCTCTCAAGGTACCACTCACATCGTCGGTGCCCGTGGTTGAAGCTCTTTGTCACACGGGTTGAACCTTTTCTCATGCCGGTTGAAGCTTTTTCCACATGTAGAAGCTTTCCCCCCTATTGGTTGAAGCTTTTTTCGAGTACGTTCGAAGCTTATTCTGTGAACGTTTGCAACTTTTTTCATCGAGCAGTGCCCGGTTGAAACTTTGTACATCTTCCGGTTGAAGCTTTTTTCATCTAAGGTTGAAGCTTTTTTTGTAATGGTTGCAACTTTTTCAGTTTGACAGTGCTGGTTGAATCTTCCCATATTGACGGTTCAAACTTTTTTGATCTAGGCCTGAAGCTTCTTTTGTCAATGGTTGCAACACCGTATGTGGTGGTTCGAGCATCGCGTCATCGGTCACGTGCCAATGCTCGACGTTGCAGCCCCCTACATGCAGCCGTCGCGGGCGTCGGTCTGTGCGGCGGCCGAGGATACAGCATCGCCGCAGCCGGGTTCAGGAACGCGAGGGCTGCGGTTGCGGCGCCGCCATTGCTTCTCGACGCATGTAGCACGATGGTGCGACTGGTTCCAACAGCCATGGCTCCGGTTGTAGCAAATCAGTGGCCCAGCCAGGGGTTGGACGGCGGCCATCAGCAGGGCGACTCGGTGGTCGGTGCACGGCAGCTGAGAGGAATCAGTCTTGCGGGTGCTTCTTGGGAGAAAACGAAGGTGTGGGACGAAGACGATGTGGGAAGAAAGGACCGAGGAAAACGAATGATGGAGGTTCACGTGTGAAGAGATAAGATTTGACCCAACGAGGTGCTTCCATCGCCACAGGATCGCGTTGGATCCAACGCAGCGCGCGCGGCCGGCCGAAAACTGGGCCGGTCCGCCGGCTGCACACATTTCCCAAACAATAAAGCGCACGGCACCAGGTGTCGAACTTCCAACCTCCCACTCCTATACACGCACTTATAGCGACTATAACTAAGGACTGTTCTTGTGTAATCAGAGACGCGAACAATTAATAACTCGGCCAGCGTCAGATCTGGTCAGTGGTGACTAGCTGCGTTTTTCACTCTTATTTATAATTAATTTTCTGGAAGGAACAAAATTTGGTCAAAACATATTTCAAAAAACATGTTCATGAATTTACATATTTTTAAAATTATGAACAATGTTAACGAATACCAAAAAAATTATAATTGTGGTGAACAATCCATTAATATATGATGATTACTTTCTGAATACACACATTTTTTTGCAATATACGGTGAACTTTTTTATATACGATGAACTAAAAGCGAACTTTTTTATATACATTGAACTAAAAGCAAACAGGAAAAAACAAAAGAAACGAGAAAACCAAATAGAGTAAATAGATAAATAAGAAGAGAACAAAAAAGAACACATTTTGATTTTTTTTAAATCATAAACATGAACAATTTTGGAAAAATGAACAAATTTAGATATTTGAAACATTTATTAAAACTTGTGAATTTATAAATAAAAAAAGAATCATAAAAATGAGTTAATTTTTTGAAAAATAGAAAAAATAAAAGCAGAGCAAAAACAATGAAGAAAATGATAAATAAAAAAATAAAAAACATGAAGAAAACAAAACAAAAAACGTATCCTAACGACTTGGGCGGCTCATCTGCAGTTTGTCCGCTGACGAGGGTGGACTTGCAAGTAGGACAAAAAAAGTCGCACCCCTAGTGGCAAGTCGAGGGTGGACTCTCAATTGGGAATAAAAAAGATCGGACCCTAGTTACGAGTCGAGTTTGGACTTGCAACTGCGACCAAAAAGGTTGGGCCCTAATTACAAGTCAAGGGGTGGAATTTCAACTGAGAAAAGAAAAGGTCGAGCTCCAGTTACGAGTCAATGGTGGAATTGCAACTGGGATAAAAGATTGGGTCCTAGTTGCGAATCGTGGGTGGACTCCAACTTGGGACTAAAAATGGGCCCCAATTGCGAGTCGAGTGTGGATTCGGAAACAAAAGAGGTTGAGCCCTAGTTGCGAGTCAAGGATGGACTTGCAACTCAACAAAAAAGGTTGGACCCAGTTGCGAGTCGAGGGTGGACTTGCGACTTGGACAAAAAACGTTGGGCCCTAGTTGCAAATAAAGGGTGGACTTGCAACTCGGACACAAAAGGTTGGGCCCCAGTTGCGAGTCGAGGGTGGACTTGCAACTCGGACAAAAAAGGTTGGACCCTAGTTGCAAATAAATGGTGGACTTGCAACTCGGACACAAAAAGGTTGGGCCCAGTTGCGAGTCGAGGGTGAACTTGCAACTCGGACAAAAATGGTTGGGTCCTAGTTGCGAGTAAAGGGTGAACTTGCAACTCAGACAAAAAAGGTTGGTCACCAGTTGCGAGTCGAGGGTGGCTTTGCAACTTGGGAAAAAAGGTCTGCCCCATTTGTGTCGAGAGTGAACTTGCAACTAGGACAATGATTGAGGCCTAGTTAAAATCGAGGATAGACTTTCAACTGGGACAAAAAAGGCCGGAGCCCCGTCGCAGTCAAGGGTATAATTGCAACTAGGACCAAAAGTGTCGAGACCCGGTTGCGAATCGAGAGTGCAATTACAACCGGGAAAAAAAAGGTCAGACCCCAGTTGCGACTCGAGGGTGAACATGGAACTCGGACAAAAAAGGTTGGACCCCAATTGTGAGTTCAGGCCTCAATGCGAGTGGAAGGTGCACTTGCAATTGAAAAAAAAATCGGACCCAGTTGCGAGTCGACGATGGACTTGCAACTAGAAAAAAAAGGTCGGGTTCCAGTTGCGAGAAGAGAGTGGACTTGCAACTCGAACAAAAAACGTTGGGTTCCAGTTGCGAGTCAAGGGCGTACTTGCAACTGGGACAAAAAAGTCAGGCCTCAGTTACGAGTCGAGGGCTGACAAAAGCGGAGCCGAACAGGCCTAGACAACAAACATGATACGTAATAAAACAAACAACAACAAACCAGGCGAAAGGTAGAGAGAGCGCTTTCATGAAAATTACAGGAAGTAAATTAACCGGTGAATTTTAAAAATGTATAAAATTTTGAAAATCATGGATTTAAAAAGACCAAATAAATAAAGAAAACAAAAAACAATTGTTTAAGAACCAAAATAAAATAAATAAATAAATAAATTAGGAAAAAACAAACAAGGGAAAACAAAACAACTCTTATAGCAAAGTTTTATCCTACAATAATGCACTTGGATGTAAGGTACTATTTCACATCTATAGCAAACCCGTAAAATAAAAAGGTCAAAGAAAATGGAAAACCAAATAGAGATAATAGAGAAAAGAAAGAAAAATAAACACAACTAGATGATAATTCTTATCAAGAAAAACACATTAAAATATGTAGAAAATACAAAAAACGCTCAGGGAAAAAAAGAAAAAGAAACGACAGCACGCCCAGCATTCCCTTCCATCTTCTCCCCGTCACACATTTTAGAAAAGGACTGTGCTAACGTCCAGTCGACCGGACGTTAAGCAACATATCCGCACGATCGTAACCCACCTCCCTCTCGTTACCGCACGCTTGTTTCCACCGATTTTTTTCTTCTCTCGAAAACCGTATACGCCAATAGTAAATCGCTAGTGGTTTTTCTGGTTTTTGGCTACACAATATGAAAACAAAAATAAAAGTGCTAGAAAGGGGACTTGAACCCAGGTCTATTAATTAGACTTTGAGCCCAATAACCAATTAAGCCACCTTTAGTTGTTGTCTATTGTATATAAACAAGGTTATTTGAACCTTTCTTTTTTTGTCATATCAGGGATAATAAATTTTTTTGTGTGGTAACTTTGGCATGACCAGCGTGATAACTATGACTTGAGCAACATGATAACTATACTGTGATAAGCCTGATAACTATAATATGAGAAGGTTAATGACTATACCATGAGAAGCAAGATAACTTTAGCATGGGGGAGTGGTAACTTCAGTAACGTTTTCACATGGGTAAAAAGTTATCAATGTGTTGTATGTAAGTTATCGGGTGTCTGGTGCGTAAATTACCATGCTATTTGCACTAAGTTATCAGGGCATATTTCTAGAACTTTTCGCCCACGGTGAAAAGTTATCAATGCGTTTATATGTAAGTTATCAGGTTAACTGTACGTAAGTTATCATCTTATATGTAAGTCAACACCTTCCTTCCAGGTCGAAAAATTATCACACTTTGACTGAGTAAGTTATCAGCTCTGTTGTGCGTATGTTATGTTGTTATTTGCATGAAAGTTATCGAGGTATGTTTTTCAACAATATTTTCCTTGGGTCAAAAAGTTACCGCAGTGTTTGTGTGTGGGTAGTTACCAGCCCTGTTATGTGTGTATTACCGTGCAGGGTATTTTTCAACAAACTTTTCTATCGGGTAAAGGTTCTCGCGGTGTTTCTACACAAGTTATCAGGTCGACAATGTGTATATTAGCATGTTATTTATACAAAATTACCGGGATATGTTTTCAACAACTTTTTCCCCTTCGAATCAAAAGTTATCACGGTTTTTGTACGTAAGTTATCAGCTTCGTGTGCGCCAATAATCATGTTGTTACACATAAGTTATCGGTGCAATTTTTTCAACAACCCTCCTCCATTTCTGGGTCAAAAGTTACCAAGGCGTTTGTACACAGGGTGTCAGCTCCCTTGTGTGTAAACTACCAGGGTTTTCCTTTCAACAATTTCCAGTGCTCACCCCTCCACCCAACGACATGGTTTGGAAATTAGCTACTCATGCTAGTAATATGTTTTAGTTTTTCTTGTATTAAGAAGGATAGTATTCATACAAAATGTACACATAAGCTACTTAGTTGGCTAGAAATTCAGGTTCGAATATTCTGCACCATTCACACATGTGAGATCTTTTTAGCTTTTTGGCCGGAGATCAAAGGTACAAAAGAGAAATCGAACGAAATTTAATCAAAAAATCAAGATAGCCTAGGTGGTTATTGAGTTGTGAATTTAGCTATAGGTGGAAGGTTCGAATCCTGGCTTCTACACTTTTTTTGAGAAATTGAATAGAAAAAAAAGGAAACATATGCGTGGATTGAGAAATTAGTGGTCGGAAAAAAGGAAACGGCTGAGAAAAAAAGAAACTGAGAAATTGAATAGAAAAAGGAAAATAATTAAATGCGCACACTAATTAGTTGCCGAAAAAAAGGAAACGGCCGAAGAAAAAAGGAAACTGCCGCCAGCGAGTAGCAGCGGGCGCTAGATGCGCATCCAACGGCGATCGCGTCGTTCGGATCTGTTACAAACCAACAGTCGGCAGAATTTTAGCTTTGTCGTTTAGAAAATAAGAAACGCAAAAAAAATGTATCTGGCCGTGTGGACATGATGATGCGATCTATCCGTCCATCACAAAATGCATGCACGATCCATCAGCCCATAACACACAAGAAAAAACAAATAAACAGGCTAGCAAACAAACAAACTACAGAAATTGACTTGCTGCGGAGAAGGAAAACGGCCCACCCATCTCCACATCGTAGAAAAGGGCCGACGGGCGAGACAAGAAAGCGTGACGCGGGACAAGGGCAATTGCTATTTAGCGCTGCAGGCGCCGGTTTCTACTGTTTTTGCTAACCGGCGCCTGCAGCAGGATCTCGTGGGCTGGCCCATCTTTCATTTTCCTTCCGCTTTCTAAACTCTATGAAAGGGCAATTGCTATTTAGCGCTGCAGGCGCCGGTTTCTACTGTTTTTGCTAACCGGCGCCTGCAGCAGGATCTCGTGGGCTGGCCCATCTTTCATTTTCCTTCCGCTTTCTAAACTCTATGAAAAACTGCAAAAAGACATCGCAAGCCGGGTTTCGAACCCAGCGTCGCTGGTTATAAATGATCATGGGGTGACCAACCCGACCAACTCACTAATTGTGATAATAAACACGTTTTTCATCCATTTCTATCTTCCTTTTCCCCCTTTTTTTCTTTTTCTTTTTTCTCTGTCCTTTTCTTCTTTCTTTTTCCAAATTTGTAATTGTTTTCTTCAAATAGATGAACTTGTTTTCAAAATCCATGAACTGTTTTTTTGAAACTCTTGATCCTTTTTCAAAATCGATGAACTTATTTTTCAAATTTGATGAACTTTTTCATTTTTTAATTGTTTTCTCAAAATCCAAGAACTTTTTTCAATGTTGATGAACTTTTTCAAAATCCGATGAACTTTTTTCAAATTGATGAACTTTTTTCAAATTGATGAACTTTTTTCAAATTTTGATGAACTTTTTTTATTCAAATCGATGAACTACTTCTTTGTTCGATGAACATTTTTGAAAATCGATGAACTCTTTTGAATCTATGAACTTGTTTTTGAATACATGAACTTTTTTCAATTTAGATGAACTTTTTCCAAATCCGATGAACTTTTTTTAAATCGATGAACTTTTTTTCAAATTCGATGAAATTTTATTATTCAAATTGATGAACTAATTTTATTGTTCAATGGACTTTTAAAAAAAATCGATGAACTCTTTTGAATCTGTGAACTTTATTTTGAATACATGAACTTTTTTGATTTGGTGAACTATTTTTTGAATACGTGAACTTTTTTTTGCATGTGCATGAACTTCATTTGTAATATGTGCACATATTTTTAAATAATTGGAAAATCTAAACCCTACAGTGTACTGGGAAGTTAATAGTGCGTCTATGTTTCTACTTTAAAATGTTCACGCTCTAAAGAATTACTACAATACAATTTGGCTGGTTAAGTGGTTAGCCTGGATCTTTGGAAGCGTGAGGGCGTGAGATCGATCCTGATCGGGAGCAGTTTTTTCGGCCGCCTTTTTCGCGCTGCGCCATTGTGGGCCGGCCCATCCAGCCTCGGCTGCAGGCGCCGGTTAGCTTGCACGGCGCTGAAGGCGCTCAATAGGACCTCCCCGGGACAAGCACGAGATCTCCCTTGCACGAATTTTAAAGACAAAAATCCAATGGTAAAAGACTTAGATGTGAGATAGCTATTTCACATCTAGATCTAGATGTGAAATAGCAAACCTGTAACTATTTTTGAGAACTCGCCACTTTATTACTCAAGAATGTTCATAGGCACACGCGAAGAGTCATGGGGATTACCCAACCAAACATGTCTACCCATACTCAAATTACATGCAAACTTGGCGGGGTTTGTGAGCCTCAAAATTATGATTCCTAGGCTCATGAACAAAAGAGCAAAAAGCAAAACTATCCCTATAATTCATTATTTCATGTACTATGACCGCATGAGGACCTCCTGTCCCCTTGTTTAAATCATTTACCACTCCCAGGTAATCTGACGCCAACTTCATTCTCTGCACAATTAGATCATCCGTCAGTGCCAAAGCTTCCCTGCATGCAAATGTTTCCAATATGGTTGGGTCAGTGATCCCACGATACACCACGACTGAGGATCCGAGGTACATTCCCGTGTTGTCACGACACACAGCCGATACCGCTCCCCGTGTCTATTGCGCGCAACGGCGCCATCGACATCGATCTTCATGTCTCCCTCTGCCGAAGCCAGCCATCGTTGGGAGTTATTCTGCCGGACCCCCGTTCCATTGTTCTTCTGTCTCACCACAAGTTTCGGAACCTGATCCAGCTCATTTATATAGTGATAAAAAAAAGATGAGGTTTGCTCTGACGATTGGAAAATTCCTTCATGAATTGCTTGTTTCCGTGCATACCATATCGACCAAAGTGTCACCACCATCTTTGTAAACATGTTCTGTTAGAGGGTCTTATTCAACTGGAATAACCAGTTTTTTGCTCACGATTCTTCATTTTTCAGACATCGTTGAGACCAAGAAGGGATCAGCCAACGCCCATGTACATCTTGCATGAGTGCATGATAACAATGCATGGCGCCATGAACCTGGGACACCGCACGAAGGACATGCGTCCCTGGTGGACATGTTCCTTTGGTTAAGTACGTCCGTTGTTGGCAATGAGTGGCGGGCCAAGCGCCATAGGAACACTCGAAGCTTCGACAGTTCAGTTAACTGAAGAAGCCCCGACGCACCACTCGCGTGTTTCAGCCCAACCCAAGTTCACCGGCCTAAATGGGTCGGGTCGTTGAGGACCAGATCTTGAAGAAGCGAGAGCTCCTATTGGACGCAACGCCCGTTGCGTCCAATAGCGCACCGACGCACAGGGGGAACCGTGACTGGGACGACCCGCTCCAAGGCACCGAAGCAACAAAGAGAAGGCGGGCCAAGCGCCATAGGAACACTCGAAGCTTCGACGGTTCAGTTAACTGAAGAAGCCCCGACCCACCACTCGCGTGTTTCAGCCCAACCCAAGTTCACCGGCCTAAACGGGTCGGGTCGTTGAGGACCAGATCCTGAAGAAACGAGAGCTCCTATTGGATGCAACGCTCGTTGCATCCAATAGCACACCGACGCACAGGGGACACCGTGACAGGGACGACCCGCTCCAAGGCACCGAAGCAAAAAAGAGAAGGCGGGCCAAGCGCCATAGGAACACTCGAAGCTTCGACGGTTCAGTTAACTGAAGAAGCCCCGACGCACCACTCGCGTGTTTCGGCCCAACCCAAGTTCACCGGCCTAAATGGGTCGGGTCGTTGAGGACCAGATCTTGAAGAAGCGAGAGCTCCTATTGGACGCAACGCCCGTTGCGTCCAATAGCGCACCGACGCACAGGGGGAACCGTGACTGGGACGACCCGCTCCAAGGCACCGAAGCAACAAAGAGAAGGCGGGCCAAGCGCCATAGGAACACTCGAAGCTTCGACGGTTCAGTTAACTGAAGAAGCCCCGACCCACCACTCGCGTGTTTCAGCCCAACCCAAGTTCACCGGCCTAAACGGGTCGGGTCGTTGAGGACCAGATCCTGAAGAAACGAGAGCTCCTATTGGATGCAACGCTCATTGCGTCCAATAGCACACCGACGCACAGGGGACACCGTGACAGGGACGACCCGCTCCAAGGCACCGAAGCAAAAAAGAGAAGGCGGGCCAAGCGCCATAGGAACACTCGAAGCTTCGACGGTTCAGTTAACTGAAGAAGCCCCGACGCACCACTCGCGTGTTTCGGCCCAACCCAAGTTCACCGCCTAAACGGGTCGAGTCGTTGAGGACCAGATCCTGAAGAAGCGAGAGCTCCTATTGGGCGCAAAGCTCGTCGCGTCCAATAGCGCACCGACTCATAGGGGGCACCGTGACTGGGACGACCCGCTCCAAGGCACCGAAGCAAAAAAGAGAAGGCTAGCGCGACAAATACTGAGGACGGAATCCAACTCGTGACCGCCGTATTGTGAACGACTGAGGCTAGCCACAACAACCAACAGCTACTAGTGACTTGTAGCATCGCAAAGCGTATAAGAGGTGAGTATAATGGCGTATTCACAGTAGCAAGTTGTTTCTTGTAGCGTATAGATTTCTAAATTATTTGAAAATATTGTGGAAAACACATACAATTTATGAAGAAAGAAAATGGGAACAAAATTTGTAATTTTCAACACTTTTTTTTGTATAACCCCAAAGATTTTTGGAAATTCCGAGTTTTTTCGTAAAAAGAACAAAGTTTGAAAAGACGGACATTTTCTGAAATTATGAACATTTTTTAAAATTCCCCAAACACATTTTGAATTTGTGAACAAATTTTAAAAACATGAAAAAACTTACAAAACGAGGATAATTTTTTAAATTAACGAATTTTTTTAATTTTGATTTTTTAAACTAGAACATTTTTTGGAAATTCATGAACAAATTTTTTATTTGTGAACAAATTTGAAAATGCGAACATTTTCTCAAGTGTTAAGTAGATTTGACATTATAAAATTTCTGAAATTTACGATTTTTTTTTTGAAAATAAGAAAACAGTTTTTGAAGTTCTAAAGTTTTTATGAACATTGAGCATTTTTTATATTTCTGAATGAAATTTGAATATAGTGCAATTTTGAATTTTTGAAATGTTTTGTTCTTAAATGCGAACATTTTTGAAATTTCTGAACATTTTTTCAAAAAGAAAAAAAAGTGAAAAAAATTAAAAGATAGCATAAAAAAAAAGGAGAAACAAAAAAAGGAAAACCAAATGAAACAGTAAACACCAGAAAAGAAACAGCACAGGAAAAAAAAGGTTCAGGAAACCTGCCAGAAGGTTCGCAAAACCGTTGGTCATCTCCCTCCAACTTGGTCTTGTGTTTTCTCCTGCAAACTTGTACTCCCTCCGTTCCTAGATGTAAGTCTTTTTAGACATTTCAAAAGGAATACAATATATGGATGTATGTAGACATATTTTAGAGTGTAGATTCACTCATTTTGCTCCGCATGTAGTCATTCGTTGCAATCTCTAGAAAAACTTATATTTAGAAACGGAGGGAGTATCTGTGAGAGCATCCTGGGGCACAACGCCAGCAAATAGCAATACATGCACGCTCTGCTCCACTAAACAGTTGATTGATCATGGCCGCTCTTAACAGCAAGAGTGTGGATTCCTCCGCTGCTGCCACCCAGGGAAAAGAGTCGAACCATTGTGTTAAAAAAAAAGAGTCAAACATACGAGAGCTTGTACGTGCACTCTCGCCATCACACGCCAAGGACATGCGCCGTCCACCTTTCTCACCAGCTGCTACTATCCGAGGTGGGAGTACACAACAGTAGTTTGATTTGGTTTCAACCCAACACTAAGAACTGGTTTGAACCCATAGATTGGACAGTGGTTTGCTTTTGGTTTAGGTGGACAGAGCATATGGTTTGGTTTGATTTTGGTTATGCGCCATGATTTGAGGTGTGGTTTAGTTCTAGTTCAAACCCCACAGTGATTGGTTATGGTTTAGGTTTGGTTCAGTTGTAGAACCATTGCCAGGTTTAGCCACCCTGATTCAAGGCATCAAAGTTCAGTGCAAGCTCTGTTTCGCTTCCTGAGTTCCCGTGTTGCCACTTCACCATGTAAAAGGGCTGCCGTGAGTCCCAGGTTGGCGTGCGTATGATGAATCCTGGTGATCAGTGTCCCAGATAATGTTGCCATTTGCCCACCGTGATTGTGCAATAAAGCTAGGCTTTCACCCAAAAACACAAGACTACGCAAAGACATTGAAGTAATACTCCTTAAAAGGCATCACATCTCATACCATTTAAAGAAAACCTAATTCGCAAAGGGTACAGTGGCAAGAAAAGCTATGACAGAGCTCGATCGTGCTGTACGTACACCGTATGGCAAAAAAAAATTGGGCATGCTTTTGTGGCGCTGTACCTATAATAGGAAAACATCAAGAAATTATAACTAGAATACACATTTTTCTTACAGTTATAAGTAGAATACACAATGCTAGGTTACACACCCAAAAAGTCGGATAAGAAATGTATGGTACGTATGTGGGCATGTGGCACAAAAAAGAAAGGAAAATGTGGTAGCTAATACTACAAAAATATGTAAATAATTCATGAGCAGTGCTACGCCTCAGTCAAATGATAAGTTGATTAGACCGGCTGCCTTGGCAACCGTCGGATGCTGCTCGAAACAGACCGTCGATCTGCCACCCCAGCTTGTCGAGGACCTTGCACCAACTACCTTGTTGCGCTAAGGGGCATTGCAACACAAACCTTTGCAAAAAAGGTCCCAACTGGCCACAACCTTTCCAACAAGGTCCTTGTTGCGCTCAGAGGCTTTGCAACATGAACCTTGTTGTATAGGTTCGTTGAGACAAAGCTCCGCCGAGATCGGTGGAGAGAAAGGTGGAAGAAGTAGGAGAAGAATTGGGCTTGAAACACCTGAGTGCCGCCTTTGTTCCACCGATAACACAAACCTTGTTGCAAAGGCTTGTCAAATCATTAAGGAGAAGGCTGAGAGTAGGAGACTGATTGGGCTTGCAATACCTCAGTGCCCCCTTTGTACAACCGGTGGCCAGTCGACGCGTGTGAATCCAGAAACATGGTCGAATCCTTGAGACATTAGGCATCCAACTTTCATCGCCGTGGTGCCGCCCCTAGCTCCGGTTTGCAAGGCACATCTTCCTCGCGGAGGCAACACCACTGTTGCTTCGCAACACCGCAAGCCCTCACGACAGCACCATCCCTAACCTTGCGGCAGCAGCCGTCACCGCTCGATCAGGACACTCAGCAGGTCTTTGCCCGCGTTTTCAGTCACTGGGCTTGTGTACCAGCGCTGCCGCCTTCCTAGCACCGGCGAGCGGCAAGCTAAACAGCAGTTGGGTGCGGCAATAGCGCACGAGTCTTTCCATCTTGCTATGTATTTCTCTCTTCCTGTTTTCTCTTATACAGGTGGATAAGGTTGGGAGGAAAATGAATGGACAAGATGCTCTGAGTGCGTGGTTGTGGTGGCAGTCTGCGAGACGCCTTGATCTTGCCAATCTCAAGACGAAACACGTGGTCGGTGCAACACACGGATCCGTCACAAATCTCTACTACTATCTCTACTACCTAAAAGAACTGTAAGGTATCCTCAAAAAAAAAAAAACCCGTAAGGTTCCTCTCCCCTCTTACGTCAAAAATTTTCTTCCACCCACGTCTTCGTCCGCACCCTCCTTCGTGTTTTTTCGTCGTTACCAATTTTCCCAGATCAATCACGTTTATGTTCTCCCTAAAAATCAGGGATTTGTTTCACTTTCCCAGGGCAACTGACCTCCTCTTCCATACGCTTTCTCCTTCCCATGCCGCCGACACCGATCTGCACACCCTTCCCTTCTCCCCCAGGCCGCGTCTCTCTCTCTCTCTCTCTCAAACCATGGCCGCAGGCCGGGACCTGTCGCGACTACAGACGACCGACGAGATAACATTCTGCTCCATGCGCGCGCGTCGGGAATGTAGAGGAAGGCTTGACAGAGGTGGCTGCCATTGACGCTGGATGTTGGGGCAGATCGCCACAAGTCTGGCCCTACTGAGTTTTGTGATACTCGGGGTTATGGATCGTTCATGCTACGATGATGACCTGCGGAAAGGACATGGAGAGCGATGTGCACACATCTCACGATCTTGTGGATCTTGCAGATGGCCCTGGGCTGGGTATGTTGATTTTCTTTTGTGTACACATTACTTATTTTTTGTTGTCAAGTGCTTGATGAAATGCACCAAATTTGATTGTTCAGCAGACTACTCTGCACCAAAAACAGTGTTTGGCCAACAATAATCTGATGCAAATCATCGGTGGCGTCTTGAAGAAACAAAAGGAGCTGGCCTGGTTGTGTGGATCACGCCTGGTTGTTTGGATCACGCATGGTTTGTGATAACTCAGCAAACAAGAACATGTAGTACATGGATTCTCTATTATGTTGCTGTGATAAGATAGGTCCAATATTTTTTTGGATTTTACCATTGATTCGATTTATGCGTACATTCTTGCAATGATGGTTAATTCCTGAGAATTTATATGCAACATTGCATACAATTTTTCGTAAATATATATATTTGGAATATCATAATTTCCTTCCATATCCATCATTGAATGAGGAATGTGGTATTTTCAACTATTGAAAAATAATTCTTTCAGTAATCCGAAGATTCCTTGATGTCAATATATTCATTTATTTATCGACTTAGTTGTCTGAGCAATATGTATATTTCCTATTGTAATAATTTGAATGTGTGTGATATATAGCATGAATGCGAGATGATCTCCTTTTAAATCTTTTACCAGCACACGAGTGATTAATAATGTTTATAGTTTTGCTAAAGCACATCTAGATGTACCCTAAGTCATATGTCATTGATTTTACCTAGAGATTCGTGCGGGTATTTTCTTTCTTTTTTCTTTTCCTTTTTTATGCTTGATCGAGTCATTTAGATGTGCAATAACTAACATACCCTGATGTTTTATTACTTTGCATTTCGAGACACATGGATAAAATTAGGTCATTTTTTCAAAATGCAGATTCTAAATCTAGCAGGTTTCCCATTCCTCGGGCCATGGATATTTGTCCTGGATATTTTTATCAAGAAATATATCTACATGTGGTTCATGTACGGATATTAAAAATATTTTTAGTTTACTTTTTAGTTTCCAAATTTTCCAAGTGTACGGGCCTTAAGGAATTTTTGAAAGTATATGTCAGTTGACAAGCGACTAAATGGTCCCACTACTTATTGGCTTACCAAATAAAATCATGCTATTCTTTGTAAGTCGAGTGTGGATTTAATCGGTAGTTAAAGTCCAATTTTTTTTACATAGAATCACATTAACAATAAAATGATATGAAAATCACAGTGATTGTGTATAAATATTCACTAAAATTTATTCTTGCCAATGTACGAAGTATATCCCGTTGCAACGCACGGGCAATTACCTAGTTACTTAAAAAGAACGTAAGGTTTTCGTTTCATCTTTCTTCCCACCATTTCTTGGTCCAACCTTCCCTATATGATAATCAATCACCTTAATTACTTACTTTCTGAACCAATTTCATTTTAATTTACTTACCAAACTTCTCATCAAAACAAAGGTAAATCATGGATAGGATTTGATAAACATTTATTTACCCAACAACATTAATATGGGCAGGTAGATCACAAGACCTGCTAAAATATTTATATTTCGTGGCAACACACGTGCATTGTCTTTTTTATTATAAATTAAAAAAAAGAATAGTGTTCCTTTTCCTGCCAGGCAGAATGCTTCGTCCAACATTCCATATTTTTCCTGATGATAACTCCTTGAAAACCGCCACAATTGTCTCATCTTTTATTGACTTGCCAAATAAATTATATTTTCTTTGGCAAGCTAACAAGTGATCATTTAAATTTAGAAAGAATAGTGTTCCTTTTCCTGCCAGGTGGAGTGTTTCGTCCAACATTCCATATTTTTCCTGATTATCTCATCTTTTATTGACTTACCAAATGAACTATATTTTCTTTGGCAAGTCAATAAGTGATTACAAAAAAACTCATGACTGAATTTGTTAAATATTTATTTACACAATCAAATAATACAGAATTATGGGCTAATGTACTAGAATATTTATAACCCGTAGCAACGCACGGGCATATACCTAGTAAATTCCAAAAAACATATATACATCAAAGTTTACACAGAGGACCACCTTAATGTAATAGATGTAGAGATAGACTACAGATTACACAGAGGACCCGAAGCTTCACCGGGTGCAGGAGAACAAAATTGGTGCATGATGTCTACTACAGAACTTTATTCTTGTAGACTTTATTGAGCCTCCAAGCGCAGACTTTTGTAAGACAGCAGCAAAATTCCCTCAAGTGGATGACCTAATGACAACAATACAATACGTGTCTCGCTATCCCTTCTATCACGAGGTGAGGACACCACAAGATCAAACCAATCACAAAGCACCTCTTCCACCGAAGATAAACCAATCTAGTTGACCAAAGGAAACGGATAGATCGTGAAGAAATAAAAATCTATAACAATCATGCATAACAAAATTCATAAAAGACTAAATTACTTCCAATGAATATTTCAATCATAAAACCCCACAATTCATCGGATACCAACAAACACACTGCAAAAGAAGATTACATCGAATAGAACTCTAAGAAGATTGAAGAGAACATTGTATTGAAGATCAAAGAAAGAGAGAGAAGAAGCCATCTAGCTACTAGATATGGACCCGTAGGTCTATGGTAAGCTACTCACGTGTCATCGAAAGGCAACAAAGATGATATAGATGTTGGGGAACGTAGTAATTTCAAAAAAATTCCTACGCACACGCAAGATCATGGTGATGCATAGCAACGAGAGGGAAGAGTGTTGTCTACGTACCCTCGTAGACCGAAGCGGAAGCATTGACGCAACGTAGAGGAAGTAGTCGTACATCTTCCCGGTTCAACCGATCCAAGCACCGTTACTCCGGCACCTCCGAGTTCTTGACACACGTACAACTCGATGACGCACCCCGAACTCCGATCCAGCAGAGGTACGGGGAGGAGTTCCGTCAGCACGACGGCGTGGTGACGATCTTGATGTTCAACTGTCGCAGGGCTTCGCCTAAGCACCGCTACAATATGACCGAGGTGTAATATCGTGGAGGGGGGCACCGCACACGGCTAAGGAACGATCACGATGATCAACTTGTGTGTCTATGGGGTGCCCCCCGCCCCGTATATAAAGGAGTGAGGGGGGAGGTGCGGCCGGCCCCCTAGGGGTGCGCCTGGAGGAGTCCTACTCCCACCGGGAGTAGGACTCCCCCCTCTTGCCTTGGTGGAGAAGGAAAGGGGGGGAGGGGAAAGAGGAAAGGGGGGCGCCGCCCCCCCCCCTTCCTTGTCCTATTCGGACTAGGGGGGAGGGGGCGCGCGGCCTGCCCTGGCAGGCCCTCCTCTTCTCCCTCTTGGCCCACTAAGGCCCAATATCCCCCGGGAGGGTTCCGGTAACCCCCCCCCCCCCCCCCCCCCGGTGTTCCGGTAAAATCCCGATTTCACCCGGAATCAAATGACAACTCTTTTGTCCATGGCTAGGAAACATAACCATCTTTGATAAACGAGCTAGTCAAGTAGAGGCATACTAGTGACACTATGTTTTGTCTATGTATTCACACATGTATTATGTTTCCGGTTAATACATTTCTAGGATGAATAATAAACATTTATCATGATATAAGGAAATAAATAATAACTTTATTATTGCCTCTAGGGCATATTTCCTTCAGTCTCCCACTTGCACTAGAGTCAATAATCTAGATTACATAGTAATGATTCTAACACCCATGGAGTCTTGGTGTTGATCATGTTTTGCTCGTGGAAGAGGCTTAGTCAACGGGTCTGCAACATTTAGATCCGTATGTATCTTGCAAATCTCTATGTCTCCCACCTGGACTAGATCCCGGATGGAATTGAAGCGTCTCTTGATGTGCTTGGTTCTCTTGTGAAATCTGGATTCCTTCGCTAAGGCAATCGCTCCAGTATTGTCACAAAAGATTTTCATTGGACCCGATGCACTAGGTATGACACCTAGATCGGATATGAACTCCTTCATCCAGACTCCTTCATTGGCTGCTTCCGAAGCAGCTATGTATTCCGCTTCACACGTAGATCCCGCCACGACGCTTTGCTTTGAACTGCACCAACTGACAGCTCCACTGTTTAATGTAAACACGTATCCGGTTTGCGATTTAGAATCGTCCGGATCAGTGTCAAATCTTGCATCAACGTAACCATTTACGATGAGCTCTTTGTCACCTCCATATACGAGAAACATATCCTTAGTCCTTTTCAGGTATTTCAGGATGTTCTTGACCGCTGTCCAGTGATCCACTCCTGGATTACTTTGGTACCTCCCTGCTAGACTTATAGCAAGGCACACATCAGGTCTGGTACACAACATTGCATACATGATAGAGCCTATAGCTGAAGCATAGGGAACATTTTTCATTTTCTCTCTATCTTCTGCAGTGGTCGGGCTTTGAGTCTTACTCAACTTCACACCTTGCAATACAGGCAAGAACCCTTTCTTTGCTTGATCCATTTTGAACTTCTTCAAAATTTTGTCAAGGTATGTGCTTTGTGAAAGTCCAATTAAGCGTTTTGATCTATCTCTATAGATCTTAATGCCCAATATGTAAGCAGCTTCACCGAGGTCTTTCATTGAAAAACTTTTATTCAAGTATCCCTTTATGCTATCCAGAAATTCTATATCATTTCCAATCAATAATATGTCATCCACATATAATATTAGAAATGCTACAGAGCTCCCACTCACTTTTTTGTAAATACAGGCTTCTCCAAAAGTTTGTATAAACCCAAATGCTTTGATCACACTATCAAAATGTTTATTCCAACTCCGAGAGGCTTGCACCAGTCCATAAATGGATCGCTGGAGCTTGCACACTTTGTTAGCTCCCTTTGGATCGATAAAACCTTCTGGTTGCATCATATACAACTCTTCCTCCAGAAATCCATTCAGGAATGCAGTTTTTACATCCATTTGCCAAATTTCATAATCATAAAATGCGGCAATTGCTAACATGATTCGGACAGACTTAAGCATCGCTACGGGTGAGAAGGTCTCATCGTAGTCAACCCCTTGAACTTGTCGAAAACCTTTTGCAACAAGTCGAGCTTTGTAGACAGTAACATTACCGTCAGCATTAGTCTTCTTCTTGAAGATCCATTTATTCTCAATTGCTTGCCGACCATCGGGCAAGTCAACCAAAGTCCATACTTTGTTCTCATACATGGATCCCATCTCAGATTTCATGGCTTCAAGCCATTTTGCGGAATCTGGGCTCACCATCGCTTCTTCATAGTTCGTAGGTTCATCATGATCTAGTAGCATGACTTCCAGAATAGGATTACCGTACCACTCTGGTGCGGATCTTATTCTGTTTGACCAACGAGGTTCTGTATTAACTTGATCTGAAGTTCTATGATCATCATCATCAACTTCCTCACTAGTTGGTTTTGACGTCACAGAAACGGGTTCCTGTGATGTATTATTTTCCAACAAGGGAGTAGGTACAGTTACCTCATCAAGTTCTACTTTCCTCCCACTCACTTCTTTCGAGAGAAACTCCTTCTCTAGAAAGGATCCATTCTTAGCAACGAATGTCTTGCCTTCGGATCTGTGATAGAAGGTGTACCCAACTGTCTCCTTTGGGTATCCTATGAAGACACATTTCTCCGATTTGGGTTCGAGCTTATCAGGTTGAAGCTTTTTCACATAAGCATCGCAGCCCCAAACTTTAAGAAACGACAACTTTGATTTCTTGCCAAACCATAGTTCATAAGGTGTCGTCTCAACGGATTTTGATGGTGCCCTATTTAACGTGAATGTGGCTGTCTCTAAAGCATAACCCCAAAATGATAGTGGTAAATCTGTAAGAGACATCATAGATCGCACCATATCAAGTAAAGTACGATTACGACATTCGGACACACCATTACGCTGTGGTGTTCCGGGTGGCGTGAGTTGCGAAACTATTCCACATTGTTTTAAGTGTAGACCAAACTCGTAACTCAAATATTCTCCTCCACGATCAGATCGTAGAAACTTTATTTTGTTGTTACGATGATTTTCAACTTCACTCTAAAATTCTTTGAACTTTTCAAATGTTTCAGACTTATGCTTCATTAAGTAGATATACCCATATCTGCTTAAATCATCTGTGAAGGTGAGAAAATAACGATATCCGCCACGAGCCTCAACATCATCGGACCACATACATCTGTATGTATGATTTCTAACAAATCTGTTGCTCTCTCCATAGTACCGGAGAACGGTGTTTTGGTCATCTTGCCCATGAGGCACGGTTCGCAAGTACCAAGTGATTCATAATCAAGTGGTTCCAAAAGACCATCAGTATGGAGTTTCTTCATGCGCTTTACACCGATATGACCTAAACGGCAGTGCCACAAATAAGTTGCACTATCATTATCAACTCTGCATCTTTTGGCTTCAACACTATGAATATGTGTATCATTACTATCGAGATTCATCAAAAATAGACCACTCTTCAAGGGTGCATGACCATAAAAGATATTACTCATATAAATAGAACAACCATTATTCTCTGATTTAAATGAATAACCGTCTCGCATCAAACAAGATCCAGATATAATGTTCATGCTCAACGCTGGCACCAAATAACAATTATTTAGGTCTAATACTAATCCCGAAGGTAGATGTAGAGGTAGCGTGCCGACCGCGATCACATCGACTTTGGAACCATTTCCCACGCGCATCGTCACCTCGTCCTTTGCCACTGTTCGCTTAATCCGTAGTCCCTGTTTTGAGTTGCAAATATTAGCAACAGAACCAGTATCAAATACCCAGGTGCTACTGCGAGCTCTAGTAAGGTACACATCAATAACATGTATATCACATATACCTTTGTTCACCTTGCCATCCTTCTTATCCGCCAAATACTTGGGGCAGTTCCGCTTCCAGTGACCAGTCTGCTTGCAGTAGAAGCACTCAGTTTCAGGCTTAGGTCCAGACTTGGGTTTCTTCTCTTGAGCAGCAACTTGTTTGCTATTCTTCTTGAAGTTCCCCTTCTTCTTCCCTTTGCCCTTTTTCTTGAAACTAGTGGTCTTGTTGACCATCAACACTTGATGCTCCTTCTTGATTTCTACCTCCGCAGCCTTTAGCATTATGAAGAGCTCGGGAATCGTCTTATCCATCCCTTGCATATTATAGTTCATCACAAAGCTCTTATAGCTTGGTGGAAGTGATTGGAGAATTCTGTCAATGACGCTATCATCCGGAAGAGTAACTCCCAGTTGAATCAAGTGATTACAATACCCAGACATCTTGAGTATGTGCTCACTGACAGAACTATTCTCCTCCATCTTGCAACTATAGAACTTATTGGAGACTTCATATCTCTCAATCCGGGCATTCTTCTGGAATATTAACTTCAACTCCTGGAACATCTCATATGCTCCATGATGTTCAAAACGTCGTTGAAGTCCCGGTTCTAAGCCATAAAGCATGGCACATTGAACTATCGAGTAGTCATCAGCTTTGCTCTGCCAGACGTTCTTAACGTCGTTAGTTGCATCAGCAGTAGGCCTGGCACCCAGCGGTGCTTCCAGGACGTAATTTTTCTGTGCAGCAATGAGGATAATCCTCAAGTTACGGACCCAGTCCGCGTAGTTGCTACCATCATCTTTCAACTTAGCTTTCTCTAGGAACGCATTAAAATTCAACGGAACAACAGCACGGGCCATCTATCTACAATCAACATAGACAAGCAAGATACTATCAGGTACTAAGTTCATGATAAATTTTTAAGTTCAATTAATCATATTACTTAAGAACTCCCACTTAGACAGACATCTCTCTAGTCATCTAAGTGATCACGTGACCCAAATCAACTAAACCATAACCGATCATCACGTGAGATGGAGTAGTTTTCAATGGTGAACATCTTATGTTGATCATATCTACTATATGATTCACGCTCGACTTTTCGGTCTCCGTGTTCCGAGGCCATATCTGCATATGCTAGGCTCGTCAAGTTTAACCTGAGTATTCTGCGTGTGCAAAACTGGCTTGCACCCGTTGTAGATGGACGTAGAGCTTATCACACCCGATCATCACGTGGTGTCTGGGCACGACGAACTTTGGCAATGGTGCATACTCAGGAAGAACACTTCTTGATAATTTTTAGTGAGAGATCATCTTAAAATGCTACCGTCAATCAAAGCAAGATAAGATGCATAAAGGATAAACATCACATGCAATCAATATAAGTGATATGATATGGCCATCATCATATTGTGCTTGTGATCTCCATCTCCGAAGCACCATCATGATCACCATTGTCACCGGCGCGACACCTTGATCTCCATCGTAGCATCGTTGTCGTTTACGCCATCTATTGCTTCTACGACTATCGCTACCGCTTAGCGATAAAGTAAAGCAATTACAGGGCGTTTGCATTTCATACAATAAAGCGACAACCATATGGCTCCTGCCAGTTGCCGATAACTTCGGTTACAAAACATGATCATCTCATACAATAAAATATAGCATCACGTCTTGGCCATATCACATCACAACATGCCCTGCAAAAACAAGTTAGACGTCCTCTACTTTGTTGTTGCAAGTTTTACGTGGCTGCTACGGGCTTAAGCAAGAACCAATCTCACTTACGCATCAAACCACAACGATAGTTTGTCAAGTTGATGCTGTTTTAACCTTCGCAAGGACCGGGCGTAGCCACACTCGGTTCAACTAAAGTTGGAGAAACTGACACCCGCTAGTCACCTATGTGCAAAGCACGACGGTAAAACCAGTCTTGCGTAAGCGTACGCGTAATGTCGGTCCGGGCCGCTTCATCCAACAATACCGCCGAACCAAAGTATGACATGCTGGTAAGCAGTATGACTTATATCGCCCACAACTCACTTGTGTTCTACTCGTGCATATAACATCAAACCATAAAACCTAGGCTCGGATGCCACTGTTGGGGAACGTAGTAATTTCAAAAAAATTCCTACGCACACGCAAGATCATGGTGATGCATAGCAACGAGAGGGGAGAGTGTTGTCTACGTACCGTAGACCGAAGCGGAAGCGTTGACGCAACGTAGAGGAAGTAGTCGTACATCTTCCCGGTTCAACCGATCCAAGCACCGTTACTCCGGCACCTCTGAGTTCTTGACACACGTACAGCTCGATGACGCACTCCGAACTCCGATCCAGCACAGGTACGGGGAGGAGTTCCGTCAGCACGACGGCGTGGTGACGATCTTGATGTTCAACTGTCGCAGGGCTTCGCCTAAGCACCGCTACAATATGACCGAGGTGTAATATCATGGAGGGGGGCACCGCACACGGCTAAGGAACGATCACGATGATCAACTTGTGTGTCTATGGGGTGCCCCCGCCCCCGTATATAAAGGAGGGAGGGGGAGGTGCGGCCGGCCCCCTAGGGGTGCGCCTGGAGGAGTCCTACTCCCACCGGGAGTAGGACTCCCCCCTCTTGCCTTGGTGGAGAAGGAAAGGGGGGAGGGGAAAGAGGAAAGGGGGGCGCCGCCCCCCCTTCCTTGTCCTATTCGGACTAGGGGGGGAGGGGGCGCGCGGCCTGCCCTGGCCGGCCCTCCTCTTCTCCCTCTTGGCCCACTAAGGCCCAATATCCCCCGGGAGAGTTCCGGTAACCCCCCGGTGTTCCGGTAAAATCCCGATTTCACCCGGAACTATTCCGATGTCCAAATATAGGCTTCCAATATATCAATATTTATGTCTCGACCATTCCGAGACTCCTCGTCATGTCCGTGATCACATCCGGGACTCCGAACAACCTTCGGTACATCAAAATACATAAACTCATAATAAAACTGTCATCGAAACCTTAAGCGTGCGGACCCTACGGTTCGAGAACAATGTAGACATGACCGAGACACGTCTCTGGTCAATAACCAATAGCAGGACCTGGATGCCCATATTGGTTCCTACATATTCTACGAAGATCTTTATCGGTCAGACCGCATAACAACATACGTTGTTCCCTTTGTCATCGGTATGTTACTTGCCCGAGATTCGATCGTCGGTATGCAATACCTAGTTCAATCTCGTTACCGGCAAGTCTCTTTACTCATTCCGTAATACATCATCTCGCAACTAACTCATTAGTTGTAATGCTTGCAAGGCTTAAGTGATGTGCATTACCGAGAGGGCCCAGAGATACCTCTCCGACATTCGGAGTGACAAATCCTAATCTCGAAATACGCCAACTCAACAAGTACCTTTGGAGACACCTGTAGAGCACCTTTATAATCACCCAGTTACGTTGTGACGTTTGGTAGCACACAAAGTGTTCCTCCGATAAACGGGAGTTGCATAATCTCATAGTCATAGGAACATGTATAAGTTATGAAGGAAGCAATAGCAACATACTAAACGATCGGGTGCTAAGCTAACAGAATGGGTCATGTCAATCAGATCATTCAACTAATGATGTGATCTTGTTAATCAAATAACAACTCCTTGTTCATGGTTAGGAAACATAACCATCTTTGATTAACAAGCTAGTCAAGTAGAGGCATACTAGTGACACTCTGTTTGTCTATATATTCACACATGTATTATGTTTTCGGTTAATACAATTCTAGCATGAATAATAAACATGTATCATGATATAAGGAAATAAATAATAACTTTATTATTGCCTCTAGGGCATATTTCCTTCAATAGAAGCCCTCCGTGATCGATTCCCCCTCCGGCGGAGTACCGAAGAAGGCCCCTAGATGGGATCACGGAAGAACAGAAGTTTGCGGCTGCGAAAAAAGTGTTTCAGGTGACTCTCTCTTGGTTTGGGAATATTTATGAATTTATAGGCTTGGAATTATGTCAAACGAAGTTTCATGGGCCCCACAAGCTCAGGGGCGCGCCCTGTGAGCTCATGGCTCTCTCGTAGCTCTTTTGGCCTCCTGTCGAAGCTTCTACAGTCCCTTCTGGTCCAGAAAAAGTCATTGTAAAGTTTATCGTGTTTGGACTTTATTTGGTACTGATATTTTGAAAAGCGCGCGTTGGATGGCACAACACGTCCGAACAGCGTGCTCCGAACATATGCAGACGGTTTAAGGGTTGGTGTTGGAGATGCCTTAAAAGCGTTTAGATCACTAACGTAATACAATATTATTTTACAGAGGGAGTAGTACGTAGCACCGTCGGGCGCCGATGACCCATCAGTGTGCACCATAACCCACAATCCCTTTTAAAGAAACTAGGTAATTGCCCACGCGTTGCAACGGGGCATAAATATTTTGTATGCAATTACCGTGATTTACCTACCATAGCATAGTGCATACGCTTTGCTATGAAGCCACAATAAAAAGGCGCGATCCTTTGTGGTATGAAGGAACTTGCAAAGAGATACAATGGAAGAATCATATTGGAAACTGACAACGCTTCAGTTGATAGAGAGCTGAGAAGTACCACAGTTGGAATTTCAAAATGCTACCCCATACTGACGGACATTAGGCAAACTCTGGAACTTTTTGCTGATTATCAGATTAGTGTGGTTGGGAGGAAGCTCAACAAACTGGCTCATGAGCTAGCTTTCCTAGCAAGAACAGCAGACAACCAAGCTCTAGCTGGGTCAGTCCCAGAGAATCTTAAGTATATGTTTCTAGCTGAGTGTAATCCTACCCATTGAGTAGCTTGTTACTCATTGGATCTCAAAAAAAAAGGCGCGAGGAAATGATTTTTCAAATGAGTACACATTCAACTACCATTTCAGCCTTGCCACAATGCAATGTTTTCAAATTCAGTCCCTTTTAACTACCATTTCAACTAGGGACAGTAGCTTCATTTATATTGGTTATAATTCCAACAGTGCACTGAATTGCATCGTACACACACATGCCAGACCATACGCATCAATCCACAAGCAACTAATTTGAAGATGTGAAAGTAAAAAAAAGAAAAAAGCTAAAGCATTCGAAAGTCTTGTTAGTTGCAACTCTTATACAAGAGTATTCATACAATAGTTGAAGGGCATGCAAAGGCAACCGTGCCTTGTATCTTTCCCAGGAGAGACCGTGCCCTGCAAATTGCAACCCACGCGCACTTGCAGCTGCAAATAATCCACGCCGGCTCCATGCTACAGGGAGTTGTCCCTGCTGAGAGGAAGAGATGCCTGCTCCATCCACACGAACCAACGCTCTAATCACACCCAACAGCAGCCAGCTTAGTGCACAAGCGCAGGGAAGATCCTGGCATCGACATGGATGCTTGCTCACCTGCCTGTCCATGTCCATGGCCGAGATTCACAAGGGCAAACCACTGAAGGACTTACATAATCGGATATTCAGATTGCAATAGAAAAAGGCCAAAAGAGAAGACGGGAGAGAGACCGACCATACGAGTGCATGGATCCGATCTTGCGGGTCTGCACAAGACTCACCCCGAGTGCGACCACCAGCGCTGCAGGTCTCGTCTTGGCCTCTCGTGCACGCCGGTTGGGGCCACGATCGATACCACCTTCCTCTCACATGCCTCCCTTGCGTGCAGGAGCAGGACACGGGAGGCGTGCCGTCGATCCGATATTACTCATGGCTAGGACGGCGTCCCGGCGTGGCCTGCGTGTGCGTTTTCTGCCTCGGCCCTCGGGTGTGCAGTGTGCTACTGTGTCGTGGCCACATGCCTGTCTGGACCAGAGTGAGTCGCAAAAAATCTACCGTTTTCAGTTTTAATTTCAGTTTCGGAATTGCCGCCATCTTTTTTGATCGGCCTAAAAATCTACCGTTTTCCTTCCTTACTAAATTTCTCAATAAACACTGCTCATCGATTTGGACCGTTTTGATCCGACATGACAGGTCCACTGGTTAGGCACTACATTTGCGTTGACCGGTAAGTCAGTTGTGAGGCCCGGCCGACAGAGTACCATTCTTCTTCTTCTTTGAGGCATTTCTTTTTAGAAGAACCGGGAGCCCTCCCCGGTTTCATCATATCAATGAAACCAAATTCAGTTATTACATCAGCTCACTAAGAGGAGCAGTTCAGTAAGAAAACAATGGCTTAAGCCAGTACAGAGTTAACGCAACCGGATCACAGGCACTACGCAGTATCAAATGCAGATCAGCTTCAGGAATGCCTTGCGCGCTCTCAGCGGTGATGCAGTCACCGCTTGAGGGGACCAGGCAGCCACCAGGGTCGAGGTTGGACTCGGCATCGATGTAGCTTCTGAACGCTTCTTGGAGGGGGATGAGAAGCCCACTGCGTCGTTCGAGATCTTCAGCTTGTCCCATGGAGTCACCAACGGGGCTCCAGCGTGCTTCATGATCAGCCACCGATCATCAGTGGTTGTCTCAAATTGGTCGCGAGGTGTGTTGTGAAGGCCTCCAGCCTTTCTGCCGCCCCATCCGAGGACAGGATCACCCAGTTCTTGATAGCTTTTAGAATCAGCCTCATCGCCTGCTTAATGGACGGCCATAAGGTGTTATTGAAAATCATAGAGTTCCTATATTTCCAAATACACCAAAATACAGCAGCGTTAGCCATGTTGAGGGCAGAGTGTTTTTTGTTAGCAATCCAGAGTCTGGCCACTGATTCGAAATCAGTTCCAGTATCCACCCCGAAATGATTTGAGACCAGAGGCCAGATCTGTCTAGAGACCACACAGTCAAAAAGCAAATGCGAGCATGTTTCAGCCTCTACAAATGCATCTTTGAGGCATTTCGTCCAACGGTTTGGTTTGCGCGCAGAGGGCAGCATGGCACGGTCACCAGTCGGTCGGACCCCCTCCCCTCCACCATGGCGCTGTGTGGGTGTGGCGCGTCCCATCGGACATGGCCTCCCCTCCTCTGCTCCCCTCCACCCCGAGTCGCACCATCTCCCTCCACTGAGCTCGTCGGGGGAGCGGACCAAGCGCTCCTTCAGCTCCTCGATGAGGCGGGCGAGCACACCAGCCTTGGACGCCATGCCCATGCGCGCCGGCTGCACCTGCGCATGGAGTATAGCGCGCGGCGTGTGCCTCCTCTTGTGCTATCCACGAGTCCACCATGCTCAAGCACATGGCGCGGGGATGCGGGGAGCTGGGAACGCGGCGGCCGGTTTGAAAGCTCTCGGCAGTGAAGCGCGCGCATGGACGGAGCTCTTCAAGCTTGGGCCTCCCACCGCTGTTTCCGCACACACGGCGTCCGCCATGGTCAGCTCGAGCTCAGCTTGCTCTCTAGTACTAGTACATGAGCGCACACACACACGAGCACACGCGCGTGCCTGCGGTTGGGCTGGACCTCTGGGCGCGCGGTTCCTATGAGCGCTGTCGCGGGTGGGTGGGTGCCGCAGGTGCGCGGACGGCGCGCCACCGGACCTGGCCTCGCCGCTGCATGCCCTCTGCTGGCTCTGACGAGCTTCGCCACGAGCCCGGCGGCTGCCTCCAAGCGCTGGCCCGCTCGCCGACGACCACACCCGCATACATGTTCGATGAAATGCTTCCAAAGAGAAGAAGAAGGTTTGGGAGACACAAGGCCGCTGACGACTGGACCCTCCGTCCAGCCTAACGGTCAACAAACAGTGTTGATCGTTTTGTGCCATGTCAGCTTCCAGGTGGACCCAACATGCCAAAAATCGGATTAAACATGTCCAAATCAGATCATCAGTGTTTTATTGAGAATTTTAGCAAGGAAAACGGTAGATTTTTGGGCCGAGCAAGAAATGTGGTTGCAATTCCGGAACAGAACGTAAAATGTGGTGGTTTTTTGCAATTCACTCGCCTGGGCTGCTATGTCCAAGATGACGGCGGCGATCGCTTCCATTGGGGGGAGAGCATCCTTGGATCGTAGGTGTGGGGGTATAGTCAAGGAGGAGGCCGCGGCCTTGTATGTTTTGTGTATACACATCATCCCAGTTGAGCTTTTGTCTTCGAATGCATTCTGCGAGCGAGCGAGAGAAAATGCGCCCTTGTATGTTTTAATTTATCCCATTATTAAATCTGGCAGGGACGGGCATTTTAAGTTGAGTTGGTTTAATATGCTGTTGAGAAGCAAAAAAAAAAATCTATTGATTAGCGCAAGCAATTCTATGTTCGTAAACTTGACCACATATCGTTTTGCCCTGCTAATATTGATGCTTCATGCATTCGTTGGCGAATGATTTACGCAGCATGCCATAGATAGAGCAGGAACAAGGGGAAGGGGTGCATTCACAAGTTGGATACCCTACCCACGAGCATGTGTCACTATTCTGATTACAGACTAAATTTTGTTCAAGCGTGTCCTCATCTTGCTTTTATCACGGTGCACACATCTTGCAGATGCACATGGGTTATCAATATATATATATATATATATATATATATATATATATATATATATATATATATATATATATATATATATATATATAAGCCAAAAAAGCATCTTATATTGTGATGATACGGAGGGACTAGTACTTCCTTAATTTGGAGTATTATTTTTCAAGTACCTCCCTGTTCACAGATTCAGAACTACATTCAAATATCGACAAACCTTGTGCTCATATGAAAACTCATGTTTGCTGCAGAGATTTCAGACCATGTGTCCAGCGTGCTTCAATGCTGCAAGCTGTTTGCTGCAAAGATTTCAGACCATGTGTCCAGCGTGCTTCAATACTGCAAGCAACGCAAGTACCTTCAGAAGAACGAGTGACTTGAAACTCGGTTGAGACAGGTATAGTGCTACACTAGCATGGAAAAACACCCTGCTGCCATTGAGGTCCATGGAATCGTGGTATATCATCATTTCATGTTTCACCGAGATTCTTTTTTCAAAAGAGCAACATACTATTCTTTCATCAAACGGCATAAACACGTAAAACTTAAAGCATGGGCCCACAACTGTGTGGGCATGAGATTGTTGTGTCAAAAAATAAAAAAAGGATGAATGCATGAGACATGCGGATATGCTTGTGTTGTCCTGTCTCCACCCGCACGGTGGTGCCGAGAAATAGCGCTTCTCCACCCACACACTTCCTCGTATGTTCAGGAATGATCTCATGGAGTAGCTCAACAGGGAGACCTTCTAGATATGCAGCACACAAAGCAAATGGTTGTGTAAGGTAAGGGGGCAGAAAAGCTCGACAGTGCGGTGTAGTTTTTCAAGTTCAAAACAATTGCAGACTCCTAGTTTTATTTACAGAAAGAAAGAAATTATGTATGGTTATTATTATTTACCATCTCCCGACAAGTTGAACAATGGTGGTAATGGCCGTCCAATTGGCAAGCAGGTCTTGGGAATCCACAGTTCATCGAAGAATGGATGGGCACAAGCACCAACCTGCAAGCATAACCAAAAACTGTCCAGTCAGAATAATACTCACCTTTTTCACGGTTTTTTCTTCGTTCATGAATATAGTAGGGCAGTGCTTCATAGATGCCAGGGTAACACAACACTTTCCTTGGAAGTAATCAAATTGCATTTTAGCTAGAGAAAATAGCGTTAACGAGCAATGAATCTGTTCAGATTTATGTATTGCTTTGTTCAAAAGCCCAAGGATAAAATCATTCTTACAGCTGTGCAGCCCAGATTTGTCAGTACTACTACTGAAGTAGCCTTGACATAAGATTAACTGCTTCAGGTGTCATGAGCTTATCCAAAAGCTGCGTGCAGAAGAAAATTAGGCAACCAGGTTACAGAAGTTTAGGCTAACTGAATACAGATCGAGGGGTTACTAACCTTGTGCTAGGGGTGAGATTTATCCGAGGGAATTTGAATTCAGAGTAGCTTGGGTTCATGCATCTGATTTCTTCACTTGTTGGGATGCCCAAAATCCAGAACATGGAAGAAGGAATGATTTCTTGGATAAGAAGGTAGGCCGCAGTCTACCTTGTACACTCCAAAACCAGACCGAGGTCTCAGGATTGTTTGGTTACAAAGGATCGGGCCAGAGGTATCTTATCAAAGGGGGGAAATAAAAGCAGAGGAAAAGCAAGATCAAAACAGAACAATCAGCAAGACCGAATGTCTGAAAACAAGCTACAGACTATGCAGCTGAGTAAGAGTTCCACTTTGGAACGAAGGAAATACTGCATAGTTTGATCATCTCGGCAATGTTATAACATGAAGCGGCGTGAGTCACAGCGATTCCCTCAAACACCCTAGCATTATGGACTTCCTAAAGATGGGCTGCAAACGAAGCAAAGAGGACATACCAACAGCGATCAACGGCCTGCAATCTGTTGATAAACAGCAGCAGCGAGTGGGAATCCGTAGCACACATTAGAACTAGGTGATCCGCTGATTCAGCTGACGGACACAGATCGGAAAAACAGTGCTCAATGTTCCTCCATTGCTTCTTGACCATGTATGCCCTCACATTCAGCCGGCCTCGACATGCAAGCCAAGGAAATACTCCATTTCTGGGGATGACCGTATCCCAAATAAGTTCAGCCGGTTCCCAGGTAATTCCTCTGAAAGTAGGAGGCCGTAGTAACTGCTGGTAGTAGTTATCTTGCCAGAAAAAAACATCTACCTTGCCGTCCGTGCCAGTCACAGAGGGGGCTTGAACAATACAGTGGCAGCTGCTCGTATAAGGAATCCCATGACCCCTGAAACTGAGAGGAGACTGAGCAGAAATTGTAAATGACAAAAGTCATAAGATTTGGAAAAAACAGAGCTAAACGCGCCAGAAGGAAATAAGTTTCCCGTCACCAACCGAACAGGCAGAAGCTTGCTGTACCAAGGGAATGAACTGGACCAGGGATTTTCAAGGAGGCGTGTCCAGTCCCCATGAATTGTGGGAGATATTCCTGCTCAAGTATCTGGCTTGGAACCAGTGGTAACATGGCACGGACGATCCTTCAATGATTTTGCTCACAAACTTGCAGAACATTGCATCATTATGCACAACCATGTCATGGATGCCGAGCCCGCCACTCTTCTTAGGCAGTATCACTTGCTCCCAAGCCACTAAACAATCGGTTTTCTGCCTATTAGGTTTCTTTTGCCACGGAAAATTCCACTTTGTCAATTCTCTCCAGGTTGCCCTTACTCCACTTGATACAGGCCATATAGTAGCTCGGAATGGAGGATAGCACAGCATCAATCAAGGTCAAGGTCAGCCCCCCACCACCACACACACACACACACACAGACCCTGGATAGGTACGTCGACAGCCAGCCCACAAGACGCCGATCAATCTTCTGTATAACTGGCATCAAAGCACCCTGCACAATGAGGGATCTTGTGCATGGACAGCACTAGCCCAAGAAAAGTGCAAGGAGGTGGACTGATGGCGCAAGGAGAAGGAATGATGACTCTAGCCTACGGATCTAAATTAATGGACTTAAATGGTTCTGCGGGAGATACAAACCTTTACAATCTCTACCAATTTCTCCAGGAAACAGAGGCTGCAATTTCCCACGTTCAGGGAGAAAAAATAAAACTCAACAAAATGTCCAGCTCATGTACAGTAAAGAGTTTGTCAACAGAAAAGTTTACCAACTTCATTTTTACCATGTGCATAATGAATTTGATAACATGTGCATAATTTAACAGAGCTTGACTTATCTAGGAGTTGCTGATCCAAATGTGTTCCATGATATGGCATGAAGCCTTCTAGATGCAGCTGATCGCGCTCTAATGTTTAGAAACTCCAGTGTTCTTTGTAACTAAATACCATGGCTTTCAGCAATACAAGGAGCAATTGATCTATAATGATAAACAAAAATTATGTGTCCTACGAAATCAAGTGATATTGTTCAAGAAAGCATAACCTCAACTAATGAACTTGGCTGGAAGAAAACTGCGCTTCTAGAGCAAGGTTCCGACCATTCAGAAACTCAGCTACCACACAACCAACAGACCAGATACCTTTAACTTGAACCACGCCACTAAACACTAACACAACTTGACACCCCTTCTCTACAACCTCTGCTACCACACAACCAACTCTAGAAGCTCAGCTACCACACAACCAACAGACCATATACCTTTAGTTCGCACCATGCCAAGACACTGACACAACTTGACACCAGGCCCCGATTCCCCGCTGCTGCCGGCGACGGATAGACTTTGCCCGGGCGTGCCCTCGGTCGGTGATGAGGGAGGAGGAGGAGGAGGAGGAGGGGAGAGGGGAGCCGGTCAGCCGTCTGCCACGCGGGGCGACACGGGAGGAGGAGGGGGCGTGCAGCAGTTTTCCTTTTTGAAAATAAATGCAAAAAACAATGTCTGTTGATCGCATCGCACGCACGGTGCCATTTGTTGATCCCATCACCTGCTCATTGTTTTCGGGCTATGGTCGTCGGGACCTCCTACACTTATTGCGGCAAACTGGTGGCGATTCGCACAGGGGCACATGTCCGGCCCATCTCGTTGGGAAAATCAACAAAACCTAGCGCCCTAGATAGGAATCGAGCACACGACCAGCGAGCCCTCGCTTGCCTTCCTAGCCACATCGACAGGCTTACTCCAATGAAAGATTTGCAGCGTGATTGTTAAAGAAAGTAACATCATCGGCAAAACTTAAATAAATAATTCATAAAAATTAAAGTCGGTGGCATCGACCTCCCGCACAGCGAACAATGTCGCTGCCACTGTAGTACATAAGGATTTGATGCCTAGATCAACAACGCAGTTTATATGAACATAACCAATGAAAGATTTAAACTTTTTCTGAAAATTTCCAATCTGATTTTCTTATTAACAAAAGTAAATAGTTTTTTTAAAAATGAATATTTTCAAATTTTATAAAATGTGAACATTTTTTGAGAAAATAGGAAAAAAATTGAAAGCAAGAACATTTTTCAAAAGTACAAACAATTTTTTGAAAATGCAAATATTTTCTGAAATCATGTATCAAAATTGAAAACCTGGACATTTTTTAAATTGCGAATAGTTTTTTCAAAACAAGAATATTTTATCAAATTTCCCGAACATTTTATGAATTTGCGAACAATTTTTGAAGAACTGAACATTTTATAATTTTTGAAGAAATTTTGGAAACATCAACATTTTCGAATGGACAATTTTTTCAAAACATAAACATTTTATTAAATTCATCTGAGCATTTCTTCAATTTATGAATAAATCTCGAAAACAGATATATTTTGGCAGTTCGTGATTTTTTTAATGTTTTCAAAATTTGGAAATTGAGAAAATCCATTTTTTGGGAATTTATGAACAAAATGTTCGCATTTTTTGGTAAAGAAGAGATCAAATTTTGAAATTCTAAACTTTTTCTGGATTTTCAAGGAAAATTTAAAATTCTATTATTTTTTGCAATTTCTGAACAAAATTTGAAAACACGAACATTTGAAGTTAAAAAATGATATATTTTTTTGAAAAATGTGAACATTTTTGTAAAATTTTGAACACTTTTGTAAAAAAAATAAAAAAGAACAGAAAAAATGAAAGAAGAAAAAGGTAAAGTAAAAGTAAATTGGTAAAGTAAAAAAAACACCCGGTCCAGGAACCTTCTAGAAGTTTCCCAAAACAACAAAAACCCAGCTGAAATCTCTAGAAGGTCCACTAAACCAGAAATGTTGCAACACCTGAACGGGCCGGCGCTCGATCGCGAGCTCCTGCACGAAAGGTGGGCAGTTTGACGCAGAATGCGTCAAATAGGGTTTTCCATGGTTGTCTATGCTCATACGACCGTAGCTCTTATATCCGTGCAATATCTCCGCAATGCGACTTTCCACCCACAGGCTTATTTTCTCGCACATACAATATGCCACATAAATTCCTTTTTCAGTCCCTCCTCTATGACAGCCAGAACTCAAAGCAGCTAGAAAATTCAGTACATATCACAGGTAAATACATACAGCATTCCAAAGGTAATGTTGTCGACTTTTATTTTTAGTCCCTCATCTAGTACGCACACTCGTGAGTATTTGAGAGAATAAATTTACAACCCCTCATCTATGACAGTAAAACACTGCATCTCCGGCGGCTTGCTGGCCCCTGGCGCTGTGCGCTCGGCGGATGCAGCGGATGCGTGCTGCGCGGGATCCTCCCCAGCTGCCTGTCTGGCTGGTTGCGGTGGCATGGCAGCCCGCCCTTCCTCTTTGGCGCTTGGCGGCGTGGGATAGCCAATTCCCGAGCCCCAACTTCTCCCTTCAGATCCAAATGGTTCCTGCGCACGCCCACAAGATGCGCTCTGGGATGGTGGTGATGCGGCAAGGGGATGGCCGTCTGGCGGGGCTGTGTGCCCAGATCCGTGCGCTGCATCGACTCAGGTGGTGGTACGGTCGCTGGTCCGACCTTCTTCCGGTCTGGCTGGGCGCGCTGTGGTGCACAGCGGTGTTGGCCTGACGCTCCTCGGGCGGCGTGGTTGGGAATCCCAGTCCGGTGCTGACCAGATCTGACGACTTCGGCCCCGGCGAGTTTTGTGGCGCGGCGGTTACTCCTTTCAGTGGCGTGGTGGCGGCTCACAGCTGGCTGCACGACAGTGGGTGGCTGGGAGGTGGAGTTCTGGCCATGTGCGGCATCGGGGTTGCCATGGCCCAATGCTTCATGGTGATGCAGGTTCGCGGTCTACCTCAAATAATCTGTTCATAGGGTGTGTGTTGTTGGGGAACGTAGCAGAAATTCAAAATTTTCCTACGTGTCACCAAGATCTATCTATGGAGAAACCAGCAACGAGGGGAAGGAGAGTGTATCTACATACCCTTGTAGATCGCTAAGCGGAAGCGTTCAAGAGAACGGGGTTGAAGGAGTCGTACTCGTCGTGATCCAAATCACCGGAGATCCTAGTGCCGAACGGACGGCACCTCCGCGTTCAACACACGTACAGCCCGGTGACGTCTCCCATGCCTTGATCCAGCAAGGAGAGAGGGAGAGGTTGAGGAAGACTCCGTCTAGCAGCAGCACAACGGCGTGGTGGTGTTGGAGGAGCGTGGCTATCCTGCAGGGCTTCGCCAAGCACCGCGAGATATAAGGAGAAGGGAGAGAGGTGGGGCTGTGCCAAGAGGAGAAGTTCTCGTGTATTGGCAGCCCCCCAGACCTCAAGTATTTATAGGGGGAGGGGAGGGGGCTGCGCCCCCTCTAGGGTTCCCTCCCCAGGGGTGGCGGCAGCCCCCATATCCCATCTGGGTGGCGGCCAGAGGGGGAGAGAGGGGAGGCGCGCCTGGGGTGGGCCTTAGGGCCCATCTGCCCTAGGGTTTGCCCCCTCCCACTCTCCCCTGCGCCTTGGGCCCCTTGTGGGGGGCGCACCAGCCCACCTGGGGCTGGTTCCCTCCCACACATGGCCCATGCAGCCCTCCGGGGCAGGTGGCCCCACTTGGTGGACCCCCGGGACCCTCCCGGTGGTCCCGGTACGTTACCGATAAAACCCGAAACTTTTCCGGTGACCAAAACAGGACTTCCCATATATAAATCTTTACCTCCGGACCATTCCGGAACTCCTCGTGACGTCCGGAATCTCATCCGGGACTCCGAACAACATTCGGTAACCACATACAAACTTCCTTTATAACCCTAGCGTCATCGAACCTTAAGTGTGTAGACCCTACGGGTTCGGGAGACATGTAGACATGACCGAGACGTTCTCCGGTCAATAACCAACAGTGGGATCTGGATACCCATGTTGGCTCCCACATGTTCCACGATGATCTCATCGGATGAACCACGATGTCAAGGACTCAATTGATCCCGTATACAATTCCCTTTGTCTAACGGTATTTTACTTGCCCGAGATTCGATCGTCGGTATACCGATACCTTGTTCAATCTCGTTACCGGCAAGTCTCTTTACTCGTTCCGTAACACATCATCCCGTGATCAACCCCTTGGTCACATTGTGCATATTATGATGATGTCCTACCGAGTGGGCCCAGAGATACCTCTCCGTTTACACGGAGTGACAAATCCCAGTCTCGATCCGTGTCAACCCAACAGACACTTTCGGAGATACCTGTAGTGCACCTTTATAGTCACCCAGTTACGTTGTGACGTTTGATACACCCAAAGCACTTCTACGGTATCCGGGAGTTACACGATCTCATGGTCTAAGGAAGAGATACTTGACATTGGAAAAGCTCTAGCAAACGAACTACACGATCTTTGTGCTATGCTTAGGATTGGGTCTTGTCCATCACATCATTCTCCTAATGATGTGATCCCGTTATCAACGACATCCAATGTCCATAGCCAGGAAACCATGACCATCTGTTGATCACAACGAGCTAGTCAACTAGAGGCTCACTAGGGACATATTATGGTCTATGTATTCACACGTGTATTACGATTTCCGGATAATACAGTTATAGCATGAATAAAAGACAAAAGGAAATATAATAATACTTTTATTATTGCCTCTAGGGCATATTTCCAACATGTGTATGTTCAACTCGGCGAAAGCCATGCTCCGCTCAGAGCCAACGACGGTGACGCCCGTGGGCGCCACTAACCTTCTTGAAGGTGTCGTTGAAATGTTGATTTCGCCACCTTTTGCTCAACTTCGGAGGAAACTCTGCTTCTAGGTCCGCCTAGAACCGATGATGGCGGCGCAAGCGTGCGTCGTCCCCCTTCTTGAAGGCATCATCGAGAAGTTGGACAGGTTATTTTGTTTGGTAGGTGGGGATGTCGGTGGTGGTGGTGCGACTAGCCCGGGGTCGACGGTGGTGTGTGTTGGGGTCCGGCAACAACACCGCTCCGTGTTGTGGAGCTTCCATCTCTACCCTTTGTGTGTCTTTGGTGGTGTTCTGTTGGGGGGCGGCGGCGGTGCCTTTGTGTCGTCCCTGTTGCTGTGTAGGCTCAAGACCCTCCCATGGTTGCCGTTGTGTTGTGTCGAGCTTCGTGCTCTTGGGATTGTCTTGGTTCATCTTTGCTCAATGACGACGCAAGAAGCCTCCCCAACTTGCTAATCGTTCTGAATTCCATTGGCGGAGCTCCGAGTCAAGGTTCGTGCTTGGCACTCGTTGATTGTGGGCGCTCCTGTGTTGCGCCGTGGGTTCGGTATGCACGCCGGTGCGGTGCGTTAGGTTGCTCGCAAAGTCTTGGTATTGTGATCCTTCGACGACACCCTACATCTACTTGTGTCTCTCGTGGTGATGGTCTTTTCCGCCTGCTAGCTAGGTCCTGCCTTATCTTGGGCGTCATGTTCTTCTCATCCTTTTGTAATCTTGTTACTTGTCGGTTTTCGGCCCGGTTTTCCTTATAAACGGGGTCAACTTGTTCAGGTTTTTGATCCGGTTTCCCTTATAAACTGGATCACTCTCTTGGCATAATGGTCACTTTGAGTAATATATTCAGGTGGAGGGACTCCTCCCCCGGTGATTTCTCAAAAAAAAAAAACATATAGGAAAAATTATCTAAGCACATGACATCTCCACAATGCACAACTCTCCGGCAGCAACCAAGTCACCGGCCACCACTTTGTGCAGCACCATGTCCGGATTCCCGCAGGTGTTCCTCCGATGCCCTCGGACACCGACACCACATTTAGTTTCGTGCAAGTCGGCTCTTTCCTTGACCTCTTTGGCATATCAACCCTGCATGGGCATGGGCAGGCGGTGCTCTTGTGCCCCGGTACAAATTGTACATAACCGGCTCCGGTTACTCGTTGTCCACACATTTGTGCCTCCATTCTTCTGCTTCAGTTTCTTCTTTGAGCTCTTAAACGATCTGTTGGTGTACGCGCGGGTCGTCCTGCTTTGCGCTTCCATTCTGGAGTATATGATAGGTGTCCTGGCAAGACACCTCTTGTATCCTTGGTCCACCGTTTTAGTATATGTTTAGGAGAGTATCTCTGTGAGCCCTAGTACGCTAAATCAATGACCTGAGTAGACAGTTCACAAGTTTTACAAACTACCCATACAAACTCTTAACAAGGAACAACCTTGATCTTACCTTTGCGTACGGCATGGCAGCAAAATGGCCCAGTGCGCTCGAAATTTCCACACTCGCACATGAACACTGCTCCAACGTCGCGCACATGCACCTCAAAGGCGACTCGGCACCACTTGTCTTGCCTCTCAGGATGGCGTCGCTTCACAAGGTATTGCACCCTTTCTGCTTCTCTTCAATCTTGTATCGCCCAGCCTCATACAACACCTTACCAAACTTGTCGAACATTGCTCGTGTGTAAACCTCACTTGCATGTTGCTCGAGGGGTGTGTTCATCTTCATAACCGGCCCGGTCTGTAAAAAACAAACAGGAAAAGCTTCCTATGTCTCATCTCTGACGAGTACACCCCAGAAATGACTCTCTGGAGGTGAATATTCAAGCCAACGAACATCACGAATGGTATGTCATACATGTTCGACGGTATGCTGTGTCAAATGTTATGGCATCGCCAAAGAAACTGTATTGCATCCGACTAGCACTGGCGGACAATTTGAGGTTTCTTCTCCAGCTTTTCTCATCTGGCTGGACCCTTGGTCTTTTTTGCCCCACCTCCGTGAAAACCTCCATTTTCTTACGTGCATCATCGTCTGCTTGGTCCTGATGGACTAATCTCGCCACACAATCCCCTAAGAGCCCTCTTACTGAACGACACAATCTCCATTGATCCAAAAAAACTTGCTACTACTATATTGTACTGTAGTACACCATCCCAATGCTCAGGTTGTTATCACGCGACTGCGAGACAAGATCTCTGGCATGCACACCAATGTGTCGTGTCGGTGTGATGACCAGTACATCTTCATTCTCAGCACCCTTCTTCTCAGTCAGTGCATGGATTATATATGGGCTTGGCCTCACTTATGTAGCAGCCAGCCGAGATAGATTGTCATCCAATCGTAATATGTGTATCATTGCAGGGTACTCACATCGGCAAGCCTCCGTTGTTTATCTTCTTCATTTTACCCTGCAGCAAACACAAAAGCAAACCAGGTCAGTGATCGATAGTCAATCATGGCCGGGGACACTCATCGAGCTTTCCGTACCTGATACCAGATCCAATCTCTCATCTCTCAGGAGTAAAGGTTGTGCAAATCCTAGGACTCGCCCAGGGAGTCATAGGAAGCACCAATTTCTGCATGTTTTCTCCAACGCACAAACCCTACCGATGCATGGCAATGGCAGCCGGTCAGGTCAGGCGGGGCTCTCCCACACGAACTCTGTTGACAGTCAGGAAATCATCATTTTATCGTCAGGTCAGGTGTTTACTCCGTAAGCAAAAGCTTGTAGCCATGAACCTACTGCATACTCTTGGCACGAACAATGGAGCCGCCATGAGCAGGCTCCGGAAGGACCAGAGCAGCATCGGTCTGGCCAAGGTGGGTGGCGGCGGCGGAGCTCGAAGTGGCCATCGTCGAGGCCACCAAGCACGATGAGAGCTTTCCCGTCGACGAGCGCCACATCCGTGAGATGGTCTCGCTCACTCGCTACTCCCGCTGGTCGCGCCGTCTCGGGCTCACCTGGAGCTGGCACATGACGCTCAAGACGTTGGTGATCGTGCACTGCCTCCTCGCTGACGGTGAGCCGGCGTTCGAGCAGGAGCTATTCTACGCCACGCGGCGGGGCACGCTCATGCTCACCTAGGCTGCTTACCTCGACGATGCCCCAACCATAGCCGCGGAGTCTGCAAGCTGCTCTGGCCCCAACCGCATGGCCGACCGTCCTTGCAAACCTTGGCCATCCAGCAAGCTAGCCCGGCCGGCCGGTACGATGAAGCTGGCCGTGGCAGTCTCGGACCGCCAAGGACGGCGTGGCGTACGCCCTGCAACGCGTTCGTGGAGGTTGAGGTCGACGTCTCCGTCCAGCACGACCACAGCCTCAACGACCACAAGCCGATCCATGATAGGGCCGCGCCCGGGGACGGCATAAGACATGGTGCAGCCAATGTAGTGAGCGTCGTCAAGGCGCACGACCTGCCCAGCATGCATGGACCTCACCGGCGCGCTGGACAACTCCAAGGGCGTCACGCGGTTTCAGGCTGGAGCAGTCGCGCGCGCTCCCACTCGCACCTCCACTGCCATTGGTCGTTGTCGTCCACGCTGCCCCTGCCGCTGCTGCTGCATGGGGGTCTTAATTTCATGCTGAGCAAAACCGCTGCATGCTCCACTCCAGTACATACATGCTAAACGTGAATCAGGAGCAGAGCTGCCTGCCCAACAGCTTTCACTAGCTCAGCATGTTTCCTTCTTTTTCTGTATCATTCTATGTATTGTCAAAAAATTCTGAAATTAGTCCAAACCCAACTATAACATGCAAACATAACATCGGAATTTCTATGCATACACACATACATACGGAACCCGGCCAACAGTCACAAGCTTGGAAAATGTCCTTGACATACATACATACTCCCTCCGTTTCTTTTTAGTCTGCATATAAGGTTTGGTCAAAGTCAAGCTTTGCATAGTTTGACTAACTTTATATTAAAAAATATCAACATTCACAATATGAAATCAACATTTTCAGATGCACCATGAAATGTATTTTCATATTATATAGTTTAAGTATTGTAGATGTTTATATTTTTTAATATAAACTTGGTCAAACTTTGTGTAGTTTGACTTTGACCAAAACTTATACGCGGAGTAAAAAGAAACGGAGGGAGTACCTACCACTTTCAGAGGAAACCAAGGTGGCTTCCTTCACAATATATAGGTCTGCTTCTTCTAGCCCTGTCCCTGTGTCTGTGTGTGCCCAGACAAAAAAACATAAAGCAAGACTCTTCATTAAACACGTGACATGCCGGAAATCAAACAGATCATGTGCTAGACCAAGACAAGCTTTTCGACACAACATCAACAGGTATAATAGATATATCCAGCTCAAAAACATAAAGATCGACAACAAACAATGGCTGGCGCCAAGAGACTTGCTCAGTTGGCAAACAAGTGGCAAAGGGTGGAAGCACTTGGGATTCAGCGAAGAAGCTCACTCTCTCAGCCAGAAAAGATCAACACTGTTGCACTTCTGTACCAGCCAGGGACCACTGTGTCATGTAAACGGCCAATGGGAGGCGTTTCGAGGTGCCGTTTGTGTACCTCAGCACCATGGTCTTTGCCGAGCTCCTCAGGATGTCCCAGGAGGAGTTTGGCTTTGCAAGCGACAACAACATCACACTGCCTTATGATGCTGCGGTCATGGTGCTTGCTCAGGAGAAATGCCTCCGCCGAGGTCGAGGGTGCATCATTGCTGAGCTCTATGGTGATGTCCTGCCACAACACCAGCTGTGCAATGCCTACAGTTGGAGCTAGCCAACAGATTTGCTGTCTGTAGCTTCTGAACAACATGCATTCAGGGCCCTGATGTTGCCTTCTGTTTCGTGTAGTTCGCCTGAATAGTGTAAGATAGTTAAGATGACAGACACTACAAGAAATTGTATATATAACAATCTGATCATCAAAGCAACAAATGAGCCAACCAGCAATTGCAGGCTTGCAGCTGCTTCTCTTACATTTTAGTTGCATACAATTGTCCAACGAAATAACAATGGTTGCGACTCTATTTTTAGATGTCGATAGTTTCATATAGTTTTCATACTGCGGCACAAAGAATACACAAAAAAAATTCTGTTACAATCTACTCCCTCCATCCCATAATATAAGATGTTATTACACCCAATATGCTCACACATATTGGGTGTAATAAAATCTTGTATTATGGGATGGAGGGAGTATCGTCTCAGTCGGCCATTGAGAAGGTAAAAGAAATGTGAATTCGTTAAATGAGTAGGTGGTACAGGAGCCATTTCAATGATGAATTCTTTGGAAAAAAAATTAGAAGGCCATCAATATAAGAAGCAGTGAAGTAGGATAAAAACAAAACAAAAGACAAAAGAAGCTTTTATTCAGAAGCATAATGAATATAGTTGTGGATTAAAAACAAGTGATGATTAACTATTACTGAAAACATTAATGTCCTTCAACTGCAAAACTTCGCACAAGGTAGTAGGCCTGAAAAGCTTGCAATAGCAAGTGTGTTGATGCAAGGATTTTGGACATGCCTGTTGATCACAATCATCAAGCATGCAGCTGACTGAAGGCCCAAAGGGAAGTGCAGAGATAGGCCCAGAGAAACTTGCAGAAGCATTTCTTCTAAGCAAGCACATCACATTGTGAGATTAGATATCAACATCTCAATCAGGGGTCACTCTATATATAGGTGGTATCATCAAGCAAGTATCGCACCACATTGTGACGTCTAAGAGGCTCCCAGCACCCAAAGTATGTATAGCAAACAATCTCGGCAGGAGAGTTAATTATCTTCTGTTGAACACAAGCCCGGCCTCTTGACTTGCATAAAGCCCACCACAGAGACCTGCACTCGTGTTTCTCAGTTTCATGAAGATTAAGACTGGCAAGTGCTACAGCGCATTTGGTCAAATTGCCGTCACGCCCCACCTTCTAGGTTCATGGCACCGTCTCTGCCGCCTCACCGTCGTCCAGCTCGCTGTTTGTCGCGGACGAGATCAGTGTCCCTCTCTTTTTATCCCCCTTTCTTCCACAGTGGCCCAGCCCCGGTCATTCCCTACACGTTACACGTTTCCTCTTTCTCTCTTGTCCTGTTCTTATTACACGTAACATACTGACTGGCTAACTTGTCCCTTTTGACAGACACAACACACTTCACATTGCCTACACAAATTCAGTCATAGGAACAGATGAACTGCGCCATCTCTAACCATATACTCCCTCCGTCCGGAAATAGTTGTCATCAAAATGGATAAAAGGAGATGGATCTAGACGTATTTTAGTTCTAAATACATCTCTTTTTACCTATTTTGATGACAAGTATTTTCGGACGGAGGGAGTACGTCGCAAGTGAATCAAGCCAAGCAGACTGTACAATGATTCTAAGGCAGCCAAATCTCAAGGGAAGAAACCCAATGCACCGAAAGTTAAATGACACACAGGTTCAGAACCAAAAGGATCACAGCAAGCTAGGCAGACAACTCAATGCAGTACATGTTCAGGAGGAACTGGTATGCATGTGTGTCATGTCATTCTTAATTAGAGAGAGGTTTCCTTTTCAGGATCACTCTGAATTTAGAGCTTGTTTGGCAACTGCCCAGCTCCTGGCTTCTCTGAATAAGCGGGAAAGCTGGGCTGAATGGGTCAGCTCGCAGAAGCTAGCTTCCCAGATCTAAGGTGGGTTGTAGTGCAAAAACGAGGAGCTGCTGTTTTGGCGATCCCAGGAATTGCAAAACATGGAGTTCGGGTTATTTACAGAGAGATGCCACCGCGAAGTGAAAGAAAACGATTCATACGAGGGATGAATAGAACAGAGCAAGTACCATCACTCCCTACCAGATCAGAATCGAGCTTAATGGACCAGATGGCTACCATCCCAAGACTAGCGATCTGGGAGCTGGGAATTCTGTTGCGAACGGTTTTTCTGATCCACGATTTTCATCGGGAAGCTGGAAGCGAGGTCGAGGAGCTGGATTTGAGGATTTCTGGGCGCTGGGCAGTTGCCGGCGAACAGGCCCTTGGTCTTAAAAAATGTTCCTGAGAAACCCAACTATAACTGGAAACATCACACTGAAATTGTTATGCATACATACTGAACCCAACAGCTGACACAACAACACACATGAGAGATATCTGCTTCAGATTGGAAATGTGACTTCTTACCACTATACGGGCTGTGCAATGCCTATTGTTGGAGCCAGCCAACAGATTTGCTGTTTGTAGCTTCCGAAGATCATGCAAGCAGAGACCCTGATGTTGTCTTCTGTTTTGTGTAGTTGGCCTGGATAGTGGAGATAGTTAGATGACAGACACTAGGAGAAGAAAAATTGTATGTATAGCAGACACCGATGATCTCTTAGAAGCAGAAAAAGGTTGAAGAGGTAGGTATCAGCTGCACCTGCAATGCGTATGACGATTGATTAAATATATGTATGTGAAACATTTGTAGAGATAAATTAAGTATCAGGTGGCATTTGATATGCTTGTGTCAGGTGGAAGCTGAACTTCTCTACAACATAAGTATCTGGTTTTGCTTTTACTGTTAGCAAATGGAACATGCTAATATCTTACAACTTGCAGATTGTTTAGCACAAAAACAGTGTAACATGCAAGAATGTGAAGTGCAATCTGAACATTACCATAATGAGATGATTGTATGGAGTCAGCTAAGGGCCTTGGAGTGAGTTACCTAGCTGTAGCATCCGAAGTAAGCTCGAATCCTCTGAAACTTTGTTGCAGAAAGCCTACTCACCAGGAGGCAGCATCACACAGCCAATGGAAAATAATTCAACGAGGAATCACAAAGTTTCGAAATTCTTTTAGTGCAATGGGAAAGTAAGTAGCTAGCCCAGTTTAACAGTTATATCAAGCAAAACATCTAAGTAAGTACAGTACGTAGGAGCATTCATCAACCAACGAGGCACAGCAAAGATAACATGCACATTCAAGTTTCAACCAAGGATCCACAACGACACATCATCTTACAGTTCAAAATGCATAGCGTAATTCAGTTGACAATCAACAACATCAAGAAGAAATCTTCTTCTACTCCTGTGCTGCTAGATCTGCCTCCCACGCAGCCAGCTCAGCCTCTTTCGCCGCGATCTCCGCCTCCCTGTCGGCGACCCGCTGCTTCTCCTGCCGAACCAAGGCCTTGTTTTGCTGCGCGGATGCCAGGAGCGAGGCCTCGAGGCCTTTGGACTTGCCCTCGATCCTTTCCTTGGCGACCTTACAGGCTTCATCTTGAAAGCCGGTTTCCCAGCCGTCAATGGCGATCTGGTACGTCCCAAAACCAGCGGCAACGGTGACTGCCAGGACAGAGCTGCACACGCGCCAGGCCACCGTCCCGACGCGTATCACATCCTCCACCGGCTTTACCTTCATGTCATTGCTCTCCTTGCTGACTCGCGCGCTGAGCTTGGTGACGTCCTGGGCGAGCTTGCGGTGGCATGAGATGCCGGCAAGCTCGACCCTAGAGAGTTCCTGCCTGATCTCAGCGGGAATCTCGAGGGGCTGCGGATCCAAGGCGGGCGTGAGGGACAGGGCGCGGCGAGGCGTGTACGAGACGGCGCCGGAGCTGGTGATGGGGGCGGGGTTGCTGTGGCGGAGGAACGCGCGAGGCCTTGAGGAGATTGGAGCGGCGGTGCCTTGTCCAGCCGAGTGGTGGTGGCGGGCTGGGGCGGTGGCGGGCTGTCCGGCTGAGCGGGCTGGGGCGGTGGCGGCCTGTCCGGCTGAGCGGGCAGCGGCGGCGGCGGCACGACGGAGGTGGGCGGCGGCGGCCATGGTGGCTAAAATCCCTAAAAATGGTACCGCAACACAGCGGTCGACCCGACCCCGTGCTTGTATATCCAGGGCTTCCGCGGCCGTCCGATGCAAGAAATCTGAGCCGCTCATCTCTCTCGCCTCCATTTCAAGGCCCGTTCTGTTTCTCACGCCGCCAAGAGGGCCGGGGCCCATGGGCTATCAAATGGACGGACGGGACTGCGAAAGAATGACATTCTTCTTCCTCTAAAAAAAAGACTAGCAAAAGGGCTCGTACTGCTAAAAAGAATTGCAACGGGAACAAAAATCATAATATCCAATGGCCATGACAACATTTTGCCGCATCACTGAGATACACTTAATTTCATGAAATCATCAACATTTTTTAAAACTCATGGACATATTTGAAATCAGAACTTTTTCTCAATTTCGTCAACACTTTTTACAAATTTTCAAACATTTTCAAAAATCAACAACATTTGTTCAGTTCATGAACATTGTATACTATATGCAAACATTTTTCTAAACAATTTTCTTGAATCGGCAAACATTTCTAAAACCGACGATTTTTTTTTAAATTAGTGAAACAATTTTTGAAATTCACCAACATTTTTTTATTTAACCAATATTTATTGAAACACATGATCATTTCTTGAACAGTGAACATTTTATAAATGAATAAACTATTTTGTAAGTGACGAGCAATTTATGATTTTTAGCATATTTTTCCATTCATGGACATTATTTGACTGACGAAATTATGCTCAATTTCATTAACATTGTTAATACATGATATTTTTACAATATCATGAACATTATTATATTTCCCAAACATTTTCTTTTTCCAAACTTTCATACATTTTTTGAATAAGCAAACATTTTTTTACAAATTCACAAAGATTTTTTTTAAAATTGATTTGCTAAACATTTTATTTTAAAATTTTCGGAACTTAATTTGATCTAAACGTTAAGATATTTACTCGAGCGGACGAAAACTCTGCCATGGGATTATACGCACTTGTTCCACTTCCACCGCTGGAACCATCGCCCCACGTTGAGCGGACGTAAGGGTCGGCACGCCCTTCTCCCCTGACCTTGCTCGTCGCCTCCTAGCCAGTTCTCCCCCCCCCCCCCCCCCCAACGCTCTCGATGCACCGACGACGCTCCCCACGACGCCCTTGCCTACGCGTTACTCGCCGCCGCCGGCTCTGGATCCAACTGCCGCCATGGGTGAGTGCCTCCATGGCCCCGCTGCCGAGGACGTGGGCGCACGCGGGCATCGCGTTCACCGCTGCCTCCAGGGACATCGGCTCGCCGAAGCCGCCTCCTGGGGAAGTGGAGGACGCACGAGGGCCACCGCCGTCTCCGTGGACGTGGGTGAACGCAGGCGTGGCCGCCGTCAGGGACGTGGGCGCACACGGTAGCGAAAACTTCCACGGCAGCCTCTGTCGCAAGAATATATAAGATGGTTTCTCCTATCTCTAATCTATTAATATTAACGTTGTTCTCAAAAAAAAAATATGAGTTACAATTGCCTCAATAGGCTGCTGCTACCTTTTGTGCCTTCTATTTATGTTGTGTGGGAAGGTTATTTCTCATTGTTCTTGTTGTTTTGGTGTGATTCACCATGCTAAGCAATCTACATGTAGTTCATTAATTTCTTGTAGGGCACAAGGGCTGGTTCCTATTCCGACGAAGGCTAATCTGCTTGTATATATAAATTTGCGTTGTCCTTTTCATTGGTCAATCAATTTTGTTGGCACTCAGATTAATTCTCTGCCTCTTCTCTTGAACTATTTTAGGAGCTGGGCGTGACAATGTTTGGAAGTGCCCTAATTGCAATCACATTAACTTCGCCTTACGGACAATTTGTAACATAAGAAAAATGCAACACACCAAGACCTTTTGTACTTTAGGAAATATAGTAATAAATGCAAAACAAGCAAACTTAGGAGGCTGATTTCTGACAATTACCTCTAGGCAAGTAATCTTGAACTCCTATCGAGCTCTCTGCATAATTAAAAAAACATAGGATAATACAGTAAGAATAACTTTATATTGTGGCAAAGAGAAGCAAATATTTCATAATTGACCAAAAAATTATTACCTCATCATATCAACATATATTCAAATACATCACAACTCTTGGTCATATGAAATTCAGATGACCCACTATGCCATATTGGCATTGTTCAACTAGAAGACACTGCCCCTTCATCAGTCTGGGCGGCCCCTCCTCTCCCCTTCACGACGTTGGCGCTCCTCCTCTCCATGGCACTGGCGAAGCCTGTCCGCTCCTGTCTTTGCCGCCTCCCTTCCCCCGACAACTTCATGGCAACCTCCTCTCCCCTCCACGACATCAACACTACTCCTCTCCACGCCACTGGCGGAGCCCATCTGCTCCTCTCCCTACAGCCTCCCTTCCCTTGACGGTGTCATTGCACTCTCCTCTCCCCTCCACAGCATCGGGCGGCACCTCCTCTCCCCGCCATCTCTCTTGTCCCCTATTGCACTCACTCCATTACCCCCCACATTCCTATCTTATTTGCAACATATTCCATCAAATAAATCTAGATTTCAAAGCTCAAGAAAATTAACAAAATGTTGTCCTTATTTAAATTGAGCAAGCTAGGTACATAAGAAAAATGGAGTACATGTAGTACAACTAATTTGCTACGTGATAAATTAGGGTTATTGGTTGAACTTGTAAGTAGAATATAAAATGGATTATTATAGAATTCACTTGCGGACTCTCGTCATTCATGTTGGGACATGAAAAAAGCATAATTAAGTAGAGACTTAAAATGCACACCTAAGAAAGATACTTCTCGTGCTGGCATATGTACTTTTTCAGAGAGATAATTTCATGGCTGCACGAGTGCCCGTGTATATCAAAGTAAGATAATTTCCCATGAACAACAACAACAACCCTTCCTCAGTTTTTTTGGGGTGTCCTTTCCTCATGTTTATCAGAAGCGCTAGAAGAGACCTGAAATTTAACTGACTTGCAACAAAGGGATACACTTTTCAGCATGTCATCATGCGAGAGTCTGAAACGCTACCTCTTTATAGGTGAACCATGCCCGCCACCCCCCCCCCCCCCCCCCCCAATATTTACAATTAACCCAAAAATTAAGTGCAAGTATAAATAGCTAAATGTTTTTGCCATCAATACACGTGTATCATGAATTATCCAACTATCATTTTTTTGCACTACAAAGATCCGACCGTGACTAAGTGTTATTGCCTAGTAAGTTTGCACGTGCATTGTACGATCTTGACCAATACTCTTTTGAATGATACATCTACCACAAATAACACACATTTAAAGGTCGAATGGAATACTCAGGGAGCTTGAATATAATAGCCACCATGTACAGCTCGTTATGATATTGTCAGTTTGGTAACAATAAAAAGTAGTAGCCACGTTTAGATCCATGGAGGGCTTATGGTCCTATTGCTCATAGAATAGACAAATGACCAGAGAATAAATGTTAGATGAATGAATTTAAAGAATGGTGCAGAATAGAACCACACATAAAGGGAGCATAATTATGGAGAAAATGGAACATAATGTACTGGAAAACAACGGGCAACCATGTTATGATTTTTGTAGAGTAACTTCAAACTTGATTGTGAGATGTCGTCTATTCCAAGTCAATAATGTGTAAAAATACATTGGAAAGAGAATATAAAAACTAAGCAATAAAATCTGGTATTGCTTTATTTGTACAATATCTTTACCGAGATTATGTTCTCTCCTTCCACTTCATTGAGATTCATCACTGGAAAGGCATTGAAATTGCTTATTTGTCGACACTCTGACATAGGAGAACAATAATACTTTTGCAGTAAATCACTGAAGAGGAAAGACGTGTATGGAAAGGAACAACAAAAAAAACCAAAATTACATACATTATATGACATAGTACCATACTTTATTTTAGAGAAAATCACAAGCTAATGAGCTGAAACTATAGATACTCATTGAAATAAGATGTGCCTAGTACAGCAACCCTAACTCTGGCCAACTTTCATGTATAAAGTTCCAAGCCTAAAGAAAAAGAAATGCACATGGACACACCAGAATAATGGGTGTGTGATAGTTGGTTCAATAAGTGAACCATTTTCCACTATCATAACTAATAAACTAACACATAAGACACGATAATCTTAATAAGATGTATCAATGCATTATCAACTTGAATTTTTGCTGCTCAGTTTCAACAGTACGGTCTAATAGCAGAGGGTAACATATAGAAGAATGTTTCAACTGTACTTCTGAAACAATCATGCTGCAAAAAATAAACACCAAGTTCAGTGAGCCAAAAGTTATACAATTTGTAAGTTAGGTCTCAAAAGAACACCAACCCAAAAGTTTATTGCAGTCAAGTTTTTTATTGGACATCCTATATCGCTTGGTCCAAAGTCCAGCAATGGATTTGAATTGTCCATCCTATAATACTGTCATACATCAAGTAGTTCATGTCTTGCTATCTTGTAATTTGCTTCTCTTAAGTAGGATTATAATAGCCTTGTATTTCTTCTCCGAAACTTTGGTTTAGTTAGGCCAACTAGATTGATTTTTCTTGCAACGAAGAGGTGCTTTGTGATGGGTTCGATCTTGCCGTGCTCAATCTCAGTGACAGAAGGAGACATGACACACATGTATCGTTGCTATTAAGGATAAAAGATGGTGTCTAATTCCTACATGAATAGATCTTGTCTACATCATGTTATCGTTCTTATTGCAGTACTCCGTTTTTCATGAACTTAATACACTAGATGCATGCTGCATAACGGTCGATGTGTAGATTAATAGTAATAGATGCAGGCAATAGTCGGTCTACTAATCTTGGACGTGATGCCTATATACATGATCATTGTCTTGGATATCGTCATAATTATTTGCTCTTCTATCAATTGCCCAACAATAATTTGTTTAGCCACCCTATGCTATTTTCTCGAGAGAAGCCACTAGTGAAATCTACGGCCTTCGGGTCTATTTTCTATCATATTGTTTTCAGATGTATTATTCCAAAAACCCAAAAATACCTTGCTGCACCTTTTCTTTCTTTATTTTATTTTATGTTTTTGTCAGATCTATTTATCCAATCTCACACAATTTAATTTATCTCAATACCGAGAAGGGACTGACAACCCCTCTTATGCATTGGGTTGGAAGTATTTGTTTTTTGTGTGCAGGGACCGTTTACATAGTGTTGCTTGGTTCTTCTACTGGATTGATAACCTTGGTTTCATAAATAAGGGAAATACTTATCGTTGTTGTGCTGCACCATCCTCTCCTCTTCGGAGAAATATCAACGCAAATACAAGCAATCAAGTAGCACCATGCAAGCTACGATCTGGAAGCAGCTTTGGGATTTGCAGGTACACCAGAAAATTCGGATCTTCTGCTGCCGTGCACTTCAAGGTATCGTCCCACTAAAGTCTATACTCGCTGGTAGACATATATTTACCCATCAGTGGTGCATGCCCAGTTTGTCACAAGGGGCCTGAAGATATGAGACACCTGTTGTTTCAGTGTGATCTAGCATGGAGTTTGTGGTCTGGTTTATGTCTAATTGACCGTATAGATCATGCGATGCAAGTGGACCGATCAGGGTCAGCTATTTTGGAATTTATTCTCACAGAACCAGACTTACCGTTGGAGATTATTCCAAATGTAACCCAGAAGGAAGCTGTGGCAGCAAGAAGCTGGTATATCTGGTGGCTGCGGCGATGCCATACCCATCATGATTCGTGTCCCCCTACATTTCGGTGGCCTGTCTCAATCCTCAGCTTGGTCGGGAACTACAAGAAAACACTCTTACGAACCCATGAGCATAGAGTACACAAGCGGCAATGCTACACGTACAAACGATTTACAGGCTTTTACAGGATGGTTAATCTTGATTGGTCAATAGGTGAGCGGGGCGGTCCACCCTCCTGAAAATCAGAGGGGGAGAGGTTTGTGATTGGTTGTTAGATGGAAGGAGCGTGTAAAAGCGTGTAAGTCTTTGTATGTCTAGCATTTTTGGTACACAAGTGGAGGAAGCCGGAGGCAAGATACGTAAAGCTAAATGTAGATACCTCCTACCATGCAGATGAAGGCTCTGGTGCTACAACAGCAGTTTTACGGGCTGATAAAGGGCGATTTATTGTAGCTCAGTGCAGGTATATTCAGTTCGCAGCGGACGTCACTACAACTAAGGCCATGGCGATGTGAGGCGGCCTAAGTTCGGCAAACACATTTGGCTTTAACACGGTCGAAGCGGAGTCGGATTCCCTAAGCACTGTCGATTGCTGTCAAGGACAAAACCAATGGCGGGATGCAGCAATGGCGGTCTTTGCCGAATGCATTGATACGACAATTTTGATAGGAAAGGTCATTTTTCCTCATTGTTTTCGTGAAGCAAATTCAGTACCTCATGAGCTAGCTAAATTCTGTTTTACTAATATGGGTCTGCTAAAAATCAATCGACTAAGATTTAACCAAGTCTCAGTCGACCATGCAACATTTTATATCGTCGTTTGTAACATTTTTTTCCTACGGTTGCAACATCCATCTTGCTAGTTGTAGCATGTCGTCCTGCATCGGCTGTAGCACATCATCTCACCGGTTGCAACATCCTTCATTGAAGGTGGTAGCATTTCAGTTAGAACGGTTGTAGCATTTATTGTTGTTGCTTGCAATACCATCGCAACATTTTTCATCGCCATTTGTAGCATCCATCCTTGCCGCTTGTAGCAAAAAAAAAAACCACGCTGACGGCACTCGATTGAGACTTCGTTAAGTCTCAGTCGACTGAGTTCTAGACACACCCTTAGTAATAAGTGTGAGACTAGAAAGAATCATCTATCAATGTACACACATGGCGACGCGCTCGCTCGCTCGCTCCACACATGGCGACGCGCATGAGGAGAGATGGCGCGTATCCTACGCCGCCGATCTACAGATGCGCTCGCTCACGTTCCGCGACGGCGTGCTTGCTCTCCGACGCGATGCACTCCGCCTCGTCCTGATCGACGAGCGCGGCGTCACGGTGGATGCGCGATTTCTGCGCGCAGGGGAACATATTTGCATCGATGACGTCACCTCGCTGCCGTGCCACTTCGTGAAGATCCGGGACCGTCTACCGGCGACGTGCTCGATTCCAGCGGGTGCTGCGCATGGCACGACTAGTGGTGCGGTGCACGGGCCACCAGGCAGGCGAGGCGGGTCAGGACGGGGCGGCCCCTAGCCACGCCAACCGCCCGCTAATGGCGGACAGATGCGTGGGCGCATCTCCATGGCCGCCTGACCGCCATGTGGGACCCAGCACCGAGCCGGGGGAGGTGCCTACTAGAGCGGGGGAGGCGCAGGGAGCCGCTTCACTTTCCCCACCTACCACCACTACGCGCGACGCTCATCTCGCTCCTCTCTTCAATCACCTGTGGGAGCGTTCTAGGGTTTGCTACCCAAATCCATCCACTCCTGATTCCTACGGTTGGTGGCGAGGCAAAGCCGGCGGCGACGACCGCTCCTTCGCACAGGTTGCTGCGGCGGAGAGGGTGGGGGGTGCGGCGCGGGCTGCGATGGGAGACCGTGGCGGGGGAAGATCCGGAGGCTGGCGCGACAACACGACGCGGGGAGGATTTGGCGGAGGGCGCAGGGGGCCGTTGCCAAACCAGACCTCACGAGCTAGCTAAATTCTGTTTTACTAATACGGGTCTGCTAAAAATCAATCGACTAAGATTTAGCCAAGTCTCAGTCGACCATGCAGCATTTTATATCGTCGTTTGTAACATTTTTTTCCTATGGTTGCAACATCCATCTTGCTGGTTGTAGCATGTCGTCCTGCATCGGCTGTAGCACATCATCTCACCGGTTGCAACATCCTTCATTGAAGGTGGTAGCATTTTAGTTAGAACGGTTGTAGCATTTATTGTTGTTGCTTGCAATACCATCGCAACATTTTTCATCGCCGTTTGTAGCATCCATCCTTGCCGCTTGTAGCAAAAAAAACCACGCTGACGGCACTCGATTGAGACTTTGTTAAGTCTCAGTCGACTGATTTCTAGACACACCCTTAGTAATAAGTGTGAGACTAGAAAGAATCATCTATCAATGTACACACATGGCGACGCGCTCGCTCGCTCGCTCCACACATGGCGACGCGCATGAGGAGAGATGGCGCATATCCTACGCCACCGATCTACAGATGCGCTCGCTCACATTCCGCGACGGCGTGCTTGCTCTCCGACGCGATGCACTCCACCTCGTCCTGATCGACGAGCGCGACGTCGTGGTGGATGCGCGATTTCTGCGCGTAGGGGAACATATTTGCATCGATGACATCATCTCGCTGCCGTGCCACTTCGTGAAGATCCGGGATCGTCTACCGACGACGTGCTCGATTCTAGCGGGTGCTGCGCATGGCACGACTAGTGGTGCGGTGCACGGGCAGTGCACGGGCCACCAGGCAGGCGAGGCGGGTCAGGACAGGGCGGCCCTGAGCCACGCCAACCGCCCGCTAATGGCGGACAGACGCGTGGGCGCATCTCCATGGACGCCTGACCGCCATGTGGGACCCAGCACCGAGCCGGGGGAGGTGCCTACTAGAGCGGGGGAGGCGCAGGGAGCCGCTTCACTCTCCCCACCTACCACCACTACGCGCGACGCTCATCTTGCTCCTCTCTTCAATCACCGGTGGGAGCGTTCTAGGGTTTGCTACCCAAATCCATCCACTTCTGATTCCTACGGTTGGTGGCGAGGCAAAGCCGGCGGCGACGACCGCTCCTTCGCACAGGTTACTGCGGCGGAGAGGGTGGGGGGTGCGGCGCGGGCTGCGATGGGAGACCGTGGCGGGGGAAGATCCAGAGGCTGGCGCGACAACACGACGTGGGGAGGATTTGGCGGAGGGCGCAGGGGGCCGTTGCCAAACCAGACCCGTCACATGGTCTGGCAGCGGCCAGATCTACCGCCGGCGTCATCGGGTGTTGCGAGATCTGCTGGCGGGAGGTTGCGGACAGATGGGAAGCTGCTGCGCGTGCCATGAGCGGCGCAGCCAAGGAAAAGACGGCAGGAGGCAAGGAGCCGCCTCCGCCTCCAACAGCTGGGCAAATGGCGATTAAAGGCAACACAGAGATCTGCATCAACTGCTCCCTCCCAGGTCATTTCACTCCTCGCTGCCCTACTATCCGATGTGAGAGATGCAACAAATTAGGCCATATGGCTCAGTTATGCCAGGTCTTGAGGCCTTGGGAATGCATTCCATTCATGTGTGGTTTCCAGTCGCCTGGTCAGGGCTTCTTCTATATACCTGATTTGTGTGCTACCAAGCAGAACGTTGAAAAAACTAACAACGTGGTCATCACTATAGTCGAGGGGGAAGCTACTATGAAGGACATTGAGCAGGAATTCAATGCCATTTTCGCTAAGAAACCTGGCAAAAAGAAATGGCGCTGCACAGCCCGCTCTATTGGCCCTGGTAAGTATGTGATGCGATTCCCTAATGCCAGTGAAGTTGAGAGAGCATGCTGTTATGGGAAACGCTTGTCCTTGAGAGAAGGGGCCATTGTTGTTTGTATTACTCCTTGGACTGCTTCGATTGGAGCCAAAGGTATCATGGAAAAAGCCTGGGTTAGGGTGCGTAATATCCCTATAGAGAAAAGATGCATTGAACATATAGCCTATGCTAGGGCTCTGGTTGGGGTTACGTTGGAAGTGGATGAGTCCACGATTCATAAACCTAAATATGCTAGAATCCTTCTTGGGTGTAGAGAAGTTGAGAAAATTCCACCCTCAGCGAAAGGTATGCTGGGGGAGCAATATTATGATTTCTTCTTTGAGGTTGAGAGAGCTGTGAATATGAGTGCTGAGAAAGGCCAATCCTCCACTGCTGTTGACAGTAGTGCATCTCCGTCTTTCCCCAAGAAAGCTAGGATGGATTCATATCCTGCTTCTTCTATGGGTCAGGGGGAAACGAGTGCTTTTGTGATTGGCAACTTCTCCTCCCAGAATTATGATAAGGGCATGCAGAGGCTGCCTATGGTAGTTGAAAGTGAAGAAGAGGAGGAAAGTGAGGAGGGTAACAATATAGAACTACTGATTGAGACTATGGCGAGAGAACATGCAGATGAAAAACTATCTCACTGTGGCTCTTACTCTGGTGATCTGGATGTGGATGAGCTAACTGAATCTCCTTGTAATGAGATCAATATGCATAAAGGTGCTTGGGGGATGTTCCACCCTCACCTCTGTTTACTTATCATGAAGTGAATGCTTATGGAAACACATTTCCTCCCCTGTCAGACTATGTGGTGTGGCCATCCTTGCCTCATATCGTGCCCTAGAGGAGGGTTCCGTGGAAGGAGGAGAGAACTATAGTGCTTATACAGTTGAGTCTCCATCTGGATCGCCAATTCATGACAGTATGGCTCGGGAGGAGGATGCTCCGCGCAGACAGAAGCAGAAGCTGGAGAATGTGGGTGACGTGGCTGCCAACAGGATGAGGAAATGCAACTTGGAAGGTATGAAAATGCCCAACTCAAAAAATCAGTTCTCTGCTTTGTCTGATACTGCAATTATATTGCGTGCGTCCCTGATGGGAGTGCAAATCCCTGATGATGACTTTGATACTGTTGATATCTTGCGTGAATTAGAGCTTTCTAGAAATATGTTGCAAGAAAAAAAATTAAACTCTAATCCCCAGAATATTACCATCAGCGATGGGTTGGGAAATGATGTGCCCCTCTCCTTAAATTGGGACGATGATAATGGGGAGGTCGAATAACCTTTTACCCTGGTTCAATCTAAAAATAGGAAAAAGAAAAATCCACACAGAAAAATGGTGGTGGCATTTTCTCCTAATAAGTCCAGCAGACCCATGACTAGAAGTCAGCAAAAAAAGGGGTGGGTAGGGCTCCCATGGATCTTGGCAGACCTACCAGAGTGAGGGACAAACCCGATCGATATAAATGAAAGGTGTTTTTTGGAATTGTAGGGGTGTGGGTAAAAAAGGTATGTCTACCTGCATTATTGACATGATTAATGCCAATAGTCTTGACTTTATTGGGCTTCAGGAGACTATGAAAGAATCCTATGACTCTGCCTTTTTCAGAAAGATTGATCCCAACCATAGGTTTTGTTGGGAATGGGCTCCTTCGAGGGGGAAATCTGGAGGTATTCTCTGTGGTATCAATAAGGAAAACTTTGATATCATTACGACCATGTGTGGTAAATTCATCCTGCAGTTGAACTTGTTCGATAAGAACAAAAACTGTAACTGGTCCTTGATGACTGTGTATGGTGCTGCGCATGATGAGCAGAAGCCTGAGTTCATTGCTGAACTGTCGGCTATGTGTCACAGGGTTAGCATGCCATATCTGGTCGGAGGTGATTTTAATATCATTCGGCATAGTGGAGAGAAAAACAAAAAAACGTCCTTGTCCCACTTTTCTGATGTGTTTAACTCTGTTATTCACTTACTTGGGCTGAGGGAGATTCATATGGCTGGTGGTCGTTACACTTGGCCCAACAAACAAGATAACCCTACGTTGGAAAAGCTTGATAGGGTTCTTATGTCCCCTGATTGGGAGGATTTATATCCTCTTGCTACTGTTCATAAGTTGATCAAGGAAAATTCTGACCACAATCCTTTGGTGCTGGATGGTGGGAGAGCCCCATCCAGAGCACCAGGCAACAGGTGCTTTAGGTTTGATAATGCATGGCTCAAGAACCCAGATTTCCTTCCTTTGGTTACTGAAATCTGGTCTAGGCCGGTCTACACTTTAAACCCTATTGACACCTTAAACATTAAACTGAAAAGGATTAAGAAATTTTTTAAAGGTTGGGGGTCCAATCTGTTGGGCACAATAAGATCAGAAAGAGAATTATCAAGCTCGAACTTCAGGAACTCGAAAAGCTGGAGGATGATGATGGTTTGTTTGGGGATGCATACAATAGGAAGTTGGACATTTTAGTGGAGCTCAACAATATGTATGTTGAGGAAGAGCTTCATTGGCACCAGTTTTCTAATGAGAGGTGGCTTTTGAAAGGAGATAATAACACTGACTTTTTCCATAAAGTGGCTAATGGTCGTCGTAGGAAAAACTCCATGGTTTCCCTTGAATGTGGGTCCACTATTGTGGAAGGGACCAAAAACTTACTCGCACATGCCACTGAGTATTACAAAACCCTATTTGGACCAGCTCCTGGCAATATTTGCCAGATCGATGCAACTTTATGGTCTCAGGACGAGATGATTTCCCCGGATGAGAATGAGGACTTGACTCGACCTTTTTCTTTGGAAGAGATTAAACATGCTTTATTTGAGATGAAATCTAACCGTGCCCCCGGACCTGATGATATCCCTGTGGAATTCTATCAACACTGCTGGGGTGTTGTAGCTCAGGATCTTTTTTGCTTATTTGAGTGGTTTCACGCTGACAAGTTAGATGTGCAACGACTTAACTATGGCATCATAACTTTGCTGCCTAAGTCGAGCAATGCTAGTAGAATCCAGCAGTATAGGCCCATTTGTCTGCTGCGTTGCCCATACAAACTTCTCACCAAAGCCATGGACATTAGGGCTAGCAGATATGCCCATAAGCTGTTCAGTATTCAGCAGAATGCTTTCATTAAAGGGAGGCATATTGTGGATGGTATCCTTTGTTTGCATGAGATTATGCATTACACTCATGTCAAAAAACAAGTGGGAGTGGTTCTTAAGCTCGATTTCGAGAAGGCCTATGACAAAGTCAACTGGGATTTTTTGCTTGATTGTCACAAGAAGCGTGGGTTTAATCCTAAGTGGTGTGGTTGGGTTTCCCAGATTTTAAAAAATGGCACGGTTAGTGTTAAGATCAATGATGAGGTGGGACCTTATATTCAAAGTGCTAAGGGAGTGAGACAGGGGGATCCTCACTCCCCCTTCCTATTCAATCTTGCAGCTGATTGCCTGACCAAAATGGTGCTGGCAGCTCAAAAGAATGGCCTTGTCAAAGGCTTAGCTGCTGATCTTATTGAGGATGGGGTTGGCATCCTGCAATATGCTGATGACACGGTGCTATGCTTTGAGCATGATGTTGACAAAGCTGTCAACATTAAACTCTTGTTGTATCTCTTCGAGCTTATGTCAGGACTTAAGATCAACTTTGAGAAGAGTGAAATTTTCAGTATTGGGGGAGATAATGATGTTGACTTGGTTTATGCGAACATGTTTGGATGCCAAGTGGGGACTCTCCCTATGAAATATCTGGGGGTCCCTGTTACCTATTCTACTCTCAGGAATATTGATCTGGACTTCCTTGATGGTAAAATGATCAAAAAACTCGATGCCTGGGTGGCTTATGCGGCATCATCTGGAGCCAGACTGACTCTGTTAGGATCCAGTTTGGATGGGATCCCCTCCTTCCTCATGTCGATGTTCCTCTTCAATAAAACTTTTATTGAGAAACTGGATAAACATCGCAGACATTTCTTTTGGAGGAGAAAGAATAAGAAACATGGCTATCATATGGTTAAGTGGACGAGAGTTTGCAGATCCAGGAGGATTGGGGGTTTAGGGATTAAAGATCTTCAGAAACAAAATATTGCCTTACTCGTTAAGTGTGGTGGAAACTAGAAACGAGTGATGGTTTGTGGCAACGTATTGTGCGAGCTAGATATTTCAGGAACAAGACAGTAGCTAACATTCGGAGTCGCTTTACGGACTCCCCCTGCTGGAAAGCCATTATGAAAGTCAAGGATTCATATATGGCTGGTAGAAAAGTCAATATTGAGAGCAGGAACCTTACTAGGGTCTGGTATGACCCGTGGGTCAAAAACATTGTGCTGAAAGATCATTTCCCTGACTTGTTCAGTATTTGCCAGGATCAGGATTGCACTGTTTCATCCTGGGCTGCAAGTAACTATGAGATTGGCTTCAGACACAGATTGGTTGGGGCGTTGGGCGATCAATGGGCTTGGATGGTCATGGAAGCTAAAAAGCTGACGTTGAATGAGTCCCCAGATAAGATTTCATGGACCCTTGGTGGTAAAGGAAAATTTACTACTAAATCCTTATACGAATGGTTGGAAAGAAACCTATCAGGTCCTAACTATAAAATGGTGTGGAAAGCACCCATCCCGCTGAAGATTAAGATCTTCCTTTGGCAATTGTTTCAAAATGCCATCCCTACCCGTGATAACATGCGTGCCGGGAATTGGCCTGGAAATCCCATTTGTTCCTTCTGTACTAATGTTGAAACGGCAAACCACTTGTTTTTTTCCTGCTCGCTCGCTCGTTCAGTTTGGGGGACGCTGGGCATGACTACTGGGGCATCTTGCTGCCCTCGCTCCCTTTGGCAAAGTTTTTCTTGGCTTTATAAATTCTTTCCGGGTGGGGAGCATATCTATATGATGATAATTGTTGCGATATGTTGGGGGATTTGGATTCTCCGCAATAAAGTTACTTTTGATAAACATGTCGTTCGATCTCCTTTGGAGGCTGTTTTCACGGCATGTTCTTTTATGATGTATTGGGCAGGTTTACTGAAGGAAGAGGATAGGGTGAAGCTCCAGGCGGGGGTGAAGAGATTGGCTCATGCTGCTGCGGCGCTGGCGGACAGATCCTTCCCTCGAGACAGACTGCTCTTGGGAGACAGAGATGGTGTGCAGATTGGTTAGGTGCGATCAGCGCCTGGTTCTTTAAAAACTTCGCTTCCCGCTGGGGTTTGATGCCCGCTGGTATTTTGTATCGTGGCTGTGGTTCGCTTAGTCGCTGGAGTCTGCTAGTTGTTTCATCTTGGGTCGTTCGGTACTTTGTTTTTTGAGCAGTGGCTTGTGAGTGTCATCAGGTTTTCGCCCCATAGCTGGTGGTCCGTTCCAGGATCATCATGCGGTGGGTTTCCTGATGATGCGCCAACTCGCTCCCCCCTTTTCAGTCTCATTACGCGCAAGGTTTATCTGGTTTTAGTTAGTTGGTAATTCGGATACTAAGAACTTGGATACAGACTGATGTATTTCCGTTGATTGCAAAATTAATGGAAAGGGGTTGTGAGCCCGGTTGGAAAAAAATGTACATTTGATTCTGGTCATCTAAGAGCAACTCCAACGGGGCGACCCAAACGGACGCGCGCTTTGTCCGCTTTTTGTCAGTTTGGGTCGGCCAGGCGGACGTGCGCGTCCGCATTTTAAAATGGGTCGGCTTGACCGCCCAACGGGGAGGCCGACCCAAATGTGCCAGCGTGAAAAAAAAACAAGTTTGCACGATAACATAAATAAACATAATTAAACATAAAGTGGCCGGTCAAACGCTGGCCAAAGTCCACCTAAATCTAATAAACATTAAATAAAACATTAAAAAAAGTCTGCGCCCGCCTGCTGCCGCCCCGCACGCTGCCCTAGACGTCGTCGGCCTTGCCATTGCCCTTGCCCTCGACGTCGCCGTCGTCGGTGAGGTCGATGAAGACCGGAGCAGGGCCACCCACCCGAACGCCGCCTGGTACACTGCCAGGGCAGCCTCCTCCGGCGCCTGCTGGGGCGGCGGCATTGCGGCAAGCCACGCGCGCTCTTCCTCCTCCTCCTCGAGCCGGAGCGCCTCCGCGTCGCATTCGAGCATGGTGTCGTAGCACATCTGCTCCTGTCGTCGGCCTGCTCCTGGCGGAGCTAGTGCTCCTTCCATCGCTCGAGGTGAGCCGCCTCCTCCTCCGGCGTGGTGGCAAAGTGGACGGGAGGCGCGCTGACCCACTCGCGGTACTGGCCCGTCCATGAGTAGGCCTCCTCCGGCCAAGTGGGTGGAGGCGGGGAGCCCTTACGCGACGGCTCCGGCTCCGGCTCCGGCTTGGGCTGGACGGACGGTGACGGTGGAGGCGGTGGCACGAAGAGCGGGGAGTGGACGGAGTCCCCCGCCGCCGACAGGGCAAGGGCTTGCTCCAGCCCATCCCAATGCGCGTCCTCGTTGATGCGGCTAGCCTCCAGCGCGTGCTGCAGGGCCTCCTCGAGGGCGGCTTGGTACTCCGCCTCCGCCTCCATGTCCTCCGGCTCTACCTCCGGGGGCGGCGGTGGGAACGGCGGCGGGACGGCGTCGACACCCGAGCGCCGTTGCTCCTCGTGTTCGAGGGCGAACCAAGCCTCCCAGTTGGGAGAGTCGGCGGCATACTCGGGCAGCCGACGCTGCTCCGGCGTGAGCAGCGCGCGACGCCGGCGCACCTCGTCGTCGTGCGCCCGCTGGGTCCGCGGAACCGTCGACACCGGGATCCGGTTTAGATCCAAATGCCAATGGTGCGACAGCGTACGTCGGGGTAGGGGAGGGGCTGTCTGTACTCCCAGTGCCACCGCGCTTGGTGCACCGGGATGTGCAGGCGCCGGCGTTCAGGGCGGAAACGCGCCGGCGGTGGAGGGGGAGGGGGAGCTCGGGATGACGAGGCGTCCGGGGTGCCCTTGCCCTTGCCCTTGTTGCTGCCAAAGAGGCCCATGGCCGCGCTAGGGTTTGTGGTCGCCGGCGAGGAAGCAAAGGGAGTGGTGGGGGCCAGATGTGGACGGGAGAAGTGGATGAGGCTGACCCCGCCGCACGCATGGTTAAAAAAGGACGCGCACACTGGCTGACGCGTGGGCCCGCTGTCGGTGGTCGTCATAAATAAGACGACCGGTGGCGGTTGGGTGGCCGCCAGGTGGGAACGCGGCGGACGGCGAGGAGACGCGCGGCGCGGCTGCGAAGACGCATTCCAGACGCAATTTTGGGCTGCAAATGCGTCGGCGCGGACGCGACGCGGACGTGAAATGAGTTTGGGTCGGCGCGTTGGGCCGTCAATTTTGTCCGCGCCGATCCAAACGGACGCGGGCGGACGAAATGGGTCGCCCCGTTATAACAACAGGAAAGGCATCAATCCTGCAACAGTATTTCCATGCCCCAAACTTGTCACCTCCCTGAGATGGAACAGCTCATGGAGCAGGAACTACTGTGCTGCCCGGTGTCTCCCGTGAACAGCAGCCCGACGTCCGGCAGCTCCATCTCCTGCCGATTGCCACCCGGAGGCCAAACAAACGCAGGTTTCAAAGGGGGCTCCGGCGCCGGGGCTCCGTCGACCAGCACCTGCCTCTCCCTCGGGTTCGGGTGGCACCACGCCAACGCCAGTCTCACCGCGCAGTCCACCTGCGCCTGCTCGAACTCGCCGCCGAGCAACGGGTCGGCGGCATGCAGCGCCTTCCCCTCGCCGTAGAGCCTTCACATCCAGTCCACGATGTGCATCGATCGGCGTGGGGTGTCGCCTTCGCCCGCCTCTCCAGTACTCCTCCTCGCCACGGTCGCTGTCGTGGATGTACTGGGACTGCACGGCGTTGCTGGGGCTCCTCCCGCTGCCCACCTCCATGAAGAACAGCCCGAACGCGTACACGTCCCGACGTCCGTGTCGAGGCTGGCGCGGCCGGTGAAGAAGCTCTCGTACGCCATGTAGCCGCGGCCCGCGGGTGCCGGCCATCACCTGCGTGGGGTGGTGCGTGCGTCGTGCTGGATGACGCGGGCGATGCCGAAGTCCCCCAGCCGCGCGTTGTACTCCTCGTCCAGCATCACGTTGCTGTCCTTGACGTCCCTGTGCAGGATCTGCCTGCTGCTCCCGTGGTGCAGGTAGTCCAGCGCCGACGCCACGCCGCGGATGATCTTGTACAGCCGCTCCCATTTGAGCTCCGGGGTCTCCGTCGACGCCGACATCGACGACGCGGTCTTTGCTCTGGCGTAGAGGAGCTTGTCGAGGCTGCCCATGGGGAAGTACTCGTAGACGAGCAGCAGCTCGCCCTTCTTGTGGCACCAGCCGATGAGCTTCACGAGGTTCCGGTGCGAGAGCTTGCTGATGGTGTTCAACTCCGCCACGAACTCCTCCTCTCCCCGGACGGAGATACCGCAACAGGTCGGTGTACCAGGCGTAGTTGAACATCATCCCCGTCTGCACCGCGCGCGATGACGGTCATCAAGGCGCCGTCGTACGCCAACATGACCTCCACGTCGGAGCCGCTGGAGAGGACGATGTTTATGATTTCGAGGACGATCTTCTGCTGGCGTGCACTTCGAGGTATCGTCCCGCTAAAATCTACTCTATAGTCTATACTCGCTGATAGACATTTACCCATCAGTGGTGCATGCCCAGTTTGTCACAAGGGGCCTCAAGATATGAGACACCTGATCTAGGACGGAGTTTGTGGTCTAGTTGGTTTAGGTCTAATTGACCGTATAGATCATGCGATGCAAGTGGACCGATCAGGGTCAGCTATTTTGGAATTTATTCTCACAGAACCAGACTTGCCATTGGAGATTATGCCAAATGTAACCCAGAAGGAAGCTGTGACAGCAGGAAGCTGGTATATCTCGTGGCTGCGGCGACGCCATACCCATCATGATTCGTGTCCCCCTGCATTTTGGTGGCCTGTCTTGATCCCGAGCTTGGTCGGGAACTACAAGAAAACACTCTTACGTACGCATGAGCACAGAGTACACAAGTGGAGGAAGCCGGAGGCAAGATACGTAAAGCTAAATGTAGATGCCTCCTACCATGCAGATGAAGGCTCTGGTGCTACATCGGCAGTTCTACGGGATGACAGAGTGCGATTTATTGAAGCTCAGTGCAGGTATATTCAGTTCGCAGCGGACGTCACTACAACTGAGGCCATGGCGATGCGAGACGGCCTAAGTTTGGCAAACACATTTGGCTTTAACACGGTCGAAGCGGAGTCGGATTCCCTAAGCATTGTCGATTGCTGTCAAGGACAAAACCAATGGCGGTCTTTGCCGAATGCATTGATACGACAACTTTGATAGGAAAGGTCATTTTTTTTTCATTGTTTTCGTGAAGCAAATTCAGTAGCTCACAAGCTAGCTAAATTCTGTTTTTGTAATAAGTGTGAGACTACTGGACTAATGAATGAACGATGCAATTTTGATTGATTAATAAACCTAGCCCACAGGCCACAGGTATGAGAGTTGGTCCTTTCTCGGTGCATATTACTTCTGAATGTTGCAGGTGTAGCCAACAGAAGGGTGAACTTCATTTGTTTTTTAATTGTGCTTTTATTAGAGCTACATGGTTTGGTCATCCGTGGTACATTAGATCTGATGAGCTTACCGCCAATCACCATACTATGCAACATATCATTCAAGCTTTGTTAAATATGAATGAGAAAAATTCACTATAGGGCATATAACTTGCGCCAGTGGCCACTTTAGTCCGTGTGGTTAGAAATACCCGAAATGCATCCCTAAACTTGCTCTTGGGGTCACATACGGTCTATTCTACGGTTTCTTATACGTATGCGCTGATCTAGCCCAAGTCAACACTTGCCACATGTGCGTTGACTGCCATGTCCGCTCGTTTGCTTGAATACACAGCTATGCAGGTTTTTTTTCGCAAAAATGCAGTGACTTGGGCTAGAAACCGAGCCGCCCCCACTCGCTCTTCTGCCATGTTCGTTGTCGCTGCCGAGGTGGTTAAGTCGAGGTCGCCTCGGCGTGTGCGACTATGGCGACGGCGGCATGAGCTCGTCGTCGGGGGCTGAGCCGCCGCCGTCCGCGCCGTTTAGGAAGGGCCTATGTGACGTCCTCGCCGTTTGCATGCCTTGATAATGGCTATGCTGGTCTGATGACCTCCCTCGCCTCCCGAACGTCACCATCTCCGGCGCCGTTTTAACCCCTGCCCATGGCCAGCGTGCCACTGCACTGCACACACAAGTCACCCAAAACGAAAGCCGCGCCTTCTCGGGACGCCCGTGCTGGCGGGACAGAGCGGTCGCCGTTCACCGTTCGCCGCCGCCGCCCATGACGACTGATGGGTCGTTTCCCGCATCTGTTATGTCACGCCGCCGTCGCTCACCGCGTGCGTCCGCCTAATGCTATAGGCCGAATCAGCCGGAGCGGCATCTCGCGGAGGGGGAGTTGTCGCGCGGGTGCCCGGGCTCTGGCGCATCAGGGACGACTCAGCCATGCCGACCCCGTCCTCCAACGCCCCCCAACTCCTTGCCCTTCCCCAACGACCGCGGCCCCTTCGAACGACATCGACCGCGTGCTCCGGGGCAGCGGCCAGCGCCACCACTTTCCCACGGCCACGTCCCCCGATGCCATGGACGCGGGCGTTGCGGAGCCCGCCGCGGCCTCCCTCGCCGGCCGCGGCGCCCAATCTCTCCCTAATCTTGACACCTTGTCTTCTGTTTGTTGTAGATCATCCCTTGTCGACTCATCCGCTCGCACCACGACAAGTTAAATTGCTAGGTTTCATTGGTCGCAACACCCTCGCCGGTGGTGTTGTACGATCTTGCTGTTGGACATGGCGCCTCTGCGCGCGCGCGGCACAACGCAATAATGGGCGCATGCATGCACGCTGTGACGCTGTGTCACAGTGTACCACAGTTTCGTGATAGTCTGCAAACACGAAGCGGCCACTTGACGATGGCGTCGTCGAGACCATCCACCAGACCGACGCGTCCCTCCCGACCAGCCTCACCGAGAAGGGCCTCGTGGTAACCGAGGTTGCAGCGTGGAAGGTGTGCAGGGTCGAGTGTGATGTCGTCATCGTCAGCTCCGGCAGCGGCGGGGGCGTGGCCGCTGTGGTGCTCACGGGGGCCGGGACAAGGTGGTGGTCATTAAGAAGGAGAACTACTTCACGGCGAGGAACTACACGTCCATTGAGGGCCCGTTGATGAGCTAGCTCTATGAGTACGGCGGGTTTGTGAGCACGCTCAGCGGCAGCGGGCTCCTCCTGGCCGGCTCCGGCTCGGCCGTGTGATACGTCTCCAACATATCTATAATTTTTGATTGTTACATGATATTATATTATCCATCTCGCATGTTTTATATGCATTTATATGCTATTTTATATTATTTTTGGGACTAACCTATTAACCTAGAGTCCAGTGCCAGTTTATATTTTTTTCCTTATTTTTGAGTTTTGCAGAAAAGGAATATCAAATGAGCTGAAAATTTACGATGATTTTTTATGAACCAGAAGAAGCCCCCGAAGCAAAAGAGTTGGGCCAGAAGAGTCTCGAGGCAACCACAAGGGTGGAGGGCGCGCGCCCCTACCTTGTCCCTGCCCCATGGACCCCCCCTGACATGAAACCGACGCCAAAAATTCCAATAAATTCAGAAACCCCCAGAAAGAAACCTAGATCGGGAGTTCCGCCGCCGCAAGCCTCTGTAGCCACGAAAAATTAATCGGGAGCCCGTTCCGGTGCCCTGCCGGAGGGGGAAACCATCACAGGAGGCCATCTTCATCATCCCGGCAATCTCCATGATGAGGAGGGAGTAGTTCACCCTCGGGGCTGAGGGTATGTACCAGTAGTTATGTGTTTGATCTCTCTCTCTCGTGTTCTTGATTTGGCACGATCTTGATGTACGGCGAGCTTCGTTATTATAGTTGGATCATATGGTCTTTCTCCCCCTCTATATTCTTGTGATGAATTGAGTTTTACCTTTGAGGTTTCACTACTATCGGATTGAATACTATTATGGATTTGTGAACACTTGATGTATGTCTTGCATGGGATACCCGTGGTGAGAATGGGGTGTTCTATTGATTCACTTGATGTATGTTTTGGCACTCAACTTGCGGATTCCCGAGGTGACATTGGGGTAATCTATGCATAGGGGTTGATGCACGTTTTCGTCCTTGTTTCTCCGGTAGGAATCTTGGGGCACTCTTTGAGGTTCTTTGTATTGGATTGAATATTATGAATCTGAAGTTGTTTGATGCATATCGTACAATTGACCCACGGATACTTGTGGTGACATTGGAGTATCTAGGTGACATTAGGGTAGATTGATGTGTGTCATATTGTGTTATTTTACTACGAACTCTAGGGTTGTTTGTGACACTCACAGGAATAGCTCAATGGATTGATCGGAAAGAATAATTTTGAGGTGGTTTCGTACCCTACAAGCAATTTAATCTTATGTTCTCCGCGATAGGAACTTTGGAGTGACTCTTTGTTGCACGTTGTGGGATTGTTATATGATCTAATTATGATCTAATCTTATGTTCCAGAGGAAGAATCAACGAAAGACGGTGCCCGAGGGGGCCACAAGGCAGGGGGCGCGCCCCAGGGAGGCAGGCACGCCCCTGACCCTCGTGGGCACCCCGTAAGGCGGTTGACGCTCTTCTTTTGCCGCAAGACAGCTAATTTTCGGAGAAAAATCCGGGCGAAGGTTTCAAACCAATCGGAGTTACGGATCTCCAGATATATAAGAATCGGTGAAACAGAAAGCAAGAGAACGCAGAAACAGAGAGAGAGAGAGAGACAGAGAGATAGATCCAATCTCGGAGGGGCTCTCGCCCCTCCCACGCCATGGAGACCATGGACCAGAGGGGAAACCCTTCTCCCATCTAGGGAGGAGGTCAAGGAAGAAGAAGAAGAAGAAGAAGGGGGGGGGGGCTCTCTCCCCCTTGCTTCCGGTGGCGTCGGAACACCGCCGGGGGCCATCATCATCACCGCGATCTACACCAACACCGCCGCCATCTTCACCAACATCTCCATCACCTCCCCCCATCTATATTCAGCGGTCCACTCTCCCGCAACCCGCTGTACCCTCTACTTGAACATGGTGCTTTGTGCTTCATATTATTATCCAATGATGTGTTGCCATCCTATGATGTCTGAGTAGATTTTCGTTGTCCTATCGGTAATTGGTGAATTGCTATGATTGGTTTAATTTGCTTTTGGTTATGTTGCTATCCTATGGCGCTCTCCGTGTCGCGCAAGCGTGAGGGATTCCCGCTGTAGGGTGTTGCAATATGTCCATGATTCGCTTATAGTGGGTTGCTTGAGTGACAGAAGCATAAACCCGAGTAAGGGGGTTGTGGCGTATGGGATAATGGGGACTTGATGCTTTAATGCTATTGTTGGGTTTTACCTTAATGATCTTTAGTAGTTGCGGATGCTTGCTAGAGTTCCAATCATAAGTGCATATGATCCAAGAAGAGAAAGTATGTTAGCTTATGCCTCTCCCACATAAAACTTGCTATCGGTCTAGTAAAGTAGTCAATTGCTTAGGGACAATTTCACAACTCCTACCACCACTTTTACACACTCGCTATATTTACTTCATTGCTTCTTTATCTAACCAGCCCCTAGTTTATATTTATGTGCTCTTTATTATCTTGCAAACCTACCTACAAAGTCCTTCTAGTTTCATACTTGTTGTAGGTAAAGCGAACGTCAAGCGTGCGTATAGTTGTATCGGTGGTCGATAGAACTTGAGGGAATATTTGTTCTACCTTTAGCTCCTCGTTGGGTTCGACACTTTTACTTATCGAAAGAGGCTATAATTGATCCCCTACACTTGTGGGTTATCACTCCCATAAGTTGTTTGCTCACAGAATGCCTATGTATAGGAAGTGGGTTGGGCTTAAATGTGCTTGTCATACTCTTCATGATGCTCCCATTATGTTTCAATTCTTATCTTTTATGTGAGCATTGTTGAAATCATCATGGCTAGTTAAAAAGGCATTAAAGAAAAGCGCTTGTTAGGAGACAACCCAATATTTACCCCTACTGTTTTGGTGTGTTCACATGATTACGCTACTGTAGTAATCATGTTTTATAATTTTTGTTTCAATGAAGTGCCAAGTAAGACCTTTGGGATGGTCTATGTGATAGTTGATTTGATCTTACTGAAAAACAGAAACTTTTGCGCCCAGTAAAATAATTCTAATTTTTTCTAGAAGTGTGATAAAATCCTGATTCTTTTTGTAAAAGATTAATATACAAATTGCAGGTTGTCCTAATTTTTCATAATTTTTGGAGTTATAGAAGTATACGAAGTTTCCAGATTACTACAGACTGTTCTGTTTTTGACAGATTCTGTTTTCTATGTGTTGTTTGCTTATTTTGATGAATCTATGGGTAGTATCGGGGGGTACGAACCATTGGAAAGTTGGAATACAGTAGATATTTCACCAATATAAATAAAGAATGGGTTCACAATAGTACCAAAAGTGGTGATTTATTTTCTTATACCAACGGAGCTTACGAGTTTTCTGTTGAGTTTTGTGTTGTGAAGTTTTCAAATTTTGGGTAAAGTTTTGATGTACTACGAAATAAGGAGTGGCAACAGCCAAAGCTTGGGGATGCCCAAGGCACCCGAAGGTAATATTCAAGGACAACCAAGAGCCTAAGCTTGGGGATGCCCCGGATGGCATCCCCTCTTTCATCTTCGTTCATCGGTAACCTTACTAGTAGCTATATTTTTATTCACCACATGATATGTGTTTTGCTTGGAGCGTCCTTTTATTTTATTAGGATTTTCTTGCTGTTTGAATAATATCCCAAGATATGAAATTCTTAAATGTTAGAGAGTCTTCACGTAGTTACATCATTATTCGACTACTCATTGATCTTCATTTATATCTTTTGGAGTAGTTTGCCATTTGCTGTAATGCTTCACTTATATTATTTTGAGTCTTTAAACAACATGGTAATTTGCTTTGGTTATAAATTTAGTCATAATATGATGGGCATCCAATATGGATATAATAAAAACTTTCATAATAAGTGCATTGAATACTATGAGAAGTTTGATTCCTTATGATTGTTTTGAGATATAAGGATGGTGATATTAGAGTCATGCCAGTGAGTAATTGTGGATTGTAGAAATACTTGTGTTAAAGTTTGTGATTCCCATAGCATGCATGTATGGTTAACCGTTATGTAACAAAGTGGAGCATGAGGTATTTATTGATTATCTTCCTTATGAGTGGCGGTCCAAGTAAAGCCTTTCGGATTATGTTGGGTGATAGTTGATTTGATCTTGTTGGAAAACAGAAACTTTTGCGTCCAGAAAAACAATTTTCAAAAATCAGAAAATTGACCAATGCTTCTGATTTTTTTACACAATATTGATATACAAATTTCCTACATCGTTCTAATTTTTTAGAATGTTTGGAGTTACAAAAGTATACAAAGTTTTTAGATTGCTACAGACTGTTATGTTTTTGACAGATTCTGTTTTCTTTGCATTGTGTGCTTATTTTGATTGTTCTATGGACTCTTTTGAGGGGTTTGAGCCTTAGCAAAGTTGGAATACAGTAGATATAATGCACAAATAAAATATGAATGGGTTTGCAACAGTAGTTAGAGTAGTGATTTGCTTTGTTATACTAACGGATCTCACGAAGGTTTTGTTGAGTTTTGTGTGATTGAAGTTTTCAAGTTTTGGGCGAGATCACTATGGATGAAGGAATAAGGACTAAGAAGAGCCTGAGCTTGGGATGCCCATGGCATCCCAAGCTATTATATAAAAGAGAAGCAAGCAACTAAGCGTGGGGATGCCTGAGTGGCATCCCCTCTTTCTTCTAACGACCATCGGTATTTTACTTGAAGCTATATTTTTATTTGTCACATATCACGAGTTTTGCTTGGATCGTCTTGTATGATACGAGTCTTTGCTTGTTTTGCTTTTTTACTTTGTGTCATGAATCCTTGCTGGACACACCTATTTGAGAGAGCCAAAATTATGTTATGACTTGTTAGAATTGCTCTCTATGCTTCACTTAAATTTTTATGAGCTATGGAATTGCTCTAGTACTTCACTTATATCTTTTTGAGCATGGTGTGCTTAAGTATTTTTGAAGAAATGCTCTCATGATTCACTTAGAATTATTTGAGAGTTAGTAATTTTTTAAGAAATTCTCTCTTACTTCACTTAAAATGTTTTGAGAGAAGAAAAGTTTTATGCTCATGTTCTTCACTTAGATTTGTTTGAGCTATCAATAGCAACATATGAAATTAGTCCCAAAGTGATAGATATCTAAGATGGATATAATAAAAACTTTCATAAATATCATTGGACAAAATAAACTTGATTCCTTGTAATGGTTTCGCGATATGATGATATAATATGTGAGTCATGTTGATGAGTAATTATGCTTTAGTAAGAATATTGGTGTTAAGGTTTGTGATTCCCTATGCAAGCACAAAAGTCAATAATTATACAATGAAATTACATCCTACTTGTGGTGCATTATTCAGTGTTAGTTATGCTTAATGCTCGCTTATGAGATTTTTCATTTCTTGGTTGGATGCTTCTCAATCTTTTGCTAGCCTTCATTTGCACTAAGTATGATCACTACTTGTGCATCCAAAATCCTTAAACCAGTTTTGCCACATGAGTCCACCATACCTACCTATATGCGGTATTCTTTTGCCGTTCTAACCAAATTTGTATGTGCCATCTCTAATTTCTCAAAATAAATTTCTCTTTTGTGTGCTCGTACCGCTCATGAAATGGTAGGGGGTGGCTGATATATTTCCATGCTAGATGTGTTATTTCTCAAGATGAGTGTTTATTCACTTGTCGTTGCACGAGAGTATGAAAAAGGTATTAGGGATGCCCAGTCCCGAAATGAAAAATGAATTTACTTTATGTTGTCAAATAACAAATTCCTTGGAAAGTGTTGGTATGGAAGGCACCCGTGAATACGGCTAGCCATGGAAAGTGAAAGTATGGTTGACAAAGGAATAAAATTTATTTTCTGTTTGGGAACCGCCTATGATATATCTAGCATGGAAAGTATTGGGAACTACTCGATCGTTTTCATTGACAGGAAAAGATGCCACCCAAAATGTTTTTATCTCTATCTTTTTCGCTTTGAGCTCTGGCACCTCTACAAATCCCTACTTCCCTCCGTGAAGGGCCTTTCTATTTACTTTATGCAATTTTTATTTTGAGTCTCCATTTTCTCTTACCAACTAAGAGGCACTATGATCGTACTTGAGCATTGGGTGTAACTAATATTCGTGTGTGTGTTTCATGAATGGATCAATGATTGAGCATAATGGGCTAGGGCTAACTTGCTTTAGTATTGATATTTTGAAAGACTTGGTTGCGTGTTGATATACTTGAGTACTGAAATCTTCATGTCAAAACTAGACTATTGCTTTGAATCATATAAAAGTCCAAATGTCCATGCTATAAAGAAAAGAATATGTGATGAACATGTTAGGCAGCATTCCACATCAAAATTTTTGTTTTTATCATTTACCTACTCGAGGACGAGCATGAATTAAGCTTGGGGATGCTGATACGTCTCCAACGTATATATAATTTTTTATCGTTAGATGCTGTTATATTATCATTCTTGGATGTTTTACAATCATTTATAGCAACTTTATATAATTTTTTGGGACTAACCTATTGACATAGTGCCCAGTGCCAGTTGGTGTTTTGCTTGTTTTTTACTTCGCAGAAAATCAATAACAAACGGAGTCCAAATGCAGCAAAACTTTTTGGAGATTTTTTCTGGACCAGAAGACACCTGGTGGGCGAAAGAAGTATCAGAGGGGGGCTCCGAGGGGAGCACAACCCACTAGGGCGCGCCTGGGGGCCTAGGAGCGCCCAGGTGGGTTGTGCCCACCTTCGTGGCCTCCCGCACAGCCTCTTCGCTCTATAAATACCCCAATATTCCAGAAACCCTAGGGAGTCGACAAAAATCAATTCCAGCCGCCGCAAGTTCTAGAACCACCAGATCCAATCTAGACACCATCACGGAGGGGTTCATCATCCTCATTGGTGCCTCTCCGATGATGGGTGAGTAGTTCATTGTAGACCTACGGGTCCGTAGTTAGTAGCTAGATGGCTTCCTCTCTCTATTTTGATTCTCAATACAATGGTCTCTATGAGATCTATTTGATGTAACTATTTTTGGGTTGTGTTTGTTGGGATCCGATGAACTTTGAGTTTATGATCAGATCTATGTTTTTTGATCTTATTTGAGTTTCTCTTCATCTCTTAGATGCATGATTACTTATAGCCTCGTATTTCTTCTTCGAATCTTTGGTTTAGTTAGGCCAACTAGATCGATTTTTCTTGCCATGGGAAGATGTGCTTTGTGATGGGTTCGATCTTATGGTGCTTGATCCCAATGACAAAAAGGGAAACCACACGTATGTATCGTTGCTATTAATTAAGAATAACAAGATGGGGTCTATTTCTACATAAATAGATCTTGTCTACATCATGTCATCATTCTTATTGCATTACTCCGTTTTTCCATGAACTTAATACACTAGATGCATGCTAGATAGCGGTCGATGTGTGGAGTAATAGTAGTAGATGCAGGAAGGAGTCGGTCTAATAATCTTGAACGTGATGCCTATATAATGATCATTTCCTGGATATCGTCATGAGTTTTTGAAGTTCTATCAATTGCCCAATAGTAATTTGTTTACCCGCCGTATGCTATTTTTCTCGAGAGAAGCCACTAGTGAAACCTATGGCCCCCGGATCTCTTCTTTATTATATTTTCCTTTGCGATATATTTTCATTTGCCTTTATTTTCATATCTATTAATCCAAAAAACCAAAAATACATTGCTGCAATTTTTGTTTATTTATTTTATCTCACATTCCCGCGAGATCTATTTATCCAATCCACTACAATTTTACCTATCTTTTACCCGTGAGGGATTGACAACCCCTCTCTTACGTCGGGTTGCAAGTATTTGTTCTTTGTGTGCAGGATCTGTTTACGTGGTGTTACGTGGTTCTCCTACTGGTTCGATAACCTTGGTCTCATCATTGAGGGGAATACCTACCCTAGCTGTGCTTCATCATCCCTTCCTCTTTGGGGAAATACCGACGTAGTTCAAGCCACATCACCGTCTCCATGAGTAGGAAGCACAACTAATTTTTTGGTATTTCGTGTTCCATATCCATAACTAAAGATTGAAAACAAGAGCACAAAATAAAACCTACTTAGTGATAAAGCAAACAAGCACACACGAGAATATTCACCCCATGCTATTGCACCCCGACAACAGCGCCAGAAAAAGGCCTTGATAACCCACAAGTATAGGGGATCGTTTGTATCCTTTTTCGATAAATAAGAGCGTCGAACCTAATGAGGAGCTAAAGCTAGAACAAATATTCCCTCAAGTTCTATCGACCACCGATACAAATCTACGTACACTTAACGTTTGCTTTACCTAGAATAAGAATAAAACTAGAAGTACTTTTGCGAGAATAAAACTACAAACAAATTGGAAGATAATAAAAATAGTAGTTTAGTAGAAACCTTTTGTCACACAAGAAATTTATTTGTCCTTGGGCAATTGATAACTAAACCGGTAATCATTGTTTCAATTTTATATGAGGGAGAGGCATGAGCTAACATACTTTCCATACTTGGATCATATGCACTTATGATTGGAACACTAGCAAGCATCCTCAACTACCAAAGATCATTAAGGTAAAACCCAACCATAGCATTAAGTATCAAGTCCTCTTTACCCCCCTACGCTACAACCCCATTACTCGGGTAAAGTTTCTGTCACTCTCGCCACCCACTATAAGAGAATCATGAACGTATTGCAACACCCTATAGCAGGGATCCCTCGCGGTTGCGCGACACGGTGGGCACCATAGGACATCACCAAAATAAAATATACAAGTCAAAACAATCATGATCATCAACCAACCCATAGGACAAAATAGATCTACTCAAACATCATAGGATAACCACATATCATTGGATAATAATATATAATGTTGATCACCATGTTTAAGTAGAGAATTACAACGGGAATAGAGAGGTTACACCGCTGCATAGAGGAGGAGAAAGTTGGTGTTGACGGTATCAAGGTTTTCGGTGTAGATCACCACCATGATCCTTGCCCCGGCGGCGCCGGCGCCACCGGGAGAGAGGGGGAGAGAGCCCCCCTCCTCCTTCTTCCTTGGCCTCCCCCTGGATAGGAGGAGTGTTACCCCTCTGGTCCATATCCTCCATGGCGGCGGAGAGGCGAGACCCCCCCTCCGAGATTGGATCTCTCTTTCCATTCTCTTCTGTTTCTTGCTCCTGTTTTCTCGCTGAAAACCGTATCTTAAATATTCGGAGATCCGTAACTCTGATTGCGCTAAATTTTTAACACGATATTTTCCGGATATGATCTCCCTTGCGCCCGAAGAAGAGCCCCAACCGACTTACAGGGTGCCCACTAGGCACCATCGCGCTCCAGGGGGCAGGCGCGTCCTGGTGGTTACTAGAGGCCATGGGCCTCCGTTTGCATTGATTCCACCTCCCCAAAATCACCTATATTCCAAAATAATTCTCCGTATATTTTTATCGCGTTTGGACATCGTTTGATATGGATATTTTGCGAAACAAAAAACATGCAACAAATAGGAACTGGCAGCATGCACTGGATCAATATGTTAGTGCCAAATATTATGTAAAATGTTGCCAAAAGTATATATAGGTTGTACAATATTGGCATGGAACAATAAAAAATTATAGATACGACGGAGACATATCAACTGACCATATAATAAATTACAAATACAATTGTTTTCTCTAAGCTCATGTAAGTCATGATTTTCATATGCATGTAACGTGCTCATGTTTCAAATATTGGTTGATATGTCTATTCATAAGCCATGACTAAAATGGAAGGTCTTAGTAATGAGAGTCGGTTATCCATTTTATGCAAATTGTGAATTTGGAGAGAGAACTTGAGGCTATACCATTCTCTGAATGAATAACGTTGGTTTCCCATCATCCTGGTATGAAGTCAAACTTACCTGAAATAGTCGGTAGTAAGTTTATTTTGCCTTTCCATGTTTCCAAATTAATAAATAAAGAACGTGAATATAGATATGATGTCATATCTGGAGCATCTCTAGAGCTAACCAATGGTTTGCTATGAGGGATCCCTACTCGAACGTTTTCATTTGAAAGGAAGCCCTAATCCCCACCCAACGTCGTGCATGTGTGCGAACCCCATGCCAGTTGGGCGCTGAAGCCTCTTGGAACAACACAATTCCCTTTTGCAGTCATATACACACACACAAAATAGAAAATTCACAGTGCCATATGCATTAAGTATTTCCATAGGGTGTTCAAAATTTAATTGCCATGTTATATACAAAACTTTTCCGACGTCTAGGACGTTACCAAAAAAAGGAGCATCCATAGTAACATTGCCATGTCAAATGTAGAGAGACAAAACTTGTAGAAAAATTGTCAAGATGTAGATCAAAATAAAAACACAAATCAGCATAAGTTTACCATGATAGTTGGGGGGGGGGGGTTATGTTTGAACACAATTTGTGTTATCTAAATGCCATACATGAAATTCAAAAAGTGCCATGCATGAGACACTAAATATATATGCCATATCTTAAAAACATAAAAGAAAACATACCAATTATGTTTGAAGCTAACTTGCCTTTGTTTCATGGAAATAGTATAATGAAACAAATTTGTCATGGGAAGTCCGAAATAAATTTGCAATGGTGTACAAAACAGAATTTACAATGGTTTGTTCAACAAATTTGGCATGTTCCCAAAATAATTGACCATGGTCCAAAAAAAAATTATTTTCTACGGTGCCAAAAATAAATTTTCCATGGCCACATATATAAATTTTCCATGCTAAAGAACAAAAAACTATATATCGTGGATTGTTCAATAAATTTACCATGGTCCATAAAATGAAATTTACAAAGAAAATAATTTTGCCATGGTTCATAAAGTATATTTTCCACCATCCATAAAGTTCCATGGTCCGTAAAGTATATGTTCCATGGTGCAAAGAAAGAAAGTTGCAAAGTGTCTGCGACAAAATTCATATAGTTGCCATGTGAGCATTAAAATATTTTCAAAAATTTGCCATGTTTTGAAGAATAAAGTGGTTTGAAATTGCATCCGATCATAAGAAATAATTTTTCAAATTGCCATGAGTGAACAACAACATCTTTTCTTAGAAGTTTGAAATATCAAATATTTGCCAAAGCGGACTTTGTAAGGAGATGCACTGGTTACCTCTATGTTTCAGAGTAGGAATGAAATGGGTGGTACAAGGGGACGGGGAGGGGGGTTGTCTCTGGGGAGCATTTTCTCCCGAATGAGTACCTTGAAAAAAGTGATAAAATGTTTTAAAAAAATTATGAATTTTTTGTGGATGTTCGTGTTAGTGTCGCAAGCGTGCTTGACAATTGTCATGCAAATTCGAGCAGTAGTGTTTTTTCAGTAAAAACAAATTTGTGTAACATTTGGTGTTCAATTTAGATTTTTTGCACAAGCCAAATTGTTAAACCTTTTTGCCTAAAACTTTGCATGCAGCATTTGGATGTGACTATGAATACAAAAGAATGTAGGGATTTTTTTTTGAGTTTTCAAAAATCATTTTTCCTGCGTAGGAGCATGTGCTCTGAGGAGCCAAATTGAATTTCGGGTGGCACACTTACTGATTTTGACAAACATATGTTATTTAGTGGAACCATGATAGTAGATCAAGCTTCACACAACCAAATATTTTTTTCTATGCATATGAAGTTCAGCCATATGTATCTTGTATGTTTCTGAAAATGTTCAGTTTTTGTGATGCGGAAGTGCTTATACCTTATGAGGAAAACCGGAAATTATATATTAGAAATCTCACATAAGTTTGTAAGTAGTAGTAACAAACTAAAGAAAGATCATCTAAAATAAAAGGAAGTTTCCATCACAACCACAGATGGACTCCAACAACCTTATGGGTTGCACAAAAAAATAGAGCAAAGGAGTTGTGACACTAGGGTGATCCAAAAGCCTCATGAACAACAAGTATACCTTCGTTGGTGCATGTGTTGGTGATCGTAGCAGAAATTTAATATTTTCTACGCATCACCAAGATCAATCTATGGAGTCATCTAGCAATGAGAGGGAGATGAGTGCATCTGCATACCCTTGTAGATCGCGAGCGGAAGCGTTCAAGAGAACGGGGTTGATGGAGTCGTACTCGTCGTGATCCAAATCACCGATGATCCTAGCGCCGAACGGACGACACCTCCGCGTTCAACACACGTACGGAGCGGAGACGTCTCCCGTGCCTTGATCCAGCAAGGAGGAGGGAGAGGTTGAGGAAGAGAGCTCCAACAGAAGCACGACGGCGTGGCGGTGATGGAGCGGCAGTACTCCGGCAGGGCTTTGCCAAGCTCTTAACGGAGGAGGAGATGTGTTGGGGAGGGGAGGGGCTGCGCCTTTGGTGTGGTGGTCAGCCCTTCCCTCGCCCCTCTATTTATAGAGGAAGGGGGAAGGGGCCGGCCCCCTCTAGATCAGATCTAGAGGGGGGGCGGCGGCCAAGGGGAGGGGGCTTGCCCCCCAAGCAAGGGGGGCGCCCCCTCTAGGGTTTCCGCCCCAACTCTAGGCGCATGGGCCCAAGGGGGGATGCGCCCAGCCCTCCAAGGGATGGTTCCCTTTCCTCTATGGCCCATGAGGCCCTCCGAGAGAGGTGGCCCCTCCCCGTGGACCCCCGGAACCCCTCCGGTGGCCCCGGTACAATACCGATATGCCCCCGAACTTTTCCGGTGACCGTATGACAACTTCCCATATATAAATCTTCACCTCCGGACCATTCCGGAACTCCTCATGACGTCCGGGATCTCATCCGGGACTGCAAACAACATTCGGTAATCACATACAAGTCTTCCTAATAACCCTAGCGTCATCGAACCTTAAGTGTGTAGACCCTACGGGTTCGGAATCACGCAGACATGACCGAGACAGCTCTCCGGCCAATAACCAACAGTGGGATCTGGATACCCATGTTGGCTCCCACATGTTCCACGATGATCTCATCGAATGAACCACGATGTCGAGGATTCAAGTAATCCTGTATACAATTCCCTTTGTCAATCGGTACATTACTTGCCCGAGATTCGATTGTCGGTATCCCAATACCTCGTTCAATCTCGTTACCGACAAGTCACTTTACTCATACCGTAATGCATGATCCCATGACCAACCACTTGGTCACATTGAGCTCATTATGATGATGCATTACGGAGTGGGCCCAGAGATACCTCTCCGTCATACGGAGTGACAAATCCTAGTCTCGATTCGTGCCAACCCAACAGACACTTTCGGAGATACCTGTAGTATACCTTTATAGCCACCTAGTTACGTTGTGACGTTTGGTACACCCAAAGCACTCCTACAATCTCATGGTCTAAGGAAATGATACTTGACATTAGAAAAGCTCTAGCAAACAAACTACACTATCTTGTGCTATGCTTAGGATTGGGTCTTGTCCATCACATCATTCTCCCAATGATGTGATCCCGTTATCAATGACATCCAATGTCCATGGTCAGGAAACCGTAACCATCCATTGATCAAAGAACTAGTCAACTAGAGGCTCACTAGGGACATTTTGTGGTCTATGCATTCACACATGCATTAGGATTTCCGGATAACACAATTATAGCATGAACGACAGACAATTATCATGAACAAGGAAATATAATAATAACCATTTTATTATTGCCTCCAGGGCATATTTCCAACAGCATGTTGTTGTGCCGACAAGTGTGTGGGAATCATGAAAGTTTACTCGAGTACAAACCCGAATCATGCTAATAAAATTATAGTCTACAAAAGTATAAATTCAAAAATTCACGCTAAGTTATGAATTGTATATGATTTTGATACAAACTATTGAGTATGCAACCGTCATATTGACAAACTATTGTCCTCCTCATGAACATAAATGGTAAAATGATACAGAAATTGGTACTAACTACGAGCTACAGCAGAAGCTGAAATTCAAAGACAAACTACTTATTGACACTTCATACACTCTACAATTCTCTATTTAGTTACAACTAAATTTCATAGTATTCTATTTTATACACATATGTCAAGTTATTTAGTAGATTTCTATAGTCTAAAACACTCTACCTACTTCTATAGATGTTTAATATTATTTGTTATGAGCACTATAAGACATTAAGGGCATAAATGGTCAGACCACATGGAAAATTTCTCTTGGGTCTTGCATGATCCCCCTCCAAAAAACCCCACACAAATATGTACACATTAAATTAGTGCTGAGAATCCAAAAATTAGCCTTCTTTGAAATTTCTTTATTTTAGTCCACGTATGATCAGGGAATGATGGTCTTCCAATCTAGTTTATCTCTGTTACTTAATCTGAATTTGCTACATCAAAATACACTACTAGGACTTAGTCAAAAAATTGAATTAGGACAAAATAAAAATGTTTAGTATAAATATGTGATCATCTCCAATCTGCCGAACCCAGAAACACTCCACCTAGCTAGCTCGAGAAGAAGAAGCTCCAATCAGCTTAGTAGATTTCTATAGTCTAAACCACCCCACCTAGTTTTATAGATATTTAAGGATATTATTTCTAATGAGCACTATAATACATTAAGGGCATAAATGGCCAGACCACATGGAAATTTTCTCTTGTGTCTTGCATGCCCTCCCCCATCCAAAAAACCCACACAAATATGCACACATTAAATCAGTGTGGAGAATCCAAAAAATAGTGTGTCTTCAAATTCCTTTGTTTTAGTCCGCGTATGATCAGTAAATGATGGTCTTCTAATCTAGTGTTTCTCTATTACTTAATTTGAATTTGCTACATCAAAATACACTATTACGACTTCCTCAAAAAATGAATTAGGAAAAAATAAAAATGTTTAGTATAAATATGTGATCATCTCCAATCAGCCGAAGCTAAAAGTACTCCACCTAGATTGAGAAGAAGCTCCATAAAGTACGACCAGACAACTAGAAGACTAAGTTTGACACGTCTCTCGAAGCCAAGTAGATGATGCATGTTGGTAGGCCGACAAAGCAATGCATGAGAGAGAATTTGTTGCGGGCTCGAAGAAAGTCGCTTGGAAAGAATGATGAGTTGCACATTCTCTGCTCCACATAATTTATTTATCTTTATGTAGATTCTCTAGATTTGGAGATTCACTCTTGATTAGTTGAAACTATGTCGATTCACTCTTGATAATGGAATATAGATCTATTTTAACTTCTTTGTGTTCGATGTCCTCTTGATGTATTGATGTGCTTGGTAGAGAAATTAATATCCATCATGTGATGTAAAATGTGCTTTAAGTTCCCTCTTGGTATGTTGTTGATCTATTGCTATGATCTGCTCGAAGATTGCATATTTGGAGCATCCAACCTGTTAATGAAGATGGTATATTTGGATTATCCAACCTGTTAATAAAGATAGTATCGGTCTTTTTTTTGGTATCTACCATTTCTATTTAAGTTCACCTTTTTGTTGTACTGAATTATTGATTGTCCCTTCTCCTTATGGGCTTCTTTTTGAAATGCGCTTCACTAAGGTTTGTTATGGTCTTAAGAGCACATATGATGAAGTTTGAATGTTGTGCAATACTTGGATTGGATGCATCTAAACAACTAATAAGAACATCGGCAAATTCCTTTTCTTGATTTAATGTCTTCTTTCTGTGTTCATATGCACATGAAAAAAGAATCAAAGACTTCAAACTCAAGCCCAAATGGTTTTTCCAGCTCTCCTCTTTCCTTGAGATGCCTTTGTTGTTATGTAACTAGATAGATAGACTATCGACGGATGTTTGATTCTAAGAATATGATCATACTAACTTCAAAAAATCTGGCGGGCTTGACCAATTTTTTGCAATGTAACAAATAACTGTTGAACTCAACTTTGTGTATAAATATTCCATGGATACTTAGTGGTAAGTGCAGGGACGCAAAATTATGGTTATGGGAGCAAGTATTAACGCTAGCAGTTAAAGGAAGGGGCCTTGGTTTGAAGGTTGGAAGAATTCTATTTGCATCGGAATACATGCATTTGGAAACCAGTATCGTGCTACCGATATGATTATTAATGGTCCATGAAATCTTGAGATGGTATATGTTTTTTAAATGCATAGTGATTTTAGACAATACGCTTGTTTGATATTACTACTAAGATGCCCGTGCTACACAATGGAATCACAAAAAACTAGGTGGAACATTATTTACTTAAATTATAGTTAAGAGCCGGTACTTGCTACAGAACAAAAAACAAATGATGTGCCGACATATTGATCAAAGTGGTGTTATATTGTTTTTTCTTTTGTCGGTGCACATCGAGCGCAATCAAACATACAGTTTCCAACTAATAAGCCCTCGTTATAAGCTAAGTGTTCTCTTCTCCATATTCACCTTGTAGGAGGACTTCGTGAGCTTTATTTTTTCTTTCTCTAGGAAATCACTTCATAGTCTTGAAACCTTATATTTCCTTCTTTCATATCAATAATAGCTCCTATGGTGCGTATGAAAGGCCTACCAAATATTATAGGACAAGACGGCTTGCATTGAATATCAAGCACAATGAAACCCACGGGCACACAATTTCTACTAGATCATTGATGGCGCGCGTTGCCGCGCCCATTTGTTGGTTCAATGTAATTATAGGAATCATGTAAATATATGATGCCATGAAGGAGGTCCAATATGCTCCAAATTTAGGCTGGTCACCGCAAAGACCAGCAACTTGATTGGCCACACCAGAGCAAGGATAATAATATGGCAATGGCACATTGCCATGTAATCTATAGTCAATCAAATAACCAGCATTTACAATACTCTCTAGATTCACTATTATAAGATGTTTTTGATATTTTAATATGGACTAAATATAGACTAAAATGAGTTAACAAACCCGTTAAAACACATTTATAAACATCCAATTCAAAAAGTTAGAAGATCTTATAATAGTGTACGGAGGGGTAGTAATTTGTTACATAGGATCTAATGCAGTCCACCGCATCAATTGTTTTTGGGATGTTAACACATCGACCGATCCCTCGTGCATACCATCATATGAGAAATATGTAGCCAGCAACAGTTGATATCAAAATGCTTTCAAGATGCTTATGGGATGGGAAGTAGTAGATAGTATGGTCTCAGCATCAGAATCTGCATCATTCAAGTATCTTGATGCAATATGATAAATCTATCAAAGGTAGCTTCTTTTTCCGTTCTGCAATAGATGAAGGAAAACAATCAGTATTCTACATGTCAAAAAAAAGCAGCACTAAATTTATTTCATATACATGTAGCATGTTGGCGCTCAGTTCTTAAGAGAAGAGAAATTCAACCTAAACATTAAGGCATCAACACGTAGCTCGTGACCAAATAACTTAACCATTAGGTATATCATGTAAAAAATATTCAATGTTTCAAAAAAAAGTCCGGGGTTGACCAGCACAGCTTAAATAATTCTATCAAACAAACTACAAATAGTATTGAAGACAAGAAGGTAGGAATCAATTAAAATATCTATTTTACCATAAGTATATGCTTACATATCATGTACACAATGTAAAAGAGTATAACATCTAAATGGAAAGTTATTCACCTCACATTTCCAAATGTCCATACCAACCAGAGGACCATATCTTGCAAGTTGGGAGTATGGAGCAGAATGGAAATTCAATTACCTTTCTAAGAATGTGAAGTGGACAATTCAAGTTAATCTTTCAAGGAAAAAACCTAAGAGGAATGCACTTTGGATGGCATTCATTGGTGCTAGGATGTAGTTATATGAAAAGGGGAATAAAAATGGGATTCAGAGAATCAGACAAGATGCATACATAAAAATTGGAATAAAAATGGGATGTAGTTATATGAAAAGGGGAGTCTGAGTATCAGACAAGATGCATATAAACATTGGAATTTAACCCCCAAAATACTAACCAAAACAGATAAACACCAACAAGTAAGGCAGCAACCCGCTTACATCTTCAAACACCTTCCCTACACAAAAGTTGTGCAATGTCTTGACATGCAGAACTGTGCAATGTCTTGACATACAGAATTTACCAAAGTGACTTGTGTCCTCAGCCGTTAGATCGCGGCGTTGGACGCCCGAGATTGGCTGGTCGTTGTACCAAGTATCGTGGCACCATTTTTAGGGTCCCATCGCGTGTCACGGTCTGCAAAATTAAAAGGGCTGCTGCTACCGAAACTGATCTGGCTGTTCTGTCATCGACTGGCTGCAAAAAAAACTGTGTACGAGAGGCCTGGGCATGACAATTGAGAACTAACATCTCTTCCAAGCAGGTGGTCACCATTTTTATGGGCTTCTTTGTGTGCTTGAGCCAGGCAGGCTGACGTGGAACGACTGCTGCTCTAGAAGCCTATTTCTGTGGCCTTTCCATTCACTGGACCAACGTGTGTTTTCTGGTTACTATAATAACTGACCATGATAAAAACTCACTAAAAAAGCTGATCTAAAATATAACCAGACTATTAGCGTTCTCCCTTGTATCTTTGAGCCAGCGAAATTTATGTCGTTCACATTCTGTGTCCGCTCAACGCAAATGAAAATTGTTGGAAATATGCCCTAGAGGCAATAATAAATTAGTTATTATTATATTTCTTTGTTCATGATAATAGTCTTTTATTCATGCTATAACTGTATTATCCGGAAATCATAATACACGTGTGAATACATAGACCACAATATGTCCCTAGTGAGCCTCTAGTTGACTAGCTCGTTGTGATCAACAGATAGTCATGGTTTCCTGGCTATGAACATTGGATGTCGTTGATAACGGGATCACATCATTAGGAGAATGATGTGATGGACAAGACCCAATCCTAAGCCTAGCACAAAGATCGTGTAGTTCGTATGCTAAAGCTTTTCTAATGTCAAGTATCATTTCCTTAGACCATGAGATTGTGCAACTCCCGGATACCGTAGGAATGCTTTGGGTGTACCAAACATCACAACGTAACTGGGTGGCTATAAAGGTGCATTATAGGTATCTCCGAAAGTGTCTGTTGGGTTGGCACGAATCGAGACTGGGATTTGTCACTCCGTGTAAACGGAGAGGTATCTCTGGGCCCACTCGGTAGGACATCATCAGAATGTGCACAATGTGACCAAGGGGTTGATCACGGGATGATGTGTTACGGAACGAGTAAAGAGACTTGCCGGTAACGAGATTGAACAAGGTATCAGTATACCGACGATCGAATCTCGGGCAAGTATAAATACCGCTAGACAAAGGGAATTGCATACGGGATTGATTAAGTCCTTGACATCGTGGTTCATCCGATGAGATCATCGTGGAACATGTGGGAGCCAACATGGGTATCCAGATCCCGCTGTTGGTTATTGACCGGAGAACGTCTCGGTCATGTCTGCATGTCTCCCGAACCCGTAGGGTCTACACACTTAAGGTTCGATGACGCTAGGGTTATAAAGGAAGTTTGTATGTGGTTACCAAATGTTGTTCGGAGTCCCGGATGAGATCCCGGACGTCACGAGGAGTTCCGGAATGGTCTGGAGGTAAAGATTTATATATGGGAAGTCCTGTTTTGGTCACCGGAAAAGTTTCGGGGTTTATCGGTAATGTACCTGGGACCATCGGAGGGGTCCGGGGGTCCACTGGGGGGGGGCATGGGCCCCAGAGGCATACATGGGCCAAGTATGAGAAGGCACCAGCCCCTAGGTGGGCTAGGGTGCCTCCCACCATGGCCCATGCGCCTAGAAGGGGAGAGGGGGCAAACCCTAAGGGCAGATGGGCCCTAAGGCCCATACTCCCTGCGCCTCCCTCTCCTCCCCCCTTTTGGCCGCCTCCCCAAACCCATCTAGGGCTGGCCGCACCCCTTGGGTGGGGAAACCCTAGAGGGGGCGCAGCCCTCCCCCTCCCCTATATATACTTGAGGTTTGGGGCTGCTACACACACGAGAACTTCTCCCTCTATTGGTGCAGCCCTGCCTCTCCTCCTCCTCCTCTCCCGTGGTGCTTGGCGAAGCCCTGCTGGATTGCCACGCTCCTCCACCACCACCACGCCGTTGTGCTGCTGCTCGATGGAGTCTTCCTCAACCTCTCCCTCTCTCCTTGCTGGATCAAGGCGTGGGAGACGTCACCGGGCTGTACGTGTGTTGAACGCGGAGGTGCCGTCCGTTCGGCACTAGGATCTCCGGTGATTTGGATCACGACGAGTACGACTCCTTCAACCCCGTTCTCTTGAACGCTTCCGCTTAGCGATCTACAAGGGTATGTAGATGCACTCTCCTTCCCCTTGTTGCTGGTTTCTCCATAGATAGATCTTGGTGACACGTAGGAAAATTTTGAATTTCTGCTACGTTCCCCAACAAAAATTCCCTGCCCCATCGAATCATTCAGTCATGTGACCAGCGATAGAATGATGGTGATGAAGCTTCAGTTCTAGAATCACAATTGAAGCAAAGAACATGGCTGATGGAGAAACTTTTAGTTCTGGGACTGCTACGCCATCATTCTTGGTCTGCAAATGCAAAAGGAACATTCTTATACTATAATCAAATAGTTTGAAGCGTATTTGCTACTTGCTAGATTCTTCTACTTAAAATTTATTTATTTTACTTTCGATGATGGTTCTAACATCTGTTTAACTATTCCTTGCTGGTATTTCCAGCAGCTCCATCCAATCCAATCCAACTATACCTGCATTAATATTAGACCATATATATTTGTGTGGCTTAATCCATTTATATTCGATGCCATCCTAATTTATTTTGGATGTTACACATTAAGAATTTATGTCAGCTCACCAAACATATGGGGAATGATTGATGCAATACTGTCTAATTTTTTTACACAATTTTATATCTAAAACTAACTTTGAACAAGAAGTGTAACCCAAACCATGTCCTTTTCACATATCCGTGTCGTTCAACTATACTCAAATATTTGCATTGTTCTATTGACACGATAAACGGGCGCAGCAACACGTGCATTCATGTTCTAGTGTATTCACATACAGAACAGCCTATCTAATAAGTTTACCTCTTCGGATCATGGTCAAACTATACAGAATTGTCTCCATCTCTTCCAATAATTGGTGTCATGGGATTCACAAACAGCAAGAGGCCTGATCCACGGAGAAAGTTGAAATAAAGTCCAAATTAGTGCTTTGAGATTTCATCCACCAGTACAATGGGGCAGATGAGTAGAGTCCTAGTGTTCAAGGAGAGAGTAGGGGAGCTAGGAGGGAATTTCACAGGAGCTCACCAACAACAGTTTTGAAGCATCATGACAATGAGGAGAGGAGGATCTGATGCAATAGATGAGGGAGACAGGACCACCGACATCCCCGACATTGACCGGGTCTTCCACTACCTTTGTCCACCGGCTTAGCCTCCAACTCCAGAAAATTGTGAAAATTGTCGTCGTCATTACTTTGCTCCATAATAAGTAGTGACGAATATTTGGTTCAGACAAAAAAATTAGCATGCAATAGTTGAGATAGATATGCCTAAGATTACAACTGAAATTGGTTCTTTAGTTTATTTATCGGATAAGAATAATTCTGAACAATTATATGGACTTCATCTAGGGACTGTACAATTCATTTAGATGTCCAATGTATCCATTCATGAAAGAGTTTGGTCCAGAAGCAAAAAATCTAAGAACACTATCCAGCCAATGAGCAATTAACTTCTGTTTGGGTTATGAGTTCAAACAAGGCCAGAACTCCAAATTATGTACCAACATCTATTTGAATTAACTAAACCTCAAGAACATAAAAGGTTTCATTTGTATGTGGTTCTTCCAAAAAAAAAGGTTGCCAACGTGATGTGTACATGGACTATAAAATTACAGGAGTCTTTCATTGGGTTTCAATTACTTACTTCATCAGTGGCCTGCCGCCTGCTATCTCGTTGCCTCGGTGTCATCTCAGATCTGCATCAACCACAACATGGCATGCTATGGTCCTATGACTTGAGCTCTGTGATGACCAAACAGTATTGCAAGGGTTCGCCGGATATGGCAGTTGTAGCTGCGCGCCATGAAAATCAAATGAAGAACCATGGAAATTGGAACATCCAGAATTCAGTTAAATGATAGATCATTCTACACTATGATATTAATAGGATGGACCACTTAATCAATCAACATATGACAAACCCTAACTTATTACCCCTATCTGTAGCACCTCGGCCGGACAAACAGATTGTTTAGCACCTCAATTGGTCGAGTTACAAAACCCTAATGCATTGAGGGAGAAGAAACTTACTTGTGGGGAGAGCAACGGCGACTGTACGGCACGGAAGGGGGCGGCCAGCGTGATGAGGTGGGCGGCTCCGTTCAAGCAGGATGAGGTTGGCGGCTTCGTGCCGTCGGGTTGGTGCGGTGGATTCGAGCACTGCCGGTGAGGCGGCCTCCTCCAACCTAGTCATCGCACGCCTCTGCCGCCAGTTAAGTCGCCACCTCCGCCGCCAGCATCGTTCGTTCCCTGAGGGCTGAGAGAGCGAGAGGAAGGACGGGGTTGACTGTTGAGCACGGAAAATGGGCCAAAACAACCCGATACGAGCCCAATTAACCACAGGGGCCCAAAAAAGCTACCGGGATAGCTGCCCCTCGGACAGCCGATCTCGCAAAAAACATCCCAGGAAGATCCAGTGGCCAGGAACGGCCAGCACATGAAAACGAACGGTTAAGATGTTGAGTGCTTGAGAGGGCTGGGATGGTGCTCAATTTTAATATATCTAAATTAGCAAGTATAAGCACATCATTTATTCTACCCAATGGTTTCTTAAGAGTTGAATCCGCTAAGTTCAAATTAAGGGGTCTTCCCCGACGCGGCCAACCATGGTTACGGCACCCGCAATGCTGAGACCACCCTCGCCCTAAACAAGCTTGTGGTGGACATCTCAGAGTCGGTCCGCAACCCCGGAGCGCTGGCGGTCTTGGACACGGTGTGGATCCTCATCGCCAGCCTCCCAGATGTGGCGAGCTCCGAGCAGGTCATTCGCCACATTTCCTGGAACCTCGACAAGGTCATCGTGGTGGACGAGCTCTCGCTTCGCAAGGAGGAGGAGGTACACTCCAAGGTCAAATATCTAGACTCCTCCAAGCTCAGGGCCACTATCAGGGTCTTCTTCAATGACCAAGGCTTTGATCTCAAGATCTTCCCCGAGCCCCCAAACCACGTGGTCTTCCCCCGCTTCTCGGATGATGGTCACCATGGCGGCAGACCAGGTGGGGATGACGACTACCACGGGTGGCATCGCCGTTGCCCGCACCACCCGCGCCACTTAGACTAGGATGACTCGGAGGGCAGCAGGTCCCCCTCTCCCCCCGCGACCCCAGGCCCCCATCTCTGGTCAAGGTGGCTCAGCATTTGGGCGACACCATGGGTCGCTGCCTCTCCTGCTTGAGACGCGGCCGGACCCCCTACCCTGGCCGTTGATGATGACCGGTTAGCCCTATCTCCGGTGGGTGGGGGGTCCCCAGCTCGCTCTCCTGGTGGGAGTGACACATCTAGCGTCGGACTCCTAGTCCTCCCGATAACCTCGCCACGCTACTGCGCCTCAGCTACTGACGACCCATCTCCATCCCCAGCGCGGACGACATCATGGTATCTTACCTGCGGCCTCCGCCCGTCGACCTCGACCCCACCACGACCGTGCTTCCTAAGCCCGCACGTACCCCGGCCGAGCCCCCTGCCTTGGCTTAGCCCGGCTTGGAGCGATGGGCGCCGATGGACACCCCACTTGCAGGCCTGGCTAGCGGGCCCCCTCCCCAACAGTCAGCTACTCTGCCTCTGCCGACCCTGGCGCCTCTGCCCACCGACCTTGACGTGGCCTGTGCTTCGGATGCGCTCCTCACGGCCTTTCCGACTACTGCGCCCTGGTGCTACTTCTTGAGCTTGCGTTGGTTTTTCCCTTGAAGAGGAAAGGATAATGCAACACAGTAGAGATAAGTATTTCCCTCAATTAAGAACCAAGGTATCAATCCAGTAGGAGCAGAACGCACAAATCCCCAATACCTGCACAAACAATCAAACACTTGCATCCAACATGATAAAGGGTTGTCAATCCCTTCACCGTCACTTGCAAAGGTGAGATCTAATAGATAAAAGATAAAATATTTTTGGGTTTTTTGGTATATAGATCTGAAAATAAAAGATTGCAAAATAGTAGATCGGAAAGTAATATGATGGAAAATAGACCCGGGGCCATAGGCTTCACTAGAGGCTTCTCTCATGAAGGCAAATAATACAGTGGGTGAACAAATTACTGTCGAGCAATTGATAGAAAAGCGCAAAGTTATGACGATATCCAAGGCAATGATTATGTAATATAGGCATCACATCCGTGTCAAGTAGACCGACTCCTGCCTGCATCTACTACTATTACTCCACACACCAACTGCTATCCAGCATGCATCTAGAGTCTTATGTTCATAAAGAACGGAGTAACGCCTTAAGTAAGATGACATGATGTAGAGGAATGAACTCAAGCAATATGATGAAAACCCCATCTTTTTATCCTCGATGGCAACAATGCAATACGTGTCTCGCTACCCCTACTTTGTCACTGGGTGAAATCACATAAGATTGAACCCAAAGCTAAGCACCTCTCCCATTGCAAGAAGAACCAATCTAGTTGCCAAAACCAAACCAATATTTCGAAGAGAAATACAAAGATATCAAATCATGCATAAAAGAATTCAGAGAAGATTCAAATAATATTCGTAGATAAGCTGACATAAATCCACAATTCATCGGATCTCGACAAACACACCGCAAAAGAAGATTACATCGGATAGATCTCCAAGAACATCGAGGAGAACCTGGTATTGAGAATCAAGAGAGAGAAGAAGCCATCTAGCTACTAGCTATGGACCCATAGGTCCGAGGTAAACTACTCAAGCTTCATTGGAAGGGCAATACAGTTGATGTAGAAGCCCTCCGTGATCGAATCCCCCTCCGGGAGGATGCCGAAAAAGGCCCCAAGATGGGATTTCCCGGAAACAGAAGGTTGCGATATATGTGAATATATAGGAGGAAGATCTAGGTCAGGGGGTCAGCGAGGGACCCAGAAGGTAGGGGGCGCCCCCCTAGGGCGCGCCCTCCACGCTTGTCGCCGCCTCGTGGATCTTCTGACTTGAACTCCAAGTCTCCTGGGTGTCTTCTGGTCCAAGAAAAATCATCGTGAAGTTTTATTCCGTTTGGACTCCGTTTGGTATTCCTTTTCTGCGAGGCTCAAAAAGAAGAAGAAAAAACAGAAACTGGCACTGGGCTCTAGGTTAATAAGTTAGTCCCAAAAATAATATAAATATCATATTAATGCATATAAAACATCCAAAACAAATAATATAATAGCATGGAACAATCAAAAATTATAGATACGTTGGAGACGTATCACCTGGCCTCTTCGACAGTTGTGCCCGTGATGGCATCCTCGGCGGTGACCAATCCGGTGGCTTCCCACCCCCAGCCGCCACGGACTACAGCCTACTCCAGGCGAGGCAGGTCAGCCTTGACTCCAGCGACGACCTCTCGTCACAGCGCTCGCATAGACGCAGCTCGGCCAACGGGAGTTCGGCTCTGCCCATTCCCGAGTGTGCGGAGCTCCGGGCTACGGCTTGGAACCTTGAGACAGGTACTCTAGTCATACCAAGTAGCTTCTCTACTTGCTAATTTTTTCCCTTGAGCTGGCTCTGCTCGGCCACCTGGCTAAGATCGCGGTGGACTCGCCGATTCTCTTCAGGGGGGAGGTAGCTCCCCCTAGTTCAGATTTAGGCCATCCGAGCTGAGGAAATCCTTGACGGGCAGCTAGCTCAGGCGCGTGCCCGCCTGCTCTGACCCCCCAGACTCAGCGGCCTCCGACATAGCACCCCACCCCCCCGCCGACTTCCGGTAGGGCTCCGACGGCGGTGATGGAGGTCTGTGGCTGCACCCGCTCTTGCACTACCGCCCTACATGCCCAAGGAGCCTCCCTCGTTCTGGGGTCAAGAAGCTCCCCGATGTCTCCTTGATGTGGACCCTCTTCTGGAAGATCCGTGGCTTCGGCCAAGACGGTCGCCGCCGCCAATTCATTGAGTACATGCGGGACAAGCGAATAGACATTGTTTCCATTCAGGAAACCAGGCGCACAGAGTTTACCCTTTCTGAGCTAGAAAGGCTGAGCACCCACCTATTCGCCTGGCATTGTCTCCCTTCTAGTGGGACCACCGGCCACTCGGGTGGAATCCTTTTAGGCGTAAAGGATGGCACCTTTGAGGTGGGTAGCTTGGACCAAGGTGAGTTTTTTTGTCACCATGGAGCTATTCGAATGGGCGATGAATTTCAAGTGGGAGATCATAATTATTTTCGGGCCCGTTGACCACCGCCAATCCGACGCCTTCCTGGATGAGCTACGGAGAAAGGTCTCAGTCGCCCAAATATCGATGGTGCTCAGCGATGATTTTAACCTCATCCGCTCGGAGGATGACAAAAACAACAATCTGGTTAACTACCCTCGGATGCAATTGTTCAACGATTGCATCGCTGATCTCGGTCTTCGTGAACTAGATAGGGTTGGTGCCAGGTTTACCTGGACCAACCATCAGGCTGACCCGACGCGCTCCGTCCTAGACCGCATCCTAGTCTCGCCAGAGTGGGAGCTCCATTGTCCTCTGGCCTCTCTTCGGGCCATCACCCGGATCGGGTCCAACCACGCCCCCTACTTCTCTCATCTGAGAATGATCACCAGCCTCAACCTATGCGGTTCCGTTTTGAGACCTTCGGGCTTAATCAGAATGGGTTCGCCGAGGCCGTAGGAGATCGGTGGGTTGAGGCCCGCCTCGCTCCCCACCGGGCCCTTTCGGCCGTAAACTCCTGGCACTTTTGCGTGAAACGTTTGCGCCAATTTATGAAGGGCTGGGGTACGAATCTTGGACGCAATTTGCGGGGACGGAAGAAATCCCTCCTTGCTGACATCCAGGCCCTAGACCTCCGGGTGGATTCAGTGGGCCTTTCCCCTAACGAAAGGATGCTCCATTACCATCTCAAGGATCGGTTAATGGTCATCTATATAGATGAGAAGGCCTACTGGCATCTCCGAGGTATACAGAAGTGGGTTCTCAAGGGTGACGCCAATACGGCCTACTTCCAGGCCATTGCCAACGGCCGGAGATGTCGGAACACCATCCGCTTGCTTTGGGATGGCACAACCCTTCTGGAAAGCCCGGCTGACATCCGATCTCATGTGGATGGCTTTTATAGAGTGTTGTTCTCGGCCTCCCCTAGGAGAGGCTTAGACCTAGCCCACGACTTCTGGCCCGAGCACCAGGGCGTCTCGGAAGCGGAGAATGCAGCCCTTACGGCCCCATTCTCTGAGGAGGAGATCTTGGTGGCCATCAAAGGCATGACCCCGACGTTCACCTCTGGCCCTGATGGCCTTCCGTTGAAGTTCTTCCAGACTTTCTGAAATGTTATTAAGCGGGAGGTTATGGCGCTCTTTGAGAAAAAAAATTGTGGGCTCCATTGATGGGGGAGACTTGTATGGGATCTCACATTTAGGTGAGATTGTGAGATCAACCCCCAAAAAAAATCATATTTAGACATTTAAAAAAAATCTGAAATTATTTTACAACATTCATGTGGGATATGTCTACAACCCAGAAAAGAATTAGCTCAAAACTCCATGTACATTTAGAGATTCAAAAAAGACAAATTCGAATGTGAACAGTAGTAGCTTTGGGTGAATATTGTTTTGACACTATTCACATCCGATTTTGTCTTTTTTGTTTCTATTAATGTAAGTTGAATTAGGTGTTGAAACTTTTTGAGGTTGCACATCAAACATTGAGGTGTGTCTACAAAAAAATTGAGAATGTTTGAACATGTATTCTTCTTTTGAAAAAAAAAATCGATCTCATAGATCTTACCTAATGTGAGATCTCACACAACTCTTCATGATCTCTCCCGCCTTAACTACGGAATCATCACGTTGATCCCCAAGGTGTCTGGAGCTTTGGACATTCGTTAGTTCCGCTCAATCACGGTGATCAATGTGATCCTCTGTATCATCCAAGGGGTACGCCAATAGGGTGACCTCGCTAGCCAACCGCAGCACCCACCCAGTCGGCGTTCATCCAAGATCATTATATACTGGAAGGAGTCCTCGTCTTGCACGAAATCTTTCACGAGGTTCCCTCCAAGCACCTCAAGACGGTCTTTCTAAGGATCGACCACAAGGCGTAGACACGGTATGCTGGTCCTTCCTTCCTGGGGTTGAGGGTCGGCATTGGAGATGCCCTTACCTAGCTATCCACATTCCATGCCTAAAATTATGTTGGGACATAAAGCGTTGGAAACATCTTTTCGGCGACAAGCCAATGGATGTAGCCGAAGAACCTTCAGCTACGAGAGGAAGAAACAGCATGCAAAACAACAGCATCGATCGATCTTTAAGGTTCAGAGCTGAGCTGTCCAGACCCACTCCCCATTACAGGTAAGCAATGAGCATGGCGAGATTTGTGCCACCAGATTAGTTTCCAATTGAGAGGTTCATCATCGGCCACTAATCCCATCCCACAATAATTAGCCGGTAAGCAAGCAGACAAGAGCTAACTAGCTAAGGGACAAATCAATTGAAGGGTTGACAGAAGTTCAGGTAATTAAGAGGAACACCGTTCCCATGCACGACAAGATAATGCTGCGTGCAGGCATGCATGCAGACGCGTCCAACAAGGTCGATGGGCAAGAACAACAACATGCTGCAGCTACAGTAGTAGTGCTGCAAGCCAGCTAGCTATGGAATCCATCGACAACTTGTGTGCAGCAGCACAGCAGCAGCTTGAATATCGTGTGCTGTCTTATCCAAGAAAGACCCGCAAAGCTCTGATATATGTCCGATCAAACACATTTGTTCATTTTTGTAATTTAATGGGGACCTGTATGGTCTGAGAAGCGATCCGGATGTTCGTTTTCCGACAAAGCGAAGAGCGCGAAGAGAAAAATCTCCAAAGAAGCATTCAAGCTCCTCAATGGAACCAGCCTGGAGCTCAGACAACAAAGGCACAACCGAAGCAACCTGAAGTTTGGCAAGACCGTCGCAAAGCTAGTGCGGAGCACCTCAACCTCCCGTAGGAGCTCTGTGCGTAGCAGGGCAAGCTGGGACTCCAAAGAAGAGACAAAAAGGCACTGACATTGGGATCCTTGCAACATCCAGATTGGGCCCTCGGCGGCACGGACACACACGCAAGGATGAGTGGCCCATGACCTCTGCCCAACTCCTAGTCAGCGAAGTACAAGGCTAGACGGACGGGGAGCGCCTCCGCTGGTGAGGAGCGCGAGTGACCGAAGAGCAATCACGAGCAACCGAAGACCAGGGCGACGGCATCAAATGCATGTGAAAGGCTCACAGCATGCACTCACTTGGTGGCCACGCTCGAGGCAACGGTAGCACCTTTCTTGAGCCCAACGCTTGAAGGCGAGGCCACGCTCGAGACCTTCCCTCACGGCTCGCGGGGAGTGCCTCAGCCGCAACGGCGCCCCCGACCCACATACTCCCAGCCCGCCTCAGCTTCAAGAGCGGCAACGGCAGCAGAAGGGTGGTTGCAAGCAGACGTTGAAGATGGAACAAGCAGAGGTGACTCCAACTTCTCTGACGTCATCTCGTCAGGTATGGCGGGCAGGGGTGCTTCCTGATTGGTCACTGCGACATGCCTTGGGAGTGTTGGCGCAGCCCTAGACCAGCTCTCCCTCTTTCACTCGCACACACGAAGGTGAAAGATGGAGCACACGATTTTACCGGCGCACAAACGCCTCTGCCGCACGAACGGCGCCTCGGTCGCACGAACGGCCTCACTTTACTGGGCACATACCTCGGGCTCGGCAAGAAACCGCAGCCTATCCAGAGGAGCTCTCTCTCATAGCCGACCGGGCGCACACCACGGTCCGGCGGAGACTACCTCATCTCTGGCCCTAGGCTCGGCTCATACCGACGCGGTTTACATCAATACACGGGAGAGCTTTTATACCCAGGCTTGTGCACACACACTACACGTACGCACGCATTACCCGGCTACCACACAGCCACTAACCATTGCATGCACGCATCACACCCGGGCACTAACTAACCCACGATCAAACTCCATGCAGCTCCGGCCGCGCGCACGACGCGGCTGCCTCCAAGAGACTCCAACGGCCGCTACCAACAGCCACAACGCCCGGCCGCCATCTACATGATCAAGATTAATGCTGACAGGGAGGCGACGAGCGCAAGTCTTACGGCCACCAATGGCCGGGTCGGCCTTGCGGTAGACCAGGGCAGCCGCAGCCAGAGCAGCAGCGGAAGAGGCTGGCGTAGTCGGAGCCGCCGGCTTCGGCAGTGCGCTCACCTCGCCAGAGCACTTGGAAGCCCGTGGCGTCTGCGGGGCAAGCTCAACGCCATCTACATCATGGTCGTCGTCGCGGGAGCTCCACGAACGCCATGCCATGTCCAAACTGTCAGAAGCGCCTGAGACAGCCGACAGCCTCCCGGTGCGCAGGTCGGAGATGTGGCCGTCGCCTCCAGCAGCAACAACGGTGATCTGGTCTGGAAGGCGTTGGCGACCCCGGCGTGGACGGCAGCAGGGGCGAGGCCGTCCGTCCTCGCACGGCCAGGTCGGCCTTGTGGGAGGCCGCGGCGAGGCCGTGCGAAGATGGTGGCGGCAGACGGGCGGGGCCGGGGATGGCGCCAGCAGCAGGAGCCATCCCTGCGGCTGGAGGATCCAGCGAGGCCGGGGCGGCCTCCGTCGTCGGAGCGTGGCTGGCGCCGGCAGGAGGTCGAGGGTCGCTGCCTCGTTCCCCGATCCCGGCAACTATGTGCCAGAGAGGCCGAGGCGGCCGCTGTCGTCGTCGGAGTGTGGGGAGCCATCACAGGCGGTTGAATGGGGAGGAAAACTGGATAGAAGAGAGCGCGCGTGATGGAGGTGCCGGATCTGGGCTCATTGGACGCGGAGCTGGCGGGAGCCGGGAGATGAAGACGGCGGCGGCCGCGCCGCTACGCACGCAAGAGCTAGCGTCCGCCATTGTTCAGTTTCCCCACGAATGAATACCCAGGAAGAACACAAAGTTTGACGCGCGCGCTGTACTCCAAATCAATCGCCGATTCTGTCAAACACATGCTATTCTAGCATGTGTTACATCGGCGATACTCTGCTATACTTGTTTGGATATGGAGCGTTGGCCCCGAGTATATAGAAAATCAGTTTTTAGCTGATTCTTAGCAAAACCGGTTTTAGAATATATTTTATTGATTACCAGTTTATGAAAAATTATGTTTAGGTTAGGAAAGTAATAAATCATGGTTGTATAGTTCTTTGTTTGGATCCGGTCTAGGACTGCCCCGTCGCTACTGCCCGCGAATCCTCCGGCCACAATGATTCCGTCTGGTCGCCGAGGTCGTCGCCCTTGGAATCTACCCCGGCTGCTGCTCACGTTCCATCTGGCCAACACGACTCCACCTGCGCCTGGAGCTGGATCGCCTGACGTACGGCCCCCTGCCGTTGGGCCGCTGACGGGTGGGTCCGGGCCCACACGTCAGTGTGTGGGCCATACGTCAGACGGGCCGCGTCCCCTGCGGCTATGCCGCCGTCGGCGTGGCAGGGCGTTTCTCCCGGCGCGGAGGTCGTCTGTCCCGCACCACCTTTCCCTCGGGCTACTGCACGTCGGTGTCGCAGTAGTACTCTGCCGTCGTGGTGTCGTACGTAACCAACTATGCATTGCAGTCAAACACACGGCGGAGGCCACGCCGGGGCTAAATAACGAGCGCCCAGACGTCACGCTCCAATTTCTTGAAGGAAATGGGCAGCGCCGCGCTGTCGGCAAGGACCAGGAGGTTGCCGTCAGTGTGTATCCATACACGGCGCAGTCACCAATCCATCCGGCCGCCAGCCGCCGACGGTCGTGGTGGTTGTGGCAGGTCAGCCTCCATCTATCGAGCCGTACACGTCGTGGTTGCCGCCGTCCGTCGTGGTTTGTCATGGTGGAAGACGTTCTTCATGCAGCTCCATGCCACACAATGAGCTTTGAGCTGGTTTTTCTAAAACGCGTTTGCGCAAAAACGTATCGGAGCCGTTTTTCTAAAAAACACAATTTCTGGGTATTACGAGAACCAAATTTTCCTTATCCAAGAATTAGTTAGATAAGCCAAACAAAGTTTTAGTTGGTTAGAATCTAAAACGCATTTATAGCTAACTGGTTCTGTAGCTAGCAGCAGTTTACACGCTAATTATTCAGTGCCCTTGTTCTGGTCTCGGGCAGATATCAACATTTCGCGGCAAATTGAGCAAACGTGTAACCTTCCTCTCAGCAACTGAGTGAGTCTAGCTAGGACGGGACGGACCAGTTGTGTTGGGTGAAGACGGCGATACCCTCGGCGCCACGGCCCACGGTACTCCGCTCGATCGGCGGTCAGGTGGGCAGGCTCCAATAACCTTCCTCCTTTTTTTTAATCATACGTAACCTTCTTCTTAATCTCTTCACCCCCTGATTTCAAGTGGGTGGGGCCCCTTCCCCTGATTTTACCCAACCAAAAACTTTCACCTAAGCTCTTACGTAAATCACGTAGAATAAATTTCGTAGGTGTAGCATTACTCGGGCAGGCTCTCACACGGGTAGTCCCTAGGTGTATATCACCCAGAACCCCGACCAACTGAAAAGTAGTCGAAGAAACGAACCTTGTAGAAGTGCGATTAATTTCCCTAAAAAAAGAAGAAGTGCGATGGATTATATGACGGCGATTGGTTGGTGGTTAATTTTCCGTGTAAATACCACAGTTGACTATATCCGCTATGGTTGGTGGTTAATTAGACAAACTAGTTGTGAACCCGTGCGACATATTTATCACCGGAGCAAACTTGAATTTCCACAGAAAGCAGGACATGGGTGTGCCTATGCAAATTTGTGACAATATAGATTATAATTGATTTAGAGCCATTCTATAAGTGTCATGTTCAATTTAGAAAATCATTGTCTTCATGTATTCCACATTGGGGCTCATTGATTAATACACGTATCTATTTAGTTATAAGTTTCATGTGGTTCAACTCTAAGATATACATAATGCTAATTTTGTTCGTGCAATTATTCTGATCATCGTATTTAATGCTTATAGCAGGAAATGTTTTTTTCCTAGGTATGTCGATTTTTTTGCACTGCTCGTATGAATTAATGCTTTCAAAACCTAAATAATGAGAAGTTATCTAATTTACCTTGGACATGTCTTTTTCACACTTGGGGCAGTAGGAATAGTTCTATTGTTTTAGTATTTTTCGTTGCGTTTGCCGCATCCTATGTAGTACCACAGATCTTATGTATTGACCTTCTGCAGCATAGAACTTTCCCCGTCGATTGCAGATTAAATTAGCACACAAAAATATGACAAAAGAACACAAAATTATTTTTAAATTTCCATTTTTCAGATACATATGCAATTTCATTTATATCATTGAGTGTTGTTGTGTTATAGTGCATTTTCTGAATGGTACCCTGGGCTGCTGACACTATTTCCACTACAATACCGTCCAGTATCATCTTGCAAGAAATAACTGTTTTTGCATGTAAATAAGTATTCGTGTACATGATAGAATAAGGTTTCTTCATATATATTTTAGAAAAGCTATTGCACCTCGTTGGGAGCTTGGATATTTCAGGGATATCCAAATTGATATAAACTCGTGTCACACCTGTAGATGACAGTGTGTACCCTGCATGCACTTGATATTAGATTTGGCATACAAATAAAGGCACATAGCAATAGTTACCTACTATTAATATAAAAACAAACCTTTCAACCTCCTCACAGTTGCTGAGGTTACTATTACAATACATCTCACTTGATATTTTTTTAGACGTTTTATCTTCAGATTTTTTCTTTCATGCAAGAAATTAATTATCTTGTGGCCTTTAACTGGACGGAAATTCAGTGCGGATGCTACCTTAAAACTATCATGTAGACTTGTTTCATTACCTTGCCTAGACAAAATTATAATGCAGCAGAAGATGCCTCAATATTTATAATAACTCCTATAGCTCATCGTATGATGCTTATGTTGTCAAGCCGACTTCTTCATCAAGTAGTATAGCGCCAAAGCTAATAGGTTCATTGCTGTTGAGGCTCATTGCATCCCATAGCCTAATTACTCTGACCTGCACTCTCTAGGAATCCCTCACATGGCTAATGGCATTGAGCAGATCGCAAGACCTTGTATTCAACCTTAAAAACCAAATAAAGTAGAATTTGACTATAAAAAAATAAATGCAATACGAACAAATTAACATATAGCAGTACACATTTTTTTAAAGATTAGTACCTATTTAGCCTCTAGAGAAGCTGCTATGGATCATAGGCTTTAATAACTGGAAAACTGAGAGTACAAAATAGTGGCTAACTACTGGTTGTCATGTAGTATGTTAGCACCATATTTGATCTAACCAATGGAATAAATAATTGCTAAAGGAAAATTTGGGCGTCAAGACTACTCGATAACCTACCGAATGACATCAACAAACCAGAGATAACCTTGGCATCCAAGAAAAGAAGCTGGGCCAGCAATGATGTCGCAAAATGAAAGGATGTTTAATTTCTATATAAGTTCACCTGATGAGCATAGTTGTGGTTTGACCCTAACTCCATGAGGTGTCCAAATTTTTGTATGTGAGAAGATTGCCCAATATCTTAACATGTCTATAACTTTTATAATAGAAACGTATTATTGAAAAATATATACCAATGAGACTTAGTATGCTTAATCATATTATTATTTACAATAATATAAATCGTTTTTATTGTTTTTGTAGACAAATATAGTCAATCGCCAAGACTCCTGAGCAAGTAATTTTAAACATGTTGAGAGAAAATACAATACTGTAAATTTTAGCTAATGTTTTCATTATTCATGCTATTTTTGATTGTTTAGATGTTCGTAATAGCTTGAGAATTCGCTTTCATGTGCGCTCATATATGATCGATAATGCGGAACAGAAGGATATCTGAAAATAGAAGTGAAGGGTTTCAAAGTAGCAAATCAGAAATTGCTGAAGATTTACCATCTGTGGGCGGCTGATGTAAATGAGCCTTTGTAGCAAGTTGAGAAGGCGCAGCCTAGGAGGACTTCCATCTGCTCCACAATCTGTTCCACACGGCCAGCCGCACACAGGAAGTCACGCGACCTAGTAGTTGAGAAGACGCAGCCTAATAGACACGATTGATGGCAACAGGACTGTGGTGCTAATCGTATGGCCAGCAACGTCGCCTGTGAATGGCGACCATGCAAGCTGGCTTGAGCCTTGATTCCTTCCCAACCGGATCCAACAGCAAGCTAGCACGCACCTCATCGGCGACATGCACACGTAGCAGTTGGAGCTCGATCGACCTGAACATGGGCGTACAAAACCTCCCGATCAAACCTGCAGTTGTTCAATCTTTCTGGCTGGAAACGCAACGCACGCAAACCGTGTATTTAACTGTGAAAAACAGACCCCGTTAGAGTGTGTTAGAGTTATGAGGCCAAGAAGGATGCGCTCACGCCTACAGCCAATTTTTGTGGAAGTCAACAGCGGCGTGGCATGGAGACATGAAGAACAGATTTCGGGGAGAGACCCAAATTCAAAGGGAAAGTAACATTGGATTCAAGTGTAAACTGGCACGAAGACGAACCTGATCCAGACGAGATTTTTTGATCTATTAATCTTCTTGAGCACAGCGAATCCATGCCCCAACTTACTTGGTTCATGTTAGAAGGGAGAGAGGGATTGGTGAAATAGTTTGTTGTATTGCTTGAGCCTCGTGGGCATATATATAGGAGTACATGATCTACTTGGAGTACAAGGCAAGCCAGAATATTTCCTAGTCTAACCTATGTTTCCTAAAACAATCACGTTACTCAACATCCCCCCCACAGTCACAACGGTAGCGATGCCGAGGGTGAGACTGGAGAAGAATCCGAAGGCAAGCCGACGGACACCCCCCACAGTCGTAACGGTCGACGCATCGCGGAGTCGTGGCTGGAGTGGAAACCAACAAGGTTGCTCAAGCAGGCGGTAGCCCTTTGTGCCGTTGTCGATGTAGCCAAGAGCGTGGGTGGTGGAGCTGTGGTCGAGGTAGCCGTGCGAAGAATGCCGTGGTCGATGTCGAGTCGAAGTGGCCAGTGTCAAGGAAGTCACCGTGGAGCCGCGGGCGCAAGAGGGCGCCAAGTTAGCATGGGCGCAGTGGTGTCGAAGTAGGGGTGCGCCGGGAAGAAAATGTTGTTGACGACACGTCGCGGCGGGTTTGCCAAGCCCGGGGACACATCGTGGACGAGGGCACGCGCTGGTGTTGCCAGCACCGGGCATGCGTAGACGGACGAAGACGAAGTTGACGAAGCGCCGACCAGGCTTGCCAGGCCCGGGGACACGTCGTGGATGAAGGCACGCATCAGTGTTGCCAGCACCGGGCATGCGTAGACGAGGGACCTGCACGAGCTATATGATATGTCGGAGAAGTCGGAGGGGCCAGCAGAGAAGAACTCGACGACGATTGTGGCGTCCATCGGCGCGGGGTCGATGTCACCAACGGTGGTCGGAGTAGACGAAGTGGTCGGGGTAGATGACGGCGACGCTGGCGACGGGCCGGTGCTTGACGAAGATGAAGGGAGGTGGACGGGCGGCGGCGGCGGCTACGGGGGTAGCAGCGGCTGCGGCCGAAGAAGAACGGTGGCGGCGGCCTGACGGCGGTGGCAGCAGCTAAGTTAGGAGCGCGGCGGCGGTGCTCGAAGTAGGCGAGTAGAAACCAACAGCACGACGAAGACCGACGCGGACGGTGGCGTTCCCGCGCCAAGGGATACGGCGTGGCACATACCACGGGAGGTCGACGCGCGGTGACGGCGGAGTGGACCGCGGCGCTACGGCCCGAAGGGGCGACGTAGCGGCGGTAGGTGGGTCGGGGCGACGGCGGGAAGACCTCGGGGCGGCGGCGGGGACCGCAGACCGCGACGCTGCGGCTCGAAGGGGCGACACAATGGCGATTCGCGAGTCGGTGCAACCGCGGGGACGGCCTCGGGACGACGGCGTGGACCGCGTGCCACGCTCGCTACGGCCCGACGAGGCGACGCAGCGGCGGCGCGAGGGTCGATGCAGCCACGGGACGGCCTAGAGCGGACGCCCTCGGTGCGGCGGGGGACCGCGGGCCGCGGCACTACGGCCCAAAGGGGCGACGCAGCGGTGACTCAGGTCGGTGCAGCCGGGAGAAGAACCACGGGGCGGTGGCGCTGCGGCCCGACGGGGCGATGCAGCGGCAGCCTGATGCTCGATCGGTGGAGAAGCGCGCTGAACTCGGGGACGATCTTCACGGGACCTGCGGAGGCGCGTGCAACCGACGGGCCAGGTCGGTCACGCGGCGTAGATGAGAAGGATCGCGGCGGCGAGCGGGTGATCAAGCCGATCGCGCGCGAGGTCGGGGACGCCGCTCGGTGGAGGCGTGGTGGCGACGGAGTTCGAGATGAAGCCGGTGATGGCGGGCGGCAGGGCGGCTATGATTGGCCGCCACACGGCGCGAGGCCGCCGGGTCGGGGTGATGCAGGAGTCCTGGTCGGAGCAGGGCGGTGACGGCCGGCGTAGATCGACGGGCGGGACGTTGCGCGAACGGCGGCGGTGAAGGGCCGCTGCATGACGCGAGGCCGCCGGGTCGGGGCGACCAGCGGGCCGACGGGCGGACGACGCGCGAGGCCACCGAGTCGGAGCGACCGACGAGCAGACGCGTGGACGACGCGCGAGGCCGCCGGGTCGGTGAAGAAGTCGACCAATCGCGCCGGTGTTGGAGTAGAGGCGCACGGGATCGACGGCGGCGGTGGGCGACGCAAACCGGATCACATAGACCGGAAAACCAAAAAGTAAATGCCGATCAAAGCGACCGGCGAGAGAGAGAAACCCGGATCAAAGGATCGAAAAAAAGACTCTCTAGGGCAGCCGGCCAACACGGCCGGTGGACGAACCCTAGGTACGGGCGGCGCGGCCCCTGACGGCGGTCATGGAGGCCGACCACCCCGGGGGCGGCGCGCAGGTGCGGAAGCGGCGGCGGCTAGGGTTTAGGATCGACTTACGATAGATACCATGTTAGAAGGGAGAGAGGGATTGGTGGAATAGTTTGTTGTATTGCTTGAGCCTCGTGGGCATATATATAGGAGTACATGATCTACTTGAAGTACAAGGCAAGCCAGAATATTTCCTAGTCTAACCTATGTTTCCTAAAACAATCACGTTACTCAACAGTTCAGATTGAGAGAGGCTATACCTTTTTTTTCCCGTTGGCAGAGAGAGAGAGAGATCATGGAGAAGAGGAAGAGGCCGTGCATGGATTTGTTTTCATGTGAGGAGAGTGAGATAATGGAGAATAGAAAGAAGAGGGGGAGGAATATAGGGAGTAATAAAAGAGGAAGAGGTCGTGGGGTAGAGGTGCAGGTAGAGATTTTTGCGTTAGAGATAAGAATTGCTTTTTTTTTTTGAACCTAGATAAGAATTGCTTTAATTAGGTGAGGAAGAAATGGTTGCTTATGAGATAAAGATTACTTTAACAGTTTTGCTAAAGCACATCTAGATGTGCTATAAGTATTTACATCTAAGTCCTATGTCATTGATATTACGTTAAGATTCGTGTGGATATTTTTTTTTCTTCCGGGAGGAGCGATTTTCTTTTAAGACAACAAACGCTTGATTAGTATCGTATGTTTGGTGGATTCTAATTTTAGCGCAACTATATTTTCTGACAATTGCAGAAGTTCAAGGGAGAACTACATGGGTATAACTCGTCGGTCCAACAAGATTACCGGCTTCTAATTTCTGCTTAACATCGGAATTTTTAGGAAGTCTAGGATTAGTATAGGTATAGATAAGGATGCATGGGTTGGGACGGCGATTGATCAGACAAAACTTGTAGCCTTGCTCTGATGAATTCAACCAACCTGCATATTATGTTCATAATGTCTGCCGAATTCGGCGAATATATCATCATGCTGGTACTACCTCCGTCCAGGTGTATAAGGCTTGCGCGTAGGTCTAGCTATATAATTTAACTAGCTAAATATAGATTATATTTGACAAAAAAACATATATTTAGAAACTACACCTCTATATATATATCTAATAATATACTTCTGTTGATGTATAACACATATTTAGTTAATCAAATCGATGACTTCGAACTACACACACCCTATACACCTGAACGGAGAAGTGCGCAACTTTCACGCATTTTTCAAAACTTGTGATGCTCCTACTTCATTAGAGTAGCACGCAACTTCCATGCGTACATTCATCTTTGTTCAATATCAACACAAGTCAAGAGCCAACCAACTTCATGCCACGAAAGCAGTGAACCTCTAGCAAATGACAAGTGACAGATACATATCCACGTTTCCCGGCAGACTATTCGGTCACAGGGCAGGGAGGAGGAGGGCAGGGAGGCAAGCGTACGTATAGATCATTTGGCGTTGTGTAAAGTGTAAACCGGACGATGGAGAGGTCATCAGGCGCTTGGAATCGGAGACGACGATGTTCGCTTGGCTGCACGAACCCAGCTGAGGATCAACTGGTTGGTAGGTGACGACGATTCCCCGGTCGCCGCGCTGCTCGATCGGCGGTCGGGCACGCAGGCAGGCTCATGGGTGTTCGGCACATTGAATCTCGGTGTTTTTTTAACACAGTACAAACCCAGGCGTTTATTCATCCTTATGAACACACATACGTAGACCCTATTTTTATGAGTATCTTCGATAGACTGAACCAGTATATCATCTTGAGATTAATGAAGTCACCACAGACGCCTCATAACCGACGGAAACGTCTTCTCTCACTGAACGTGCATCACAGAAATTCTGAAATAAGTTCAGAAATAATGCAAGCATCAGGATTTGAAATCTGATGGGCCGGGCATACCACTGTTTCCCTAACCATCCAACCACAAATTGATTTGCTATTGAACCTCGGTGTTGAAAGAAAGGAAGAGAAAAAAAGAAAGAGCAGAAGAGAATGAGTACCTCATGATTCCTAAAAAGAAAAGAAAAGAGAATTTTGGCCTCGGTAGGCTCTAGTTCTCCCAACTCTTTATAGTGCTGGTGGCCTGGCAAAAAGGACACCCTGCCTCGAAAAAGCATTGCAGAGGCCGGTCTGCAGACAGCTCTTAATCAACCCCGCCGAGCGAGCATGGGGATATGTGCCGCTAAATGTATTCCAATTCGCAGCCCCATCTTCAAGGTCGTATATCGTCGTATTTAAGGGTAGGCCCCATGCGAAAGGTACATGGATGAAACCTGGGCAAATCAGTATCTACACTTTCAATCTGGGCGAAAGAAGGTGGACTGGCGGTAGGCACATGCGATTAAGGAATGCAATTATTATAATTTATTCCCTTCCTCTAAACCCAACGTATATAATTTTTTTAGCATAGCTAATTAATGCCTGATTCTTTCCAACTAGTGTTTTTCTTTTGCTGAACGTACCTTATTATCATGTCTAACAAATGAAATAAGAAGTTTTTCAAGTTCTGTGATATATGTTTATGCATGTTTTATTTTGTCTGTTGGATCTTGACAATAGAATTTGTTTCTAAAAAACTCCATGAATTAATACTACTCCTTCGGTTCCTAAATATAAAACGTTTTGGCCAAAACGTATTACGTTTAGAAACTGAGGGAGTAGTTGACAAAATCATAGGAAAAAGCAGGCAAAATAGAGTGGTTGACAAAATCATAGGAAAAGCGAGCAAAATACCATCATTACTTTTCTTTAACAAAGCAGCCATGTGTACTAGTGTTCTTGTACATTTTATTTCCTTGAGAAGAAAATGTGTAACAAAAACGTTTAGTGTATTTCTCATCACAGAATAAAAAGTCAAACATGTTCCTAGCATGTCATGTATACATCTATTTTCTTTACTGCCTTTCTCAGAATAATGCGAATACATGTACTGTTAATTATTATGATGATTATTACTTTGCAATCTAGATGAATAACACAAAGAATAATGCCATTTTGTAGATTGTAGTGTGTGTACAATTTTGTAGGATCCCATGGATACGTATCATATTTTACAACATGATTATTATCTCTCTTCTTTTTTTGAGGGGAATTATTCTTCTTCATATGGTAGATACACACATGCATACATACGAGGGTGGAATGTGATCTTTTAGTATATTAAAACAAAAAAAGATGAGGGAAATATTTTAAACATTCCCTTTTGACAAGTACTACCTTCGTAAGGAAATATAAAAGCGTTTAGATCACTCTTTAGTGAACTAAAGGCTCTTATATTTCTTTACAAAGCAGTAATTGTCATAATTAGAATATTTTGTGTGGTCAAATATATCCTTGATGAATGGACGGTTCAGATCAAAAATATTCCCCTTATCTATTAGGGGCAGAGAGGAACCATCTTAAAAGAGCATTTTTTTCTAAATAATAAAAGGCACAACTAGTTACTAGCTCCGTCCGAGTTAATTAGTATCGGTTATTTTTTGGATCAAGCTATGACTACATGTTTCGCTACTAAAATATTAATGCATGAAATAATAAATATATTGTTGAATTTGTATTTGAATGTAGTTTGTAATGCTATTATTTATGCTACATATAAGTTATATTTTATCAGTTAAAGTTATTGCCAGAATATATGATCTAAAATACGAGGAGAATAGTAAACTTGGACGAAGATAGTAATTATTCGCTAAGACAGTTGCAATTGCACACTAGTTTGATGATTAGTTTTATAAAAGCAGAGAAATGGTTGGAACATATATATATATATATATATATATATATATATATATATATATATAATTGCCCAGGACGAAGACATGGTTGGAACATGCAGGGATGAGGTGGTCGAAGGATACTTTTGGCGCGATCAGTGAGCATTAATTTTACCACGTACTTTTGGTGGAGTATTAATTTGGAGTAGTCAGGTCAGTCATCACGCGTATCAAACAGTGTTGTCCCATTAACTCGAGTCTGACAATGTGCAACGGCCATACGGTTGCACTATTCATCCAGATATATATTGGCTCATATACCCAGAAAAGAACTGATAGGAGTGAATCGCGAGGCCCATACCCACTAAGAGGATAACGTGCTACCTGGTGCTCGGCCTTTGCAACGCTGCTCTCCACCCTGCCTTCTGAATCCAGTGGACATGGGCTTTTCAGGATCTGCAATAAGTACAGTGGACGTGGCATCGATGGATCGATGACATTGTCACTGCGACTTGACATTAGACCATGCATGCAACAAAACTATCTTCCGCTCATGCTGAAATCTGCAACTCTAACGCGCCGATTCATTTCATCCGCGCGTATTCGTTTGGGTCGCCGTGAACAGAAAAGTCGATCCAAATGGATGGTGTCCTTTTTTTCTGTCACCTGCCTAACTCATTCCTGGTCCAAAATTGGGTCTCATTTTCGTCGGTGCGGACACGAGGCAGATTTCGTGTCCGCACGCCTACTCCCCCCTGCCCGCCAATCGGTGGCACATTGGCCATTCCCTTCCACCCCTATCGACAGCCAGCCCCCGCCCGCCCCACCCTGTCGTTGTCGTCGCCCAGTTCTGGTGTCCCTGCCAGCAGTCCGCGCCTACACCCACGCCGCCACCTCTGACGTCGCCGCCACCACCGCCTCGCCGTCCAGGCCACCACAGCTTCCACCCCAACCCCCAACCTCAACGTCAACGCGAGCACGAAGTCCCCCCCCCCCCCCCCCCCCGCGCCCCCAGCTAGCTCCTCCATCCGACGATGCCGCGCTCGCCTGACGCTGCCACACTCGTCGGACGCTGCCAGGCCAGCTACCTGGTCCAGGGGAGGCGTGCATCTCTTCGCCGGCCAGCATCTTCGACAATGCCCGCAAGTTGTTCGACAGTTTGCCCCCAAGGTACAAATGGACTCCGCCGACGAGGTTTTTTCTTCACAATTTTCCCTACGATTCCGACGATTCCTCATCCAATGATGAGGAGATGGTGGCTCCTGTGTTGGTCCATGACCACCTTAATAGGCAGCGGCTGTTGTTCCGTGGCTTGATCCTGGGGCACACTCCGGCGTTTAATCGTAATCGAGAGAGCGGTCATTTTCTTCTTTGGAAGGGCAACTTGACACATCCAACCCGTTGTTGAAACATCACCAATTCCGACAGCGCTTCCGTATGGCTAGGCATATTTTCAACCGTATTCGAGAGGGGGTGGTCAGATACGATAAGTATTTCGAGTGCAAGGAGGATGCCATTTAAAAGATTGGCTTCTCATCTTATCAGAAATGCACTGCAGCTATCCGGATGCTTGCATACGGAGTGCCCGGTGATCTCATTGATGAGTACGTCCGTATGAGCGAGTCTACATGCCTAGAGTCCATGTACATGTTCTGCAAGGTTGTGATTACAGTGTTTGGCCCTAAGTACTTGAGAGAGCCGACTGCTGAAGATACAACTCGCTTGTTGGCGACCAATGCCAGCAGGGTCTTCCCAGCGATGCTTGGCAACATAAACTGCATGCACTAGGAGTGGAAGAAATGCCCTTCTTCTTGGCAAGGGCAGTATAGGGGCCATGACAGGGCTTGTACTGTCATACGTGAGGCCGTGGCCTCACAAGATCTCTGGATCTGGCACTTTTTTTGGCATGGCCGGATCACACAATGATATTAGCGTGCTTCAACGGTCGCCCGTGTTTGCAAGGCTTGCCGAAGGCAACAGCTCGCCAGTCAATGTTAACATCAAGGGGTGGAAAGAGGTGGAAGCGTTCCTACTCTCCATACAGGGAGAGCCGCATGGTTTATATTGATATGGAGCGAGAGACGTCTCGGGGCGTTACAGGGTGTGATCGTAAGCTAACGATCGAGAGATACAATCGGGAGAAGAGATAGAAAGATAAGAGAGAATTAAAACAAACTCTATCTCTAACTATCTAAGATAAACATGACGCATATGTAATGTGACATGATGTTTAACACTCCCCCATAATCAAAACCAAACTAGGTTGAGATTACGTCGAAAGTCTTCAAAGCTTCTGGTTGGTAGTGCCTTTGTAAACCCATCTGCAATTTGATCCTTGGATGAAATGAATCTGATCTCTAACTCCTTGTTAGCAACTCGTTCCCTGACAAAATAAAAATCTATCTCGATGTGTTTGGTCCTGGCATGGAAAACTGGATTAGTAGACAAATAAGTTGCACCAAGGTTATCGCACCAAAGACAAGGTGTTGGGGTTCTCAATATTCCCAACTCTTTCAGTATTGCTTGGATCCAAATGACTTCAGCTGTAGCGTTTGCCAGAGCTTTGTATTCTGCTTCGGTGCTCGACCTGGAAACAGTGGCTTGTTTCTTTGCATACCAAGAGACTAGGTTTGGGCCATGAAAGATTGCAAATCCCCCAGTGGACCTTCTATCATCCAAGCAGCCAGCCCAATCCGCATCAGAGAAGGCACTAATGCCCATGGAGGATGATCGGTTGATGGAAAGACCCATACTGACAGTGTTCTTGACATACCGTAAGATGCGTTTTGTTGCTGTCCAGTGAGCTGTGGTAGGTGCATGCAAGAACTGGCAAACCTTGTTGACTGCAAATGAGATGTCAGGACGAGTAAGTGTTAAGTATTGAAGCGCACCAACTATACTTCTGTAACTGGTGTTGTCATCCTGATTCAGGAGTGTTTCCTCTGTGAGAGATAGTGTTTCTGAACTTGACAAAGGGGTCGGTATGATTTACAATCCTGCATGCCAACTCTGCTCAACAAGTCAGTGACATATTTGCCTTGAGAAAGATGAATGCCATGATCAATTTTCTTAACTTCAATGCCTAGAAAATAATGTAAGTCTCCCAAATCTTTGAGAGCAAATTCTGACCGAAGATCACTGAGTAAGGCTGTAATTGCTTCATTGGACGAGCTAGTCACAATTATATCATCAACATAAATGAGAACAAAGATGGCAGTTTGAAACTTGTTGTAAATAAACAGAGAAGTGTCAGACTTTGATGGAACAAACCCAAGTGCTTGCAACTTCATACTCAACCGAGAATACCAAGCTGTGGGGGCTTGCTTGAGTCCATACAGAGCCTTGTCAAGATTACAAACATGGAAAGGTGCATTTGGATCTGCAAACCCAGGAGGTTGTTTCATGTACACCTCTTCTTCCAGAACACCATGAAGAAACGCGTTCTGTACATCTAGCTGGCGAAGACTCCACCCCCTGGAAACAGCAATGGAGAGCACAAGACGAATGGTTGCTGCTTTGACAACTGGACTAAACGTGTCCTCATAGTCAATACCATACCGTTGCTTGAACCCCTTTGCAACTAAGCGGGCATTGTAGCGGTCAATGGTGCCATCGGATTTTCTCTTAACTCGATAGACCCATTTGCAATCAATAAGATTTATACCTTGACGATGAGGAACTAAATGCCACGTCTTGTTACGTTGCAACGCAGATATTTCTTCCTCCATTGCTTGTTTCCATCTAGTGTCCCCAAGAGCAGCAGCGAGCGACTTTGGTTCACTGGACTCTCCTGTCAAACACGTGAGACCATACTTGGAAATATTTTTGTAATTAATGCGATTAATAACTCCCTGTTGCAACCTGGTTCGTGTAGAACGGACTCCAGGAGAGGGAGCCACAGAAGATCCGGGCACCTGAGGAAGATCGGTGGGAGTTTCATTTTTGATAATGCGGCTGGGTAGAATATTAATGAGATGCACATCTGTGAGAAAGGCTTCATCCCAATACTTTAATGGCATGGCTGTAGCGGCAAGCAAAGCAAGGCCTACCTCAACAATGTGTCTGTGTTTGCGCTCTGCCGAGCCATTTTGCTGGTGAGCATGGGGGCAGGAGACATGGTGAGATATTCCCAACCTTTGAAAGAAGGAATTGAGTTTTTCGTACTCACCACCCAGTCGGATTGAACAGCAAGGATTTTGCTATTAAATTGTCTTTCAACAAGTGCTTGAAAGTTTTGGAAAACTTGGAACACATCACATCTTTTCTTAAGAAGGTATATCCACGTATATTTACTAAAGTCATCGATGAAGCTAACATAATAAGCATGTCTACCAACAGAAAGTGGAGTAGGACCCCATACATCAGAGAATATGAGCTGTAAAGGTTTAGTAGACACACTAGTTGAGACAGGATATGGCAACTGATGACTTTTAGCTCTTTGGTAGGAATCACACACTGTTTCAGAATTATGCTCTCTAACAACTGAGAGGTTATTTCTGCTAAGAATTTGCTTGACAATGGAAAAAGAAGGATGGATCAAACGGGCATGCCATCTCTCTATAGAGAGTCTAATGGCACTACACACTTGTTTATTGAATCTGCTAACTTTGGGAATCAAAGGGTAGAGTCCATCCACGCATCTACCTCGGTAGAGGATTTGCTTCGTGACCTGATCCTTGATCAAGAAAATGAATGGGTGAAACTCTAGAAAAACATGATTGTCAAGAGCAATACGATGTACAGAGAGAAGGTTTTTCGATGAACTAGGACAATGATGAATATTGTTAAGATGTATATCTCTATGCGGGGAATGAATAATTGAATGACCAATATTTCTTATCTCCATACCTAAACCATCAGCATTATGGACTTGATCATGCCCGTTGTATCTTTCATGCATGGTGACCTTCTCTAGCTCATGGGTGATGTGGTCTGTGGCTCCAGAATCAACATACCAATTTGAATCTGCACCATAGCTTGTGTTTGCCGCAGCAGCAATTTTCTTCTTGAGTGAGCTATCTTCAGCATATCGCCACTTGCATTCTTTTGCTATGTTATTAGTTTTCTTACAAATTTGACACTTGTCCTCATACTCATCATACCCTCGAAAGTGGTTGTTGTAGTTGTTTTGGCCGCCCCTATTGTTGTTGTAGAAGGGCCGGCCTCCTCCCTGGTGGTGGTTGTTGTAGTTGGAGCCGCTGCCGCCGCCGTTGTTGGAGTAGTGGCCGCCGCCACCGCCCCCGTACTGGTTGTTGTTGTCGCCGTAGTGGCCACCACCGCCACCGTTGGGGTAGTAGCCACCACCGCCATGTCCATCACGACGGGAGCCGCCACCGCCGCCACCGTTGCCGCGGTAGCCTTTGTGCGGGCCACCTCCACGGCCGCGCGATGCGGCGTTGGCCGACGACTTGAAGGCGCCGGCGCCCGTGCCCTGGAACATCTCCATCCTCTGATCGAAGGTAGCAACCATGCCGAAGAGCTCATCTACAGAAACATCATCGGGGCGAACATCAAGGGCAGAGATGATCGGTTGGTAATCCATGTCTAGGCCAGAGATGATGTGGGAGACGAGCTCATTTTCTGTGATGGGTTTGCCGGCTGCAGCTAACTCATCGGCAAGACCTCACATGTGACCGAAGTATGTGGCGGCAGATTGCGTTCCTTTCTGGGCGGTGGTGAGGGAGATGCGAACATGGTTTGCTTTGGAGCGGGATTGGGCGGAAAACATATTGGCAAGGGCTGTCCAGATTGCATGAGATGTCTCTAGGGAAGCAACCTGGACTAGTACCTCCTTTGAGAGATTGCGGAGTAGATAGGCAATGATTTGTTGATCTTGGATCAACCAAGGAGCATAAGCAGGGTTAGGGACGACCTGATCTTTGCCCTCGGAGGTTTTGCTGGCTAGGGTTTTTGCTGGTTCGACGATGGTTTGGTCGAGATATCCAAAGAGGCCGACCCCCATGATCTGGGAGCGGGCTTGAGCACGCCAGAGAACATAGTTCGATCTGGTGAGAGGTTCTGAAACATTGTTGTTGAGGCCGGAGGAGACTACGGCGGTGGAGGTCGACATAGTCGAGTTTTGGAGGAGGATAGCTAGACGAGATGGAAGAAGATGGCTCTGTATACCATGTGGAAAGAGGTGTAAGTGTTCCTACTCTCCATACAGGGAGAGCCGCATGGTTTATATTGATATGGAGCAAGAGACGTCTCGGGGCGTTACAGGGTGCGATCGTAAGCTAACGATCGAGAGATACAATCGGGAGAAGAGATAGAAAGATAAGAGAGAATTAAAACAAACTCTATCTCTAACTACCTAAGATAAACATGACGCATATGTAACGTGACATGATGTTTAACACAAGGGTCACAACTACAACAAAGGATACTACCTAGCTGACGGTATCTATCCTCAGTGGACTACTATTGTGAAGACAATCCCCAACCCTGTCAGAGAGAAAAGAAAAAGATTTGCCCAAGAGCAAGAGAGTGCTAGGAAGGATGTCGAGCGTGCCTTTGGTGTTCTGCAATCTCGATGGGGCATCATTCGGTATCCTGCTAGAACTTGAAGCACCAAGAAGTTGTGGGAGGTGATGACTGCTTGTGTGATCATGCACAATATGATCATAGAGGATGAGCGCCCGGAACGTATCAACGATCAAGGGTTTCAATTTCAAGGTGACAATTTTGTGCCTGAGCATGGAGGAGGAACGACAACGTTTGCATAGTTCATCCAATTTCATCATCAAATGCGTGATTGAGAAACTCACATTCAGCTGCAAGATGATTTGGTTGAGCATACGTGAGCTCATGTTGGCAACCAATAGATGTATCTTTTTTAAAATGTATTTGAGACAATTTAATTTTAGTCGGCTTGTAAACTATGACATATTTATTTGGGTTGTGGAACTATGCTATTTTTGTTTGCTTGTGAAAGTATATAAAATGTGTGTATATTTATTAAACCGGCCACGTGGATAAATATGGGTCGACACGTTGGATGCGCTGCCGATCCAAGTCAAAAAGGGGGCGGACGGCGAGCGGATGATCGACCAGAAAAACAAAAAGCGGACAAAGTTCGAGTTGCTCTTGTAATGCTGCTGTTGGCCGACCTCTCCGGTTCAGACTTCAGCGGTGCTCAGAGTCTGCATGGACGTGGCAGGGGACCGATTGGCGACACTGTCACTGGCTAACTGCAGCTTCACAACATGCATGCCACTGGGTTCATCTTTTGCTCATCGTCACCCTCTCAACTCCAGTCTACAGTGTCACATTTCAAAAATTCGAAACAATCTTGCACGAATCTTTAGAAAACTTTACAGGGAACAGTTTCCACAGGAAGGAGAACTATAGCGGTGCACTTGAGCAGCAGAGCGGGTGTCCTAATCCAGGGCTCCAGTGCGCTACGTCGTTTGTGCACTGTGCAATAATCTATCTAGCCTTTTGCGCCAGTGAAAAAATAGGCGTAGTGAAAAAAATTATTTAAAGCATGCATGACTGGGTACATCAGCCCGTGATCGTGGTGTCATGAGGACCTGATGCGATCAGTCCAAGACTCCAACAAAGGCTTTTCAGCTGCCTCCTATCATGCTAGCGCCATTTCGTGCCCATGCATGGACCGTTGCAAAGTACCTTTTTTGGTGACACGTCAGTGGACGTAGCCGATGGAAGAACCTTCAGACATGAGGAAGAACCAACACGCAACACAACAGTCAACAAGGACTTGACAGTTCAGACTTGAGCTGTCCTTCCAGATACATATAAGCAAGATACCACTTGATATTTCTCAAGAATTATTACTCCCTCCTTCCCAAAATATAAGACACACTTGACTTTGCACGGTCTTTGATGCATTATTTCGATCATTAATATATACCAAAATACTTGGATTGAACATGTATCAATCGTATCATTGTATTTGTCAAGTAATTGAATTCTATTTCGTATGTCTTTATAATAATTTCCTAGTCATATAATAAGAGAAAATTGTAGTTAAAATTGTGCAACGAAGACCCAGAAAATCAATGCACGTCTTATATTTAGGGAAGGAGGGAGTATTATTTGAAAATCGTCTCTCGAATTGCAGATCCAGTTGACAATTCATTATGACAAGATCTTCAAAATTAAATTCCATGTCAATATATTTTGACAATCCTTCCCATAAATAGTTGTCAAACTAATGTCTGCGGACGCGACCGGACGCGTCCGAGGACAGTGACCAGTCACGCCTCAAATTAGCCACTCTGCATCCGATTCTCTCATATTTTAACCCCTAGAACCATACAAAGCATGCAAAAGAAATCATACGTACTACATACTACGTACTACCCTAACTAATCTTTGTCATCGGAGATGTCTACGATGACAGTGCTGGGCGCCGGCTGGACGGGCGGGTAGGAGGGATGCGGCTCATCCTCCTCCTGCTCGACCTCATCCATGTAGGCGAGCATCTCCGCCTCCTCCGCGGCCTCCATCTCCTGTCGGCGACGGCGTCTGGCCTCCGCAGCTGATACGTCTCCAACGTATCTATAATTTTTTATTGTTCCATGCTATTATATTATATGTTTTGAATGTTTTATATGCATTAATATGCTATTTTATATTATTTTGGGGACTAACCTATTAACCTAGAGCCCAGTGCCAGTTTCTGTTTTTCCTTGTTTTTGAGTTTTACAGAAAAAGGATATCAAACGGAGTCCAAACAAGCTAAAAATTTACGGTGATTTTTTTATGGACCAGAAGAGACCCACGGGGCATCGGAGATGGACCAGAGGAGTCCCGAGGTAGCCACAAGGGTGGAGCCCCCCCCCCCCTAGGGCGCGCCCCTGCCTTGTCGCTTCCCTGTGGACCCCCCCTCCCGACGTGAAACCGACGCCAAAAATTCCTATAAATCCCGGGACCTCTAGAAATGAACCTAGATCGGGAGTTCCACCGCCGTAAGCCTTTGTAGCCACAAAAACCAATCAGGAGCCTATTCCGGCGCCCTGCCGGAGGGGGAAACCATCACCGGTGGCCATCTTCATCATCCCAGCGGTCTCCATGACGAGGAGGGAGTAGTTCACCCTCGGGGCTGAGGGATGTACCAGTAGCTATGTGTTTGATCTCTCTCTCTCTCTCTCTCTCTCTCTCTCTCTCTCTCTCGTGTTCTTAATTTGGCACACTCTTGATGTACCACGAGCTTTGTTATTATAGTTGGATCATATGGTGTTTCTCCCCCTCTATCTTCTTGTGATGAATTGAGTTTTACCTTTGAGATTTCACTATTATCAGATTGAATACTATTACGGATTTGAGAACACTTGATGTATGTTTTGGCACTCAATTTGCGGATCCCGAGGTGACATTGGGGTAATCTATGCATAGGGGTTGATACACGTTTTCGTCCTTGTTTCTCCGATAGAAATCTTGGGGCACTCTTTGAGGTTCTTTGTGTTGGATTGAATATTACGAATCTGAAGTTGTTTGATGCATATCATATAATTGACCCACGGATACTTGTGGTGATATTGGAGTATCTAGGTGACATTAGGGTTGATTGATGTGTGTCATATGATGTTATTTTACTACGAACTCTAGGGTTACTTGTGACACTTATAGGAATAGCTCAATGGATTGATCGGAAAGAATAACTTTGAGGTGGTTTCGTACCCTACAAGCAATTTCATCTTATGTTCTCCGCGATAGGAACTTTGGAGTGACTCTTACTCGCACGTTGAGGGATTTCCATATGATTTAATTATGTTATCATTGTTGAGAGAGCTTGCACTAGTGAAAGTATGAACCCTAGGCCTTGTTTTCAAGCATTGCAATACCATTTTTTCTCACTTTTATTACTAGTTACCTTGCCGTTTTTATATTTTCAGATTACAAAAACCTATATCTACCATCCATATTACACTTCTATCACCACCTCTTCGCCGAACTAGTGGACCTATACAATTTACCATTGTATTGGGTGTGTTGGGGACGCAAGAGACTCTTTGTTATTTGGTTGCAGGGTTGTTTGAGAGAGACCATCTTCATCCTACGCCTCCCATGGATTGATAAATCTTAGGTCATCCACTTGAGAGAAATTTGCTACAGTCCTACAAAGCTCTGCGCTTGGAGGTCCAACACGAGTCTACAAGAAGAAGATTACGTGGTAGACATCCAGCCGACTCCGAGCGGAGGGAATCGAGGATGGCTTACTGCTCTACCTGCAAGTCCGCGTCACCAGCGTCCCCCACATCCTCCTTCGGCTCCTCCCCCTCCTCCTCCTCCTCCTCCAACTCATCCTTCGGATCCACTGCATCCGGAGGTAGCCCCGGTGCGATGTGGGCTTCACGCCTTGCCCAGATCTGCTCAAGGAGCTCGAGCTGGCGCTCGGGCATTAGAAATGGGTGGCTCCTCACCCGGCGGCATGGGGGCATGCCTACTAGGTGGACATGGGGAGCGGAAAGTGGCAGTGGCGGCAGATAGGCGAAATGTGGATGGTAGGGTTTCGGTGCCGCTGGTCGACTTAAATAGCTTGGCTAGACACTACGCGGTCCGCCGGAGCGGCGTCACGCGGTGACATTGGTCTGACGGAGGAGATGAACTTTGGACCGCCAGATTTCTGGGCGTTTTCGCGTGGGACTCCGTCACTCCGGCGTGGCGGGCGTGCCCGGGTGCCCCCATATCCGCCCCATATTTGGGCTGGATATGAGGGGTGCCGGTGAATCCGGGCAATTGAGACCCATTTGAGGCGCCTGTTTGGATTAGATTTTTGTGACCAGGCGGACTGCCTGGGCTTTTGAGGCCGGTTTGGGTCGCCCGGCTGTAGATGCTCTAATTACTAAAAATCATACTCCACTCATATAAGGCTTACATGATATGACTTCTTTGACTTTTATCATCTCTTACATGTTGCTAACACTTGAACAACCACTCTCTAATCCTAAATAAACATTGCATTCCCTAGAAGCATATGCTCTACTATCTGGTAACGCTACACTTTATCATGGCAACTGCTAACATGACAACCACGGCACCATGACATGACACTCCTCGTTGAGAAAACTCGCGGTTGAATATGAATCCCTAATTGGAATAACGGCTGGTGCGATAAATCGTTTCAAAATTTCAGATTTAACAATTAATATAATAATATTGATGATCGATGTAGCAGGAGTGCCATATTTATGTATGCATGCATGGCCCTCTACCCGATAGAAATTTCTCTGCTAGTGCCCTCCCTCAACATATATAAGATAACATAAGGAACGTGCCCCAGTTTAAAAAGTCCGAAGAAAGAAAGAAAGAAGAGAAAATGCACTGTGTATCTAAAAAGGTGATTTAAACATCTAAAGAGGCTTGAAGGAGAGACGAACCCGTCACCGTCCTCCTCCTCCAGCCGGACGAGGCGGTGAAGGCGAGAGGGGCACGTTGAAAGGGAAATACATTTGTGTTGGCTAGTTTGTCGATCTTTTGTTTAATGAGTCAACTTCCTATAAGTATTTTAGTGCATCTCTAACTTCGACTCGCAAATTTTGTCCCGCATCTGTCCGCGGAGACGGACGCAGGAGCCGGCCATCCGACGCTTTCCGCATACATTTTAAGCCGGCTTTCAACAAAGCAGACAAAATTTATCAAACCCCATGGAATTCATCAAAATTCGGATAGAAAATAGCACAAATCATCCATACATAGCATGCAAATAAGTCCATCACAATGATAGTTTAATTCAACTAGATTAACCGGATGTTGAACAAGTTTTCAATGAACGAATTATGTCGTTCCATACATATTGCCCCATGAGCTTCATCCAATAGTGTATGTGCGTAAATGGTCATCCCTTTATCCTGTGGTACACCATGGTAGCGCGTACGGGTTACACAATATGTAGAGCAACATTGAGTGAATGAATGATTCAACCAACAAGTTGAATAAGAAGAAGCAAAACTTACGATCTCATCCGCTGCCGCGCGCAATGGCCACCTTGCCTCCAACATATCAATCGCGCCACATAACTTGGCGACGTTGGTCTGGATGGTGTATCATCGGTAAGACAACGACTTCACATTGCGATCATGCATGGTGTGCATGTTGTAGGCGCAATGTGCCGTCGCCTGTGAAACAACTCATGCACGCACTACCATAAGATCTCCCTTCTGGTCCTGTCTACGAAATCCACGGATACGGCCAATCGCACGTCGCACAACAACTAATCCTCCATGGTTAAGTACTCCGCCATCCTTCGTATTGTAAATAAAACGACACGTCATTAGAAAATAAGCTCAATGACGTTTGACCGAACACGTACCGGGCGTGGTGCCCACCATGGATGTCGTTAACAGAGGGGCGGAGTGTACCTGCCCCGGATGGGTCCTGGCTGGATGGTACCTTCGTAAAAGGTGAGCGGGCGCGTCGGTGCTAGTCGTGAAAGTCTGACAATGCCTGTGCAGTTGCCATAAAGGTCCAACGACGGTGTCAGAGCAGAGTGCGGATGCAAAGCATGAAAGAGAAGGGGCGGATTGGACGAGAACAAGACTGGGAAGGGGGATTTTAGTTGGTCAGGGATGTCAGAGTTCTACACAGCTGCTGTCCGGACTCCCACAAAGCCCCCCCCCCCCCCAACTTTGCTTTCAATTTGCAGATGCAAAGCATGAAAGAGAAGGGACGGATTGGAAGAGAATGAGACTAGGACGGGGGATTTTAGTGGGCCAGGGATGCCAGAGTCCTACGCGGTTGCTGGTTGGACTCTTGCAACCCCCCCCCCCCCCCCCCGCCCCAAAAAAAAAACTTTGCTTCCGATACAAGCCCGCTGGCGCAACACGTCCAGACAGCGCGGACGAAAGTATCCGGGCGGTTTGAGGGTCGGCATCGAAGATGTCATTGTCTAGTTTTTCTAAATGAAAAGTCAGTACTCGTGCCGGTTCCATGAAAAAAGGAACTGCGCAAGAGGAAGAGGAGATGGGTAACTCATGATTCCTAGAAAGAAAAGAAAAACGAGTTTTGGTCCAGGTAGGCTCCAAGTTCTCGGAACTCTATAGTGCTGGTGTTGGCCTCTTCGGTTCAGAGTAGTAATCCTCTATAATAACACTAAGCTCACTAGTTTTAAAGAGCCCACATTCAATTAAGGCTTCCAACTGGGACTAGGTCACCCAATTTTGATCGGGTCAACAATTTCACAAAGCTATCTAATTCAATTCATTTATACTATACACTATGCTCCTAACTTTTAAGCCTTGCGACTAATTGAAATCTTTAATTTAGAATTGGGTCAGCACGATTTTGACCAGGTCAACAATTTCTCAGGGGCTCTCCTATTCAATTATTTTAGTTCACTATGTTCACATTTTGAAGCTCTTTCATTTAATTAAGGTATTCAATTTTGGATTTGGTTTATGATTTTGACTAGGCCAATGATTTTTCAAATCAACTAGCAGCAACTGGCCTATAAAAAAGTAAATATCGTGCACACTTCGACCACCTAGATAAAGAAGCGTCACCATGTGATATTGTAGCACAAATATAGTACATGCAGCCACTGACGTAGAAATTTCTCCACATAAATATACGTTGATTGGCAGATGACACAAAACCACACCACAAAGGCCTTTCAAATCACCACATTATAAATAAAACTAAAACACAGTCCATCATCCCCCCACCCGCCAAACAAAATATTTCATCAGTTCCAAAGTAAAAAGGGCATCCGTTTTTGAAAAGTCAAATTTCTTTAATTTTGACCAAGTTCAGAGCAAGAAATATCGACATCCACAATATTAAACAAAAAAGTACAGAAATTCATCTCATGATGAACCTAATCATACCAATTTAATATTATGAATTTTGATATATTTCTCTACGAATATGATGAAACTTAAAAGGTTTGACTTTCAAAAAAGTAATACACTTTATATTTTAAAACATAGTGAGTAATTTTTTAAGAAACCTAACAACACCAACGGCGCAGTAAAGCGCGCCCAACCCTTCTAGTAATTCGTGAATGGCAAAAAGGAGGCCCTTCCTTTAATGCACTAGGGCAAAGCAAACAAAATGACATCCGTTGTGAATCCAATTTTTTGAAAGTTTGAATCCGGAGGAGGATCTTAGGGCATCTCCAACACAGACACATAAACCTCCCGCAACCGTTCGGACTGGGCTGTCCGGACCGCGGAAGCCATCCAACATCGATCTGTACCGGTCCGCGGAGCGGTCCGGACACGATTTCTCCGGCAAACTGGAGACAAACGTGGGGGAGGTTTGCGGGAGTCCGGACAGGCGAAACATCGCTCTCCGCCCCTGGCCCAACCAAAAGGAGGGCCGAGCCCGCTCTTTTATAGCATTTCGCGCCAAAATCCCCCACTCTCTTCTTCCACCCCCCCCCCCCCCCCGCTCTTGGCCCAATTCCCGATCTTTTCTCCCACCCTCTTTTTCCCTCCGTTGTCAAAGCATGGAACCATCAGAGAACCTGTCGGAGATGGAGGCGTCGGAGGTGCCGGAGGATCCGAGCATCATGCTCGCTCGGATGATCAGTTCGGAGATGCGGCGGAATCGCCAAGCCTAAGCGAAGGCCGCAAAAAGGAGGAGAAGATGAGGAAGTGTCTGGCTGCCGGTGGGCCTGATGGTGGCGATGGTCGGGGCGGACAGGGCGGTCGGTGAGGCCGTGGCGGACGCCGCCAGACAGGCTCGCCCACAGATCGGAGATGCGATCTGGCGCGAGTGTGATCCGGCGTGTTGTGTGGATCAACGTAGATCTGAATTTAAATTTGCTGGCGAACAATACGCGGCTAGCGTTGAATGGCTGCCTCCCACATCCGTGTCCGCGGATGGATGCGGTAGGTTTTTTACGGGTTGCCGGTGAAGATGCTCTTAGATGTTCATGAGAGGAACCGTGTAGTTGATCGTTAGTGTTGTTCATGGTCTGCAATCAGAAAAGCGGGCGTGCACAAGGATTGACTGCACAGGGATTGATTGCCGACATTGTCACTGCAACCTCACATCGGACCATGCATGCATGCCAAAAAAAAATGATACTCAGCACATCATGCACATGAAGTTGATCCTTTTTTAATTTTTTACACGTGAGATGAGAATTGGTAAAACCACAAAATTAGTCCAGACATGCTAAAACATTTGCACTTGAAAATAAACATGCCTAGAGAGACTTGTACAGATTAAAAATATGGTTAGTTAATAAGGACTCTGATAAGTGTCACACATGTGGATTGAAGGAGATCGGGCAAACGCGCACACATACATGCAACAGGGACGAAAACGGATGATGTCAACTGATTTTTTTTTTGGGTATTTCACACTTTAAAATGTTTTATCTCTTAAATGGAAAATTCATTTGCACCATTAAATCTGTTGCGATGAGGATTTCAAAGCTAAATCCCATATTAATATGTTTAGATGATATTTTTTGACGGTCAAAAGTTGTCATGTCTATTGCACATAAATTACCATGATGTTTCACCTACCACTAGTGAAAAAACGGCTAGTCACAACTTTCATTTGTGGCGCGTTGTTTTCTATCAACGCCAGCACTACTTTTTTCAAGTAGTGGTGGCATCGGACAATTTGGTACGACATAGCTACAACCATACCGCTGGCGTATATTCTTTCTTGCACGCCATAGACATTTTCTGAATCTTTATGTGTGCTACCATTTTCTATGTCGTGACCCATTAGGCCTACGCTAGCACTATCCACTGGGCCAACGCCAGCAAAAACTGCCCTGTCGAGTAAAAAACCAGTAAGTCCGATTCACTACGAACTCACATCTAACACCCTTCTTCTTCGTCCCCCCTTCTCGACTAGCGCCACCGCCACCGCCATCCGACCATGCCGCTCTTCGCCGCCGGAACTGCGGCCACCGCCAACTCCTGCAAAGGAGGTGAGATCTCCCCTCTTCCCCTCACGAATCTTCTTCCCCTCCCCAAGCACGTCTCCCTCCGGTGGCGGGTCTGAGCTAGAAAATTTCTTTTGATAGATGGAGTAGATGATTGGTTTATATATGAATGGATATGATATCTCTTTGATAGATGGATGGATGAATGGATATAATGTATTATGAATGGATATGATATCTCCGGTGGCGGATCTGGGCTAGTTTTTTATATTAGTACTCTGATATTTAGTAGAAATTGATTTATTTGTACAAATTGATATATTTAGTAGAAATGAATAGAATTTGTTATGTGTAGAATGGGAGTTTTGATTGGTAGTTTCTTTAGAAATGTGCACTGAAGAAATCAGGGCAAGTCCTCATGTACAAACTATCATCCAGTTCAAGAAAAAAGAGAAAATAGCATTGGAAGTTAAAAGTCTGGCATTGTCGGGCTTTTCATATTGTACAATTTCTATAGACCAACCCTCGACATTGAGATACATGCTATCTAGTTTTATTAGTTCTATACATTGCAATATTTGAACTACTTTACATTGGTGTAAATATTCAGTCATATGAAATTGCATATTGTCTTGATCATATACGCGATGTGTTTGTAGGTCATGGCCAATTCTGGAGGCAACAACTAGTCAGTGTGCGATGTGGACATGGCCAATTATGAATTCTTAGACACTTATGAGTATATCATCAAGAGCGTGCAAGGGGCAAATGATGAGCTAAAGGTGAAGATTAAAGCGCTACACAAGGAGACTATTTGGCACGTTCAGGAGACTAATGAGCTGAGGGACGAGAGGGATAAGCTTGTCGAGGATCGGGATAAATTGAAGGAGGAAAGGAGACTCCTCAGGGCTGAGAGGATTGACCTGAAGATGGGCATAGATCATTTCAAAAGAGATGGAGGGGGGAATAGAAAGAAGCTTCGCCAGCTGTGCGCACTCCTTGATGAAGATTAGTTTTTAAAGTAGCTAGTTCATCTTATTAGATGATGATGATCGAGTAACTAGAATAGATGAGCAACTTTTGTGAAATTTAATATCAACTTGTTAAGTTCATGAGCCTCTTCTATAATGATTATCTATTAAGTTAGTACCTAGTGTTGATGAGTATATTGTGTTAATGAGTATCTATTAAGTAAGTAGCTAGTGTTGATGAGCAATTTTTTTATTACCAAAAAACCATTTCCAGGCATTGGACAAGTAGGTACCCCAGAGTTAAGATGAACTTAGTGCTGGCGTTGGTTTGATGACACGCCAGCACCATGTAGGATACTGCTGAAGTGTTCTCCAACGCCACCACTATTTTTTAGCAATGGTGCCATATTAGTGGCGTCGTGTGTCTACGCCAGCAAGGCAGTTTTTGGCACGGCATAGCTAGGTTTTTCTCCACCAGTGTACCTTTTCTTCTATGTTTAATGTAAATTTTGACATGTTATAAAAAAGGAAAATTAAGAAACTACACTTGCCATGATGAATTACTAAAATTTTGCATGATCCATGAAATAATTTTAACATGGTTTATAATTAAAAAGAAATCTGTATTCAATTACTTAAAAATGCTTGGTCAATGACTCAAATTTTCCATGAACCAGGAACTAAAATGTTTATGGTGAATTATTTAAATTTGCCATGATACATGCACTAAAATTTGCCATGGTTCATATAAAAATAATTTTCATGATCAAAATACTAAAATTCTCATGATCTATAAATTAAATTATCGTGGTGAATTACTAAAAATTGTCATGATCCATGAATTAAATTTGTCGTGGTTAATTACTAAATATTGCCATGGTAAATCAATAAAAATTTACCGTGAGCACTGCATTCAGCTCGCGTATGTTTTTTCTTCTTCTCTGTGGTTTTAGTATTTTTCTAGTGCATGCATAATTACAAAAATGCCATTGTTTTAATATGCCAATAAGTAAATATCCATGCATCCAAATAAAATATGTCATATATGCATCTTGCTTAGAATTTCATGTACATTTATACTATCCCACTTTCATCCATGTTAAAAATGTTTAAAGTTGATGTTTACATTAATTTGAATAAATGACATGCTAAAATGCTTTATTTCATCTCTAATTAACCGTAGTTTCGACTTAAATGAACTACATATGTAAATGGTCTAGAAAAATGTGTAGATTAACATGATGCACTTATTTTTCCTATTTCATAACATTAAACTAGAAGGAAAAGCATGCCTTGTCGCATTGTTTTCTTCTTGCCATTGTGCATGAAGTTTTTATTTCCCATTATATTTGGTTTTCAGGATTCTCATTATATTTTATTAATAATGTCATCTTGCCACTTAACAGGCCAAAAAATGAAAATAAAATCCATGGCAACTTACTATCTACAATCTCGTTTTGTTGTCACAAACCAAAATTTATTTCATACGTAATAGAAGAGTTAACATAATAACTTGGAAAAACTAGTGTAGCAAGATCCAACCTACACGATGAATGTTTCTGATATTTCAGGACATAGCAGAGCAGAACTTGCACTCTTTTCAAGTTCTTCACCCCCAGTTGTTTCTGATGGGCACGTATACTTCAGAACCACTGACAAATTTGCCTAAGGTTTGTAATACAGCTTCGCAACATGGTACAGGTTGCAAATCTAATAATAGAATTACCGGAATATTGATAAATGTATCTCTTTGCCTACAAGCACTGGCGGAGCTTAGGCAAGGCCGAATGGGCCGTGGCCCGCCCAGCCCAGCCGAAAATGGGGAAGGATGAGATGAATTTGGGCCTTAAGTACAAGTACTATGTGTAATTCCTTAGTCCGGCCTGCCCAGCCTTTTTCCTTTAGCTCTGCCACCGCCTACAAGGGGTAGATGAAGATCAAAGAAGTATTACCAAATCAGCATATCTGCAAATGCAGTTCATACTACCCGCCAACTATCCCCATATGTATATATACACCTATGTATATATATCCCCACTTCTAGTTCATCCTGCGGCGTGCATGCATTGATGCCCATCTTTTGATTATACCATGTCCCAACACTCAAAGCATGCAATTCTGAGTTGACACGTCCAATGTTAAACATGGAAAACAAACACATCATACATCATACATTCTTAAAAAGTTGATCCTCACTACTTGTAATTCTCTCTACATGCACACTGTCCACATCATCAAGATGCCACATCAGCATTCTCACAACATATAGCCTCCACCTCAGTAAATAAAAAATCAACGAATCGTTAGGTTCCGATCTGAGTGGGATCGATCTCTGATAAAATGCAACTCTATTCATATACCGCGTAGGTTCACTTGGTCTCCTCAGTGATTCTGGAATACACATTGATCGTCGTTACATCCCCTTCATCTTCTCCATGATATCTGCCATTCGTCCGTCTTCCGGTAATAGCGACGTCTTCCCTCCCCTCCCCCTCTCCCCTTTATATTCGCTAGGGCAGCACTAGCTAGATTGCCAGGGACTTCCCTCCGAATCATCTTCTTTATTACCGTCTCACCAGCACAGATAGGTGCCCCTGCTCCAGATCTGTTAATTTCTTGTGTGTGTCACCTAATCACGGCAGGATTGCTCGATGTGGCGCCACCACACCGGTCCAGGACGGTGTCGCCGGCACCCGCAGCGGCACCTCGATGCCCCGCCTCGGCTTCCCCTGATCGCGATGCCGCGCTTTGACGGCGCCTCTGCATACCCGCAACATCTCCGCCGTGTCAACAATGTCTTCGCCCAGCCGGCCACTCCGACCGTCCGCATCGGCTTCTCCCAGCCACGGCTGCGTTCCACACCCACCCTGTGTCATCCCAACAGTGCCAAGAATATTGCCGCTGCTTATTGCGCATCCCCTCAGTCCCTCCTCCCCTTGCTCTTGCGTGGATCTCGGCGAAGCGGTCGCCAGTGCCGTGTTGTGGAAGAGGAAGAAAAGGGGCTCCTTCCTATGTTCTTCCTTTTGGCCAGACCTTCTGAGTGACACTAGCATCACACCTGGAGATGGGATACTATGTGCTGCCTCGCACACACCCCTCTGGGTAAACATATTGTAGAGCATAGGCTTCAGGACACCCCGTTATCTAGCCACTCATTTTTGCATCAAGATTCGTGCAAGTACTTTTTTCTTTTTTGTTTCTCCCATATAGAACAACATATGAACTTCAAACTTGACAGCACAACAAAACATTCAAATTAGAATGAGGGTAAAAACTTTCGGATTTTTTGTGCATTATAAATACTAAAAATACCATTTTTAAATTATAAAAATCTCATTTCGTATTTTTATGTTGGACCCAAAAATCTGAAAGTTTTTTCCCACATTCAAGTTAGAATGTTTTGATGTCTTGCAAAGTTTGAAGTTCATATATTGTTTTATTTGGAAGAAAAAAAAAGAGAAAAATTGGTGTAGTAAGTTAGTTGTCTAGCACGGACCTCAAAGCAATGTTGGAGTGTAAAGATAAGGGGTGTCCAGAAGCCCGAGCTCTAAAAATCCACATCCCGCTCCTCTGTTTTCCCTTGAGTGTTCTATGGCGTTCCTTTCACTTAGAAATGTTCTAACCCTCTTTGCATGTTCAGGTTCGGTTCAGGATTATAGAGGCAGGTGCTTACAGTGTCATGCAGTACAAGGAAAAGGGCGTTTATCTGGGCTGTTGCCTGTTGTTCTAATCCTTCCTTTTCCTATGGAGTATTTTTGTGCTAAAGTATATGTCATCACTCATCAATACACCCTTTTCACTTAGATTTATAACAATTTCAGTTTTTAATCTGCAGGAAATAATTTGCGGTACAGGAAGCCATGAGAGAACATTGTTTTTTCTGCAGTAGGTCATTGGTAATCAACCGCACCACCATTTATTTCAATTATCTTTGACCATCATGGGAACTATATAGGGGTGTTGAAAATAATCATAAGGTTTCGCGGATCATCCATCAATGGGATAGTCTCAAGATCGCCAACTAAGAAAATGGATGGCTTGGGTGGTTTTTCCTTATATTGAGTATCAGATTGCTTTTTGCTTTTTGTATTCCTCCATTTGTAACCTATTAGTATTCTGCAAAAAAAATTATTAGTATTAACGACTTTAGTAATATAATCAGGGAATTTGGAATTCCCCTTTTTTCCTTTTCTTCTATTTGTTCTTCCGGAATCTTATATAAACCTAAGAAACAGTATCTTCCAGAATGCACTTATCTACTCCCTCTGTTCATCTGTCTTATATTTAGGAATAGAGGGAGTAGCAGAGAAAGAACCTCTTCTGTTGGAATGACAACACTATCAACCAGGTTTCACTGTCCGGGGAAAGTGTTTCGATTTTACAAGGATGATGTAATCTGCAAAGTAGTTTGCTCATCCATTCCGTTGTGCGACGAAACAGAGAATCAGATTTCGCGGTCCGGGGAAAGTGTTTCGATTTTACAAGGATGATGTAATCTGCAATGTAGTTTGCTCATCCGTTCCGTTGTGCGATGAAACAGAGAATAAAGTGATACCACTTGAAGACGTTGCTAAGGAGTTGTATCAAAAGCTATGTATACTCAATGATAATTGCAAGTCACATTATATTTACGCTTTCGGACATATAAATGAAAACTGCACGGTATTGTTAACATGCATGATTTTTTTTGAACACAGTACATCAAGCGATCATATACACGTGCATACACTCACCCCTATGAACACACAAACGCACACCCTACCCCTATGAGTACCTTCGAAAGACTGAGCCGGCATATCATTTTGAAATTTACGAAGTTAGCTTAGGCACCTCGTCGTTGACGGGAACGTCTCCTCCCACTGAATGCATCGCCAAAAATCCATAAATTAATCCAGGAATAAATGCGAGCACCAGGACTTGAACCCTGGTGGGATGGGTGTTGGGGAACGTTGCAGAAAACAAAAATTTTCCTACGGTTTCACCAAGATCCATCTATGAGTTCATCTAGCAACGAGTCATTAGATGCATCTACGTACCTTGTAGATCGTGAGCGGAAGCGTTCAAAGAACGGGGATGATGTAGTCGAACACGACGTGATTCGAATCACCGGAGATCCTAGCACCGAACGGACGGCACCTCCGCGTTCAACACACGTACGGAACAGCCACGTCTCCTCCTTCTTGATCCAGCAAGGGAGGGAGGAGAGGTTGAGGGAGATGGCACCAGCAGCAGCACGACGACGTGATGTTGATGGAGCTGCAGTACTCCGGCAGAGCTTCGCTAAGCACTATGGAGGAGGAGGAGGTGTTGGAGAGGGAGAAGGAGGCAACCAAAGGCCAAGGTATGAAGTCCCTCCTCTCCCCCACTATATATAGGAGGGCCAAGGGGGGTTGGCCGGCCCTAGGAGATCCAATCTCCTAGGGGGGTGCGGCCAAGGGGGGGTTTCCCTCCCCCCCAAGGCACCTAGGAGGTGCCTTCCCCTCCTAGGACTCCTCCCCCATGGAAACCCTAGGCGCATGGGCCTAGTGGGGCTGGTGCCCTTGGCCCATGCAGGCCAAGGCGCACCCCCTACAACCCATGTGGCCCCCGGGGATGGGTGGCCCCACCCGGTGGGCCCCCGGGACCCTTCCGGTGGTCCCGGTACAATACCGATAACCCCGAAACTTGTCCCGATGCCCGAAACAGGACTTCCCATATATAAATCTTTACCTCCGGACCATTCCGGAACTCCTTGTGACATCCGGGATCTCATCCGGGACTCCGAACAACATTCGGGTTACTGCATATACATATCCCTACAACCCTAGCGTCACCGAACCTTAAGTGTGTAGACCCTACGGGTTCGGGAGACATGTAGACATGACCGAGATCGCTCTCCGGTCAATAACCAACAGCGGGATCTGGATACCCATGTTGGCTCCCACATGCTCCACGATGATCTCATCGGATGAACCACGATGTCAAGGATTTAATCAACCTCGTATGCAATTCCCTTTGTCAATCGATATGTTACTTGCCCGAGATTCGATCGTCGGTATCCCAATACCTCGTTCAATCTCGTTACCGGCAAGTCACTTTACTCGTACCGTAATGCATGATCCCGTGACCAGACACTTGGTCACTTTGAGCTCATTATGATGATGCATTACCGAGTGGGCCCAGTGATATCTCTCCGTCATACGGAGTGACAAATCTCAGTCTCGATCCGTGTCAACCCAACAGACACTTTCGGAGATACCTGTAATGCACCTTTATAGTCACCCAGTTACGTTGTGACGTTTGATACACCCAAAGCACTCCTACGGTATCCGGGAGTTACACGATCTCATGGTCAAAGGAAAAGATACTTGACATTAGAAAAGCAGTGAACCTCTAGCAAATGACAAGTGACAGATACATATCCACGTTTCCCGGCAGACTATTCGGTCACAGGGCAGGGAGGAGGAGGGCAGGGAGGCAAGCGTACGTATAGATCATTTGGCGTTGTGTAAAGTGTAAACCGGACGATGGAGAGGTCATCAGGCGCTTGGAATCGGAGACGACGATGTTCGCTTGGCTGCACGAACCCAGCTGAGGATCAACTGGTTGGTAGGTGACGACGATTCCCCGGTCGCCGCGCTGCTCGATCGGCGGTCGGGCACGCAGGCAGGCTCATGGGTGTTCGGCACATTGAATCTCGGTGTTTTTTTAACACGGTACAAACCCAGGCGTTTATTCATCCTTATGAACACACATACGTAGACCCTATTTTTATGAGTATCTTCGATAGACTGAACCGGTATATCATCTTGAGATTAATGAAGTCACCACAGACGCCTCATAACCGACGGAAATGTCTTCTCTCACTGAACGTGCATCACAGAAATTCTGAAATAAGTTCAGAAATAATGCAAGCATCAGGATTTGAAATCTGATGGGCTGGGCATACCACTGTTTCCCTAACCATCCAACCACAAATTGATTTGCTATTGAACCTCGGTGTTGAAAGAAAGGAAGAGAAAAAAAGAAAGAGCAGAAGAGAATGAGTACCTCATGATTCCTAAAAAGAAAAGAAAAGAGAATTTTGGCCTCGGTAGGCTCTAGTTCTCCCAACTCTTTATAGTGCTGGTGGCCTGGCAAAAAGGACACCCTGCCTCGAAAAAGCATTGCAGAGGCCGGTCTGCAGACAGCTCTTAATCCACCCCGCCGAGCGAGCATGGGGATATGTGCCGCTAAATGTATTCCAATTCGCAGCCCCATCTTCAAGGTCGTATATCGTCGTATTTAAGGGTAGGCCCCATGCGAAAGGTACATGGATGAAACCTGGGCAAATCAGTATCTACACTTTCAATCTGGGCGAAAGAAGGTGGACTGGCGGTAGGCACATGCGATTAAGGAATGCAATTATTATAATTTATTCCCTTCCTCTAAACCCAACGTATATAATTTTTTTAGCATAGCTAATTAATGCCTGATTCTTTCCAACTAGTATTTTTCTTTTGCTGAACGTACCTTATTATCATGTCTAACAAATGAAATAAGAAGTTTTTCAAGTTCTGTGATATATGTTTATGCATGTTTTATTTTGTCTGTTGGATCTTGACAATAGAATTTGTTTCTAAAAAACTCCATGAATTAATACTACTCCTTCGGTTCCTAAATATAAAACGTTTTGGCCAAAACGTATTACGTTTAGAAACTGAGGGAGTAGTTGACAAAATCATAGGAAAAAGCAGGCAAAATAGAGTGGTTGACAAAATCATAGGAAAAGCGAGCAAAATACCATCATTACTTTTCTTTAACAAAGCAGCCATGTGTACTAGTGTTCTTGTACATTTTATTTCCTTGAGAAGAAAATGTGTAACAAAAACGTTTAGTGTATTTCTCATCACAGAATAAAAAGTCAAACATGTTCCTAGCATGTCATGTATACATCTATTTTCTTTACTGCCTTTCTCAGAATAATGCGAATACATGTACTGTTAATTATTATGATGATTATTACTTTGCAATCTAGATGAATAACACAAAGAATAATGCCATTTTGTAGATTGTAGTGTGTGTACAATTTTGTAGGATCCCATGGATACGTATCATATTTTACAACATGATTATTATCTCTCTTCTTTTTTTGAGGGGAATTATTCTTCTTCATATGGTAGATACACACATGCATACATACGAGGGTGGAATGTGATCTTTTAGTATATTAAAACAAAAAAAGATGAGGGAAATATTTTAAACATTCCCTTTTGACAAGTACTACCTTCGTAAGGAAATATAAAAGCGTTTAGATCACTCTTTAGTGAACTAAAGGCTCTTATATTTCTTTACAAAGCAGTAATTGTCATAATTAGAATATTTTGTGTGGTCAAATATATCCTTGATGAATGGACGGTTCAGATCAAAAATATTCCCCTTATCTATTAGGGGCAGAGAGGAACCATCTTAAAAGAGCATTTTTTTTCTAAATAATAAAAGGCACAACTAGTTACTAGCTCCGTCCGAGTTAATTAGTATCGGTTATTTTTTGGATCAAGCTATGACTACATGTTTCGCTACTAAAATATTAATGCATGAAATAATAAATATATTGTTGAATTTGTATTTGAATGTAGTTTGTAATGCTATTATTTATGCTACATATAAGTTATATTTTATCAGTTAAAGTTATTGCCAGAATATATGATCTAAAATACGAGGAGAATAGTAAACTTGGACGAAGATAGTAATTATTCGCTAAGACAGTTGCAATTGCACACTAGTTTGATGATTAGTTTTATAAAAGCAGAGAAATGGTTGGAACATATATATATATATATATATATATATATATATATATATATATATATATATATATATATAATTGCCCAGGACGAAGACATGGTTGGAACATGCAGGGATGAGGTGGTCGAAGGATACTTTTGGCGCGATCAGTGAGCATTAATTTTACCACGTACTTTTGGTGGAGTATTAATTTGGAGTAGTCAGGTCAGTCATCACGCGTATCAAACAGTGTTGTCCCATTAACTCGAGTCTGACAATGTGCAACGGCCATACGGTTGCACTATTCATCCAGATATATATTGGCTCATATACCCAGAAAAGAACTGATAGGAGTGAATCGCGAGGCCCATACCCACTAAGAGGATAACGTGCTACCTGGTGCTCGGCCTTTGCAACGCTGCTCTCCACCCTGCCTTCTGAATCCAGTGGACATGGGCTTTTCAGGATCTGCAATAAGTACAGTGGACGTGGCATCGATGGATCGATGACATTGTCACTGCGACTTGACATTAGACCATGCATGCAACAAAACTATCTTCCGCTCATGCTGAAATCTGCAACTCTAACGCGCCGATTCATTTCATCCGCGCGTATTCGTTTGGGTCGCCGTGAACAGAAAAGTCGATCCAAATGGATGGTGTCCTTTTTTTCTGTCACCTGCCTAACTCATTCCTGGTCCAAAATTGGGTCTCATTTGCGTCGGTGCGGACACGAGGCGGATTTCGTGTCCGCACGCCTACTCCCCCCTGCCCGCCAATCGGTGGCACATTGGCCATTCCCTTCCACCCCTATCGACAGCCAGCCCCCGCCCGCCCCACCCTGTCGTTGTCGTCGCCCAGTTCTGGTGTCCCTGCCAGCAGTCCGCGCCTACACCCACGCCGCCACCTCTGACGTCGCCGCCACCACCGCCTCGCCGTCCAGGCCACCACAGCTTCCACCCCAACCCCCAACCTCAACGTCAACGCGAGCACGAAGTCCCCCCCCCCCCCCCCCCCCCCGCGCCCCCAGCTAGCTCCTCCATCCGACGATGCCGCGCTCGCCTGACGCTGCCACACTCGTCGGACGCTGCCAGGCCAGCTACCTGGTCCAGGGGAGGCGTGCATCTCTTCGCCGGCCAGCATCTTCGACAATGCCCGCAAGTTGTTCGACAGTTTGCCCCCAAGGTACAAATGGACTCCGCCGACGAGGTTTTTTCTTCACAATTTTCCCTACGATTCCGACGATTCCTCATCCAATGATGAGGAGATGGTGGCTCCTGTGTTGGTCCATGACCACCTTAATAGGCAGCGGCTGTTGTTCCGTGGCTTGATCCTGGGGCACACTCCGGCGTTTAATCGTAATCGAGAGAGCGGTCATTTTCTTCTTTGGAAGGGCAACTTGACACATCCAGCCCGTTGTTGAAACATCACCAATTCCGACAGCGCTTCCGTATGGCTAGGCATATTTTCAACCGTATTCGAGAGGGGGTGGTCAGATACGATAAGTATTTCGAGTGCAAGGAGGATGCCATTTAAAAGATTGGCTTCTCATCTTATCAGAAATGCACTGCAGCTATCCGGATGCTTGCATACGGAGTGCCCGGTGATCTCATTGATGAGTACGTCCGTATGAGCGAGTCTACATGCCTAGAGTCCATGTACATGTTCTGCAAGGTTGTGATTACAGTGTTTGGCCCTAAGTACTTGAGAGAGCCGACTGCTGAAGATACAACTCGCTTGTTGGCGACCAATGCCAGCAGGGTCTTCCCAGCGATGCTTGGCAACATAAACTGCATGCACTAGGAGTGGAAGAAATGCCCTTCTTCTTGGCAAGGGCAGTATAGGGGCCATGACAGGGCTTGTACTGTCATACGTGAGGCCGTGGCCTCACAAGATCTCTGGATCTGGCACTTTTTTTGGCATGGCCGGATCACACAATGATATTAGCGTGCTTCAACGGTCGCCCGTGTTTGCAAGGCTTGCCGAAGGCAACAGCTCGCCAGTCAATGTTAACATCAAGGGGTGGAAAGAGGTGGAAGCGTTCCTACTCTCCATACAGGGAGAGCCGCATGGTTTATATTGATATGGAGCGAGAGACGTCTCGGGGCGTTACAGGGTGTGATCGTAAGCTAACGATCGAGAGATACAATCGGGAGAAGAGATAGAAAGATAAGAGAGAATTAAAACAAACTCTATCTCTAACTATCTAAGATAAACATGACGCATATGTAATGTGACATGATGTTTAACACTCCCCCATAATCAAAACCAAACTAGGTTGAGATTACGTCGAAAGTCTTCAAAGCTTCTGGTTGGTAGTGCCTTTGTAAACCCATCTGCAATTTGATCCTTGGATGAAATGAATCTGATCTCTAACTCCTTGTTAGCAACTCGTTCCCTGACAAAATAAAAATCTATCTCGATGTGTTTGGTCCTGGCATGGAAAACTGGATTAGTAGACAAATAAGTTGCACCAAGGTTATCGCACCAAAGACAAGGTGTTGGGGTTCTCAATATTCCCAACTCTTTCAGTATTGCTTGGATCCAAATGACTTCAGCTGTAGCGTTTGCCAGAGCTTTGTATTCTGCTTCGGTGCTCGACCTGGAAACAGTGGCTTGTTTCTTTGCATACCAAGAGACTAGGTTTGGGCCATGAAAGATTGCAAATCCCCCAGTGGACCTTCTATCATCCAAGCAGCCAGCCCAATCCGCATCAGAGAAGGCACTAATGCCCATGGAGGATGATCGGTTGATGGAAAGACCCATACTGACAGTGTTCTTGACATACCGTAAGATGCGTTTTGTTGCTGTCCAGTGAGCTGTGGTAGGTGCATGCAAGAACTGGCAAACCTTGTTGACTGCAAATGAGATGTCAGGACGAGTAAGTGTTAAGTATTGAAGCGCACCAACTATACTTCTGTAACTGGTGTTGTCATCCTGATTCAGGAGTGTTTCCTCTGTGAGAGATAGTGTTTCTGAACTTGACAAAGGGGTCGGTATGATTTACAATCCTGCATGCCAACTCTGCTCAACAAGTCAGTGACATATTTGCCTTGAGAAAGATGAATGCCATGATCAATTTTCTTAACTTCAATGCCTAGAAAATAATGTAAGTCTCCCAAATCTTTGAGAGCAAATTCTGACCGAAGATCACTGAGTAAGGCTGTAATTGCTTCATTGGACGAGCTAGTCACAATTATATCATCAACATAAATGAGAACAAAGATGGCAGTTTGAAACTTGTTGTAAATAAACAGAGAAGTGTCAGACTTTGATGGAACAAACCCAAGTGCTTGCAACTTCATACTCAACCGAGAATACCAAGCTGTGGGGGCTTGCTTGAGTCCATACAGAGCCTTGTCAAGATTACAAACATGGAAAGGTGCATTTGGATCTGCAAACCCAGGAGGTTGTTTCATGTACACCTCTTCTTCCAGAACACCATGAAGAAACGCGTTCTGTACATCTAGCTGGCGAAGACTCCACCCCCTGGAAACAGCAATGGAGAGCACAAGACGAATGGTTGCTGCTTTGACAACTGGACTAAACGTGTCCTCATAGTCAATACCATACCGTTGCTTGAACCCCTTTGCAACTAAGCGGGCATTGTAGCGGTCAATGGTGCCATCGGATTTTCTCTTAACTCGATAGACCCATTTGCAATCAATAAGATTTATACCTTGACGATGAGGAACTAAATGCCACGTCTTGTTACGTTGCAACGCAGATATTTCTTCCTCCATTGCTTGTTTCCATCTAGTGTCCCCAAGAGCAGCAGCGAGCGACTTTGGTTCACTGGACTCTCCTGTCAAACACGTGAGACCATACTTGGAAATATTTTTGTAATTAATGCGATTAATAACTCCCTGTTGCAACCTGGTTCGTGTAGAACGGACTCCAGGAGAGGGAGCCACAGAAGATCCGGGCACCTGAGGAGGATCAGCTGCAGCAGATCCCGAGGGAGATCCTGGCGCGCTGACGGCGCCCGATCCCGACGCGCTGACGGCGCCCAATCCCGAAGACGCCTCGGGACGAGGCGGGGCGACCGGACCCACGTCACGGTCTGACGCTGCAGTGTCACGGTCGGGGAAGACCGCGGGAGTGGCGGGCCCAGACGCGGGCCCAGGCATGGGGAGGCGGCACGCGGAGCCCTCAGGTTGGCTGGGCCGGCATGCGCGTGGAGAGGCGGGGAAGCCAGGTGGTGGCCCAGCTGGTCGCGCCGATCCCGAAGCAGATCTGGTAGTTGCAGGCGGGACGTCGATAGCGGGCACCTGGAGGGATCCCGAGGCGGATTGCGTGGCAGAGGGAGGCGATCCCGAGGAGGATCCGCCAGGGGATTCTTTGCACATAAAATGTTGCACTGTAGCACTATTTTGAACAGCATTTTCAACACCATTTGCGCTGTTTCTTTCACTGTTTATTGCTGAAACACAAAGCTCATGTATAAAGTTAGGAGGGTTAGGCAAATATTGATCATCACAATTATTTTCTTCCCCATTTGCATCATTGGAGAGATTCGAGGGTAAAAGCAGAATTTCTTTGCGAAGAAGGGCACCGACATTTGGGTGAAGTGTGGCAAAGGGAAATTGGGTTTCATCAAAGACAACATCTCGGGAGATATACACTCGACCGGTAGAGACATCTAAGCACTTAACTCCTTTATGTTGTGGACTATAACCAAGAAAAACACACTGTTTCGAATGAAACATGAGTTTACGGTTGTTGTATGGACGGAGATTGGACCAACATGCACACCCAAAGACACGAAGTGGAGCATAATCTGGTTTGACATGTAAAAGACGCTCGGTGGGAGTTTCATTTTTGATAATGCGGCTGGGTAGAATATTAATGAGATGCACAGCTGTGAGAAAGGCTTCATCCCAATACTTTAATGGCATGGATGTAGCGGCAAGCAAAGCAAGGCCTACCTCAACAATGTGTCTGTGTTTGCGCTCTGCCGAGCCATTTTGCTGGTGAGCATGGGGGCAGGAGACATGGTGAGATATTCCCAACCTTTGAAAGAAGGAATTGAGTTTTTCGTACTCACCACCCCAGTCGGATTGAACAACAAGGATTTTGCTATTAAATTGTCTTTCAACAAGTGCTTGAAAGTTTTGGAAAACTTGGAACACATCACATCTTTTCTTAAGAAGGTATATCCACGTATATTTACTAAAGTCATCGATGAAGCTAACATAATAAGCATGTCTACCAACAGAAAGTGGAGTAGGACCCCATACATCAGAGAATATGAGCTGTAAAGGTTTAGTAGACACACTAGTTGAGACAGGATATGGCAACTGATGACTTTTAGCTCTTTGGTAGGAATCACACACTGTTTCAGAATTATGCTCTCTAACAACTGAGAGGTTATTTCTGCTAAGAATTTGCTTGACAATGGAAAAAGAAGGATGGATCAAACGGGCATGCCATCTCTCTATAGAGAGTCTAATGGCACTACACACTTGTTTATTGAATCTGCTAACTTTGGGAATCAAAGGGTAGAGTCCATCCACGCATCTACCTCGGTAGAGGATTTGCTTCGTGACCTGATCCTTGATCAAGAAAATGAATGGGTGAAACTCTAGAAAAACATGATTGTCAAGAGCAATACGATGTACAGAGAGAAGGTTTTTCGATGAACTAGGACAATGATGAATATTGTTAAGATGTATATCTCTATGCGGGAATGAATAATTGAATGACCAATATTGCTTATCTCCATACCTAAACCATCAGCATTATGGACTTGATCATGCCCGTTGTATCTTTCATGCATGGTGACCTTCTCTAGCTCATGGGTGATGTGGTCTGTGGCTCCAGAATCAACATACCAATTTGAATCTGCACCATAGCTTGTGTTTGCCGCAGCAGCAATTTTCTTCTTGAGTGAGCTATCTTCAGCATATCGCCACTTGCATTCTTTTGCTATGTTATTAGTTTTCTTACAAATTTGACACTTGTCCTCATACTCATCATACCCTCGAAAGTGGTTGTTGTAGTTGTTTTGGCCGCCCCTATTGTTGTTGTAGAAGGGCCGACCTCCTCCCTGGTGGTGGTTGTTGTAGTTGGAGCCGCTGCCGCCGCCGTTGTTGGAGTAGTGGCCGCCGCCACCGCCCCCGTACTGGTTGTTGTTGTCGCCGTAGTGGCCACCACCGCCACCGTTGGGGTAGTAGCCACCACCGCCATGTCCATCACGACGGGAGCCGCCACCGCCGCCACCGTTGCCGCGGTAGCCTTTGTGCGGGCCACCTCCACGGCCGCGCGATGCGGCGTTGGCCGGCGACTTGAAGGCGCCGGCGCCCGTGCCCTGGAACATCTCCACCCTCTGATCGAAGGTAGCAACCATGCCGAAGAGCTCATCTACAGAAACATCATCGGGGCGAACATCAAGGGCAGAGATGATCGGTTGGTAATCCATGTCTAGGCCAGAGATGATGTGGGAGACGAGCTCATTTTCTGTGATGGGTTTGCCGGCTGCAGCTAACTCATCGGCAAGACCTCACATGTGACCGAAGTATGTGGCGGCAGATTGCGTTCCTTTCTGGGCGGTGGTGAGGGAGATGCGAACATGGTTTGCTTTGGAGCGGGATTGGGCGGAAAACATATTGGCAAGGGCTGTCCAGATTGCATGAGATGTCTCAAGGGAAGCAACCTGGACTAGTACCTCCTTTGAGAGATTGCGGAGTAGATAGGCAATGATTTGTTGATCTTGGATCAACCAAGGAGCATAAGCAGGGTTAGGGACGACCTGATCTTTGCCCTCGGAGGTTTTGCTGGCTAGGGTTTTTGCTGGTTCGACGATGGTTTGGTCGAGATATCCAAAGAGGCCGACCCCCATGATCTGGGAGCGGGCTTGAGCACGCCAGAGAACATAGTTCGATCTGGTGAGAGGTTCTGAAACATTGTTGTTGAGGCCGGAGGAGACTACGGCGGTGGAGGTCGACATAGTCGAGTTTTGGAGGAGGATAGCTAGACGAGATGGAAGAAGATGGCTCTGTATACCATGTGGAAAGAGGTGTAAGTGTTCCTACTCTCCATACAGGGAGAGCCGCATGGTTTATATTGATATGGAGCAAGAGACGTCTCGGGGCGTTACAGGGTGCGATCGTAAGCTAACGATCGAGAGATACAATCGGGAGAAGAGATAGAAAGATAAGAGAGAATTAAAACAAACTCTATCTCTAACTACCTAAGATAAACATGACGCATATGTAACGTGACATGATGTTTAACACAAGGGTCACAACTACAACAAAGGATACTACCTAGCTGACGGTATCTATCCTCAGTGGACTACTATTGTGAAGACAATCCCCAACCCTGTCAGAGAGAAAAGAAAAAGATTTGCCCAAGAGCAAGAGATTGCTAGGAAGGATGTCGAGCGTGCCTTTGGTGTTCTGCAATCTCGATGGGGCATCATTCGGTATCCTGCTAGAACTTGAAGCACCAAGAAGTTGTGGGAGGTGATGACTGCTTGTGTGATCATGCACAATATGATCGTAGAGGATGAGCGCCCGGAACGTATCAACGATCAAGGGTTTCAATTTCAAGGTGACAATTTTGTGCCTGAGCATGGAGGAGGAACGACAACGTTTGCATAGTTCATCCAATTTCATCATCAAATGCGTGATTGAGAAACTCACATTCAGCTGCAAGATGATTTGGTTGAGCATACGTGAGCTCATGTTGGCAACCAATAGATGTATCTTTTTTAAAATGTATTTGAGACAATTTAATTTTAGTCGGCTTGTAAACTATGACATATTTATTTGGGTTGTGGAACTATGCTATTTTTGTTTGCTTGTGAAAGTATATAAAATGTGTGTATATTTATTAAACCGGCCACGTGGATAAATATGGGTCGACACGTTGGATGCGCTGCCGATCCAAGTCAAAAAGGGGGCGGACGGCGAGCGGATGATCGACCAGAAAAACAAAAAGCGGACAAAGTTCGAGTTGCTCTTGTAATGCTGCTGTTGGCCGACCTCTCCGGTTCAGACTTCAGCGGTGCTCAGAGTCTGCATGGACGTGGCAGGGGACCGATTGGCGACACTGTCACTGGCTAACTGCAGCTTCACAACATGCATGCCACTGGGTTCATCTTTTGCTCATCGTCACCCTCTCAACTCCAGTCTACAGTGTCACATTTCAAAAATTCGAAACAATCTTGCACGAATCTTTAGAAAACTTTACAGGGAACAGTTTCCACAGGAAGGAGAACTATAGCGGTGCACTTGAGCAGCAGAGCGGGTGTCCTAATCCAGGGCTCCAGTGCGCTACGTCGTTTGTGCACTGTGCAATAATCTATCTAGCCTTTTGCGCCAGTGAAAAAATAGGCGTAGTGAAAAAAATTATTTAAAGCATGCATGACTGGGTACATCAGCCCGTGATCGTGGTGTCATGAGGACCTGATGCGATCAGTCCAAGACTCCAACAAAGGCTTTTCAGCTGCCTCCTATCATGCTAGCGCCATTTCGTGCCCATGCATGGACCGTTGCAAAGTACCTTTTTTGGTGACACGTCAGTGGACGTAGCCGATGGAAGAACCTTCAGACATGAGGAAGAACCAACACGCAACACAACAGTCAACAAGGACTTGACAGTTCAGACTTGAGCTGTCCTTTCAGATACATATAAGCAAGATACCACTTGATATTTCTCAAGAATTATTACTCCCTCCTTCCCAAAATATAAGACACACTTGACTTTGCACGGTCTTTGATGCATTATTTCGATCATTAATATATACCAAAATACTTGGATTGAACATGTATCAATCGTATCATTGTATTTGTCAAGTAATTGAATTCTATTTCGTATGTCTTTATAATAATTTCCTAGTCATATAATAAGAGAAAATTGTAGTTAAAATTGTGCAACGAAGACCCAGAAAATCAATGCACGTCTTATATTTAGGGAAGGAGGGAGTATTATTTGAAAATCGTCTCTCGAATTGCAGATCCAGTTGACAATTCATTATGACAAGATCTTCAAAATTAAATTCCATGTCAATATATTTTGACAATCCTTCCCATAAATAGTTGTCAAACTAATGTCTGCGGACGCGACCGGACGCGTCCGAGGACAGTGACCAGTCACGCCTCAAATTAGCCACTCTGCATCCGATTCTCTCATATTTTAACCCCTAGAACCATACAAAGCATGCAAAAGAAATCATACGTACTACATACTACGTACTACCCTAACTAATCTTTGTCATCGAAGATGTCTACGATGACAGTGCTGGGCGCCGGCTGGACGGGCGGGTAGGAGGGATGCGGCTCATCCTCCTCCTGCTCGACCTCATCCATGTAGGCGAGCATCTCCGCCTCCTCCGCGGCCTCCATCTCCTGTCGGCGACGGCGTCTGGCCTCCGCAGCTGATACGTCTCCAACGTATCTATAATTTTTTATTGTTCCATGCTATTATATTATATGTTTTGAATGTTTTATATGCATTAATATGCTATTTTATATTATTTTGGGGACTAACCTATTAACCTAGAGCCCAGTGCCAGTTTCTGTTTTTCCTTGTTTTTGAGTTTTACAGAAAAAGGATATCAAACGGAGTCCAAACAAGCTAAAAATTTACGGTGATTTTTTTATGGACCAGAAGAGACCCACGGGGCATCGGAGATGGACCAGAGGAGTCCCGAGGTAGCCACAAGGGTGGAGCCCCCCCCCCCTAGGGCGCGCCCCTGCCTTGTCGCTTCCCTGTGGACCCCCCCTCCCGACGTGAAACCGACGCCAAAAATTCCTATAAATCCCGGGACCTCTAGAAATGAACCTAGATCGGGAGTTCCACCGCCGTAAGCCTTTGTAGCCACAAAAACCAATCAGGAGCCTATTCCGGCGCCCTGCCGGAGGGGGAAACCATCACCGGTGGCCATCTTCATCATCCCAGCGGTCTCCATGACGAGGAGGGAGTAGTTCACCCTCGGGGCTGAGGGATGTACCAGTAGCTATGTGTTTGATCTCTCTCTCTCTCTCTCTCTCTCGTGTTCTTAATTTGGCACACTCTTGATGTACCACGAGCTTTGTTATTATAGTTGGATCATATGGTGTTTCTCCCCCTCTATCTTCTTGTGATGAATTGAGTTTTACCTTTGAGATTTCACTATTATCAGATTGAATACTATTACGGATTTGAGAACACTTGATGTATGTTTTGGCACTCAATTTGCGGATCCCGAGGTGACATTGGGGTAATCTATGCATAGGGGTTGATACACGTTTTCGTCCTTGTTTCTCCGATAGAAATCTTGGGGCACTCTTTGAGGTTCTTTGTGTTGGATTGAATATTACGAATCTGAAGTTGTTTGATGCATATCATATAATTGACCCACGGATACTTGTGGTGATATTGGAGTATCTAGGTGACATTAGGGTTGATTGATGTGTGTCATATGATGTTATTTTACTACGAACTCTAGGGTTACTTGTGACACTTATAGGAATAGCTCAATGGATTGATCGGAAAGAATAACTTTGAGGTGGTTTCGTACCCTACAAGCAATTTCATCTTATGTTCTCCGCGATAGGAACTTTGGAGTGACTCTTACTCGCACGTTGAGGGATTTCCATATGATTTAATTATGTTATCATTGTTGAGAGAGCTTGCACTAGTGAAAGTATGAACCCTAGGCCTTGTTTTCAAGCATTGCAATACCATTTTTTCTCACTTTTATTACTAGTTACCTTGCCGTTTTTATATTTTCAGATTACAAAAACCTATATCTACCATCCATATTACACTTCTATCACCACCTCTTCGCCGAACTAGTGGACCTATACAATTTACCATTGTATTGGGTGTGTTGGGGACGCAAGAGACTCTTTGTTATTTGGTTGCAGGGTTGTTTGAGAGAGACCATCTTCATCCTACGCCTCCCATGGATTGATAAATCTTAGGTCATCCACTTGAGAGAAATTTGCTACAGTCCTACAAAGCTCTGCGCTTGGAGGTCCAACACGAGTCTACAAGAAGAAGATTACGTGGTAGACATCCAGCCGACTCCGAGCGGAGGGAATCGAGGATGGCTTACTGCTCTACCTGCAAGTCCGCGTCACCAGCGTCCCCCACATCCTCCTTCGGCTCCTCCCCCTCCTCCTCCTCCTCCTCCAACTCATCCTTCGGATCCACTGCATCCGGAGGTAGCCCCGGTGCGATGTGGGCTTCACGCCTTGCCCAGATCTGCTCAAGGAGCTCGAGCTGGCGCTCGGGCATTAGAAATGGGTGGCTCCTCACCCGGCGGCATGGGGGCATGCCTACTAGGTGGACATGGGGAGCGGAAAGTGGCAGTGGCGGCAGATAGGCGAAATGTGGATGGTAGGGTTTCGGTGCCACTGGTCGACTTAAATAGCTTGGCTAGACACTACGCGGTCCGCCGGAGCGGCGTCACGCGGTGACATTGGTCTGACGGAGGAGATGAACTTTGGACCGCCAGATTTCTGGGCGTTTTCGCGTGGGACTCCGTCACTCCGGCGTGGCGGGCGTGCCCGGGTGCCCCCATATCCGCCCCATATTTGGGCTGGATATGAGGGGTGCCGGTGAATCCGGGCAATTGAGACCCATTTGAGGCGCCTGTTTGGATTAGATTTTTGTGACCAGGCGGACTGCCTGGGCTTTTGAGGCCGGTTTGGGTCGCCCGGCTGTAGATGCTCTAATTACTAAAAATCATACTCCACTCATATAAGGCTTACATGATATGACTTCTTTGACTTTTATCATCTCTTACATGTTGCTAACACTTGAACAACCACTCTCTAATCCTAAATAAACATTGCATTCCCTAGAAGCATATGCTCTACTATCTGGTAACGCTACACTTTATCATGGCAACTGCTAACATGACAACCACGGCACCATGACATGACACTCCTCGTTGAGAAAACTCGCGGTTGAATATGAATCCCTAATTGGAATAACGGCTGGTGCGATAAATCGTTTCAAAATTTCAGATTTAACAATTAATATAATAATATTGATGATCGATGTAGCAGGAGTGCCATATTTATGTATGCATGCATGGCCCTCTACCCGATAGAAATTTCTCTGCTAGTGCCCTCCCTCAACATATATAAGATAACATAAGGAACGTGCCCCAGTTTAAAAAGTCCGAAGAAAGAAAGAAAGAAGAGAAAATGCACTGTGTATCTAAAAAGGTGATTTAAACATCTAAAGAGGCTTGAAGGAGAGACGAACCCGTCACCGTCCTCCTCCTCCAGCCGGACGAGGCGGTGAAGGCGAGAGGGGCACGTTGAAAGGGAAATACATTTGTGTTGGCTAGTTTGTCGATCTTTTGTTTAATGAGTCAACTTCCTATAAGTATTTTAGTGCATCTCTAACTTCGACTCGCAAATTTTGTCCCGCATCTGTCCGCGGAGACGGACGCAGGAGCCGGCCATCCGACGCTTTCCGCATACATTTTAAGCCGGCTTTCAACAAAGCAGACAAAATTTATCAAACCCCATGGAATTCATCAAAATTCGGATAGAAAATAGCACAAATCATCCATACATAGCATGCAAATAAGTCCATCACAATGATAGTTTAATTCAACTAGATTAACCGGATGTTGAACAAGTTTTCAATGAACGAATTATGTCGTTCCATACATATTGCCCCATGAGCTTCATCCAATAGTGTATGTGCGTAAATGGTCATCCCTTTATCCTGTGGTACACCATGGTAGCGCGTACGGGTTACACAATATGTAGAGCAACATTGAGTGAATGAATGATTCAACCAACAAGTTGAATAAGAAGAAGCAAAACTTACGATCTCATCCGCTGCCGCGCGCAATGGCCACCTTGCCTCCAACATATCAATCGCGCCACATAACTTGGCGACGTTGGTCTGGATGGTGTATCATCGGTAAGACAACGACTTCACATTGCGATCATGCATGGTGTGCATGTTGTAGGCGCAATGTGCCGTCGCCTGTGAAACAACTCATGCACGCACTACCATAAGATCTCCCTTCTGGTCCTGTCTACGAAATCCACGGATACGGCCAATCGCACGTCGCACAACAACTAATCCTCCATGGTTAAGTACTCCGCCATCCTTCGTATTGTAAATAAAACGACACGTCATTAGAAAATAAGCTCAATGACGTTTGACCGAACACGTACCGGGCGTGGTGCCCACCATGGATGTCGTTAACAGAGGGGCGGAGTGTACCTGCCCCGGATGGGTCCTGGCTGGATGGTACCTTCGTAAAAGGTGAGCGGGCGCGTCGGTGCTAGTCGTGAAAGTCTGACAATGCCTGTGCAGTTGCCATAAAGGTCCAACGACGGTGTCAGAGCAGAGTGCGGATGCAAAGCATGAAAGAGAAGGGGCGGATTGGACGAGAACAAGACTGGGAAGGGGGATTTTAGTTGGTCAGGGATGTCAGAGTTCTACACAGCTGCTGTCCGGACTCCCACAAAGCCCCCCCCCCCCCAACTTTGCTTTCAATTTGCAGATGCAAAGCATGAAAGAGAAGGGACGGATTGGAAGAGAATGAGACTAGGACGGGGGATTTTAGTGGGCCAGGGATGCCAGAGTCCTACGCGGTTGCTGGTCGGACTCTTGCAACCCCCCCCCCCCCCCCCCCCCCAAAAAAACTTTGCTTCCGATACAAGCCCGCTGGCGCAACACGTCCAGACAGCGCGGACGAAAGTATCCGGGCGGTTTGAGGGTCGGCATCGAAGATGTCATTGTCTAGTTTTTCTAAATGAAAAGTCAGTACTCGTGCCGGTTCCATGAAAAAAGGAACTGTGCAAGAGGAAGAGGAGATGGGTAACTCATGATTCCTAGAAAGAAAAGAAAAACGAGTTTTGGTCCAGGTAGGCTCCAAGTTCTCGGAACTCTATAGTGCTGGTGTTGGCCTCTTCGGTTCAGAGTAGTAATCCTCTATAATAACACTAAGCTCACTAGTTTTAAAGAGCCCACATTCAATTAAGGCTTCCAACTGGGACTAGGTCACCCAATTTTGATCGGGTCAACAATTTCACAAAGCTATCTAATTCAATTCATTTATACTATACACTATGCTCCTAACTTTTAAGCCTTGCGACTAATTGAAATCTTTAATTTAGAATTGGGTCAGCACGATTTTGACCAGGTCAACAATTTCTCAGGGGCTCTCCTATTCAATTATTTTAGTTCACTATGTTCACATTTTGAAGCTCTTTCATTTAATTAAGGTATTCAATTTTGGATTTGGTTTATGATTTTGACTAGGCCAATGATTTTTCAAATCAACTAGCAGCAACTGGCCTATAAAAAAGTAAATATCGTGCACACTTCGACCACCTAGATAAAGAAGCGTCACCATGTGATATTGTAGCACAAATATAGTACATGCAGCCACTGACGTAGAAATTTCTCCACATAAATATACGTTGATTGGCAGATGACACAAAACCACACCACAAAGGCCTTTCAAATCACCACATTATAAATAAAACTAAAACACAGTCCATCATCCCCCCACCCGCCAAACAAAATATTTCATCAGTTCCAAAGTAAAAAGGGCATCCGTTTTTGAAAAGTCAAATTTCTTTAATTTTGACCAAGTTCAGAGCAAGAAATATCGACATCCACAATATTAAACAAAAAAGTACAGAAATTCATCTCATGATGAACCTAATCATACCAATTTAATATTATGAATTTTGATATATTTCTCTACGAATATGATGAAACTTAAAAGGTTTGACTTTCAAAAAAGTAATACACTTTATATTTTAAAACATAGTGAGTAATTTTTTAAGAAACCTAACAACACCAACGGCGCAGTAAAGCGCGCCCAACCCTTCTAGTAATTCGTGAATGGCAAAAAGGAGGCCCTTCCTTTAATGCACTAGGGCAAAGCAAACAAAATGACATCCGTTGTGAATCCAATTTTTTGAAAGTTTGAATCCGGAGGAGGATCTTAGGGCATCTCCAACACAGACACATAAACCTCCCGCAACCGTTCGGACTGGGCTGTCCGGACCGCGGAAGCCATCCAACATCGATCTGTACCGGTCCGCGGAGCGGTCCGGACACGATTTCTCCGGCAAACTGGAGACAAACGTGGGGGAGGTTTGCGGGAGTCCGGACAGGCGAAACATCGCTCTCCGCCCCTGGCCCAACCAAAAGGAGGGCCGAGGCCGCTCTTTTATAGCATTTCGCGCCAAAATCCCCCACTCTCTTCTTCCACCCCCCCCCCCCCCCGCTCTTGGCCCAATTCCCGATCTTTTCTCCCACCCTCTTTTTCCCTCCGTTGTCAAAGCATGGAACCATCAGAGAACCTGTCGGAGATGGAGGCGTCGGAGGTGCCGGAGGATCCGAGCATCATGCTCGCTCGGATGATCAGTTCGGAGATGCGGCGGAATCGCCAAGCCTAAGCGAAGGCCGCAAAAAGGAGGAGAAGATGAGGAAGTGTCTGGCTGCCGGTGGGCCTGATGGTGGCGATGGTCGGGGCGGACAGGGCGGTCGGTGAGGCCGTGGCGGACGCCGCCAGACAGGCTCGCCCACAGATCGGAGATGCGATCTGGCGCGAGTGTGATCCGGCGTGTTGTGTGGATCAACGTAGATCTGAATTTAAATTTGCTGGCGAACAATACGCGGCTAGCGTTGAATGGCTGCCTCCCACATCCGTGTCCGCGGATGGATGCGGTAGGTTTTTTACGGGTTGCCGGTGAAGATGCTCTTAGATGTTCATGAGAGGAACCGTGTAGTTGATCGTTAGTGTTGTTCATGGTCTGCAATCAGAAAAGCGGGCGTGCACAAGGATTGACTGCACAGGGATTGATTGCCGACATTGTCACTGCAACCTCACATCGGACCATGCATGCATGCCAAAAAAAAATGATACTCAGCACATCATGCACATGAAGTTGATCCTTTTTTAATTTTTTACACGTGAGATGAGAATTGGTAAAACCACAAAATTAGTCCAGACATGCTAAAACATTTGCACTTGAAAATAAACATGCCTAGAGAGACTTGTACAGATTAAAAATATGGTTAGTTAATAAGGACTCTGATAAGTGTCACACATGTGGATTGAAGGAGATCGGGCAAACGCGCACACATACATGCAACAGGGACGAAAACGGATGATGTCAACTGATTTTTTTTTTGGGTATTTCACACTTTAAAATGTTTTATCTCTTAAATGGAAAATTCATTTGCACCATTAAATCTGTTGCGATGAGGATTTCAAAGCTAAATCCCATATTAATATGTTTAGATGATATTTTTTGACGGTCAAAAGTTGTCATGTCTATTGCACATAAATTACCATGATGTTTCACCTACCACTAGTGAAAAAACGGCTAGTCACAACTTTCATTTGTGGCGCGTTGTTTTCTATCAACGCCAGCACTACTTTTTTCAAGTAGTGGTGGCATCGGACAATTTGGTACGACATAGCTACAACCATACCGCTGGCGTATATTCTTTCTTGCACGCCATAGACATTTTCTGAATCTTTATGTGTGCTACCATTTTCTATGTCGTGACCCATTAGGCCTACGCTAGCACTATCCACTGGGCCAACGCCAGCAAAAACTGCCCTGTCGAGTAAAAAACCAGTAAGTCCGATTCACTACGAACTCACATCTAACACCCTTCTTCTTCGTCCCCCCTTCTCGACTAGCGCCACCGCCACCGCCATCCGACCATGCCGCTCTTCGCCGCCGGAACTGCGGCCACCGCCAACTCCTGCAAAGGAGGTGAGATCTCCCCTCTTCCCCTCACGAATCTTCTTCCCCTCCCCAAGCACGTCTCCCTCCGGTGGCGGGTCTGAGCTAGAAAATTTCTTTTGATAGATGGAGTAGATGATTGGTTTATATATGAATGGATATGATATCTCTTTGATAGATGGATGGATGAATGGATATAATGTATTATGAATGGATATGATATCTCCGGTGGCGGATCTGGGCTAGTTTTTTATATTAGTACTCTGATATTTAGTAGAAATTGATTTATTTGTACAAATTGATATATTTAGTAGAAATGAATAGAATTTGTTATGTGTAGAATGGGAGTTTTGATTGGTAGTTTCTTTAGAAATGTGCACTGAAGAAATCAGGGCAAGTCCTCATGTACAAACTATCATCCAGTTCAAGAAAAAAGAGAAAATAGCATTGGAAGTTAAAAGTCTGGCATTGTCGGGCTTTTCATATTGTACAATTTCTATAGACCAACCCTCGACATTGAGATACATGCTATCTAGTTTTATTAGTTCTATACATTGCAATATTTGAACTACTTTACATTGGTGTAAATATTCAGTCATATGAAATTGCATATTGTCTTGATCATATACGCGATGTGTTTGTAGGTCATGGCCAATTCTGGAGGCAACAACTAGTCAGTGTGCGATGTGGACATGGCCAATTATGAATTCTTAGACACTTATGAGTATATCATCAAGAGCGTGCAAGGGGCAAATGATGAGCTAAAGGTGAAGATTAAAGCGCTACACAAGGAGACTATTTGGCACGTTCAGGAGACTAATGAGCTGAGGGACGAGAGGGATAAGCTTGTCGAGGATCGGGATAAATTGAAGGAGGAAAGGAGACTCCTCAGGGCTGAGAGGATTGACCTGAAGATGGGCATAGATCATTTCAAAAGAGATGGAGGGGGGAATAGAAAGAAGCTTCGCCAGCTGTGCGCACTCCTTGATGAAGATTAGTTTTTAAAGTAGCTAGTTCATCTTATTAGATGATGATGATCGAGTAACTAGAATAGATGAGCAACTTTTGTGAAATTTAATATCAACTTGTTAAGTTCATGAGCCTCTTCTATAATGATTATCTATTAAGTTAGTACCTAGTGTTGATGAGTATATTGTGTTAATGAGTATCTATTAAGTAAGTAGCTAGTGTTGATGAGCAATTTTTTTATTACCAAAAAACCATTTCCAGGCATTGGACAAGTAGGTACCCCAGAGTTAAGATGAACTTAGTGCTGGCGTTGGTTTGATGACACGCCAGCACCATGTAGGATACTGCTGAAGTGTTCTCCAACGCCATCACTATTTTTTAGCAATGGTGCCATATTAGTGGCGTCGTGTGTCTACGCCAGCAAGGCAGTTTTTGGCACGGCATAGCTAGGTTTTTCTCCACCAGTGTACCTTTTCTTCTATGTTTAATGTAAATTTTGACATGTTATAAAAAAGGAAAATTAAGAAACTACACTTGCCATGATGAATTACTAAAATTTTGCATGATCCATGAAATAATTTTAACATGGTTTATAATTAAAAAGAAATCTGTATTCAATTACTTAAAAATGCTTGGTCAATGACTCAAATTTTCCATGAACCAGGAACTAAAATGTTTATGGTGAATTATTTAAATTTGCCATGATACATGCACTAAAATTTGCCATGGTTCATATAAAAATAGTTTTCATGATCAAAATACTAAAATTCTCATGATCTATAAATTAAATTATCGTGGTGAATTACTAAAAATTGTCATGATCCATGAATTAAATTTGTCGTGGTTAATTACTAAATATTGCCATGGTAAATCAATAAAAATTTACCGTGAGCACTGCATTCGGCTCGCGTATGTTTTTTCTTCTTCTCTGTGGTTTTAGTATTTTTCTAGTGCATGCATAATTACAAAAATGCCATTGTTTTAATATGCCAATAAGTAAATATCCATGCATCCAAATAAAATATGTCATATATGCATCTTGCTTAGAATTTCATGTACATTTATACTATCCCACTTTCATCCATGTTAAAAATGTTTAAAGTTGATGTTTACATTAATTTGAATAAATGACATGCTAAAATGCTTTATTTCATCTCTAATTAACCGTAGTTTCGACTTAAATGAACTACATATGTAAATGGTCTAGAAAAATGTGTAGATTAACATGATGCACTTATTTTTCCTATTTCATAACATTAAACTAGAAGGAAAAGCATGCCTTGTCGCATTGTTTTCTTCTTGCCATTGTGCATGAAGTTTTTATTTCCCATTATATTTGGTTTTCAGGATTCTCATTATATTTTATTAATAATGTCATCTTGCCACTTAACAGGCCAAAAAATGAAAATAAAATCCATGGCAACTTACTATCTACAATCTCGTTTTGTTGTCACAAACCAAAATTTATTTCATACGTAATAGAAGAGTTAACATAATAACTTGGAAAAACTAGTGTAGCAAGATCCAACCTACACGATGAATGTTTCTGATATTTCAGGACATAGCAGAGCAGAACTTGCACTCTTTTCAAGTTCTTCACCCCCAGTTGTTTCTGATGGGCACGTATACTTCAGAACCACTGACAAATTTGCCTAAGGTTTGTAATACAGCTTCGCAACATGGTACAGGTTGCAAATCTAATAATAGAATTACCGGAATATTGATAAATGTATCTCTTTGCCTACAAGCACTGGCGGAGCTTAGGCAAGGCCGAATGGGCCGTGGCCCGCCCAGCCCAGCCGAAAATGGGGAAGGATGAGATGAATTTGGGCCTTAAGTACAAGTACTATGTGTAATTCCTTAGTCCGGCCTGCCCAGCCTTTTTCCTTTAGCTCTGCCACTGCCTACAAGGGGTAGATGAAGATCAAAGAAGTATTACCAAATCAGCATATCTGCAAATGCAGTTCATACTACCCGCCAACTATCCCCATATGTATATATACACCTATGTATATATATCCCCACTTCTAGTTCATCCTGCGGCGTGCATGCATTGATGCCCATCTTTTGATTATACCATGTCCCAACACTCAAAGCATGCAATTCTGAGTTGACACGTCCAATGTTAAACATGGAAAACAAACACATCATACATCATACATTCTTAAAAAGTTGATCCTCACTACTTGTAATTCTCTCTACATGCACACTGTCCACATCATCAAGATGCCACATCAGCATTCTCACAACATATAGCCTCCACCTCAGTAAATAAAAAATCAACGAATCGTTAGGTTCCGATCTGAGTGGGATCGATCTCTGATAAAATGCAACTCTATTCATATACCGCGTAGGTTCACTTGGTCTCCTCAGTGATTCTGGAATACACATTGATCGTCGTTACATCCCCTTCATCTTCTCCATGATATCTGCCATTCGTCCGTCTTCCGGTAATAGCGACGTCTTCCCTCCCCTCCCCCTCTCCCCTTTATATTCGCTAGGGCAGCACTAGCTAGATTGCCAGGGACTTCCCTCCGAATCATCTTCTTTATTACCGTCTCACCAGCACAGATAGGTGCCCCTGCTCCAGATCTGTTAATTTCTTGTGTGTGTCACCTAATCACGGCAGGATTGCTCGATGTGGCGCCACCACACCGGTCCAGGACGGTGTCGCCGGCACCCGCAGCGGCACCTCGATGCCCCGCCTCGGCTTCCCCTGATCGCGATGCCGCGCTTTGACGGCGCCTCTGCATACCCGCAACATCTCCGCCGTGTCAACAATGTCTTCGCCCAGCCGGCCACTCCGACCGTCCGCATCGGCTTCTCCCAGCCACGGCTGCGTTCCACACCCACCCTGTGTCATCCCAACAGTGCCAAGAATATTGCCGCTGCTTATTGCGCATCCCCTCAGTCCCTCCTCCCCTTGCTCTTGCGTGGATCTCGGCGAAGCGGTCGCCAGTGCCGTGTTGTGGAAGAGGAAGAAAAGGGGCTCCTTCCTATGTTCTTCCTTTTGGCCAGACCTTCTGAGTGACACTAGCATCACACCTGGAGATGGGATACTATGTGCTGCCTCGCACACACCCCTCTGGGTAAACATATTGTAGAGCATAGGCTTCAGGACACCCCGTTATCTAGCCACTCATTTTTGCATCAAGATTCGTGCAAGTACTTTTTTCTTTTTTGTTTCTCCCATATAGAACAACATATGAACTTCAAACTTGACAGCACAACAAAACATTCAAATTAGAATGAGGGTAAAAACTTTCGGATTTTTTGTGCATTATAAATACTAAAAATACCATTTTTAAATTATAAAAATCTCATTTCGTATTTTTATGTTGGACCCAAAAATCTGAAAGTTTTTTCCCACATTCAAGTTAGAATGTTTTGATGTCTTGCAAAGTTTGAAGTTCATATATTGTTTTATTTGGAAGAAAAAAAAAGAGAAAAATTGGTGTAGTAAGTTAGTTGTCTAGCACGGACCTCAAAGCAATGTTGGAGTGTAAAGATAAGGGGTGTCCAGAAGCCCGAGCTCTAAAAATCCACATCCCGCTCCTCTGTTTTCCCTTGAGTGTTCTATGGCGTTCCTTTCACTTAGAAATGTTCTAACCCTCTTTGCATGTTCAGGTTCGGTTCAGGATTATAGAGGCAGGTGCTTACAGTGTCATGCAGTACAAGGAAAAGGGCGTTTATCTGGGCTGTTGCCTGTTGTTCTAATCCTTCCTTTTCCTATGGAGTATTTTTGTGCTAAAGTATATGTCATCACTCATCAATACACCCTTTTCACTTAGATTTATAACAATTTCAGTTTTTAATCTGCAGGAAATAATTTGCTGTACAGGAAGCCATGAGAGAACATTGTTTTTTCTGCAGTAGGTCATTGGTAATCAACCGCACCACCATTTATTTCAATTATCTTTGACCATCATGGGAACTATATAGGGGTGTTGAAAATAATCATAAGGTTTCGCGGATCATCCATCAATGGGATAGTCTCAAGATCGCCAACTAAGAAAATGGATGGCTTGGGTGGTTTTTCCTTATATTGAGTATCAGATTGCTTTTTGCTTTTTGTATTCCTCCATTTGTAACCTATTAGTATTCTGCAAAAAAAATTATTAGTATTAACGACTTTAGTAATATAATCAGGGAATTTGGAATTCCCCTTTTTTCCTTTTCTTCTATTTGTTCTTCCGGAATCTTATATAAACCTAAGAAACAGTATCTTCCAGAATGCACTTATCTACTCCCTCTGTTCATCTGTCTTATATTTAGGAATAGAGGGAGTAGCAGAGAAAGAACCTCTTCTGTTGGAATGACAACACTATCAACCAGGTTTCACTGTCCGGGGAAAGTGTTTTGATTTTACAAGGATGATGTAATCTGCAAAGTAGTTTGCTCATCCATTCCGTTGTGCGACGAAACAGAGAATCAGGTTTCGCGGTCCGGGGAAAGTGTTTCGATTTTACAAGGATGATGTAATCTGCAATGTAGTTTGCTCATCCGTTCCGTTGTGCGATGAAACAGAGAATAAAGTGATACCACTTGAAGACGTTGCTAAGGAGTTGTATCAAAAGCTATGTATACTCAATGATAATTGCAAGTCACATTATATTTACGCTTTCGGACATATAAATGAAAACTGCACGGTATTGTTAACATGCATGATTTTTTTTTGAACACAGTACATCAAGCGATCATATACACGTGCATACACTCACCCCTATGAACACACAAACGCACACCCTACCCCTATGAGTACCTTCGAAAGACTGAGCCGGCATATCATTTTGAAATTTACGAAGTTAGCTTAGGCACCTCGTCGTTGACGGGAACGTCTCCTCCCACTGAATGCATCGCCAAAAATCCAGAAATTAATCCAGGAATAAATGCGAGCACCAGGACTTGAACCCTGGTGGGATGGGTGTTGGGGAACGTTGCAGAAAACAAAAATTTTCCTACGGTTTCACCAAGATCCATCTATGAGTTCATCTAGCAACGAGTCATTAGATGCATCTACGTACCTTGTAGATCGTGAGCGGAAGCGTTCAAAGAACGGGGATGATGTAGTCGAACACGACGTGATTCGAATCACCGGAGATCCTAGCACCGAACGGACGGCACCTCCGCGTTCAACACACGTACGGAACAGCCACGTCTCCTCCTTCTTGATCCAGCAAGGGAGGGAGGAGAGGTTGAGGGAGATGGCACCAGCAGCAGCACGACGACGTGATGTTGATGGAGCTGCAGTACTCCGGCAGAGCTTCGCTAAGCACTATGGAGGAGGAGGAGGTGTTGGAGAGGGAGAAGGAGGCAACCAAAGGCCAAGGTATGAAGTCCCTCCTCTCCCCCACTATATATAGGAGGGCCAAGGGGGGTTGGCCGGCCCTAGGAGATCCAATCTCCTAGGGGGGTGCGGCCAAGGGGGGGTTTCCCTCCCCCCCCCCCCCCCCCAAGGCACCTAGGAGGTGCCTTCCCCTCCTAGGACTCCTCCCCCATGGAAACCCTAGGCGCATGGGCCTAGTGGGGCTGGTGCCCTTGGCCCATGCAGGCCAAGGCGCACCCCCTACAACCCATGTGGCCCCCGGGGATGGGTGGCCCCACCCGGTGGGCCCCCGGGACCCTTCCGGTGGTCCCGGTACAATACCGATAACCCCGAAACTTGTCCCGATGCCCGAAACAGGACTTCCCATATATAAATCTTTACCTCCGGACCATTCCGGAACTCCTCGTGACATCCGGGATCTCATCCGGGACTCCGAACAACATTCGGGTTACTGCATATACATATCCCTACAACCCTAGCGTCACCGAACCTTAAGTGTGTAGACCCTACGGGTTCGGGAGACATGTAGACATGACCGAGATCGCTCTCCGGTCAATAACCAACAGCGGGATCTGGATACCCATGTTGGCTCCCACATGCTCCACGATGATCTCATCGGATGAACCACGATGTCAAGGATTTAATCAACCTCGTATGCAATTCCCTTTGTCAATCGATATGTTACTTGCCCGAGATTCGATCGTCGGTATCCCAATACCTCGTTCAATCTCGTTACCGGCAAGTCACTTTACTCGTACCGTAATGCATGATCCCGTGAACAGACACTTGGTCACTTTGAGCTCATTATGATGATGCATTACCGAGTGGGCCCAGTGATATCTCTCCGTCATACGGAGTGATAAATCTCAGTCTCGATCCGTGTCAACCCAACAGACACTTTCGGAGATACCTGTAATGCACCTTTATAGTCACCCAGTTACGTTGTGACGTTTGATACACCCAAAGCACTCCTACGGTATCCGGGAGTTACACGATCTCATGGTCAAAGGAAAAGATACTTGACATTAGAAAAGCTCTAGCAAACGAACTACACGATCTCACCCTATGCTTAGGATTGGGTCTTGTCCATCACATCATTATCCTAATGATGTGATCCCGTTATCAATGACATCCAATGTCCATAGCCAGGAAACCATGACTATCTATTGATCAACGAGCTAGTCAACTAGAGGCTCACTAGGGACATGTTGGTGTCTGTTATTCACACATGTATTACGATTTCCGGATAACACGATTATAGCATGAATAAAGACAATTATCATGAACAAAGAAATATAATAATAATGCTTTTATTATTGCCTCTAGGGCATATTTCCAACAATGGGGATACCACAGTCCCTCTAACCATCCAACCACAGGTTGGTTCGCTTTAACATGCATGATTGATGTGTTGACTTTACCTTATTCTGATAGTTGTAGCTTGATAGGCCTGCTATGCAAAAGTTCCATCTGTCACACACCATTCGTCATTTATATCTATAGTTTCGCTTCATAGCTCTTATCATATCATAGATTCATAGTAATAAACACATCAAATTAAAATTGGCTTTACCAACAGCTATCTACTAGTTGATGCTTACAGGCTGCATCTTATTCTTGAAAATACGAGGAGCCAAATATCCATGCTCAAGCTTGGCTTTGTCAAACTTATTTATCTGATGTTGAGGAAGGTTGTGAATTAAGGCTTCTAAGCTGCATTTTGTCAAGGTTATGCGGTGACATCACCAAACTCGAAGGGCAAACAACTAGAGTGCATCCTTCTTAATTAGTGTTTAGATATATAAATGTCATATGCTAATATCTATTTGCGACATGCAACAGTGCAAATATGATGAAGGACTATTCCTCAACAACCCCCCTTTTCCTACTCTATCCTATTTCTATAGTGCAATGTCACATACCATAATTGACACTTAGATAATCAAGATAACCTCTCGATTATCAAGCATTAGTAACCCAATAGGATCATAGGCTGATATATACTATGTCTATATTTTTATAAACCCTACTCTACAACTAGTGGCTAAATTACTCATTGCTATCACATAGTTCTTGGAATTGTTATCCAATTTAGCATTATGTTTTATTTTTACAACAAAATCCGGTCTTTTTTGGTACTTCTTTGGTACTTCCTCCCACCTCCCTCCCGGCCGCGAAAAACCAAGAAAAACCCCGCGATCGAGTCCCGCACCCGCCCTACGAAAAAAAACCTATGAAAAAAAACCAGAACTCGCACGCACCGACGCACGAGCGAGACTGCCCTCTCGATCCCCTCGACCTACGATCTGTGACTGCAGATGCACCAGATCGCCGCCGCGGACCTCGCAGGGAAGACATGGACGAGATCCCAAGCCGCTGCTCCTCCTCTCCCGGAATGCAGCCGCCGCCGCCGAACCAGGGAGACGCCGGCGACCGTCGCCGCCGTCATGGATCACCAGGACGCCGCCGCCTGCACCGCCACCACCGCGCCTCGGATACGTCGCTGCGAGGCGGATCCCTGGGAGCGGGAGGAGGTAGGGGTCAGCCGCGTCGACAGCGGCGAGGTGGAGCCCTGGGGCTGGGAGTGGGTATGGGAGGAGGTGGGGGGCAACTGCGAGCGCAACGGGGTGAGGGGCGTCGATGAGATGCTCCTAGTGCCTCCCTCCGAGTGGGAGGGGGAGAGGGGCGTCAACGGCGAGCCGGACGGGGCGAGGGGCGTTGATGAGATGCCCCCGGCGCTTCCCTCCGGGCGGGAGGAGGAGAGGGGCGTCGGCGACGAGGCGGGTGTCGGCGGCGAGATGGGTGTCGGCGGCGATGAGGATTGCATTGTTGCGCCGCCGCCACTTCTTACAGACTCCCTGACTCACTGTGCAAGACATCCCAACTCGGGTCCATCCGTGTAAACGCCGCCGCCGCCCTTGGCAGGATCCCTTTTGGCGGCTTGGATCTAGGCAAAAGAGGAGCGGAAGGAGAGAAGTACTGGTCTATGACTCGGGTCATGGGGATGGATGGATCTCTAGGTAATGGTGGATCCAGAGTTCCAGACTCAGTTCATCTTATAGGCTTAATTCGTACTGTATCATTTTGATGAATACGTTGCTCCCCTATTTTTTCTACAATCAAGATGATTTTCCTCTGTGGGGTATGCATATCATCTTCTTTCGTTTTCGTTAGAACATATCATATTTTGTTTGACAGGCAGGTACAACGATGGCAAATATTTGTTTTCATCAGAAGTATATTTTCATGAGATACAATGGCAATCAGGTTTGTGTTTCACGAGCTTTGTTCATATCACTGCTTCTCCCTAATCCGCCTTCACTCTAATGCATGGCCACCCAACATTGTCTTCTCCTCGGTTTGCAGGCGGCACATGCAGAAGAGTTGTGGAAGGTTGATTGAGAAGTCATAAGGACTGGGTGAAGCAAAATGCAATCTCCAAGGTTAGGTTACCTCTCAATGCCCGTGATGATATGAGTGCAACTAAACTAATATTTGTTTCTTGTGATCTATGGTTCCCACCTGCCATACTCATATATTTCTGTTTCCACATGATATGTCTTCTGTATTAAATTATAGTCTTTGATACAATAAGTTATTCCTTCAAATTTAACAGTCTAGGAAGAATCTGAATATGGCAACGATTTCTTTCTTTCCTAAGCACTCCTCTCCTATTAGAACCCAGCATATGCTGAACCACTGCTGCTTTAATGTCTAAATCTTTTGGTTTATAGTTTATGGCAAACCAAATTATGAATCAAGTGTTCATCTCTGAAGTTCATAACAGTGGTCGGTTTTTAGTGTGTCTAAAGGAAATGCACCAAGCTTTTGTACTGAAAGATTATCCTGACATGGGATTTTTTATTCTTGAATGATCACGGTAGCCTTTATTATTACTTTTAGAGAAGATGTACACAGCTAGGATACAGAACTACATTCTTACTCTGATTGGCTTAATGCAACTAAGATCAAGGCTCCAGGAGGCTATGTTGATTTGTTAAATTCCTTTCAGTTTCAGGTTTCAAAATGAGAAATTGGAGCATTGAGACCTTTGAACTGAAACCTAAATAAAGGTATACATATTTATGTTGGTCTAAAACCACCATGTTTTATCTGTAGAAAATAGAAATCGCCGTTCGGTTTCATTTACAAATTAAATTAAACTATAGACATAGTCCACGACGTCGGGACAAATAGAATAACTAATTATATGTATGTTTTTTCCAGCAAAGAACTTATTATAAAACGGGACACCAGAAAATCCATTGGGAAATTTATGGGCTCCCCTCTTCGTAAAAAAGTTACTTCACGGCATTGCCTAATGTACAGAGAAATCACGGGGTCAAAAATTGCTTTCCCGCCCATGACATAATTTATACAGCATCACAGAGTGCCTTTTTATGCATAATCGACTTCCCTCGGAAAAGCATTTGTAAGATAGCTAATCAACATGTCATTTGTTCTTAATTCAGAATTGTGCATGCATCCAACAGAGAAAGGTGCGTACATATCCTGAGGGACAATAAAAAATGTGAGTTCTTTATGGCATAATATCAGGCACCGTTCCGACTGATCTCTTTGCAACTCAAGATACCGATTAGTTATATTATTTCCTACCTGTAACCAATTTCTGCACACCAAAACACAGAGTCAAGTCAGATCTATAGGAGGATAAGTATTCTTGATGTGATTACTAATGAGACAATGTAGGGAATTGTTTCTAGAACTCAATTTTATTATAAGTTCAATATCAGCACCACACAATCAGCAGCGCGCCACGCGGATGGAACCCGGCCGAGATCATGGAATGCTTCCTTATAGGGCTCACCAAGATTGCTATTCTGAACTTTTTTTTAAACAAAGTGAAGAGTGGGACATGATCTGCATTTGTGCTAATATAAAATATACAGTACTTGTGTAGGTGCAGGTTTTGTTTTAACATTCCAATTCTTGTTTATCCTTTTGTCGCTGAAAATTCTTTACTAATTATGACATTCATTTTGTTTCTTCTAGATGTAACTCGATCCACCGTGTCCGATCATAAGGTGACAATGGCGGCACAATAGCCAGGAGGAGACTATAGCAATCCACCAGGCGGCGGCACGAACGACCTTCATCTCTAGATGCTTCCCTGCACACCGATGAGATTCACGCCGATGGTCTTGACTTATGACCAATGTCCTTCAGGCCTGAAGTCCCTATAGTACCCAAGGTCGAGTGATCACTGTTGCGCCTCGCTGTGTCCTAACTCCTGACCAATGTCCTTCAGCCTCTGGTAGCTCATTCAATTTTTAGTGTTAGATCTCCTTCTGTCAAGGTTTAATGTTCTTGTACTATTTTTCTGAGACATGGTCACGGTTTCTTTATGCATGATTTTTTAAAGAAATCAAATATCTTGTTATGTAATGTTTAGTATCTCTTTGTACCTCTGATTTATGCACCAAACTAGAGGGGGGCCATGAAGGCATGGATGTTCAATATTTTTTCCAATAATATATGGTGAAAAAACAATTTGATTTTCGTATACTTGTGTCTTTCATGTTCACTTGGTCCATTAGTTTAATTTTTCTTGAACTTCTATTTGGAAGGAGGCAAATTGATCAGATGTCACCATCTCACATCTCAGTGCCAGTCTATTGCAACATTGGCACATATTATTCTGATAAGTAATATTCTGAATAATAATTTGATTATGTCCAAGTGAACAGTAGAAGAATTATCTGTCACGTGCATATTTGACATGGAGTGCAGGAAGGGCCACAACTAATTGATGTTCTCATAATGCTACCATAATACTATGGTTCTCCTTTCTCAGTTCTGGGAAAGAGTTCACCTCAAGAATTTGCTTTTCTTTTGGTTCACTTTCAATTCCCCTTTGTCAATCCCTCTCTCATTTGATTGCAGGATACTGTGCTTACTCCCATCTCCCGTTTGATCACAGGCTTTCAAAGGTGGGGCATGGTCTCAGAGGTGAGGCCACTAGCAGTTCAACTTTGCACATACAAGAAAATAAAATCAAGGTTCTGCTGCTGAATAGATATTGTGTTGTAAACTTTAATATATACACACACACATGGATAAGTCAGTTAATGATTGCCTTCTGTGACCAAATTGGCTTGCTATTGTGAAGGAAATGAGTTGTTTGCTTCTGCTTCTGTGATCATGGGTTAGTTGGAAATCAGAATGTACGATTAATTATTAGAGAATGTTGCTCGCAGTTAATTTCTATAAATCTGCACTACAAGCTAAATGTGTGCAATTTCTGTTGGGTTCCAATATAGAAATTTGGACAATATATAAGGATCAATACAAATCCTGCTGCCTTCTGATGAATAGATCTTTCAAGGGACATCTTCTAATACAGCAGCCACACATTGTTCTTACATATAAATCATATAAATGGATTCGTTCAGATTTATTTTGTTTCATGTCCATGAAAGTTCTCTCATCTTTTGATGTGTGTTTTCTGTAGGGACTTACTTGGTGTGAAAATTATGCTCCTGCTTTATTAGCTAATATCAGGAACTATGCTTTATTAGCTAATGTGCCTACTTTTGTACAATGTTCTTAACTGAAGTGGATTGTTCATGCAGGCACAAATTGGGCTGACAAATGCTGATAGAGGAGGAGAACACCATGCAAGTACGTATGTGCCAAAATTGATAATTTACCTCTAGGCATTGCATTATTTGCCGCAGTGTAGTTGTACTCTTTAAATAATTTGTAGGAGATAGCAAAGGACGAGATGAAGGATCCATTCCTTTTAGAAACAGGTGGAAAGCATTCAGTTTAGTAAATATTGTATATGCCCTTCTCCTGAAAAGTTCGATGTTGTTGCTTGGGAAAAAGGAAAATGCTCACAGATCAAATCCTTTGGTACAATGATTACTTTTTAGGGATGCAAATTGTAAACTTCAGTCATGCTTTATTGGTCGTTTTTCTCCAATAGTTATCTTCCATGTAGTATAAACATCTGGAGGTATAATTAGTTTTTATTTTATTTTGTAATATAAGATAATATAAATGCATACAGTGGAGATTGAATTAGCTTAGGACATCAAAGGAAGTTCCTTTTGTAACTTGAACAGTGTTCTTTCATATGTGTTGATAACAGTGTGCCTCCAATTAGTTTCTAGACATACTTTCCAAGTCTCATACATGTATTATTCCTCTGTTTTCTCCTTTTAGTCCAATTATTTCTTGAGAACTAAAATAATCATATACTCTCTCCGTCCAGAATTACTTGACGCTGAAATGCACGTCTAGATACATCCATTACAGTGTCAAGTAATTCTGGACGGTCGTTTCTCTTGATTTTTGAACCAAGTGTTATCTTGTTTTCTCGATAGGCAAGAAAGGTCCAACTGGCAAAAGCATACGAGGATGTTTCTGCACTTCTCTTCCTCTATTGAGTTTATAATGCATATGAAAAAATGTATACCTGTTTCTGTTCTGGCACCTACATTATTTATTTATGCTCCTTCGACTCCTTTTGAATGTCTTATACTCTCTGCAATCACCAAACTGGAAGACATGCGCTTTTTAGGACATCTTCAATGCAAGACTCTTATACACGCGCTTAAGAGAACTAACTTTTTTTGTAAAATACAGTAAAAAGGAACACCCAAGCGCAGATCTGTTTCAACGCAGACAGTACCTGATGCTAATATAATTCGTCGGCATAGCAGTGATCCATCCAACACGGCTAGAGATACCTAGGCACTCGGTGCTATTTCTCGCCTCAATGCACCCCTATGCATGAGGTATGTGCGAGGTTGAGGTTAGGTTATTGATGCTACTGTTTCACTGGTTTATTACAATATCTTTGATGACCTACTAATCTTTTGTTTGAATCATGCTTGTATAAATCCTTCTTGAGGTTGCCGAAGTCAGACACCAGAAGTTGTGGCGAGGATGTACCAAGCGCTCGCAGGTGATGAACACCCAGGGAATAATGCACCTATATAGGATTAGGAATCTGTTTGTATCAATGAAATTGTTGTGCATGCTCGTAGGTATATGTTCTCCTATCTTGACAAATGAAATGATTGATTAGAAAACTATTTTTGATCGATGAAATGGATGGATGTATGGACATCTTGTTATGCAGATGTCATGTGTGAAACTCTTTTCAGTTGTATTGTCTTGACCCGTTTAGGATGGCACAACCAGTTTCTACCACAACTATTGCGGTATCAAGTATCAAGGTGAGACACTTATATGTGATTATCAGTCAACATGAGCTATAACAAGTTGAAGGTCCAGCTATCTCCAGGGGTTCACTACCACAGACCGATGGGTTTGAATTTTGATGTGTGTGTGAGTGGGGTGTAAGAGGAAATTTGAGCTGACTGCACCATGCACAACTGCCAGAGGTGGCAAGTTTGGATAGAGGGTGGAGAGACCAAAATAGTGGATGAAATAAGAAAAAGAAAAGAAGATGAAGAGTTATTTAATCGTAAAAGAATTGTCGATAAGACCACCCTATTTGCACGAGTATCATAAAGGTTTATATTAAACTACAAAAATATGTATGCTCTGTAGCAACGGATGGGCAATTAACTTGCGATGGATTCAGGGAAATACACCATCCAGTTAACGTCTAGCGGGGGAAAGGAGACATCGACGTGGTTGCACAAGACACCAATTTACCTGGGGGTCACCCTCGACACTGAAAATCGACCTGGGAGGGCCAGATCGATGACACAGATCGCCGAGGTAGAAATCGTATTGTATGAAGCCCATGGCACCAGAAATCGCCATGGGATGGCCATATTGATGTCGTCGCTGAATCCGGCTACTCACCGTGACATATGTGTGCTCACCATAGCTCATCAGATCCGACCAAAACAGATAACCGGGGAGGGGATGGGCGACATAGTGATTGATGTGAGGGGAGGGGATGGTGAGCGTGGATGGAAAGGTGGCAGCGACATGCCACGGTGGGGAGATATGGTGGCAGCAACGCCGTGGCAGAGAGAACAGGTGTGAGGGGTGGTTGCAGTGAGAGAATCGGTTGTGAGGGGGACACGAGGTCCATTATGCTAGAGTCAACACGAGGTCAGAAGTTTTGCGAGAAGGAAATTATCCGGACGTTGGCAACATTAATAGATAGCTGGCTTGGGATAGACAACGACGTCTCATCGTGCAACATGATAAGTAAAGTATTTTTTCTATTGTTATCATGGTTTATTGTTGTTTCTAATAGCTTCACTTTTAGATTTATCTTCCCTATGCATCCATCGGCCGATACATTTTATACGTCATAGATAAAGAGGCACGTTGTCTATATATTATGGACCCTATTCAAACATCACAATCGTTAGAGGATAAAAATTTGAGGCACTAAAATTAAAAAGTTTTGCAAGGGATTTCAAAGAAGCACTCGAAATAAAGCTGCCTGGTTGAAATTCCGATATATCTAAATGACAACATTTATTTCCATTTGGTATTTCAACGAGTATAGACGGGTAATGAATTCATAATAAAAACATTTACTTTTGTTATCACTATATTCTTTATATTATTAATTTTAAAAATTGCAGGAATGTGTCTGGCTATTTTGTTTTTCATTTTATGCTCTGGTGGAACGGTAAAGAATTGGTCAAGCCGGTTTGCAGCGTGAGTATTGTCCATTACATGTTTTAAGACATTCGGCGTGAAATTTTCATAGTAACTACATATAATGGTTGTGCAAGATGGGTATGAGTTGAGGAAACAGTTTTTAATATACTTGCTAAAACATCGTAGGAATGAAGCTAAAGGCAACTTTCCTGATATTGTGAAAGAATTTTTTAAGCGCGTCATCTAGATATTGATAGTTTTGTAATAGATGTTAAGGTCGAAAATCGCTCAGTTTATTACATGCACATGTCCTTAATCTTTCTATTTGTTATCAATTTGCATTGCAAAATTGGACTTCAATCTTATATTTACTAATTGGAGGCACCATACGAGGCACCATGTTAATCCTTAGAATTAAAGAATTTTGACCGTTGGATTAAAATATAATGTATCTGTAGCCATCAGATGAAACATAGGACGTGCTATCTCATAATACTACACGTGGGAGTCTTACTCCGCCAGGACTCTCAATTTCCCAGAAAAAACTATTTCTCCATTAGATGGAACGTAAGATTTTAGTCCCATACTACAACGTATGGGAGCCTTCCTCCCTTGGGTCTCTCTCGGTTTTCTAGATATTTTTAAAAATATTGTTTAAATAATAGAAACCAAAAATTTTATTATCAGAAAACACTTAAAGGTGATATATAGAAAAAAACACATATATTTTCACGCACCAAAAAAATCCTAATTAATCACAACTCAATTATATTTCAATTTTAATGGTCAATATCAGTTAGGGGGCGAGATATATTACAAGGCCCTTTTCTAATAAAGAAGACAACACGTATGAAAAGGATTAAACCTACATGCACAAAAGAGAGAAGATACTCCACCACGTATATAACAGATTAGACTAACACGTTCAAAGAAAAAAACGCCTCCACAAAGAGCACAACGTGTCTTCTCCTTGCATAAAAAAACCATGTACAATTAAATGATGGCCTCACGCTAAAAATAGAGCTCACTTCTCCATACTCACGGGAAAAAAAATATCACATGCGTTTGTAATTGAAGAAAAAGAGAAGCCCCGTGCATATATGGAGTCATGTAGGGTCACGTTAAATGAATGAGCCATTGCCCGCACGCTAAAAAAGATCCCACATCTATATCTCATGAAAATAAATACCACATACTCCCAGAAGTGATATAATATACGTAAAATATAATATATGAGCATAAACCTATTATTAATTAGAGCAATAATATTGCTTTTTGTGCTAGGCGTTGGAGGCATTCTCTTACAGATCAAGTTAATTCATAAATTCTCTCTCTCTCTCTCTCTCTCTCTCTCTGTGTGTGTGTGTGTGTGTGTCTCCATCTCTTAGTTGATGGAGTAAAATTCACAGAGGTATATGTTGCTACTATGACATGAAAGCTTCACTCAAAGCAATAATGGATGTTTATCCAACATAAATGGAAAAATTATGCCACTATCCAAAATTGAAGCTTATAATGCATGTGTTTATTATGTGTTATCATTTTTTGAATCACTTAGAATCACGGCGGTTGTACGATATCTGGAATTTAAACTCTTGCATCTTACATTTCAATATAATTTTATAAATAATTATGTATCCCTATAATAGCTAGACCGTGCAGGTGCACGGGTTGATGGCTAGTTATTCAATAATTGTGTTAGTGTTATATTGTTTGTACGTGTGAAATTTAACATGTAACTCTTGCAAACTATTTTGTAGGATATGAGAGAGATGGAGATGGATTCTGTCAAATGCCCGTGGCAACGCACGGGCAATCTACTAGTTTATATATGTCTCGAGTTTCCTAGGTATCACGAAGCCGTCTAAGGAATCAAACGGGATGTGGCAGAAATAAGGAAGGAAATAGAGAGGCTAATTTGTAGGCTATAATAATATAAGGAAGGAAATTAAAAGGGGACGTGGCAAAAATAAGGAAGAAAAGAGAGAGGCTGATTCATGGGCTATACTGATAAGGAAAGAGAGAGGCTAATTCGTGGGTAAATAAGGAAGGAGAAGAGGCTTATATGGTGTGTGTGTGTGAGAGAGAGAGAGAGGGGAAGGAAATTAAAAGGACGTGGCAAAAATAAGGAAGAAAAAAGAGAGGCTAATTCTTGGGTGTAAATAAGGAAGGAGAAGAGGCTGGGTCAATAAGGAAAGAGAGAGGCTAATTCATGGGCTTTTATACTGATAAGGAAAGAGAGAGAGAGAGAGGCTAAATCAAATATATGTGTGTGTGTGTGTGTGTGTGTGGGGTCGTACTCAAATGCGACGTGACACAGAAATAAATATATAGGAGAAAGAGAAAGATTGTGCTGTATTTTTTAAACTCAAGAAAATAATCGTTTCTGGTTTTCTTTTTGGTGTTTTATGTTTTATGGACCAGCCCACCCCTGCGGCCACCCCAAACGCTCGCATAGTGAGATCTTCACTTGGCTTAAACTAGCTCAATTTTTTATACGTACCATGTTAGTGGCTACTTGAGATAGGATGGCTCAATTTAAATATTATCACGTTTACCAATAATTTTCCCATGATGTTTGGAAGACTAGAATTCAGAGCAACTTTTTTGATTTTGATTGCTTAATTCATAGGATGAAATATGATGAAAATCCTATCTTTACACTATCTATCTTCCTCCATTTCTTTGTCCATCTCTCCATCTATTTTGTGAGATTTCAGGAGTCTGACAGATGAAGGTGGTTCGGTTGATTCATGCCACCAATGGGTCACCCTGCGAGTCATCCGATTGCTCACATGTAATTGTTCGTCCTCACTAATGTTCTCCTTACACGCCCTACCACCACGTGCAAATGAGGAGAAGAAACATAATGAATCAAAGTCTCTTGCTTGGCTGCATCATGCCAACCTCCTGCACTAGGCATACAGTGCTGGCACATGTGTTGTATCCACAAAAACTGGATTATGTATCCTCCATTTGCAAACTTTTGTTCCTCCCGTTGCAACGCACGGGCATTTTTGCTAGTAAATTACAATTAACTAAAATACAAGGTGAGGAACTAAAAAATTTCGACATCCCTACACTGCTTATATCAAACTTATATCCATTAATTGTACAAGCCTGCATGGAAGGTAATTCTATACAGACATTGTAACCACCCCACCATGCTAAAGGCCATGAGCATGCTTTGTGTTGTGTGATACTAATTCATACACATGCATAACCCAGTTAGTTAAAGACAGCCTACATACCTAATTTCTGACGGAATTCAGATGCCAAACCCATAACAGAACAGTAAAGAACTAAACATGCCAGTAGAAGTATCCCTATTAGTGTGACTTTTATATTCTATATAATTCAGGTGGCAATATGGCCAAGGAGGATGTTGGTTGGGAATATTTGGGGTCTAGTCTTGATAAAGTCTAGTAATAAGAGAATAATTACACACAAACAGGAAAATCATGATATTAGCATAAATGAGAAGATCAATCAATTTATCATTACAAATGAAATGTTCCAGATCAAAATTATATACCGGGGGGGGGGGGGGGGGGGGGGGGCTGAGCAGCGGTAGAGTTGTACCGGGGACAAGCTCATCCCGGCTTGTGCTTTTGATCTTGTTAAATCGCACTAATGTGGTGGCCCTATAAGTGGTTAAAATGATCTTCTGGCGAGCGCCCGTCATAAACGCGCTTAAAACAGCCGAACCGTCTATCCTTGATTTTTGCAAGGAGATTATGTGTAAACATGGTGGTATTTTACAACAAAGTCATAGAGTGATGGTTTTCTCCAGAACTATATATAAATGTCAATGTGAATAGCCCCTAATTTTTCCGGACAAATGATAGACAGCCGGCGTGCATATCCCGACCATGCAAAGCAAAACCGGACCGAAATGAAACAACCAAGTCACTGCCCCCCCCCCCCCCCCCCCCAGAAGTTGTTGATCTTTTGTAAGGTGGATTGTATGGCTGAGTAATACTACTGCAAGTTTATACCCACAAAAAATGATGGTTGTTGCTCCATCCAAACCCCGCTCAGCTCGGTAGTCCCCCGTCTCCGTCTGCCCTCGTCCCCCAATAAACAATGAAGCCGCTGACACGGCGGCCGCTGCTTGGCGCGTTGGCGGCGGCGGCGCTGCTCTCCTGCCTGCTCCTCCGTTCGGTCACAATTGTTGAGGTATTTTGATCCTAATCATATATGAACCCATGACTGGTCATCCGTGACATGGGCTGTTCCAAGATCTCATGGCCATTTTCGGGCATTTTTGTATTTTGGTATCCATACTGAACTGAAACTTGACAACTTTTGCATTTTTGTTCTCTGATAGTTGGCTATCCTAAACAAATGATGTGCTATTTCCATCGCAAAAAAGAAAATGATGTGCTATTTGACCCTAAAATTGCTTTACGTATGATCTCGTTTCGCCTCACAGCTCCCTGAAAGTCAGCTAGGGGTAGGATCTATCTTATGAACCAGCAGAATATTTAGTTGAACTAGAAAACGAAGTTGAACTAGAAAACGAAGGAAGCACCAAACTCATGTAACCTTTCATGTATTTTTATTTCAAGCTATTATGTTCAAGATCCTCTGGGAGCAGCGCTCACGCCAGCTTGTTCATTGTCCTCTTCCTTTTTCAACCGGGCTATATCTTGCGTATTGCCATTGGGGGCGCTCACATCGCCGTCCCATCAAACTGGGTTGGGAAGGTTCTATAGAATGGTACATTGGTACGGACCGGTTTTAGAACCTTTCATGTCGTTCTTTCTTCTTTTTCATCTTTTTGTCTTACTTTCCTGGTTTTTGATAGATTTTTTTCCTTTCTTATATCAAGTTCTTTTTAATACACGTTGTACCTTTTTTTATCGCATTGAACACTTTTCAATACATGTTACACATGTTTCAAATACACGTTGAACACTTTTTTGAATGGTATAAATTTTTTAAAATTACACGGACATTTTTTTCTGTTGTATAAACATTTTTTGAAATACACGTTTGAACATCTTTTGAATATGTGTAAAATATTTGTTCAAATACAAATTGAACATTTTCTTTAAAGATGTGAAACATTTTGGTTAAACTAGGCCAACATTTTTGTTATTTTATAAATATTTTAAAAAATGCATGATCATAAATTTGAATGCCTGAACACTTTTTAAAATTGTCACGAACATATATTTGAAATGTATGAAAGGTTTTTTGATAGTCATGAACATATTTTTGAATGGTATGAAACTATTTCTAAAAATACGTGGTTCTTTAACAATGTATAAACATTGTAATAAATACCACGAATATTTCCTTTGAATAGTACGAGCATTTCAAAAATTGCACAAAGAAACTTTTTTCAATGCATTGACACTTTTAAATGCACGACGCACATTTAAAAATAATATTTGACATATAGACTACTATTTATTCACAATTTAAACAAAGGTAATAAATGAATAGGAAAAGGAACGAAACTAAAGAACCTAACACTATCACCGACCCACCATTATACCTGGCCAAACCTCGGGCCGGGCCGGGCTTCGGGCCTGGCCTAGACAAGCCCGAAACAAAAAACCCAGGCCCGGGCCCAGCCCGGCCCGGCCATCAGGCCTGTGTTTCTGGGCCCAAGCCCGGCCCGAGCACGTAAAAGCCCGTCAGGCTTCGGGCCGGCCCGACCCGACCTTCAGAAAAATGCAAAAACAACGGGCCCGGGCCTCGCCCGGCCCGGCCTTCGTCCTCAAAAACTAGGCCCGAGCCCGGCCCGGGGGCAGCGTCGGGCCGGGCCGGGCCGGGCTTCCCATGGCCAGGACTACCCACCATACACCCCACTTGAGGCAAGGCAACCGTCATTCTCACATGAACCAAGACATAGCCGCGGGCATATCCTATTTGGCGCGTAGGTCACCGGATAGCGACCAAGCGCATAACCAGGTTTCGTGCTAGGTACAATTGGGCCGGCCCTACTAGCTCCTTCCAGGTTTAGGCAGGTTCTATAACTTCGTTAGACCCTTTTGTGTGTGTGTTTTACATTCCATTATTTTTGCTTTTTAATTTTCGTAAACTTATTTTTTGATTTCTGATTTTTGGTCTTTCATGTTCGCTTTTCCTTTTCTTTTTATTGTTTTATTTTCCTTTCTTCAATTTTCATTTCATGAACATCTTTCAAATTCATGAGCATTTTTTGAAAGAGTGAACATTTTGGAAACCATGAACATGTTTTTGGAATCACAATTTTTTTTAAAAAAATTATGATTTTTCTAAAAAATCTTGATAAAGAATCAAATTCCCAAACCTTTTTCAAAGTCATGGACATTTGTTTGAAAATGTGACCATTTTTACAAATGCATGAACATTTCTAAAAAGTGTGTACATTTTTTGGAACTCGTGAATATTGTTTTTAAACAGCAAACATTTTTTGAAATTCATGAACAATTGTTTATGAAAATTTTCTGAAATGCATGACTTTTTTTTTGAATTATGAACTTTTTGGGAATCAGCGGAAGTATTAAATCGATGAATTTTTTCTGAAATTCAAATAGTTTCCCACTCACGTCGTCCATGTACAACGCGCACCTTTTTTCACTCATGTCAATTTGGAGAGAGACCTTGAAGCCATACCATTCTCCGAATTAATAACTTTGGTTTCCCATCATCCTGGTATAAATTCAAACTTACCTGAAATAGTCGGTAGTAAGTTTATTTTGCCTTTCCCTGTTTCCAAATTTATAAATAAAGGATGTGAATATAGATCTGACGTCATATCTGGAGCATCTCTGGAGCAAACGAATGGTTTGCTATGAGGGATCCCTGCTCGAATGTTTTCGTTTGAAAGGATGCCCTTACCCCTACCCAACCCCGTACACGCGTGCAAGCCCCACGCCAGTTGGGCCCTTTCTGAAGCCTCATGGCACAACACAATTCCCTCTTGCATAGAAAATAAAAAAAAAATTCATATACAAACACAAAAAAGGAAAGAAAATCACAATGCCATATGCCGTAAGTATTGCCATGGGGTGTATAAAATTTAATTGCCATGTTATATACAAAAAAATTGCCGACATCTAGTACATTACCAAAAAAAGAGCAAAGCATCCATAGTAACATTGCCGTGTCAAATGTAGAGAGACAAAAGAAAAATTGCCAAAATGTAGAGCAAAATAAAAACACAAATCGGCATAAGTTTAGCATAATAGTTAGGGGGCTATGTTTGAACATAATTTGTGTTATCTCAATGAAATATATGAAATTTAAAAATTGCCATGATCGAGAAACTAAATATGCCATATCTTAAAAACATAAAATAAAACATACCAATTATGTTTGAAGCTAACTTGCCCTTGTTCGTAAAGATGACGACATTTTTTATAGAAATAGTATCATGAAACAAATCTGTCATGGGATGTCCCAATAAATTTGTAATGGTTTACAAAGAAGAGTTTACAATGGTTTGTTCAACAAATTTGGCATGTTCCAAATATAATTGACCATGCTCGAAATAAAAATTAAATTTCTGTTGTAGAAAAAGTAAATTTGCCATAGCCACATATATAAATTTTCCATGCTAAAGAACAAAAACTATATACAGTGTATTGTTCGATAAATTTACCATGATCTAAAAAATAAAATTTACAATGGTTTAAAAAAATTAATTTTGCCATGGTTCATAAAGTATATTTTCCATCATCCATAAAGTTCCATGGTCTGTAAAGTATATTTGCTATGGTGCAAAGAAAGAAAGTTGCAAGGTGTGTGGAACAAAATTCATATAGTTGCCATGTGAGCATTAACTATTTTCTAAAATTTGCCACGTTTTTAAGAAAAAAGTGTTTTCAAATTGCATGTTATCATAAGAAAAAAAATTCAAAATTTGCCATGACAGGAGAACAAAATGTTTTCTTGGAAGTTTGCTAATGCGGACTTTGTAAGTAGATGCACTAGTTACCTCTAAGTTTCAGAGTAGGAACGAATCAGGTAGTACACGGAGACGGGGTTGGCTCCCGGGAGCAAATGCTCCTTGATGAATAGTACCTCAAAAAAGTGGTAAAATGTTTTTAAAAAAATATGATTTTTTTGTGGATGTTCGTGTTAGTGTCACAAGCGTGCTTGACATTTGTCATGCAAAACAGATCAGTAGTGTTTTGTCACTAAAAAACAATTTTGGGTAACATTTGGTGTTCAATTTGTAATTTTTGCACAAGCGAAAATGTTTGATCTTTTTGCCTAAAACTTTGCATGTAGCATTTGGCTGTGACTATGAATACAAAAAAATGTTGGGATTCTTTGAAAAATCATTTTTCGCGCATAGGAGCATGTCCTCCAAAGAGCCCAATTGGATTTCCGGTTGTACACTTACTGATTTTGACATACATATGTTATTTAGTTGAACCATGATAGTAGATCAAGCTTTGCGCAACCAAATATTTTTTGGATGCATATGAAGTTCAGCCATACATATGTATCTTATACGTTTTTGAAAATGTTTAGTTTTTGTGATGCGGAAGTGCTTATGCGTTATGATGAAAACCGGAAGTTATATATTAGAAACCTCACATAAGTTTGTAAGGAAAAGTAACAAATTAAAGGAAGATCATCTAAAAGAAAAGGAAGTTTCCATCACAAACATGGATGGACTCCGACAACCTTATGAGTTACACAAAAAATAGAGCAAAGGAGAGTGTGACATTAGGGTGATCCAAAAGCTTCATGAACAACAAGTATACCTTCATCGATGCATATTGTTGCGCTGACAAGTGTGTGGGAATCATGAAAAATTATCGAGTACAAACCCGAATCACGCTAATAAATTTACATTCTACAAAAGTCTAAATTCAAAAAATTCACACCAAATTATGAACTGTATGATTTTGATGCAAATTGTTGAGTATGCAACCGTCATATTGAATAACTATTGCCCTCTTCACGAACATAAGTGGTAAAATGATAGAGAAACTAGTACTAACTACAAGCTAGAGTAGAAGCTGAAGTTCAAGGACAAACTACTTATTGACACTTCATACACTCTACAATTCTCTATTTAGTTACAACTAAACTTCATAGTCTTCAATTTTATACACATATGTCAAGTTATTTATATTAGTATATTTCTATGGTCTAAAACACTCCACCTAGTTCTATAGATATTTAAGGATATTATTTCTGTTGAGCACTATAATACATTAAGGGCATCAATGGTCAGACCACATCAAAATTTTCTCTTGTGTCTTTCATGCCCCCCCCCCCCCCCAAAAAAAACCACACAAATATGCGCACATTAAACTAGTGCGGAGAATACAAAAATGAGCATGTCTTAAAATTCCTTTGTTTTAGTGCGCGTATGATCAGGAAATGATGGTCTTCCAATCTAGCGTTTCTCTATTACTTAATTTGAATTTGCTACATCAAAAACACTACTAGGACTTAGTCAAAAAATGATTAAAACAAAATAAAAATGTTTAGTATAAATATGTGATCATCTCCAATCAGCCGAAGCAAAAAACACTCCAGCTAGCTCGAGAAGAAGAAGCTCCAATCAGCTTAGTAGATTTCTAGTCTAAAACACTCCACCTGGTTCTACATATATATTTAAGGATATTATTTCTAATGAGCACTATAATAAATTTGGGGCATAAATGGTCACGTCTCATGGAAAGTTTCTCTTGTGTCTTGCATGATCCCCGCCCCCCTCCAAAACACACACACAAATATGTACATATTAAATTAGTGTGGAGAATCCAAAAATTAGCATGTCTTCAAATTCCTTTGTTTTAGTCCAATATGATGAGGAAATGATGGCCTTCCAATCTAATGTTTCTCTATTACTTAATTTGAATTTGCTACATCAAAATACACTATTAGGACTTAGTCGAAAAATGAATTAGGACAAATAAAAATGTTTAGTATAAATATGTGATCATCTCCGATCAGTCAAAGTCAAAAACTCGACCTAGCTCGAGAAGAAGGTCCATAAAGTACGACAAGACGACTAGAAGACTAAGCTTGAATAACTCACATCTCTCGACGCGAAGTAGATGCCATCCGTTGATAGGCCAACAAAGCAATGCGCAAGCGAGAAGTTGTTGCGAAAAATGTACTTTCACTATTGATAATGGAATCTAGATCTATTTTGACTTCTTTGTGTTCGATGTCCTCTTAATGTATTGATGTGCTTGGTAGAGAAATTAATATCCATCATGTGGCGTAAAATGTGCTCCAAGTTCCATCTTGATATGTTGTTGATCTATTGCTATGATCTACTTGAAGATGTTATATTTTGATTATATCCAACCTGTTAATGAAGATAGTATTGATCTTTTGTTTTGGTTTCTATCATTTTCTTCAATAGTTCACCTTTTTGTGGTACTAAATGTTGGTTGTCCCTCTCCTTATGGGCTTGTTTTTGAAATGCACTTCAGTAAGCTTCGTTATGGGCTTAAGAGCACTTATGATGAAGTTTGAATGTTGTGCCAATACTTGGATTGACTGCATCTGAACAACTTATAAGAACATGGACAAAGTCCATTAGCTGGATTAATGTTGTCTTTTTGTGTTCATATGCACATGGAAAAAGAATCAAAGAGTTCAAACTCAGGCCAATGTCGAGGAGCCCAAATGGGTTTTTCCAACTTTCCTATTTCCTTGAGATGCCTTTTTTGTTATGTAACTAAACAGATAGACTATCAACGAATGTTAGATTCTAAGAATATGATCATACTAACATTAAACAATCTATCAACAAATGTTAGATTCTAACATTTGTCATGCGAAGCGTCGAAGCGTCGGCCCTTTCCCCTTTTTATTTGCAAGTCAGGCTTGCGGATTTACCACACCCCCAACTCCTCTTTCCAAGCAAATCGCGCAAGAGCTTCCCTTCCTCCAGGTCCAACCCTGAGAGCTTCTGATGGCAAGGGGCACGGGATCTTCGAGCCGCCCTCACGGCCCTGTCAGAGGCAACTGGGGCAGTTGCGCTAGCGCATCCAACTGGAGCGCCTAGCCAAGCAAGGATATTTGCCAGATTCAGATCTAACAGCGACCCGCTCAAGATTGACATCCATGAATGGCTAAGTGCACGTAGAGAATCAGCCTTCTCGTTAAGAGGGAGAAAGGGTATTTTTCGTCTCCTTCTTACTATGCGACCTAGGGTTTCCCATTCACCCCTTCCTTCGGGGCATGTTGGAGTTCTATGGGCTACAGCTTCACCACTTCACTCCCAACTCGATTTTACATATCGCAGGGTACGACGCCCTTTCCGAGATGCACCTCGGATGCGAGGCGCACTTCGGGCTATGGAGCAAGTATTTCTGCGTAGTGCCCTGCTCGCTTGCTGAGAAGTTATCTGACGTGAGGGCAGCTGAAGTTTGCCGAATTGAGGGGACCGAATACCCATCAGCCACACCTCAGGAGGATATCGCGTCTTGCCAACCGAGTGGTTTTATATAGATGACGTTCCCCTCCTTGACCCAGTTTGGCCTAGACTACCCTCGTTCTCCATGGAACCTCCGAAGAGGCGTTATAGCTGGAGGCCGCAGGGCCCTACCCAAGAGGAAAGTGCCGAGGTAACCAAGCCTCACTATAATAGATGTAATGGCCACGGCGATAAATCGAAGAGTCCAACCACTTCGGCAGCGCCTTCATCTGTTGTGCGGGTTCAACGGGACCGATGAGTCTTCACGAACAATTCGGGAGAGCTTCCTCGACTAAGCAGCCTTTGGAACAACGCTGGCCGGTATTTACCAGGGGGCGGTGGAGGACTTCGCCCAGAGACAATTCCAAGACAGGCTGTCCTACTACAACCCCGCCGACATAGTAAGTTTTTCATGAGTTTCTCATCCATCCAAGTTGTTTAATATCTGATCAGCCATTTACTAGTTCTAAACAGAGATGGAGGCATTGGGTTGAGACCATAAGCAGCCGGCACTCGAGCCAGAGTTGCACCGCCGAGCAGAGGAGCCCCTCTTTAACGAGGATAAGATCATTTAGCCCTTATTTATGGAGGGAGGACATTTTATCTGGAGAGCCCTGATGGCTCAAGGGTGACCATTGCCCCCGACATGTCAGGAACGAGGCCAGCTTCATCGATAACGCCCCCTTCCTTTAATCGAAAGCGAGCTGCTCGCCCTCCAGCCCCTAGTTGTTTGACTTCTCCTCCAAAGGGACGGCGTTCCAAATGTCCACGTAGAGAAATGGCGCTACAAGGGAGGCCCCCATGGGAGGCGCAAGAAGCGCATGCCAAGGTCATGGGGGCAGGCGAAAGTGCCTCCTCAATCACCAGGTAAATCCTTGATTGCTGCATTTGTAAAGGTGCCATCTCAAGCCCTGGCCCCTTTGATCATTCGCAGGCAGCCATCGCCTTCCTCCGTAGCAGCGAGCATGATGGACGAGGGGATGGCAGCCTCGCACAGGGAAGCGGAAGCATGCCCTATCACGGGAGTTACCCCCGAGGTTCCCCGGCCCAAGGAGTCGGCGACCAGCTCGGCTACTCCTTCCGAGATCCAATGTGCCGCGAATTACCACCAGCGAAAGGGTTTCCTGAGGAATTCGGCCTTCTTGGATCGGGAGTTCAACGCCCTCAGCATGGAGGATGCGTACCTTGGGGCAAACTGAGGTGCTTTTGATCAGTCGTTAGGCGTCTTGTCGCAAGGTTTATGGGTAAGGCTTCACTCGAGTTTATATTGCTTTAGGCTTCATGCGTTTCCTCATTTGTTTGAAGGCAAACAAGACTGCCAATTACGGTAGTAGCCCCTAAGGCTTGGTATGGGCAAATGCGACCGTAGCAAGGGTTGAGTACTAATAGTGTATGTCATCGTTCACAGGAAGCTCAGGCAAAGAATGACCAACTAGCCGAGGCGCTTGCCCAAGCGAAGGGGAAGCTCGATGCTGCCTTGGCCGAGGTGGAGCAGGTGAAAAAGTTCACCATGGAGGTGCACGATAAGTGCTTTTTCTGGCATAGATTATTGACGGCATGGAGCTTATGAGATGTCATGATGTCATAATCCATTGTAGTAGCGGAAACCCTAGGTCATCTTGGGAGAGATCTTAAGCAGACCCGCGAGGATTTGATGTATGCGGAGTTGCAGCGCCAAGCAAACCAACATGTGGTGACCCAAAGGGTGGATGGCGTCAACACGCTATGGGCCAAAAGTGCTCGACATGCCCAGGAAATTGAGAGCTTAAAAAGCTCAACTTGCTGCTGCTGAATTGAAGAATTGTCGAACGAATGATATGATTTTTGGTAAATTGTGGTTTTCAAAAATCATTCCTGAGTGAGGATTATCCAAGATGATTAGCGGGGTTACTCATTTTTCTTGGTAGATCTCTGTCCGGCCTACCCCTTAACACCCGAGGTCCGGTGCCCGAAGGCATGGCGGATTGTCTATCCGCGGTGCACGAGAGTATGCGGAAATCGATGAACAATGTTTTCAAGGCTTTATGGCCCAAAGTGGTGCAAGTCCCCGAAGACATGGTCGTCCTAGCCGAACAGATGAAAAGAGCTCGGCGCCGGATCCAGCCTTGGAAGGTGCCCGCCTGTCGGGAAGGGGTGAGGGAGGCTTGGGCCATGGTTAAGACCCAGTATACAGATCTTAATACGATTGATCTAGCCGAGGTAGGACCTATGGGGCCGGATGGGGAAGAAATACCCACTAGTCTCGTATATGAAAGTGTTATGCCCGCTGCTCGGTTTTCAAGAAGGACTGCGCTCTAGACACCTTAATAGATGGACTAGACCGTGTGTAATCAATTATTCATTCATGTATGACTTTATGTATCAAAGTACTTTATGTCAATCTTCAGACCGCACTTCCGATACGTCTCCGTCGTATCTATAATTTTTTATTGTTTCATGCCAATATTATACAACTTTCACATACTTTTGGCAACATTTTATATGATTTATAGGACTAACATACTGATCCATTGCCCAGTGCTAGTTCCTATTTGATGCATGTTTTTTGTTTCGCAGAATATCCATATCAAACTAAGTCCAAATGCAATAAAAATTTATGGAGAATTATTTTGGAATATATGTGATTTTGGGGAGGTGGAATCAACGCAAAAGGAGGCCCACAGCCCCCACAGTGTACCAGGGCGCGCCCCAGGGCCCAGGCGCGTGGTGGTGGGTTGTGGTCACCTCATAAGGCAGTTGCTGCTATACTTCAGGCGCAAGTTAGCTTATATCCGAAAGAAATCGTGTTAAAATTGTTGGTAAACGTAGTAATTTCAAAAAATTCCTACGCACATGCAAGATCATAGTGATGCATAGCAACGAGAGGGGAGAGTGATGTCTACGTACCCTCGTAGACCGTAAGCGGAAGCGTTATGACAACGCGGTTGATGTAGTCATACGTCTTCACGATTTGACCGATCCTAGCACCTAAGTTACGGCACCTCCGCGATCTGCACACGTTCGGCTCGGTGACGTCCCACGAACTCTAGATCCAGGTGAGTGTCGAGGGAGAGCTTCGTCAGCACGACGGCGTGATGACGGTAATGATGAAGCTACCAGTGCAGGGCTTCGCCTAAGCACTGCAACGATATGACCGAGGTGGATTATGGTGGAGGGGCACCGCACACGGCTTGGAACAATCAACTTGTGTGTCTTAGGGTGCCCCCTGCCCCCGTATATAAAGGAGCAAGGGGGAAGGTCGTCTGGCCCTTGGGGCACGCCAAGGAGGGCAGGAGTCCTCCTCCTAGTAGGAGTAGGACTCCTCCTTTCCTAGTCCAACTAGGAAGAAGGAAGGGGGAAGGAAGGACAGGAGAGAGGGAGGAAAGAGGGAGCGCCGCCCCTCCTCCTTGTCCAATTCGGACTCCCAAGGGGGGCAGCCCTAGGCCCTCTCCTCTCTCTCCCACAAGGCCCATGTTGGCCCATTAGTTCCCCCGGGGGTTCCGATAACCCCCGGCACTCCGATAAATATCCGGTGACCCCCGGAATTCATCCGATGTCCGAATATAGTCATCCAATATATCAATCTTTATGTCTCGACCAGTTCGAGACTCCTCGTCATGTCCGTGATCACATCCGGGATTCCGAACTACCTTCGGTACATCAAAACAAATAATCTCATAATACCGATCGTCACTGAACATTAAGCGTGCGGACCCTATGGGTTCGAGAACTATGTAGACATGACCGAGACTCATCTTCGGTCAATAACCAATAGCGGAACCTAGATGCTCATATTGGTTCCTACATATTCTACGAAGATCTTCATCGGTCAAACCGCATAACAACATACGTTGTTCCCTTTGTCATCGGTATGTTACTTGCCCGAGATTCGATCGTCGGTATCTCAATACCTAGTTCAATCTCGTTACTGGCAAGTCTCTTTACTTGTTTCGTAATGCATCATCCCGTAACTAACTCATTAGTCGCATCGCTTGCAAGGCTTATAGTGATGTCCATTACCGAGAGGGCCCAGAGATACCTCTCCGAAACACGGAGTGACAAATCCTAATCTCGATCTATGCCAACCCAACCAACACCATCGGAGACACCTATAGAGCATCTTTATTACCACCTAGTTACGTTGTGATGTTTGATAGCACACCAAGTGTTCCTCCAGTATTCGGGAGTTGCATAATCTCATAGTCATAGGAACATGTATAAGTTATGGAGAAAGCAATAGCAATAAACTAAACGATCATAGTGCTCAGCCAACGGATGGGTCAATTCAATCACACCATTCTCTAATGATGTGATCCCGTTTATCAAATGACAACTCTTTGTCTATGGCTAGGAAACTTAACCATCTTTGATTAACGAGCTAGTCAAGTAGAGGCATACTAGTGACACTATGTTTGTCTATGTATTCACACATGTACTAAGTTTCCGGTTAATACAATTCTAGCATGAATAATAAACATTTATTATGATATAAGGAAATATAAATAACAACTTTATTATTGCCTCTAGGGCATATTTCCTTCAGTCTTCCACTTGCACTAGAGTCAATAATCTAGATTACATTTTAATGGTTCTAACACCCATGGAGTCTTGGCGCTGATCATGTTTTGCTCGTGAGAGAGGTTTAGTCAACGGGTCTGCAACATTCAGATCAGTTTGTATCTTGCAAATCTCTATGTCCCCTTCCGACACTTGATGACGGATAGAATTGAAGCGTCTCTTGATGTGCTTGGTTCTCTTGTGAAATCTGGATTCCTTCGCCGAGGCAATTGCTCCAGTATTGTCACAAAAGATCTTCATTGGTCCCGATGCACTAGGTATGACACCTAGATCGGATATGAACTCCTTCATCCAAACTCCCTCATTTGCTACTTCCGAAGCAGCTATGTATTCCGCTTCACACGTAGATCCCGCCACGACGCTCTGTTTAGAACTGCACCAACTAACAGCTCCACCGTTCAATATAAACACGTATCCGGTTTACGACTTAAGAGTCATCCGGATCAGTGTCAAAGCTTGCATCGACGTAACCATTTACGACGAGCTCTTTGTCACCTCGTAAACGAGAAACATATCCTTAGTACTTTTCAGGTATTTCAGGATGTTCTTGACCGCTGTCCAGTGATCCACTCCTGGATTACTTTGGTACCTCCCTACTATACTTATAGTAAGGCACACATCAGGTCTGGTACACAGCATTGCATACATGATAGAACCTATGGCTGAAGCATAGGGAATAACTTTCATTTTCTCTCTATTTTCTGCAGTGGTCGGGCATTGAGTCTCACTCAACTTCACACCTTGTAACACAGTCAAGAACCCTTTCTTAGACTGGTCCATTTTGAACTTCTTCAAAATCTTATCAAGGTATGTGCTTTGTGAAAGTCCAATTAAGCGTCTTGATCTTTCTCTATAGATCTTGATGCCCAATATATAAGCAACTTCACCGAGGTCTTTCATTGAAAAACTTTTATTCAATTATCCTTTTATGCTATCCAGAAATTCTATATCATTTCCAATCAACAATATGTCGTCCACATATAATATTAGAAATGCTACAGAGCTCCCACTCACTTTCTTGTAAATACAGGCTTCTCCAAAAGTCTGTAGAAAACCATATGCTTTGATCACACTATCAAAACGTTTATTCCAATTCCGAGAGGCTTGCACCAGTCCATAAATGGATCGCTGGAGCTTGCACACTTTGTTAGCATCCTTTGGATCGACAAAACCTTCCGGTTGCATCATATACAACTCTTCCTCCAGAAATCCATTCAGGAATGCAGTTTTGACATCCATTTTTCAAATTTCATAATCATAAAATGCGGCAATTGCTAACATGATTCGGACAGACTTAAGCATCGCTACCGGTGAGAAGGTCTCATCGTGGTCAACTCCTTGAACTTGTTGAAAACCTTTCGCAACAAGTCGAGCTTTGAAGACAGTAATATTACCGTCAGCTTCAGTCTTCTTCTCTTGAAGATCCATTTATTCTCAATGGCTAGCCGATCATCGGGCAAGTCAACCAAAGTCCACACTTTGTTTTCATACATGGATCCCATCTTAGATTTCATGGCCTCAAGCCATTTCGCGGAATCTGGGCTCATCATCGCTTCCTCATAATTCATAGGTTCGTTATGGTCTAGTAACAAAACGTCCAGAACAGGATTACCGTACCACTCTGGTGTGGATCTTACTCTGGTTGACCTATGAGGTTCAGTAGTAACTTGATCTGAAGTTTCATTATCACTATCATTAGCTTCCTCACTAATTGGTGTAGGAATCACTGGAACTGATTTATGTGATATACTACTTTCCAATTCGGGAGTAGGTACACTTACCTCATCAAGTTCTACTTTCCTCCCACTGACTTCTTTCGAGAGAAACTCCTTCTCTAGAAAGGATCCATTCTTAGCAACAAATATCTTGCCTTCGGATCTGTGATAGAAGGTGTACCCAACAGTATCCTTTGGGTATCCTATGAAGACACATTTCTTCGATTTGGGTTCGAGCTTATCAGGTTGAAGCTTTTTCACATAAGCATCGCAGCCCCAAACTTTCAGAAAAAACAACTTGGGTTTCTTGCCAAACCACAGTTCATAAGGCGTCGTCTCAACGGATTTAGATGGTGCCCTATTTAACGTGAATGCAGCCGTCTCTAAAACATAACCCCAAAACGATAGCGGTAAATCAGTAAGAGACATCATAGATCGCACCATATCAAGTAAAGTACGATTACGACGTTCGGACGCACCATTACGCTGTGGTGTTCCGGGTGGCGTGAGTTGTGAAACTATTCCGCATTTTTTCAAATGAAGACCGAACTCATAACTCAAATATTCTCCTCCACGATCAGATCGCAGAAACTTTATTTTCTTGTTACGATGATTTTCCACTTCACTCTGAAATTCTTTGAACTTTTCAAATGTTTCAGACTTATGTTTCATCAAGTAGATATACCCATATCTGCTCAAATCATCTGTGAAGGTAAGAAAATAACGATACCCGCCGCGAGCATCAACACTCATCGGACCACATACATCAGTATGTATTATTTCCAACAAGTCTGTTGCTCGCTCCATTGTTCCTGAGAACGAAGTCTTAGTCATCTTGCCCATGAGGTATGGTTCGCAAGTATCAAGTGAAACATAATCAAGTGATTCCAAAAGCCCATCAACATGGTGTTTCGTCATGCGCTTTACACCAATATGACCTAAACGGTAGTGCCACAAATAAGTTGCACTATCATTATTAAACTTATATCTTTTGACTTCAATACTATGAACATGTGTATCACCACTATCAAGATTTAGTAAAAATAGACCACTCATCAAGGCTGCATGACCATAAAAGATATTACTCATATAAATAGAACTACCATTATTCTCTGATTTAAATGAATAACCGTCTCACATCAAACAAGATCCAGGTATAATGTTGATGCTCAACGCTGGCACCAAATAACAATTATTCAGGTCTAAAACTAATCCCAAAGGTAGATGTAGAGGTAGCGTGCCAACCGCGATCACATCGACTTTGGAACCATTTCCCACGCACATCGTCACCTCGTCCTTAGACAATCTTTGCTTAATCCGTAAGCCCTATTTTGAGTTGCAAATATTAGCAAAAGAACCAGTATCAAATACCCAGGCGCTACTGCGAGCATTAGTTAAGTACACATCAATAACATGTATATCAAATATATCTTTCACTTTGCCATCCTTCTTATCCGCCAAATACTTGGGGCAGTTCCGCTTCCAGTGACCAGTCCCTTTGCAGTAGAAGCACTCAGTCTCAGGCTTAGGTCTAGACTTGGGCTTCTTCACTTGAGCAGTAACTTGCTTGCCATTCTTTTTGAAGTTCCCCTTCTCCCCTTTGCCCTTCTTCTTGAAACTGGTGGTCTTGTTGACCATCAACACTTGATGCTCCTTCTTGATTTCTATCTCCGCAGCCTTAGCATTGCGAAGAACTCGGGAATAGTCCTGTCCATCCCTTGCATATTATAGTTCATCACGAAGCTCTTGTAGCTCGGTGGCAGTGATTGAAGAACTCTGGCAATGCCACTATCATCAGGAAGATTAACTCCCAGTTGAGTCAAGTGGTTGTGGTACCCAGACATTCTGAGTATATGTTCACTGACAGAACTATTATCCTCCATCTTGTAGCTATAGAACTTATTGGAGACTTCATATCTCTCAATCCGGGCATTTGCTTGAAATATTAACTTCAACTCTTGGAACATCTCATATGCTCCATGATGTTCAAAACGTTGTTCAAGTCCCGGTTCTAAGCTATAAAGCATGGCACACTGAACTATCGAGGTAGTCATCAGTTTTGCTCTGCCAGACGTTCTTAACATCATCACTAGCATCTGCAGCAGGCCTGGCACCCAGCGGTGCTTCCAGGACGTAATTCTTTTGTGCAACAATGAGGATAATCCTAAAATTATGGATCCAGTCCGTGTAGTTGCTACCATCATCTTTCAACTTAGGTTTCTCTAGGAACGCATTAAAATTCAACAGAACAGTAGCACGAACCATTTATCTACAACAACATAGACATGCAAAATACCATCAGATACTAAGTTCGTGATAAATTAAAGTTCAATTAATCACATTACTTAGGAACTCCCACTTAGATAGACATTCCTCTAATCATCTAAGTGATCACGTGATCCAAATCAACTAAACCATGTCCGCTCATCACGTGAGATGGAGTAGTTTTCAATGGTGAACATCACTATGTTGATCATATCTACTATATGATTCATGCTCGACCTTTCGGTCTTAGTGTTCCGAGGCCATATCTGCATATGCTAGGCTCGTCAAGTTTAACTCGAGTATTCTGCGTGTGCAAAACTGCCTTGCACTGTATGTGAATGTAGAGCTTCTCACACCCGATCATCACGTGGTGTCTCGGCACGACGAACTGTAGCAACGGTGCATACTCAGGGAGAACACGTATAACTTGAAATTTAGTGAGAGATCATCTTATAATGCTATCGCCGAACTAAGAAAAATAAGATGCATAAAGGATAAACATCACATGCAATCAATATAAGTGATATGATATGGCCATCATCATCTTGTGCCTTTGATCTCCATCTCCAAAGCACCATCATGATGACCATTGTTACCGGCGCGACACCTTGATCTCCATCGCAGCATCGTTGTCGTCTCGCCGACTATTGCTTCTACGACTATTGCTACCGCTTAGTGATAAAGTAAAAACAATTACTGGGCGATTGCATTGCATACAATAAAGCGACAATGGCTCCTACCAGTTGCCGATAACTCTGTTACAAAACATGATCATCTCATACAATAAAATTTATCATCATGTCTTGACCATATCACATCACAACATGCCTTGCAAAAACAAGTTAGACGTCCTCTACTTTGTTGTTGCAAGTTTTACATGGCTGCTACGGGCTTAGCAAGAACCGTTCTTACCTACGCATCAAAACCACAACGATTTTTCGTCAAGTGTGCTATTTTAACCTTCAACAAGGACCGAGCGTAGCCACACTCGATTCAACTAAAGTTGGAGAAACTGACACCTGCCAGCCACCTGTGTGCGAAGCACGGCGGTAGAACCAGTCTCGCGTAAGCGTACGCGTAATGTCGGTCTAGAACGCTTCACCCAACAATACCACCGAATCAAAGTATGACATGCTGGTAAGCAGTATGACTATTATTGCCCACAACTCATTTGTGTTCTACTCGTGCATATAACATCTAGACATAAACCTGGCTCGGATGCCACTGTTGGGGAACGTAGTAATTTCAAAAAAAAATCCTACGCACACGCAAGATCATGGTGATGCATAGCAACGAGAGGGGAGAGTGATGTCTAAGTACCCTCGTAGAACGTAAGCGGAAGCGTTATGACAACGCGGTTGATGTAGTCGTACATCCTCACGACCCGACCGATCCTAGCACAGATGTTATGGCACCTCCGCGATCTGCCCACGTTCGGCTCGGTGATGTCCCACGAACTCTAGATCCAGCTGAGTGTCGAGGGAGAGCTTCGTAAGCACGACGGCGTGATGACGGTGATAATGAAGCTACCGGTGCAGGGCTTCGCCTAAGCACTACAACGATATGACCGAGGTGGATTATGGTGGAGGGAGCACCGCACACGGCTTGGAACAATCAACTTGTGTGTCTTAGGGTGCCCCCTGCCCCCGTATATAAAGGGGCAAGGGGGAAGGCCGGACGGCCCTTGGGGCGCGCCAAGGAGGGGAGGAGTCCTCCTCCTCGTAGGAGTAGGACTCCTCCTTTCCTAGTCCAACTAGGAAGAAGGAAGGGGGAAGGAAGGAGAGGTAGAGAGGGAGGAAAGAGGGGGCGCCGCCCCCCTCCTTGTCCAATTTAGACTCCCAAGGGGGGGGGGGCAGCCCTAGGCCCTCTCCTCTCTCTCCCACAAGGCCCATGTTGGCCCATTAGTTCCCTCGGGGGTTCCGATAACCCCCAATACTCCGATAAATATCCGGTGACCTCCGGGACTCATCCATTTTGAGACTCCTCTTCATGTCCGTGATCACATCCGGGATTCCGAACTACCTTCGGTACATCAAAAAACATAAACTCATAATACCGATCGTCACCGAATGTTAAGCGTGCGGACCCTACGGGTTTTAGAACTATGTAGACATGACTGAGACTCATCTCCGGTCAATAACCAATAGCGAAACCTGGATGCTCATATTGGTTCCTACATATTCTACGAAGATATTCATCGGTCAAACTGCATAACAACATACGTTGTTCCCTTTGTCATCGGTATGTTACTTGCCCGAGGTTCGATCGTCGGTATCTCAATACCTAGTTCAATCTTGTTACCGACAAGTCTCTTTACTCGTTCTGTAATGCATCATCCCATAACTAACTCATTAGTCACATTGCTTGCAAGGCTTATAGTGATGTGCATTATCGAGAGGGCCCAGAGATACCTCTCCGAAACACGGAGTGACAAATCCTAATCTCGATCTATACCAACCCAACAAACACCATCGGAGACACCTATAGAGCATCTTTATAATCACCCAGTTACGTTGTGACGTTTGATAGCACACTAAGTGTTCCTCCGGTATTCGGGAGTTGCATAATCTCATAGTTATAGGAACATGTATAAGTTATGGAGAAAGCAATAGCAATAAACTAAATGATCATAGTGCTCAACTAACGGATGGGTCAAGTCAATCACATAATTCTCTAATGATGTGATCCTGTTTATCAAATGACATCTCTTTGTCTATGGCTAGGAAACTTAACCATCTCTGATTATCGAGCTAGTCAAGTAGAGGCATACTAGTGACACTCTGTTTGTCTATGTATTCACACATGTACTAAGTTTCCGGTTAATACAATTCTAGCATGAATAACAAACATTTATCATGATATAAGGAAATATAAATAACAACTTTATTATTGCCTCGAAGGCATATTTCCTTCAAAAATCTCAATGCTCGAAGTTACGGATCTTCGGGAATATTTTAAACGGTTTTCGGCCAGAAAACGGGAACGCGAAACAGAAGAGAACAGATAGATAGATCCAATCTAGGAGGGGCTCTTGCCCCTCCGCCACCATGGAGGCCATGGACCAAAGGGGGAACTCGTCCCATCTAGGGAGGAGGCCATGGAAGAAGAAGAAATAGGGGGGCTCTCTCTGCCTCTCTCTCCCGGTGGCACCGGAACGCTGCCGGGGGAATCATCGTGTAATGGCGATCTACTCCAACAACTCCGTCATCTTCACCAACATCTTCATCACCTTCCCCCATCTATATATAGAGGTCCACTCTCCTGCAACCCGATGTACCCTCTACTTGAACATGGTGCTTTATGCTTCATATTACTATCCAATGATATGTTGCCATCCTATGATGCTTGAGTAGATTTTTGTTGTCCTACATAATTGGTGAATTGCTATGATTGGTTTAATTTGCTTGTGGTTATCTTGCTGTCCTTTGGTGCCCATCATATGAGCGCACATGTGGATCACACCATAGGTTAGTTGTATGTTGATAGGACTATGCATTGGAGGGCAAGGGTGACAGAAGCTTCTTCCTACCGTAGACATTGATGCATGCGGGATTGAAGGGGGACCAATATATATCTTAATGCTATGGTTGGTTTACCTTAATGAACATTAGTAGTTGTGGATGCTTGCTAATAGTTCCAATCATAAGTGCAAAGAGTTCCAAGTAAGGGATGACATGCTAGCAGTGGCCTCTCCCACATAAAAACTTGCTATATGTCTAGTAACGTAGTCAATTGCTAAGGGACAATTCTGAAAATCCTGCCACTACTAATCCACACTCGTTATACTAACTTAATCGTTTCTTTATTTGAACAACACCTAACTTTTATTTTCACGTTGTTTATTATCTTGCAAACCTATCCACACCTACAAAGTACTTCTAGTTTTCTTCTTGTTCTAGGTAAAGCAAACGTTAATTGTGCGTAGAGTTGTATTGGTGGTCGATAGAACTTGAGGGAATATTTGTTCTGCCTTTAGCTTCTCATTGGGTTCGACATGCTTATTTATTGACAAAAGCTACAAACGATCCCCTATACTTGTGGGTTATCAAGACATTTTTCTTGCACCATTGCCGGGGAGCAATAGCTTGGGGTGAATATTCTCGTGTGTACTTGTTTACTTTATCACTAAGTATCTTTTATTTTCTGTTCTAAGTTGTTTTATATCTTTAGTTATGGATATGGAACAGGAAATACCAAAAAAATAAATAGTTGTACTTGCTACTCATGGAGATGGGGAACCTCCTAAAACCTCGATGCTTGTTATATGAGAAATATTAAACACTACTTTGATAGTCCTGAGAAAACCCCATTCAACATGATAATGGGAGACACGTTGAATCAATGTGAATACTTTAGGGATTATTGCTTGACACAAAAGGGGAAATTGTTATGGGATCAAATTGATATGTTGCATTGGTATGCTTGGAATTTATGCCAGAGATATGATTATACTTGTTGCTCTAGGATGAAGGCTCGACACCTTCACTTTTCTTATAACTTAATGATAATGAAACCTTAGCTTCATATGCTAATGGTAGATATGATTACTATGATGTGGAACAAATAGAAGAATCTATTGCTTTTAAGGGTGCTTATGAAATTGAATCTCTGTTTGAAAAGTATGAAGATTATGATGATTCTGTTTATAGGCCTGAAAATTTTGCTATACTTAAATATTTCCATGAGAACTATAAATACAGCCGATATTGATGCGTTTATTGAGAAAGTCTCCGCTATCCAAGAAAAGACTAATATTTTATTGGAAACTATGGAAGAAGAAATAGATGAAATTGTGAACTCATTGGATGAAAAAGATGATGAGGAGAGCGAAGAACAAAAGGAGGAAGAGCGGATTGATCACTCGTGCCCACCTTCTAATGAGACTTCAAGTCATACCTTTTTTAATTTCCCTTCGTGCTTACCGAAGGATGACTGCTATGATAATTGCTATGACCCCATTGATTCATTTGAAATATCCCTTTTTGATGGTCTTGAAGCTTTCTATGCTTGTGGCCAAGATGCCAATTTGAATTATGCTTATGGATATGAACTTGCTATAGTTCCTTATGTTAAGAATGAAATTTTTGCCATTGCACCCACACATGATAGTACGATTATCTTTTTGAATTCTTGCAACTACACTATATCGGAGAAGTTTGCACTTATTAAGGATTACATTGATGTGTTGCCTTTTACCATTGCACATGATGATTTTGATGAATATAATAAGCATGTGCTTGCTGCTCCTACTTGCAATTATTATGAGAGAGGAACTACATCTCCGCCTCTCTATGTTTCCAACACGATAAAATTGCAAGAAACTGCTTATGCTATGTATTGGCCTTTACTTGATGTGAATGGATTGTTCTTTTATGACATGCCGATGCATAGAAAGTGAGTTAGACTTCGTCATTGCATGATATATGTTGCTTTATGCTCACTACTAAATTACGAATCTATGCTAATTAAAATTGGCTTCGATATACCTTGGGATCCGGGTGGATCGATTACTTGAGCACTTTATGCCTAGCTTAATGGCTTTAAAGAAAGCGCTGCTAGGGAGACCACCCAGAAGTTTTAGAGAGTCATTTTATTCTCCTGTGATCTTTTATAAAGTTGTAAAAAATATAGAGGGGAACCTAAAACTTTTTCAAAAAGAAAAGTGAAAGTGAGAGGGACGAGTATTGTTAAAGTGGGAGCTAGCCTTGAAGTTTGTTCATGCCCATGGGAATTTTGTGAATCTTAATTACAGAAACTTTTCAAAAAAAAACTAATTATCCCCTTGTACAAATCCATTGTATTGTAAAAATAATGTGCCAAGATTTGCCTTTAGGATGATTAGATTGCTTGTTGGTATGTGCGGTGCAAAAACAGAAACTTTGGCTGTAGTGCATGATTTTACATTTTCTATTGGAACGTCCAAATTTCTAAAACTTTTACACAATATTTCTATGCAAAAATTTTATTTTTTTCCTAATTTTTAAGAAGTTTTGGAATTAGATAAGTATGGTCAAGGTTCAGATTACTACAGACTGTCATGTTTTTAACAGGTTCTGTTTTTGATGCATTGTTTTGCTTGTTTTGATGAAATTATCGATTGTATCTATGGTATAAGCCATGGAGAAGTTATAATACAGTAGATACAATGCAAAAAATAATTAATGGGTTTTCAATAGTACTTAAATTAGTAATTTGCTTTATTATACTAAGGGATCTCACCAAGTTTGTTAAGTTTTGTGTGGATGAAGTGTTCAAAGATCGAGGAGGTCTCAATATGAGGAGAAGGAGGAGAGGCAAGAGTTCAAGCTTGGGGATTCCCAAGGAACCCCAAGTAAATATTCAAGGAGACTCAAGCATCTAAGCTTGGGGATGCCCCGGAAGGCATCCCATCTTTCTTCAACAAGTATCGGTATGTTTCAGTTTTTGTTTCGTTCACGTGATATGCGTAAATCTTGGAGCGTCTTTTGTGTTTATTTTTCCCTTTTCTTTTATGCACCATGCTGGTATGAAATAGTCCATGGTTTATTTCTAGAATGCTCATTGCACTTCACTTATATCTTTTGAGTGTGGCTTTATAGAATGCTTCATGTGCTTCACTTATATCATTTGAAGTTTGGATTGCCTGATACTCTTCCCATAGAAATACGTTGTTTGTAGAATGCTCTTTTGCTTCACTTATATTAATTAGAGCTTGTTATTTTGTATAAAGAACATCTATTTAGAGAGTCAACATGAATTGGTTATTTGCATGGTTAGTCAATAAATCCTACATAACACTTGTGGATCACTGAATATGGTATGTTTGATTCCTTGCAATAGTTTTGCGATATAGAGATGATAATATGTGGGAGGTACTAGTAAACAGTTGTGGTTAGCAAGAATATTAGTCTTAAGGTTTGTGATTCCCGAAGCATGCACGTATAGTCTCTCGTTTATGAAATTGGAGCATGATTTACTATTGATTGTCTTCCTTATGAGTGGCGGTCGGGGATGAGCGATGGTCTTATCCTACCAATCTACCCCCCTGGGGGCATGCGTAGTAGTACTTTGCTTCGAGGGCTAATAAACTTTTGCAATAAGTATATGAGTTCTTTATGACTAATGTGAGTCCATGGATTATACGCACTCTCACCTTTCCGCAATTTCCTACCCTCTATGGTACCGTGCATTGCCCTTTCTCACCTCAAGAGTCGGTGCAAACTTCGACGGTGCATCCAAACCCCGTGATATGATACGCTCTATCACACATAAGCCTTATTATATCTTTCTCAAAACAGCCACCATACCTACCTATTACGGCATTTCCATAGCCATTCCGAAATATATTGCCATGCAACTTCCACCGCTTCTGTTTTGATGACTTGAGCATTCATTGTCATATTGCTTTGCATGATCGCGGTGGCAGGGTGTTTGAAATTCATTCCATTTCTTGCATGGGACCTAAGCATGCAACCAAGGACACATATTTTATTTTTCAACCAACTTATATGCACTGGAGCATGTGCATGCAGTTCAAATTTGAATTATGCGCATAAAATGCCTAGGAAACTTAGTTAATGTATAAAAATGTCCAAACGGACCCCGAAAAAATCCAAAATTAAACACAACACTCATGTTGTTCTATGTTGACACTCAAAAAAATTGAAAGCAATAAGAGGCAACGGACATCGTTTCGTCCCCAAAGGTGGCACATTCCCTACCGAAACCATCACGCTTGTTGTGAGAAGCTCTGGTTTGTGAGAAGCTTATACCCAAACCTGCCCCAAATGGGACAAAAAATTTACCACGGCATGTTGATGCTGCTCCATGGTGGCATGCCAAGTTTCATGAATTTCAGACGAGTTTTGGATTTACTAGAATTTAAAAACCAGGTATCTCAATGTTTGCGGTCGAGTGACGGTGGTAGGGTGTTTGAAATGCATTCCCATTTCTTGCATGGGACCTACATGCAACAAAGGACACACATTTGATTTTTCAACCAATTTATATGCACTAGAGCATCTGCATGTAGTTCAAATTTGAATTATGCGCATAAAATGCCTGGGAAACCCAGTTAATATATAAAAATGTCCAAACGAACCCCGAAAAATTCCAAAATTGAAAAAAAAACTCCTGTTGTTCTATGTTGACACTCGGAAAATTTTGAAAGCAATAAGAGGCAACGGATATTGTTTCGTCCCCAAAGGTGGCACGTTCCCTATCGAAACCATCACGCTTGTTGTGAGAAGCTTATACCCAAACCTTCCCCAAATGGGACAAAAACTTTACCACGGCATGTTGATGCCGCTCCATGATAGCATGCCAAGTTTCATGAATTTTAGACGAGTTTTGGATTTACTAGAATTTAAAAACCAAGTATCTCAATGTTTGCGGCCGAGTGACAGTGGCAGGGTGTTTGAACTTCATTCCCATTTCTTGCATGGGACCTAAGCATGCAACCAAGGACACATATTTGATTTTTCAACCAGTTTATATGCATTGGAGCATCTGCATGTAGTTCAAATTTGAATTATGCGCATAAAATGCCTGGGAAACCCAGTTAATATATAAAAATGTCCAAATGAACCCCGAAAAATTCCAAAATTGAACACAACACTCCTGTTGTTCTATGTTGACACTCACAAAATTTTGGAAGCAATAAGAGGCAACGGATATCGTTTCGTTCCCAAAGGTGGCTCGTTCCCTACCGAAACCATCATGCTTGTTGTGAGAAGCTCTGGTTTGTGAGAAGCTTATACCCAAACCTGCCTTAAATGGGATAGAAAATTTACCATGGCATGTTGATGCTGCTCCATGATAGCATGCCAAGTTTCATGAATTTCAGACGAGTTTTAGATTTACTAGAATTTAAAAACCATGTATCTCAATGTTTGCGGCCGAGTGACGGTGGCAGGGTGTTTGAAATTCATTCTCATTTCTTGCATGGGACCTAAGCATGCAACCAAGGACACATATTTGATTTTTGAACCAGTTTATGTGCATGGAGCATGTGCATGTAGTTCAAATTTGAATTATGCGCATAAAATGCCTGGGAAACCCAGTTAATATATAAAAACATCGAAACGAACCCTGAATAATTCCAATTTTTTTGACGACACATCTATAGTTGCATGTTCACTGCAGATAAAAGTTCTAACAATCCAAACACCATTCTTTGTAGCTGTCACCCCATTACGTAATTCAAATCAGGACGATAAATCAAGTAGATCGCACACAGTTTATATCACCAACCGTGTGAGATGCAGCACAAAATATCTTGGAGCATCATTGGTGTATAGTACGCCTATGGCTTACGCGAGAAGGTGCGTCGGCTATAGTCCACAGCCAGTGTGTCAAGCACACTAGCTCACTCCCCAAATATCATCTCACTGTTCATTCGTCACTGGTGAAAGATGGGGACGTGGACCCACGTCGTGAGGGCAACTTCGGCGGCCCACTGCGGCGAGAGCGCGGCCGCAACCGCCAGGCGCGTGCTAATAAGCTTCATGAGGGCGACCGCAGTCTGCGTCCGGGCGGCCAAGACAGCCAAAACGGCCGCTGTTGCTTCTCAGGCGGCGGCAGCAGCATCTGCCTCGGGGATAGCAACTCGCAAGAGCGGCACAGCAGCTGTCCGTTCCGCAGCGGTGGCCTTAGCCCTTATGGAGGCCGCCCACTACCATGTCGATGGCGTCAAAGCCCAGCTTGTGGCGGTCATCGCACAAATCGAATGAAGCTTCTCCGACAATGGTCGGCAACCGACGGCCGAAGAGCTGGCAATCCGAGAGAGTTCGAGAAGCTGTCCGTTCCTCCGTGGCATACCTTGCCACGACGGAGCCTGCAGAGCCCAGATCGTGGCCGCCCACGCCCAGCTCGCGGCCTATGCCAAAGATGTGGCGGACGCGGATGGCCAGATGCTCGCCGAGTATGGTGCAATTGATGCCATGGAGCCCCTTCCCCAGGAGACCGTCGGGCACGAGCTGGACATGCAGGCGGCGGCGGAGATCGACGAGCACCAGCTGTAGTAGTACTCTTTGTTTTGTTTAATTAAGAGCACCAGCCTTTAATTTGTTAGAGTAATGTTTAGGTCAGCTAGCTCTGTTTAATTGCTGAACTTGCTCGATTAAGAAGTGTGGGTGTGATGTAGTCTCCTTTGTGTACCCAAATTATGCAATGACGTGGATAACCACTGTAACCAGGGAAATTCGAACCAAAATTGTTGACATTCAAACTCAACACACACGGGTTAAGCTATCAGAATCGTTTGTGATGTTCACATATCGTACACAGTTCTGAATAAGGGACCGTGTCTGATGACACTTTGCGCGCCAGTGTTTTCGCTGAAGCGATTCCAAATTTTCGGCTTTCCCGGAAATATCTACCTCCCCGCCCCCTCCCCCGTACCAAAAGCCACATTTCCCCTGTTTCTGCCTTCCTTTCCAAGTTGAAACCTTCACTCCTTGCTTGCTGCGCCGCCTCCTTGTCGGCGACCCTCCTTCACGCTACTCGGCCTCGCCTATCCAGGCAGGTAATCCACACCCGACCCCCATCCTCCTCCTCCTTCCACATCCCACATGCCCCGACCGCCGGCGCGAGCGCGGCACCTTCCACCCAAATCACCGACCCCTCCACCAAATAAGCGTCTAAGCCATGGTGCACACAGTATAGCCAGGATCACAAGGAGCATTTGGCAGCGGAGAAGCAAATCATGGCCGCACGCGCGGATGAGGTCGCGATGGCTGCCATTCGTGCCGACCCCAAGATCTTGGAGGAGCACCTCGCCGTCGAGGCCACCGTTGACGCCTCGCGCGCCGACACCGCGACACGGTTGACTGCTTTAAATGACAGTTCGTGGCATTTTCTCAAGGCCATCGTTTGCTAGCTACTGCCTTTCCTTAACTAATTCTAGTGAATTGTGCTATCTACTTTTACCATGCAATATTCTGCTATAGTTTATATGTTCTATATGTCGTGCAATGTGGTGTTCAGTTAACTGCTTGGTTCAATTCTGCAAATGTGATGTTCAATTCTTCAGGGTGCAATATTTTCAAGTTGTTAAGCATGCTTGGTTTGGTTAACTGTCTGATCTTCTATTACGAATATGTTATATTGTGCAATGTGGTGCTCAGTTAACGTTTGGTTATTTTTTGTGGTGTTTAGTTAACTTCTTGGTTCAATTCTGCAATGCGATGTTCAATTGTTGTGGGTGCACTCTGTTATTGTATACCTTGTGAGGAATAAATCGAATTTGGATGTACTAAATACATGAGAAATAAATACAATTGCTATATTTCCAAGTTGTTAAGCATGCTTGGTTTGGTTAACTATCTGATCTTCTATTAGGAGTATGTTATATTGTGCAATGTGGTGCTCAATTAACGTTTGGTTCATTTATTGTGGTTGAGGGAGTCCTGGACTAGGGGGTGTCCGGATAGCCAAACTATCACCATCGGCCGGACTCCAAGGCTATGAAGATACAAGATTGAAGACTCCGTCCCGTGTCCGGATGGGACTTTCCTTGGCGTGGAAGGCAAGCTTGGCGATACGGATATGTAGATCCCCTACCATTGTAACCGACGCTGTGTAACCCTAGCCCTCTCTGGTGTCTATATAAACCGGAGGGTTTTAGTCCATAGGACGAACAACAATCATACCATAGGCTAGCTTCTAGGGTTTAGCCTCCTTCATCTCGTGGTAGATCTACTCTTGTACTACCCATATCATCAATATCAATCAAGCAGGAGTAGGGTTTTACCTCCACCGAGAGGGCCCGAACCTGGGTAAAAACATCGTGTCCCTTGTCTCCTGTTACCATCCGCCTAGACTCACAGTTCGGGACCCCCTACCCGAGATCCGCCGGTTTTGACACCGACATTGGTGCTTTCATTGAGAGTTCCTCTGTGTCGTCACCTATAGGCCCGATGGCTCCTTCGATCATCAACAACAACGCGGTCCAGGGTGAGACTTTTCTCCCCGGACAGATCTTCGTATTTGGCGGCTTTGCACTGCGGGCCAATTCACTTGGCCATCTGGAGCAGATCGAAAGCTACGCCCCTGGCCATCAGGTCAGATTTGGAAGTTTGAACTACACGGCCGACATCCGCGGAGACTTGATCTTCGACGGATTCGAGCCACAGCCGAGCATGCCGCACTGTCACGATGGGCATGATTTAGCTCTGCTGCCGGATTTAGCTCTGCTGCCGGACAGTGCCCTGGAGGCCGCACAAGAATCCGCTCCGACCCTTAGATTAGAGCCGACTGCGCCGATCGAGGCTGGGTGGCTGGACACCGCCTCGGGGGCTGCTACCTCTACGGCGATAGAGCCGAATACTGACCCTGCCTTTCGCAAAGCCCGTGACTCCAAGGTGCCGGATTCCTCGCTGGACTCCGAACCTCCTGCGCCCCTGCCAATCGAGTCCGATTGGGCGCCGATCATGGAGTTCACTACCGCAGACATCTTTCAACACTCGCCTTTTGGCGACATCCTGAATTCGCTAAAGTGCCTCTCTTTATCAGGAGAGCCCTGGCCGGATTATGGTCAGGACGGTTGGGATGCGAACGACGAAGAAATTCAAAGCCCACCCAGCACGCACTTCGTAGCCACTGTCGATGACTTAACCGACATGCTAGACTTCGACTAAGACGACGGTATGGACGACGATGCAGGAGACGACGAAGACCCAGCGCCTACAGGGCACTAGAAGGCCACCTCATCATACGACATATATATGGTGGACATCCCAAAGGATGAGAATGGCGATGGAACAGCGGAGGATGACCCCTCCAAGGAACGGCCTAAGCGCCGGCGTCAGCGGCGCCGCTCTAAATCCCGACACAGCAAGAATGGAGATTCCGGCACTGGAGACAATAACACCCCGGACAGTGCCGAAGAGAAACCCCTCCAGCAAGATTCAGCACAGGAGGACACTACTAGGAAAAAGGCTACTAGCAGCGCGGGTAAAATGGCTACTAGCAGCGTGGGTACCCGCGCTACTAGTATCGCGCTACAGCTAATAGTTAGTAGTAGCGTGGCTGCACCCGCGCTACTACTAAGAAGGTTAGTAGTAGCACTGGTGCACACCCGCGCTACTACTATTTGAACCCACGCTACTACTATCAAAATAGTAGTAGCACTTCTAGTATACTAGGCACTACTACTATGCTAGATAGTAGTAGCATGTAGTTTTCCCCAGCACTACTACTAACAAATTATAAATTAAAAAAAATAAAAATTACATGCATTATTCATAGATAGAAATCAGGGACACGTCCAGTGCAAAATAAATTAAACACACACAACCGAAGGTGGCTACCTTCCCTAGTGTTCCACCACCAGCCTAAACAGACAACTTCTCTACATGTATCTACCAAGGCTCGGAGTTCAGACGCCGGAGGACCAGAATCCTCCCTCGCCCCGAAAGATGGCGTCGAGGTCCTCCACCTTGGCGACATCCGGCATCGTGATCACATGGACGATCATCCGTGCGGCGCGGTCGCTGGGCTTCAATTCGAAGTCCACCTCTAAGTGGGTGAAGAGCACGACGCCCACCAGGCTGTTATAGTTAGTGTCAATCACCCCTACGACCACATTGGGAAAGTGAAAACTTGTTAGTACGCATCAGCGTTCAAATCCGGTAGGGTATTTTCTTTCTTTTTAGCACATGCACATGCATCAATAGTAACAGCCGGAGGCTAGTCCTTACTTTGGAAATTTTTAGCACATGCACATGCATCAATAGTAACATCCGGCCGCTTTAACATCTCATTATCCTGCAGCAATGGAAATTTGCCCCGAAATTACCTTTGGCAACAACATAAGATTGCATTGAGATTTCAGAATTAAACATAGGCATATCTCATAGTTTAAAACAAAGGCACTCAACAGAAAAGTGCATAAACTGAGAGAAAACCTTTGGCTAGAACAGCAACACAGCACATGAGCTATATTCGGTGGTGGAGCTCACTAATCGGTGAAGAAGGTCGAACGACAGAGGAGCACCTATGTTAATGCTGCCCACACAGATGATTTAACTCTTACTAGTTCTTACTAGTTCTTACTAAATTTACCAAGTAATAACTATAATAATAAACGTGTCCAGCCCTCTTTTTTGGACTTAGGACCCCACATACTGCAGCCTATATGATGTAAGCAGTTTGCGTCACTACTAAAACAGAACTGAGGTAGATAGTTTGGTGATGATCAGATTAAGTTTAACCAACATTTCACAATTCACATTAGCAAAGATTAAACAAAATCATATGACAACCCTATCAATTCCTGCTTAACACTTGGAACAAAAAGCATCAAGATAGAACTCAGGAATCAGTAAGTCGGTAAGTTTACCATCGATCATATTCGAAACATATCATATGCATCTTACATATTACAATGAAAGTTAGCATTATGCAGATCAACGGCCTAAGTGGATAACGATCTAGGACAGAATATGATTGAGCACTAGGAGCAAACATGCTGTAATTTTGAAGAACATGTTCAAGTCCCCAACAGACCACAATCCCAGACAGGAATACCGTTGTTCTTTCTTAAAATTACCATACATGGGGAAACAATGACAAGACTGGATTGCTTTAAACTCTCATCGGAGAGAGGAATAAAAAATGAGAGAGAGAGAGAGGACCTTCTATCGTGTGGGTAGTAGCAGGGTCGGAGCAGCCACGCGCGTCATCGTCGTCCTCTCACAGCAGCAGATTTCTGCTTGACAAGCAGATAGGAGCACAAAACGCACGCATCAGGTGGCGTCAAGCACATGGCTGCATGTATAACAAAAGGAAAGGCAACTCTCTTCATTTTTCAGTTTCTAAACTAAATACAAAATGATTGTGAAATCTTAGGCATAACCAAAGGAAAGCAGATTCACAAAATAACTTGAACTTGCTTATACTACACATACAAAGTCCATTTTTTCACTGTTAATATTGATGTTATAACATGTTCAGTTAGAAAAGATGCAAATTGTTCAGTTACAAAAATAATTACTTGTTGTGGTGCGGCAAGCAGCCGGAGGAAGGAGACGAACAGAGGGTAAGGGGGAGAAGAGAAATGCTTACCTTTCCCCACTTTGGAGGAGAACCATTGTAAATTTGAATAAAGTGTAAAGATTCAGAAAAGTTACTAAACAGCAGAAGTAGAGGCCGAAATTCAAAAGCTTATGAAGAAGCTACTCCAACAGTTAGGAATTTTTCCTGCATGGAGTATTACAGTAACACAAGGATTTTGCCTGCATAAGAACAGGGGCTTCTGGATGTTCCTCTGAATTTTGTTGTGCCATGTTTATTTAAGGAACGGCCATCTACTTTTAATCTTTCAGAATAGATCAGTACTGATACTATGTTCCAAATTGTACTCCCAAACTGGTAACTAAATTACAGTAACAATAAGTTTAGTTTTCATGTACTAATTCTGCCATAAATTCAGTTTTCAAGATTCTACACTAAATATGCAGTGTTATACTAGTTACATTTTGATTTTTGCGGGCAATTTGATGCATGGCTTGCTCACCAATTTGGAACACAGGGAACAACTTCTATCTATATGTGGTCATGCAATAGAACAACTGAGAGAGGGACCTGAAATCAGTGCAAGAGCAGCATAGGTGAGTGCTGATTAGAAGGTTGTCCACCTTTGTGAAATTCTGAAGATGCCAAACTACAGTAACCTCAAATCTGCTTGCACTTACTTTGGCAAGACCAAACTAAGACCGATCGAGGATCCATCTATAGAAAAAGACAGCATCCATCTAAGCAGTTTCAATTCAATCAAGGATCATAGAGTATTGCCAGTCAATTGTTTTTGATTAGTAAGCATTGAGTCTTAAGAGGGATTTTCGTATGCCAGATCCATTCTACAATGAGATCCTACAACATCTATACATAGACAGAGAAAAAGAAGAAGAAAATGCTACTGATACTTGGACTTAGTAGACTAGTGAATATTGAACCCTTACCAAGCAATCATGTCAGGTTCATCAGGAGAATTCCTGGAAGTAGAATGTTGCATAGCCATAGCAATCAGTTCGATGATCAAAGCTTTTGCTGCACCAACCATAGCCGATCAGTGCTCCCAAGCCATAACAAAAAGAGTAAATTGAACACTGCCTAGTGGGCTGCACAAATACTGTAAATGCCACTGTCAGTCGGTGCACCTTGACCTTGTCAATAATAGGACTACTAGAAGTAATTAATCCGGAGAAGAATCGCCTTGTTAATTTGGAGTATTTAGCACCACCACATAATGCCACAACTGCAGTTCACATCCTTTAAAGGATTACTACCGCTTCAAGTGTGATTCAGTCTAATCAGACTTGACAGTTCAAATTAAATCAGACTTCAGGGATTCCCCTAACTTAAAGTACTCAATGCATCAAAATTTCAGAGACAAATACAGCAATACACTAGTCAGACCAAAAAGATAAAAAAAATCAGACTTGGGCATGAGGAGGAGGACCTGCAGACTTGCAAAGCACTTGGGCCCGAGGCCGATGAGTACTTGGGCACTTGTACATACCGAACACGATGTCTGCGCGTGAGTTGAAGCTAGGGTTCGGGGCCGGCACAAGAGCACGGTGAGGAGGAGCATCCACGCGTGGACGCCCGCTTGGCCATGAACGCAGGACGCGGATCTCGCGTGTGAACGCGGGACGCAGCGGGTGGGTCGCGGCGGCCTGAGCTAGGGCTTCGGGCGCCGAGAGAGGCAACGGCTGCTGGTGAGGTGGGGGCACCGGCGGTGGGGTTGGGGGAGCGTTGCGCACCGCCGGTGCTCGCCGGAACCGGCCGGTTGGGTGGGGGCGGCGGTGAGGAGATCGTCGGGAGAGGAGCCGGGGTGGAGTGGACCGAGGAACAGGTGCCGGTGGAGTGGATCGTGGGGAGAGAGTTTTTTTAGGATGAGAGAGAGAGTGGTGGGGTGGGAGTGGATCGGGCCGGGGGACACGCTTACTAGTAGCGTGGGGGTCTTACCTGCGCTATAGCTACTTACTTAGTAGCAGCGCAGGTTTTATACCCCTCGCTACTACTATTTGCCTGTCCCGGGGGCATGGTGGAAATCACTTAGTAGCAGCACGGATTTATACCCCTCGCTACTACTATCAACTTAGTAGTAGCGCGGTTTTTATGCCCCTCGCTACTACTAAATAGCAGTAGCGCATCTTTTTAGAACACGCTACTGATAAACTTCTGTGTATAAGGTTTTCCCTAGTAGTGGGATGGAGAAGCCAGCCCTCATGAGAAAGCGGCAGACAGAGAGGTAGAGGGCGATAATTATATGCCTCCCTCTGGAGACGAGGCAAGCCTCGACGACGACGAATTTGTCGTGCCTGGGGATCCCGTCGAACAAGAGCGTTTCAAACGCAGGCTTATGGCCACGGCAAGCAGCCTCAAGAAAAAGCAGCAACAGCTTAGAGCTGACCAAGACTTGCTAGCCGACAGATGGACTGAAGTCCTTGCGGCCGAAGAGTATGAACTCGAACGCCCCTCCAAAAGCTACCCCAAACGCAAGCTGCTACCCCGATTAGAGGAGGAAGCACACAAACCTACATCAACAGTGCACAATACGGCCGACCGACCACCTCGTCGCCGCGACAAAGAGGCCTCTAGGCCCTCCACTAAAGTCGTACCCCGGCGTCGCTCGAAAAGCACAAAGCCACGGGGGAATGCGCCGGACTTGCGAGACATATTGGAGGACAAGGCAAGACAAACAAGATCGATCTACGGATCGCGTGGGCGCCCCACGATACGTGACGACAATCGTCATGTCGGATACAGCAATGCCGGCCGGGCCGAACACAGTAGACAAAGCTCGTTTGAGCTGCGTCGTGATATAGCCCAATACAGAGGCGCCGCACACCCACTATGCTTCACAGACGAAGTAATGGATCATCAAATCCCTGAGGGTGTCAAACCCGTAAACATTGAATCATACGACGGCACAACAGATCCTGCGGTTTGGATCGAGGACTATCTCCTTCATATCCACATGGCCCGCGGTGATGATCTTCACGCCATCAAATACCTCCCACTCAAGCTTAAAGGACCAGCTCGGCATTGGCTCAACAGCTTGCTAGCAGAATCAATTGGGTGTTGGGAGGACCTGGAAGCCGCATTCCTTGATAACTTCCAGGGCACATACATGCGACCACCAGACGCCGATGACCTAAGCCACATAATTCAGCAGCCAGACGAATCGGCCAGACAATTCTGGACACGGTTCTTAACCAAGAAAAACAAATCGTCGACTGTCCAGATGCAGAGGCCCTTGCAGCCTTCAAACATAACATCCGTGACGATGGCTGGCCCGGCACCTAGGACAGGAAAAGCCTAAATCCATGGCAGCCCTCACATCACTCATGACCCGCTTCTGTGCGGGAGAGGACAGCTGGCTAGCTCGCAGTAACAACCTAACCAAAAACTCTGGTAGTTCGGATACCAAAGACAGCAATGGCAGGTCGCGTCGCAATAAGCACAAGCACCGCATTAACGGCGATAATACTAAAGATACGGCAGTCAACACCGGATTCAGAGGCTCTAAACCCGGTCAGCGGAAAAAGCCATTCAAAAGAACTACTCCGGGCCCGTCCAATTTGGACCGGATACTCGATCGCTCGTGCCAGATACACGGCACCCCCAAAAAGCCAGCTAATCACACCAACAGGGATTGTTGGGTGTTCAAGTAGGCAGGCAAGTTAATTGCCGAAAACAATGACAAGGGGCTACATAGCGATGACGAGGAAGAGACCCGGCCGCTGAACAATAGAGGACAGAAAGGTTTCCCCCGACAAGTGCGGACAGTGAACATGATATACGCAACCCACATACCCAAGAGGGAGCGGAAGCGTGCACTTAGGGACGTATATGCGATGGAGCCAGTCGCCCCAAAGTTCAATCCGTGGTCCTCATGCCCGATCACTTTTGATCGAAGGGACCACCCTACTAGCATCCACCATGGCGGATTCGCCGCATTGGTTCTAGACCCAATCGTCGACGGATTTCACCTCACTAGAGTCCTGATGGACGGCGGCAGCAGCCTGAACCTGCTTTATCAGGATACAGTGCGCAAGATGGGCAAAGACCCCTCAAGGATTAAACCTACAAAGACGACCTTCAAAGGCGTCAAACCAGGTGTAGAGGCCAATTGTACAGGCTCAGTTACACTTGAAGTGGTCTTCGGATCCCCGGATAACTTCCGAAGCGAGGAGTTAATCTTCGACATAGTCCCGTTCCGCAGCGGATATCACGCACTGCTCGGACGAACCGCATTTGCAAAGTTCAACGCGGTGCCGCACTATGCATACCTCAAGCTCAAGATGACAGGCCCTCGAGGAGTCATTATGGTCAACGGAAACACCGAACGCTCTCTCCGAATGGAGGAGTACAACGGCTCTCGCGACGGAAGTACAGAGTAGCCTCTTAAGGCAATTCTCGAGTCCGGCTATTAAGCGATCGGGCACCGTCAAGCGCGCTCGGATTAACCTACAACAAGACCACCTGGCACGTTCCGAGCACGCGTAGCAATGCAGCCCCAACCCCAGCCCTCGCAAAATCGCGAGACCAGTACCACACGTACATCTCTACGCTCTGGAGATACCATGGGCATAGGGGGAGGGGCACGACCACGGCATGCCCAGAGTGCGGCTCAACCACACCAGGGGCTCCCAAGTGTGTCATTCTTTTTTTTCTTTCGTTCTTATTTTTCTTATTCTCAGGACTCCGTTCTCTAGAAGCCCTACCCGACAATAGACTTGCCGAACTCACGATGCAACAGCCAGGGAAGCAGAAAAGCTACGTCGAGTATCCAGGTGGTCTCCATTATGAGCATTATACCTGTTTTACATACCATTCTGCAGCCTACCCCTGGAGGGGGACATGTTAAATAGTCACATCCCTTGCTTATCGCACTATTTGTATCGTTCTGCTTTCATTGCAGTATTTTTTGAATAAACAATGCATCGCTTTTTCCCTATCATTGCATTCCCTTTTTCTATCTATATATGTTCACTTATGACATGTTGCATCCGTACGCTTTGGTACGACCAAATACACCAGGGGCTTAAGTTCCCCAAATTATGGTGTGATAAGTCCGAACACTTTCACAAGTGCGGCACCCCGAACTTATAGCATTATATGCATCGGCTCCGAATCATGTCTTGGGTCAATAGTTGGGTTTGCCCGGCTCCCATGTTTTGGTACCTTACGTTCCGTTATATTGGCTAAGGTAGAGCTGGGAGAACCACTGCGATTGTGCCCCAGTTGAGCTGGGTCGAGCACCTCAGTGGAGAAAGCTAAAACTGACCGTCATGATAAGGCGAGAGCTGGTCGCTGTTCGAGAGGTTTTTTCGAGTCCCTAAAGACTTATGCCGCTTAGAGCGAGGAGTTGGCTTTGTCCGGCCCAGGCGTGGATAGCGCCCCGAATTCGGCCTTCCGAACACTAGGGGCTTCGCCGAAATTTAAAATTATAGAATTCTATGGCTAAGTGGGAGTGTTCAAGCATTATAAGTCCGGTTGTCTCGTTCGTTGGGTTGAGCGCCTCCCTAGAAGGACCCAAAAATGGGAACAAGAGCGCTCAAGTTTATCCCAAACACCCCAGCACTCGTGGCATGGGGGCTGAAGCCAACGACTTGCCATCTCTTAGATTTGATAAACGGCCGCACAGAAGGTAATATTTTAAATTAACAAGCGTTGCTTAGTGCATATGAACAAAGTTTTCAGCGCACAGGATAACAAAATGCGAGTCTACTCAAAAATTACATCTTTGGAGCATTCGCCCGCTATAAGGCGGGCACCCTACAGGACACCCTTACAGTACATCTCGGGCGTGCGATACTCCTTGCCCGGCGGTGGCGCGTCCGTCACAAGCTTCTCGGCATCCATCCTGCCCCAGTGCACTTTAGCACGGGCAAGGGCCCGACGGGCACCTTCAATGCAGGCGGAGTGCTTGATGACTTCAACCCATGGACAGGCGTCCACCAGCCGCCGCACCAGACCGAAGTAGCTCCCAGGCATGGCTTCTTTGGGCCACAGCCGAACTATGAGGCCCTTCATGGCCTGTTCGGCCACCTTGTGGAGCTCGACCAGCTACTTCAGCTGGTCGCTCAGGGGCACCGGATGTCCGGCCTCAGCATACTGAGACCAGAATACCTTCTCCGTCGAGCTCCCCTCCTCGGCCCGGTAGAATGCGGCAGCATCGGACACACTGCAGGGCAGATCTGCGAATGCTCCTGGAGAGCTCCGGATTCGGGTAAGTAACAAGTAATTCACTTTCACGTGCTTGCTTTGCATGGAGAATGCCTTACCCGCCGCTATCTTCTTTATCGCCTCAATCTCCTGGAGGGCTTTTTGGGCTTCGGCCTTGGCGGCTCTGGCACTCCCAAGAGCTGAGGCGAGCTCGGACTCTCGAGTCTTCGAGTCACGCTCCAAACCCTCGTGTTTTTCCACGAGAGCCTGGAGCTCTTGCCGCACCTCCGCCACCCGCGCCTCCTGCTTCTCTCGCTCGGTGTGTTCTGTGGCCGCATTGCGTTCGGCCTCGGACACCGCTTCCTTCAGGGTCGCCACCTCGTTCATAACCCCTGCAATACCCACTTTATTCCTGTCATTTTTTTGCAACCAAAATCCTTTTCTATAAGGTATAACTTTAATAAGGTATTTCTCACCTTCCTTGTCCTCGAGCCGCTTCTTCGCACGGCCGACCTCGTTCTCGGACCGCTCGAGGCTCTACTTCAATGCATTGACCTCCGCAGTTAGTGCGGCAGAGGTCAACAGCACAGCCTACATTCCCATATTGACATACTTATGTTAGACTCCTGCGTATATCTTATTAAGATCCTCAGCTCGGCTTTTCTTTCCGAACGCCGCACTGAGCATCAGGGGCTACTGTCTATGCAGTACTATTTTGCATATCTTAAATTCCTTACCTCAAAGCCTGTTAAAAGGCTGGTACAGGCTTCAGTCAGCCCGCCCTTGGCGGACTAAACTTTCTGAATTACCGCACTCATAACAGTGTGGTGCTCCTCGTCGATGGAGGCGCGGTTGAGCGCCTCTAGCAAATTATCCGGCGCCTCTGGTTGGATGAAGGTCACCGGCGTCGCTGTCTCGCCCTTCTTACGAAGGGGCCGCCCACCGGACTCCGGAACCACTAAAGGTTCCGGTGCGGAGTCCGGTCCAAAGTCCGGGAGGTTGCCCTGTGGCACCTCCAGGACCTCCTCCTCCTGGCTGGTCCCCTTCTGGGACCCCACCTCGGTGTCGTCTGCGTCACGGGGGGAGGAGGCGGTTGGAAGTGAAGCACTATTCACATCCAACGAACCCTGGGACCTGCTCGACGAAGCGGGGAAGTCATCCTTGTGCGGGCTACATGGTTGTGTTCGGCGTTAGAAGACACTATGCGACGAAAGGAAAATCATAAGTTATTCTGGAATCCGGACACTCACGATCTCGCCAGGGGCTTGGCCCTGGAGGGCCACTCTTCTTCACCGTCGTCGGCGTTTGTGGAACAGTCCGGAGGAAGGGTCCTTCCCTTCTTGGACCCTTCGGCCTCCTCCGTTGGGGAAGCCTTCCTTTTCTTCTCTCCCCCCACTAGGGGAGAGGCCTCCTTTTTCTCCTCCTCGTCTTCGTGGGAGGAGTCCGCCGCGGAGTCATCGGACGATGAGTCCGATAGCACCTAGCGCCGGGAAATCCTCCGAGTCCCGTGGCCTTCTTCTTGGCCTTCTTCTCCAGCACCACGTAAGGCGCCGGGACCAGCAGCCCCGTTAATCGGGTGTCCACTAGGCCTTCTGGCAGGGGAGCCGGACAGTTGACCTGCCCGGACGTCTTCTGCCAGGCCTGTTAAAGGTAAAGGGAGTTTAGATCCCGCATAGAGTCAAACTATGGAAAACAAATGTCCCGTAAAGGGTAAAATAGCTTACCTCGCCAGCTTGACACTGCGAGCTGAATCCGCGATCTTCGGTAGCGGATGCGGGAGCCTCGGCGCCCTTGAACAGCACCCTCCAAGCCTCTTCGTATGTAGTGCCGAAGAGCCTGCTCAAGGTCTGGTGCTGTGCCGGATCAAACTCCCACAAGTTGAAAGCCCATTGTTGGCACGGGAGAATCCGGCGGATGAGCATAACCTGGACTACGTTGACAAGCTTGAGCTTCTTGTTCACCAGGGATTGGACACAGGATTGGAGTCCGGTCAGCTCCTCCAAATCACCCCATGTCAGGCCCTTCTCTTTCCAGGAGGTGAGCCGTGTGGGGATGCCACATCTGAATTCGGGGGCCGCTGCCCATTCGGGGTCACGAAGCTCAGTGACGTAAAACCACCCCGATTGCCACCCCTTGATGGTTTCCATGAAGGCGCCCTCGAGCCAGGTGACGTTGGGCATCTTGCCCACCATGGCGCCTCCGCACTCCGCTTGGCGGCCGCCCACTACCTTTGGCTTGACATTAAAAGTCTTTAGCCATAAGCCAAAGTGGGGCTGGATGCAGAGGAAGGCCTCGCACACGACGATAAACGCCGAGATGTTGAGGATGAAATTCGGGGCCAGATCATGGAAATCCAGGCCATAGTAGAACATGAGCCCCCGGACAAACGGGCGGAGTGGGAAGCCCATTCCGCGGAGGAAATGGGGAAGGAACACGACCCTCTCATGGGGCCTGGGGGTGGGAATGAGCTGCCCCTCGTCGGGGAGCCGATGCGCGATGTCGCTGGACAAGTATCCGGCCTTGCGCAGCCTTTTGATGTGCCCCTCCGTGACGGAGGAGGCCATCCACTTGCCTCCCGCTCCGAACTTGGTCGGAGAAGGTCGAGGTGAGATGTGCGGACTTGGGCGCTGGAGCTCGAGTGCGCGGAGATGGATAAGCAAAGGAAGAAGAAGGCGTATGTAAAAAGGTGGATCCTTATCCCCTTATATATAGGCGGATGAAACTATGTGTCCCCACCGGCCTGGTAAAACTCGCTTATCTCCCAAGCGCCGCAATCAATGGCGCGGTTGGGTTACCCACGCCCGTATTGATGAGAATCCCGGAATAAGGGGACACGATCTCTGCTTTGACAAGACATGCCAAGGAAACCGCTATGCTAAACGCGCTGAGGTGGGACGATAAAAACGATTCGAATAAAGGCTTGGCCGTGGTGTGACGTCATGCCACGAGATGCGTCAGCAGATTGAACTTGTGTAAATATTATTCTCTCTACGGTGGTGGAACTTATTTTGCAGAGCCGGACACTATCCTGGTGTTCAAAATCTTCTATGAATTATTCGGAGGAGGAACCCGCCTTGCAATGCCGAAGACTATATGCGCGCCGGACTCGTCGTCATTGAAGCCTGGTTCAGGGGCTACTGAGGGAGTCCTGGACTAGGGGGTGTCCGGATAGCCGAACTATCACCGTCGCCCGGATTCCAAGGCTATGAAGATACAAGATTGAAGACTCCATCCCGTGTCCGGATGGGACTTTCCTTGGCGTGGAAGGCAAGCTTGGCGATACGGATATGTAGATCCCCTACCATTGTAACCGACTCTGTGTAACCCTAGTCCTCTCCGGTATAAACCGGAGGGTTTTAGTCCATAGGACGAACAACAATCATACCATAGGCTAGCTTCTAGGGTTTAGCCTCCTTCATCTCGTGGTAGATCTACTCTTGTACTACCCATATCATCAATATCAATCAAGCAGGAGTAGGGTTTTACCTCCACCGAGAGGGCCCGAACCTGGGTAAAAACATCATGTCCCTTGTCTCCTGTTACCATCCGCCTAGACGCACAGTTCAGGACCCCCTACCCGAGATCCGCCGGTTTTGACACCGACAGTGGTGTTTAGTTAACTGCTTGGTTCAATTCTGCAATGCGATGTTCAATTGTTGTGGCTGCATTCTGTTATTGTATACCATGTGAGGAATAAATCGAATTTGGCTGCACTTAATACATGAGAAACATATACAAGTGCTATATTTCCTAATTCTTAACAATGCTTGGTTTGGATAAATGGGTTTTTCATGTGGCTTGAATTAATCTGATGAATCTACAATGTGCTTATTTTTCATCAACATATTTTACTGATAGCATGCGAACCCTTACTTAACCTGATGACTAACTACCTTATATGTGTTGCAGGGAAACAATGGGATGCACTGAGGTTTACAATCGAGGTTAGCACATGCACGGTCCGTTGTCTAATAGCACATTATTCTGCAATTGCAGGAACCATTCTAATATTTAGGTTTTTAACAATTTGGTCTTGCACATGTAGGTCCTACTGTCAGATGTTTTGACCCACTGTTCGACCCTTTTTGCATATGGGAAAATGAGTTGTCCATGAATATCAGTCAAGTCAAGAAACTCAGAAAGATTGTTAGGATAAAGAAATTATCGACAAAAAACAACAAGATCTTTGTATGCACAGTGCAGAAGACATCAGTTCACTACAGGATGGTACTAACTATTATACCTTGCCTTTTTATTCCTTTGCCCCATTTCCAATATAGAGAAGATATTTATGCACATCCTTGTTTTCAGGCCTTTCCAAAGCAGTTCACTGATGATTACCTCTCAAAAAACATGTATGGTCAGGAGGCGAGGAAGGTATTCATACAACACCCATGGTTCAATATTGAAGTGTTCCTGAAGAGGACGAAGGATGAACGGTCAATCATCCACAGGCACTGGCCTAAAGTTACAAAGACCTTGAACATCAATGAAGGCTCAATATTCGCCTTCTTCTTCAGCAGTTTTCCAGATGAGATACATCTGTCTATGTACCGTCTATGATGCTAATTTTGAAAGGTTGTAGATGTTGCATGTGAAACTTGGTCCTGGTGTAGTTGTGTAATGGGGTAGCTGAGTGCTGAAGCTATATGATGTTGTACTCTGATGTATTTCAATTATGAAAATGAAATATATTGTGTGTTTAATATGAAATGTCAATTAGATTAATAAATGGATTATGAATAATCGGATAATTAGCCTGCTAATTGGGTTTTGTATTGCAAACGGTTATTGAGAAAAAACTGTGTGCGATGCATTCAATAATGCACACAATTTCTAGGAATAAACCATGTTAGATTAATGAACAATCACACACGACATCCTCTTAAAAACTGTTTGCGTTAGGCCACCTGGCGCAAACGTTTACCACATAAAAACTGTGTATGATGGACAGCCCTTGACACACAGTTTCTTCTAGGCACCGTGTGTGATGAATTCAATAACGCAAACGATAAAATTGTTAATACCGTGTGCAATGGAAACGCTATCACAAACGATTTAACCGGAAAAATTGTGTGTGATGTACTTGCGAACAGAGACGTTTTCTTAGAGCGACTGTGTGGGATGTATATACGAACGGAAACGTTTAGCGCTGGCTGACTGTGTGGGATGTACTTACAACCAGAAATGATTTCGCCTGTATAATTGTATTTTTTAGCACTAATGTACGTATTTCTGTATTTGAGTGCTCGTCAGTCGCACACGACCTCATTTTGCTGAGCGTGTGGGTCAAGAGGGCATATCCCGACAGTTTCTGGGTCGTGGGGGAAGAACCCTCCCCCCTATCGCCCACACTCACTTGGCGACGGTTCGAAAGGCCGTCGCGGAAAGGGGTTAAAAACCATTTGTTTAGCAGCTCGATGTACTAGTGACAACCTGTAATTCTACTGAGTGAAAAAAAATTAGGCAAACCAAAGTATGCCACTAGATAGAATGGAAGATTTTAGTTGAAATGGAGCCAAAGATGTGCTATTTGGTCCTCAAATTGCTTTTCGTATCATCTCGTTTCGCCTCACAGCTCCCTGAAAGTCAGCCAGGGGTAGGATCTATCTTGTGAACCAGCAGAATATTTAGTTGAACTAGAAAACGAAGGAAGCACCAAACTCATGTAACCTTCCATGTATGTTTTATTTCAAGCTATTATGTTCAAGATCCTCCCGGGGCGGCGCTCATGCTAGCTTGTTCACTGTCCTCTCCCTTTTTCCACCGGGCTATATCTTGCTTATTGCCATTGGGGCGCTCACGTCGTCGTCCCATCAAACTGGTTTGGGAAGGTACTATAGAGTGGTACATTGGTACGGACCGGTTTTAGAACCTTTCATGTCATTCTTTTTTCTTTTTCATCTTTCCGTGTTACATTCCTGGTTTTTCACAGATTTTTTTTCATTTTTTCCTTGCTTATATCAAGTTCTTTTTAATACACGTTGTACCTTTTTTTTTATCGCATTGAACACTTTTCAATACATACTACACATGTTTCAAATCCACGTTGAACACTTTTCTGAATGGTATGAATTTTTCAAAACTACATGCACATATTTTCCGTTGTATAAACATTTTTTGAAATACGTGTTTGAACATTTTTTGAATATGTGTAAAATATTTGTTCAAATACAAATTTAACATTTTCTTTAATGATCTGAAACATTTTTGTTAAACTATGCCATTTTTTTTAATTTTATAAATATTTTTAAAAAATCACGAAAAAAAATTTGAACGCCTGAACACTTTTGAGACTGTCACGAACATATATTTGAAACGTGTGAAAGTTTTTTTGATAGTCATGAACATATTTTTGAATGTTATGAAACAATTTCTAAAAATAAGTGGTTTTTTACAATGTATAAACATTGTAATAAATACCACGAACATTTGCTTTAAATAGTATGAGCATTTTCCAAAAATTGCACGAAGAAACTTATTACAATGCATTGACACTTTTACATGCATATGCACATTTCAAAATAGTATTTGAAATATAGATTACTACTTATTCATAATGTAAACAAAGGTAATAAATGAAGAGGAAAATGAACGAAATTAATGAACCTAACACTATCAGCGACCCACCATAGACCCCACTTGAGGCATGGCAACCGTCATTCTCACACGAACCGAGACACAGCCGCGGGCATATCCTATTTGGCACGTAGGTCCCCAGATAGCGACCAAGCGCATAACCACGTTTCTTGCTAGGTACAATTGGGGTGGCCCAACTAGCTCCTTTCATGCTTAGAAAGGTTCTATAACTTTGTTAGACCGTCTTTTGTGTAAGTTTTACATTTGATTTTTTTTCTTTTTAATTTTCGAAAACTTATTTTTTGATTTCTGATTTTCGGTTTTCATGTTTGCTTTTCCTTTCCTTTTTATTTTTTATTTTCCTTTCTTCATTTTTTTATTTTACGAACATCTTTCAAATTCGTGAGCATTTTTCGAAAGGGTGAACATTTTGGAAACCATAAACATGTTTTTGGAATCACGAACATTGTTATGACATTATGTTTTTTTTCAAAATCTTGAAGAAAATAAAATTCCCAAACCTTTTTCGAGGTCGTGGACATTTTTCGAAAATGCCAACATTTTTACAAATTCATGAACATTTCTAAAAATTGTGTACATTTTTTTAAAACTCATGAAATTGTTTTTAATCGGCAAACATTTTTTGAAATTCATGAAAAACAAATTATTAACATTTTATAAAATGCATGATTTTTTTTGAATTGAAGGACATTTTTGGAATCAGCAAACTTATTGAATTGATGAAATTTTTCTGAAATTCAAAAAGTTTCCCACTCACGTCGTCCATGTACAACGCGCGCCATTTTTCGCTCATGTCATCCTTGCCCTAGACCTTTTGGTACTGTTAGTGTGAGCTCGTATTGTTAATTAACTATAATTCATGTCATAATAAGCAAATACAATATGAATACCTTATAAAATGTGAGTGGAACCTCATACTATTCACCGCCGTATTTTGATGATGGCGCCAAGGTTGCACCCAGTGCATATATAGTCCTTAGAGATTTGAACAAACCCGGTGCGCTCTAGGTTGAAACAATCGATGCCACGATGAGTGTCCTGACCATATATTAAATTAGAAATACAATCTTTTTCTTTAAGCTCATGTAAGTCATGATTTTCATATGCATGTAAGATGCTCATGTTTCAAATATAGGTCGATATGTCTATTCATAAGTCATGACAAAAATGTAAGGTCTTAGTAACGAGAGTCGGTTATCCATTTTATGCAAATTGTAAATTTGGAGAGAGAACTTGAAGCCATACCATTCTCTGAATGAATAACTTTGGTTTCCCATCATCTTGGTATAAAGTCAAACTTACCTAAAATAGTTGATAGTAAGTTTATTTTGTCTTTCCCTATTTCCAAATTAATAAATGAAGGATTTGATATAGATCTGACGTCATAGCTGGAGCAGCTCTGGAGCAAACAAATGGTTTGCTATGAGGGCTCGAATGTTTTCATTTGAAAGGACGACCCTACCCCCACGCAACCCCGTACATGCGTGCAAGCCCCATGCCAGTTGGGCCCTTTTTGAAGCCTCATGGCACAACACAATTCCCTTTTTCATAAAAAATAAAAAATGTTATATACAAACACAAAAAAATAGAAAAATCACAATGCCATATGCAGTAAGTATTGCCATGGGGTGTACAAAATTTAATTACAATGTTATATACAAAAAAAAAATGCCAACATCTAGTACATTACCAAGAACCGAGCATCCATAGTAACATTGCCATGTCAAATGTAGAGAGACTAAACTTGTAGAAAAATTGTCAAAATGTAGAGCAAAATAGAAATACAAATCAATATAAGTTTACCATGATAGTTAGGGGGGTATGTTTGAACATAATTTGTGTTATCTAAATGCCATACATGAAATTTAAAAATTGCCAAGCATGAGAAACTAAATATGCCATATCTTTAAAACATAAAATAAAACATACCAATTATGTTTGAAGCTACCTTGCCCTTGTTTCGTAAAGATGATGGCATTTTTTATGGAAATAGTATCATGAAACAAATTTGTCATGGGATATCCCAATAAATTTGTAATGGTTTACAAAACAGAGTTTACAATGGGTTGTTCAAGAAATTTGGCATGTTCCAAAAATAATTCACCATGCTCCAAACAAAAATTAATTTTCTGTGGTACAAAAAATAAATTTGCCATGGCCACGTATATAAATTATCCATGCTAAAGAACAAAAACTATATAAAATGGATTGTTCAGTAAATTTACTGTGGTCCAAAAATGAAATTTACAATGGTTAAAAAAATTAATTTTGCCATGGTTCATAAACTATATTTTCCATCATCCATAAAGTTCCATGGTTCGTAAAGTATATTTGCCATGGTGCAAAGAAAGAAAGTTGCAAGGTGTGTGGAACAAAATTCATATAGTTGCCATGTGAGCATTACACTATTTTCTAAAATTTTCCATGTTAGTGTCGCAAGCGTGCTTGACAATTGTCATGCGAAGCGGAGCGGTAGTGTTTTGTCACTAAAAAAATTGGGTAACATTTGGTGTTCGATTTGTATTTTTTGCACAGGCCAAAATGTTTTACCTTTTTGCCTAAAACTTTGCATGTAGCATTTGGATGTGACTATGAATACAAAAAAATGTTGGGATTCTTTTGACATTTCAAAAATCATTTTTCACGCATAGGAGCATGTGCTCCCAGGAGCCAAATTGGATTTCCGGTTGTACACTTCCTGATTTTGACAAACATATGTTATTTAGTGGAACCATGATAGTAGATCAAGCTTCGTGTAAGCAAATATTTTTTGGATGCATATCAAGTTTAGCCATACATATGTATCTTATACTATATGTTTCTAAAAATGTTTAGTTATTGTGATACGGAAATGCTTATGCCTTATGATGAAAACCGGAAGTTATATATAAGAAACCTCGCATAAGTTTGTAAGTAGTAGTAACAAATTAAAGGAAGATCATCTAAAAGAAAAGGAAGTTTCCATCACAAACATCGATGGACTCCGACAACATTATGAGTTGCACAAAAATAGAGCAAAGGAGAGTGTGACACTAGGGTGATCCAAAAGCTTCATGGACAACAAGTATACCTTCGTCGGTGCATGTTGTTGTGCTCAAAAGTGTGTGGGAATCATGAAAAATTACTCGAGTACAAAACCGAATCACACTAATAAAATTACATTCTACAAAAGTACAAATTTGAAAAATTCACGCCAAGTTATGAACTGTATGATTTTGATGCAAGTTGCTGAGTATGCAACTGTCATATTGACTAACTCTTGTCCTCTTCCTGAACATAAATGGTAAAATGATAAAGAAATTGGTACTAACTACAAGCTAGAGCAGAAGCTGAAATTCAAGGACAAACTACTTATTGGAACTTCATACACTCTACAATTCTCTATTTAGTTACTGTTAGATAATAACGAGAAATAAACGAGACAGAGAGGCACGGATTTTTACGTGGAAACACTTGCGGGAGAAAACCACAGACGCATGAAGGCGCAATCACTATGAGGAGGAATATTACAAGCACAAGACGACAGACCGTCTGCGGTGCGACTACATGGGGTATATATGAGGGCAATACATGAGAGTCCTTGGAGGACAAGTAAACGAGTTGTACTCGTACGCGTCGACGTCAACGCAAAGGCCCACACCGTTTGTACTACGTATAGTTCAACATGGTATAATTTGGATCACAATTTAACAATCTCCACCTTGATCCAAATTCCCTCAAGTAGTCGAAGAAAGTAGATAACTCCATCCAAATTAGCATAAACACCTTGTGCGTCAAAATCCATAGGACTAGTGAGAAATACCAACTAAGCCTGAGCAAAGCTCAAACTTATTGGTTGGAACTGGCTTTGTCATCATATCACCAGGATTATCATGAGTACTTATCTTGCATACCTTCAAATCGCCTTCAGCAACAACATCTCGAATATAATGAAATCTGACATCAATGTGCTTTTTCCTCTCATGATACATTGGATTCTTTGTAAGATATATGGCACTTTGACTGTCATTAAATACGTAGGTCAAGATGAATCTCCACAAAGCTCAGTGTATAAACCCCTCAACCAGATAGCTTCTTTGCAAGCCTCAGAAATAGCCATATACTCGGCATTAGTAGTGGAACAAGCCACAATAGACTGCAAAGTTGCTCTCCAACTCACAGCACAACCACCAATGGTGAAAACATAACCTGTGAGTGATCTTCTCTTATCCAAATCACCAGCGAAATCAGAATCAACAAAACCAACAAGTCCATCTCCAGTTTTCCCAAACTGTAAATAAGCATTAGAAGTACCACGCAGGTATCTGAAAAATCCACTGAACTGCTTTCCAATGCTCTTTTCTAGGATTAGCCATGTATCTACTGACAACACTCAATGCATATGATAAGTCAGGACGAGAACAAACCATGGCATACATAAGTGAACCAACTGCACTTGAATAGGGAACTCTAGACATGTACTCAATACCGGAATCTGACTTAGGACATAAAGCTGATGACAATTTGAAGTGTGCAGCTAATGGTGTACTCACCGGCTTGGCATTATGCATATTAAAACGACGAAGAACTTTATCAATATATCCCTTCTGACTTAGATATACTTTTCCAGACGGTCTATCTCTGGATATTTCCATGCCAAGTATTTTCTTTGCTGCACCCAAATCCTTCATCTCAAATTCATTACTCAATTGCTTCTTTAGTTTATTAATCTCTGACATACTCTTTGCAGCAATAAGCATATCATCAACATAAAGGAGCAAATAAATAGTTGAACCGTTGACAGTTTTCAAATAAACACAACTATCATAATTAGACCTTTTGAAACCTTGAGAGAGCATAAAAGTGTCAAATCTCTTGTACCACTGTCTAGGGGATTGCTTCAATCCATAAAGAGATTTCTTTAACTTACAGACAAGCTTTTCTTTTTCCAGGAATAACAAAACCTTCAGGTTGTTCCATATAAATATCCTCTTCTAATTCTCCATGTAAGAATGCAGTTTTAACATCCAATTGTCCAAGCTCAAGATCATGCATGGCAACAATACTGAGTAAAGTGCGAATAGAGCTATGCTTCACAACAGGAGAAAAGACTTCGTTATAGTCAATACCTAGAATCTAGCTATAACCTTTAGCAACTAACCTTGCTTTATATCTTGTCTCATCATTAGGAGAAACACCTTCTTTCCTCTTGAAAACCCACTTGCAACGAATAGGTTTCTTCTCTCTAGGTAATCTTACTAAATCCCAAGTGCCATTCTTTTCAAGTGATTCCATCTCATCATGCATAGCGGTCATCCACTTATTACTATCATCAGAAATAATAGCCTCGGAATATGAAGAAGGCTCAGCATTACCTTCAATTTCTTCTGCAACAGATAAAGCAAAAGAAATAATATTGCACTCTTCAATTAGCCTGTCAGGTTTATTAATACCCCGCCTAACTCTGTCACGTGCAAGATTCCAACTGGGTGGAACAATAGGCTGATTTGGAGTGGGAGTGACATGTTCATCATTAACGACGGGTTCATCATATGCATCAACAATTTCATTACCAGATGTATCACCTGAATCAATAACATGCTCCACCTGAACAGTAGGCTCCTGAACAATAGACTGTTGTTCACTCTCAACAGGAACATTAGTAGATGAAACATCATGTAACATAGCAGATTCATTAAATATAACATTTCTGCTAATAACAACATTCTGGGTTTCAGGATTCCATAATTTAGAACCTTTAACACCAGACTTATAACCAAGAAAGATGCACTTAACAGCCCTAGGCTCCAACTTTCCATTATCAACATGAGCATAAGCAGTGCAACCAAAAACTCTCAACTGTGAATAATCAGCAGGTGAACCAGACCATACCTCAATTGGAGTTTTCTTATTAAGAGCAATAGATGGTGAATGATTAATGAGATAACAAGCAATGGAAGCGGCCCAGCCCAAAAACGCCTATGCAAACCTGCATTGAACAACATGCAACGGGCTCTGGAAATAATGGTCATGTTCATACGCTCAGCAACACCATTTTGTTGAGGAGTATAAGGAACGGTGTAATGTCTGACAATGCCTTCAGACTTGCAATAATTCTTAAATTGCTTAGAACAGAATTCCATACCATTATCAGTGCGAAGTATTTTTACCTTCTTTTCAGTTTGCCTTTCAATCATAATCTTCCACTCCTTAAATGCTGAGAATGCTTCATATTTATGCTTCAAGAAATAAGGCCAAACTTTTCTCGAATAATCATCAATAATAGTCAGCATGTAACTAGCACCACCTAATGACTTCTTGTGAGATGGTCCCCATAAATCAGAATGCACATAATCAAGAATACCTTCGATTGTATGAGTCAAAGTGTTGAACTTCACTCTCTTGTGCTTGCCAAAGATACAATGCTCACAAAATTTCAATTTACCAGGTTCATATCCATCAAGAAGACCTCTTTTATTTAACTCTGCTAAACCAAGTTCACTCATATGTCCAAGACGCATATGCCAAAGGTTAGCAGCATCACAATCAAAATTCTTTGAAATAACTAGAGTAGCGTTACCTGAAACGGTAGAACCTCGAAGGTAGTAAAGACCATTGGTCGAACTTAAATCACCTTTCATGACAATAAGGGAACCTTTGGTGACTTTCAAAACACTATCTCCACTTGAATACTTGTACCCCTTTGCATCAAGGGCACTCATAGAAATAAGATTTCTCTTCATCTTCAGAATATACCGAACATCTGTCAAAGTTCTGATTATGCCATCAAACATCTTGATTCGAATAGAACCTATGCCTTCAATCTTGCATGGTGAATTATCAAAACCCAAAACGGAACCAGCAGAGGTAGTGGAATCAAAAGTATTAAACCAATCTCTATGTGGACACATATGAAAAGTGCATGCAGTGTCAAGTACCCACTCATCATTGGTCTCAGCACATCCAGCAATAACGACAAGAGCATCACCGAAACTATAATCACGAGCAACGTTAGCAGAATTTTCACCTTGTTCGTTACCTTTCCTCTTTTCCTTATTATGCAACTTGAAACATTCTGAGATGTCATGCCCGTCTCTCTTGCAATACCTGCAATACTTCTTGTCTCTGGATTGCGACCGTCCCCTGTAGCCGTTCTTACTTTTGCCTCTGTTTCCATTATTGGAGTTCTTCTCCTTTGTCCTGCCACGAACAGATAATCCCTCGGCTTGGGATGAACTCGAACCATCATGAGGCACCATTAATTTCATCTTCTCCTTAGAGTTCAAAGCTTCATAAACTTCATTAAGTGTGAGAGTATCACAACTGTATAATATGGTGTCTCTAAAATTGGTATAAGAACTTGGCAGTGAACAAAGTAACATTAAAGCGGTATCTTCTTCTTCATACTTAACCTCCATTGCAGCTAGATCAGATATGATCTCTTTAAATTCTGAAATATGATTCAAAACATTACCTCCCTCGGGTAACCTGTGCATGAATAATTTTTGCTTCAGATGCATCTTGCTGGTGAGATCTTTAGTCATGCAAATCCCTTCCAGCTTTAACCATAGAGCGGCGGCAGTTTTCTCGCTCAAAACTTCCTGCAAAATATTATTATGCAAATGGAGTTGAATTTGTGACAAAGCCTTACAATCAATTCTTTTCTCATCATCAGTCCAATCTTGAATTCGGTTCTTCCCAAAATTATCCAGTGCTACATCATAGTCGGACTGTGCCAACAACACCCGCATCTTGACTTGCCATAGGGTAAACATTGTGTCACGGTCCAGCAACGGAAGATTGTACTTCATGGATGCCATGAGTAGATAAATCTGTGCACAAAGTAGTACAAGTCGGAAAAAAAATTCTTGACAGAATCTAAATTACGCAGAGCAAAGAACTAGGAACAGTAGCACCTGGTAGCTGGGGTAATCCAAGACCAAAAGCTTGATCTGTAGCTTGACGTGACGAATAGTACTAGTAGTCAAATCACGTAGTGGATCAGATGTGAATTAAACTACTGCTTTGCTTCTGGCCGGCGAGCAGTAGTACTACTAGCTTTTGCTTCAGTTGATGACGTGGAGCGCTTGAAGTCGATCGAATCTGCAGCAGCGTCAACTTGCCGGATGACTCGGTACTTGTAGCCTGTACGTAGATCAGCAGCCTCGGGTGCTAGCGACGACCAGCCAAATCGACTTCGTGTCAATCTCGGTTACGGGCGCGCGCACAAGGAAAATCCTGTCACTCTCGATCGTGGAAATTGATCCGACGGATCGACGAATCGTCAGACACGCGTGCGGCGGCGTACACGATGTAACCCTAATCTCTCATCTCAAAAATCTCGTATATGAAACTTGGCTCTGTATACCACTTGTTAGATAATAACGAAAAATAAACGAGACAGAGAGGCACGGATTTTTACGTGGAAACCCCTGCGGGAGAAAATCACAGACGCACGAAGGTGCAATCACTATGAGAAGGAGTATTACAAGCACGAGACGACAGACCGTCTGAGGTGCGACTACATGGGGTATATATGAGGGCAATACATGAGAGTCCTTGGAGGACAAGTAAACGAGTTGTACTCATACGCGTCGACGTCAACGCAAAGGCCCACACCGGTTGTACTACGTCTAGTTCAACATGGTATAATTTGGATCATAATTTAACAGTTACAATTAAACTTCATAGTCTTCTATTTTTACACATATGTCATGTTATTTAGTACATTTGTATAGTCTAAAACACTCCACCTAGTTCTATAGATATTTAAGGATATTATTTCTAATGAGCACTATAATACATTAAGGGCATCAATGCTTAGACCACATGCAAACTTTCCCTTGTGTCTTGCATGACCCCCCCCCCCCCCCCCAAAAAAAACCAACACAAATATGCACATATTAAATTAGTGCAGAGAATACAAAAAATAGCATGTCTTAATATTCCTTTGTTTTAGTCCGCGTATGATCAGGAAATGATGGTCTTCCAATCTAGTGTTTGTCTGTTACTTAATTTGAATTTGCTACATGAAAATACAATACCAGGACTTAGTCAAAGTGAATTAAAACAAAATAAAAATGTTTAGTATAAATATGTGATCATCTCCAATCAGCCGAAACCAAAAACACTCCACCTAGCTCGAGAAGAAGAAGCTCCAATCAGCTTAGTAGATTTCTAGTCTAAAACACTCCACCTAGTTCTATAGATATTTAAGGATATTATTTCTAATGAGAACTATAATACATTAAGGGCATAAATGGTCAGACCTCATGAAAATTTTCTCTTGTGTCTTGCATGACCTCCCCCCTCCCTCCAAAAAACACAAACAAATATGTACCCATTAAATTAGCGTGGAGAATCCAAAAATTAGCATGTCTTCAAATTCCTTTGTTTTAGTCTGGTATGATTAAGAAATGATGGCCTTCCAATCTAATGTTTCTCTATTACTTAATTTGAATTTGCTACATCAAAATACACTATTAGGACTTAGTCAAAAAATGAATGAGGACAAATAAAATGTTTAGTGTAAATATGTGACCATCTCCGATCAGCCGAAGTCAAAAACTCAACCTAGCTTGAGAAGAAGCTCCATAAAGTACGACAAGACAACTAGAAGACTAAGCTTGAAGAACTCACATCTCTTGATGCCAAGTAGATGATGTCTGTTGATAGGCCGACAAAGCAATGCACAAGAGAGAAGTTGCTGTGAAAACTATGTAGATTCACTGTTGATAATGGAATCTAGATCTATTTTGACTTCTTTGTGTTCATTGTCCTCTTAATGTATTGTGTGCTTGGTAGAGAAATTAATATCCATCATGTGACGTAAAATGTGCTTCAAGTCCAACTTGATATGTTGTTGATCCATTGCTATGATTTGCTTGGAGATGGTATATTTGGATTATCCAACCTGTTAATGAAGATGGTATCGGTCTTTTGTTTTGGTTTCTACCATTTCTCTTTAAGTTCACCTTTTTGTGGTACTGAATTGTTGTTTGTCCCTTATCCTTATGGGCTTATTTTTGAAATGCACTTCACTAAGCTTCGTCATGGGCTTAAGAGCACATATGATGAAGTTTTGAATGTTGTGCCAATACTTGGATTTAGTGCACCTGAACAACTTATAGGAACATGGACAAAGTCCATTTATTGGATTAATGTCTTCTTTCTATGTTCATATGCACATGAAAAAAGAATCAAAGAGTTCAAACTCAGTCCAATCACCAATGTAGAGGAGCCCAAATGGTTTTTCCATCTTCCCTCTTTCCTTGAGATGCCTTCTTTGTTGTGTAACTAAACAGATAGACTATCAATAAATGTTAGATTCTAAGAATATGATCATACTAACATTCAAAAAATCTGGTGGGTTGACCAATTTTTGCAATGTTACAAATAACTAGTGAACTCAAGTTTGTGTAGAAATATTCCATGGATACTTAGTGGCAAGTGCAAGGATGCGAAATTATGGTTATGGGAGCAAGTATTAACGATAGCAATTAAAGGAAGGGGCCTTGGTTTGATGGTTGGAAGAAGTCTATTTGCATCGGAATACACCCATTTGGAAACCAGTATCTAGCTACATGATATGATTATTAATGGTCTATGAAATCTTGAGATGGTTTAATTTTTTTTAAATGCATAGTGATTTTAGACAATACACTTGTTTGATATTACTAGTAAGATGCCCATTGTCGGTGTGAAAACCGGCAGACCTCTGGGTAGGGGTACCAACCTATGGATCTCAGACTGATGGTAACAAGAACAAGTAGACGATCTTTACCCAAGTTTGACCCCTCTTGACGGAGGTAAAACCCTGTGTCCTGCTCTTGTTTATATTGATGGAGATGTATCAGGTACAGAGTTGATCTACCTCGAGATCGGCAGATGTGTTCTAACTCTAGGGCTAGGTGAATGAGATTGCATTGATGTCCCCTCTACAGGCTAAACCCTATGGCTTATATACACCCTAGGTAGGGGATCTAGGGTTACAAGGGTCGGTATCTTGGCGTGGAGGCAGCAGGAGAAATCTTGGAGTATACGACAAGTCTTCAGCAGATGAAGTCCTAATTGCACCCCGTCGTGCAGCTTCCGGAGTCCATCTTGAGAAGAATGAGGGCCCATCATCCCAACCCGGGGAGCATGGGCTGACCAGGTTAGTACCCCCCTAGCCTAGGACACCGCCAATAGCCCCTGAACTGGTCTTCAACGAAGAGGACGATATTGTTGTTAGACTTCAGTCCCGGAGTCTTCTGCTCGATAGGCGAGTTCATGTGAATGATTCCTCCAGCTTGATTTCAGAAAGTCTTTAGCTAGGTTAACGACCCTGCTAGGCAGGACCGACCCCGTTGCACGTGGCATCTAATTTCTGGCCTTTGTAACCACATCTTATGGGGAATTGGACCATTTATGGCGAAACATCGAAGCGTCGGCCCTTTACCCTTTTTATTCTCAAGTCGGGCGTGCGGATTTACCACACACACCCAACTCCTCTTTCCAAGCAAATCGCGCAAGCGCTCCCCTTCCCCCAGGTCCAACCCTGAGAGCTTCTCATGGCGAGCGGCATGGGATCTTCAAGCCGCCCTCACGGCCCTATCGGAGGCAACTGGGGCAGTTGCACCATCTCGCGCATCCAAGTAGAGTGCCTGGCCAAGCAAGGATATTTTCCAAATTCAGATCTGACGGCGACCCCCTCAAGATTGACATTGATAACCCACAAGTATAGGGGATTGTTTGTAGCCATTTTCGATAAATAAGAGTGTCGAACCCAATGAGGAGCTAAAGGTAGAACAAATATTCCTCAAGTTCTATCGACCACTGATACAACTCTACGCACGCTTAACGCTTGCTTTACCTAGAACAAGAATAAAACTAGAAGTACTTTGTAGGTGTGGATAGGTTTGCAAGATAATAAACAACGTGAAAATAAAAGTTAGGTGTTGTTTAAATAAAGAAACGATTAAGTTTAGTAAAACGAGTGTAGATTAGTAGTGGTAGAATTTGCGGAATTGTCCCTTAGCAATTGACTACGTTATTAGACCGATAGCAATTTTTTATGTGGGAGATAGGGACGGAGCCAGAGAATGAAGATAGGGGGGGCAAGAGCTCGAAGCACTAAAATCATAGTAGGATACATGATCATATACCTAGTAAATAATGAAAGATCTAGATAGTAAATATATGTTTGTTGTTCTATAATAATAAAAAATTCATATCTATTACCCCGCAAAAAAATTCAAATCTATTACTTTGAGTTGGTGTTTAGTTGCATTTCGTTTGCATTAGCCCATGTTCACATGGCAGCGAGCTGGAAACAATTGGCTTAAAAAAATATGAATTGATTCAGCCCTTTCTCTTTGTGTCTACACAGATACAATCAGGCGTCTATTGAACGAACATTCAGGCAATATCCATCTAGCAGGATAGAATTTGCATAATCTGATTTTGCTAGCGCGACGTGAATGCGTGATTACGAACACATATTGCTAGCACGACATTGGCAAATACGCCTGCACACCATAGCACGCGCCCTAGTAGATTCCTTTGACAATTAGACTAATTAGAATTTACTAGTTAGTTGTAAATGTTTCCAGTTCTACAATTCCACTTATACAATTTGAAGGCATAGATAAACTAATCTAATGCTGAAAGTAAACTAACCCCTTTTCTTTTGGTTTGGTCATTCCCTATGGCCAGCCGGCCAGCAGCGCGCTCGTGATCATGGGTCGGCGACACTACGGCTACCTGTCCCCTCCCCTCAATGAAGAGATTCGACTCGGGATCTCAAGCGGCCGGCGGTACACTCGATCTCAGGCGGCAGGAGTAGTGGGAAGGTTGGAAACGAAGCGACTAGAGGAGATCTGAATCATGTGTATGTTTTTTAGAGATGAAACTATGTGTACGTACGTAGGGTTTCTAGCCTGGCCCTTTCTCCTTACCTATAAGATTTGGGCCTTTTATCAGTATACATGGGCCCTCGCTATGGGAAGAATGGCCGCGCAGGGGGGGGGAGACTTGCCATGGACTCTGTGCATACGCAGAAAATTAGCTGGTAACTGATCGATATAACTTGTCTCAAAAAAAATACTGATCGACATAACGGAGCGAAGCGATCGTTAGGGGGGTCTCGCCCCCCTCGTCCCCCCTTGAATCCATCCCTGGTGGGAGAGTGATACGTCTCCATCGTATCTACTTTCCAAACTCTTTTGCCCTTGTTTTGGACTCTAACTTGCATGATTTGAATGGAACTAACCTGAACTGCGTTGTTTTCAGCAGAATTGCCATGGTGTTATTTTTGTGCAGAAATGAAAGTCCTCGGAATGACCTGAAACTTCATGGAGACGATTTTTGGAATTAATAAAAAATAGTGGCATAAGAATCAACCGAAGGGGGCCCACAACCTGTCCACAAGGGTGGGGGCGCGCCCTCCGTCCTTGTGGGCCCCCTGGACCTCCACCGACCTCGACTCCAACTCCATATATTCACGTTCGGGGACAAAAAAATGAGAGAGAAGGATTCATCGCGTTTTACTATAAGGAGCCGCCGCCAAGCCCAGTTCTTCCTCGGGAGGGCAGATCTGGAGTCCATTCGGGGCTCCGGAGAGGGGTCGTTGTCATCATAAACCATCCTCCATCACCAATTTCATGATGCTCACCGCCGTGCATGAGTAATCCCATCGTAGGCTTGCTAGACGGTGATGGGTTGGATGAGATTTACCATGTAATCGAGTTAGTTTTGTTAGGGTTTGATCCCTAGTATCCACTGTGTTCTAAGATTGATGTTGTTATGACTTTGCTATGCCTAATGCTTGTCACTAGGGCCCGAGTGCCATGATTTCAGATCTAAACCTATTATGTTTTCATGAATATATTTGTCTTCTTGATCCTATCTTGCAAGTTATAGTTACCTACTACATGTTATGATCCGGCAACCTAGGAGTGACAATAGTCGGGACACTTCCCGGTGATGACCGTAGTTTGAGGAGTTCACGTATTCACTAAGTGCTAATGCTTTGGTCCGGTACTCTATTAAAAGGTGGCCTTAATATCCCTTAGTTTCCGATAGGACCCCGCTACCATGGGAGGGTAGGACAAAAGATGTCATGCAAGTTCTTTTCCATAAGCACGTATGACTATATTCGGAATACATGCCAACATTATATTGATGAATTGGAGCTAGTTCTGTGTCACCCTATGTTATAACCATTGCATGATGAATGCCATCTGACATAATTATCCATCATTGATCCATTGCCTACGAGCCCGTTTCATATTGACTTTTGGTAAGTTACTTTTCCGTTGCCATGGTTACGATTGCTACAAAACTGCTACTGTTACCGTTACTTTCATACTACTTTGCTACTAAATGCTTTGTTGTAGATACTAAGTCTTTCAGGCATGCTTGAATTGATAACTCAGCTTCTAATACTTGAGAATGTTCTTTGGTTCCCCTTGTGTCGAATCAATAAATTTGGGTTGAATACTCTACCCTCGAAAACTATTGCGATCCCCTATACTTGTGGGTTATCAAGACCTTTTTCTGGCGCCGTTGCCGGGGAGCATAGCTCTATTCTCTGAGTCACTTGGGATTTATATCTATTGATTACTATGAGAAATTTGAAAGATCAAAGAACCAAAAAATTTCCGTCGGGAACTGCCATCTAGCTCGGCACTTGATTCTCCTTCTGTTTTGAGTAAACTTGTGACACCTACACTACTATTGATTCCGATATGTCGCATGTTATTGATGATGCCACTTTGCTATGCATGATGCTTAGGATGAAACTACTTCTCTGCTTGATAATATTGTGCCAGTAGGTGAATTTCTTGGTGAACAACTTGCTAGGGTTAGAGAGAATGAAATTACTGAAACTAATGATATTATTGAAACTGAAGATTATGATTCTCCCCCTAGATATGAATTGCATGTTGTACCTGAGGGTTATGTTATGGATGAAGAAACTGCTAGAGACTTCTTTGCTTGCAATGATAGAGAGGATCTTAAGAAATAGTTATCTAAGCTGAAAGAAAAATCCATGAATACTAGAATGAAATATGATCCTAATTTTGCTACTTCACCTATCTTTGTTACCGATAAGGATTATGAATTCTCTGTCGATCCTGAGTTGATTACTTTGGTTGAATCTGATCCTTTCTATGGCTATGAATCTGAAGCTGTTGTGGCACATCTTACTAAATTGAATGATATAGCCACCCTATTTGCTCATGAGGAAAAAATTCGCTATTACTATATTCTTAAATTGTTTCCTTTCTCGTTAAAGGGTGATGCTAAGTCATGGTTTAATTCTCTTGCTCCTGGTTTTGTGCGTAGTCCCCAGGATATGATTTACTACTTCTCTGCAAAATATTTCTCCGCTCATAAGAAACAAGTTGCTTTAAGGGAAATATTTAACTTTGTGCAAATTGAAGAAGAGAGTCTCCCACAAGCTTGGGGGAGGCTTCTCCAACTACTTAATGCTTTGCCTGATCATCCTCTCAAGAAAAATGAAATACTTGATATCTTTTATAATGGATTAACCGATGCTTCCAGAGACCACCTGGATAGTTGTGATGGTTGTGTTTTCAGCGAAAGTACTATTGAGCAAGATGAATTGCTATTGAATAATATATTGAGTAATGATAATGATTGGACACTTCCTGAACCAACTCCTAAGCCAACTCCGAAGAAAAGGGGTATTCTACTTCTCAGTCCTGAAGATATGCAAGAGGCAAAGAAATCTATGAAATAAAAAGGTATTAAAGCTGAAGATGTTAAGAATTTACCACCTATTGAAGAAATACATGGTCCTGACAACCCGACATAGGTAGTAGAGGTAAACTTTCTCCATAGATTTGATGAAAGTGATATTCCTCATAATAAGTCTGCTAGTCAATGCTTGGATGAGTTTGATAATTTTATTGTTAAACAAGAAAACTTTAATGCTTATGTTAGTAGACAATTGAAATGTGATGTTTACTATGCAACCTTCTCCTTGTAGACGTTGTTGGGCCTCCAAGTGCAGAGGTTTGTAGGACAGTAGCAAATTTCCCTCAAGTGGATGACCTAAGATTTATCAATCCGTGGGAGGCGTAGGATAAGGTGGTCTCTCTCAAGCAACCCTGAACCAAATAACAAAGAGTCTCTTGTGTCCCCAACACACCCAATACAATGGTGAATTGTATAGGTGCACTAGTTCGGCGAAGAGATGGTGATACAAGTGCAATATGGATGGTAGATATAGGTTTTTGTAATCAGAAAATATAAAAACAGCAAGGTAGCAAGTGGTAAAAGTGAGCGTAAACGGTATTGCAATGCTAGGAAACAAGGTCTAGGGTTCATACTTTCACTAGTGCAAGTTCTCTCAACAATAATAACATAATTGGATCATATAACTATCCCTCAACATGCAACAAAGAGTCACTCCAAAGTCACTAATAGCGGAGAACAAACGAAGAGATTATTGTAGGGTACGAGACCACCACAAAGTTATCCTTTCTGATCGATCTATTCAAGAGTCCGTAGTAAAATAACATGAAGCTATTCTTTCTGTTCGATCTATCATAGAGTTCGTACTAGAATAACACGTTAAGACACAAATCAACCGAAACCCTAATGTCACCTAGATACTCCAATGTCACCTCAAGTATCCGTGGGTATGATTATACGATATGCATCACACAATCTCAGATTCATCTATTCAACCAACACAAAGAACTTCAAAGAGTGCCCCACATTTCTACCGGGAAGTCAAGATGAAAACGTGTGCCAACCCCTATGCATAAGTTCACAAGGTCACTGAACCCGCAAGTTGATCACCAAAACATACATCAAGTGGATCACGTGATATCCCATTGTCACCACAGATAAGCACATGCAAGACATACATCAAGTGTTCCCAAATCCTTATAGACTCAATCTGATAAGATAACTTCAAAGGGAAAACTATATCCATTACAAGAGAGTAGAGGGGGAGAAACATCATAAGATCCAACTATAATAGCAAAGCTCGCGATACATCAAGATCGTGCCATATCAAGAGCACGAGAGAGAGAGAGAGAGAGAGAGAGAGAGAGAGAGAGAGAGAGATCAAACACATAGCTACTGGTACATACCCTCAGCCTCGAGGGTGAACTACTCCCTCCTCGTCATGGAGAGCACCGGGATGATGAAGATGGCCACCGGTGACGGATTCCCCCTTCGGCAGGGTGCCGGAACGGGCTCCCGGGAGGTTTTTGGTGGCTACAGAGGCATGCGGCGGCGGAACTCCCGATCTATTGTGCTCCTGGATGTTTTCGGGGTATATGGATATATATAGGCGAAAGAAGTCGGCTAGGGGAGCCATGAGGGGCCCACGAGGGTGGGGGTGCCCAGGGTGGTAGGGCACGCCATGGACCCTCGTGGCCACCTCGTTTCTTCCCTGAAGTCTACTCCAAGGCTCCTGAATTGCGTTTGTTCCAAAAATAACTCTCCCAAAGGTTTCACTCCGTTTGGACTCCGTTTGATATTCCTTTTCTGCGAAACACTGAAATAGGCAAAAAACAACAATTTGGACTGGGCCTCTGGGTAATCTGTTAGTCCCAAAAATAATATAAAAGTGCTTAGTAAAGCCCATTAAACATCCAAAACAGGTAATATAATAGCATGGAACAATAAAAAATTATAGATATGTTGGAGACGTATCAAGCAACCCCAAGCTTAATTCTTGCTCGTCCTCGAGTAGGTAAATGATAAAAACAGAATTTTTGATGTGGAATGCTACCTAACATAATTCTCAATGTAATTTTCTTTATTGTGGCATGAATGTTTAGACCCAAATGATTCAAGATAACAGTTTAATATTGACATAAAAATAGTAATACTTCAAGCATACTAACAAGTAATCATGTCTTATCAAAATTACATAGCCAAAGAAAGCTTATCCCTACAAAATCATATAGTTAGGCCATGCTTTATTTTCGTCAGACAAAAAGGCTCTCATCATGCACAACCCCGGTTTCAGCCAAGCAATTGGTTCATACTTTTTAACGCGCTTCAGCTTTTTCAACCCTGACGCAATACATGAGCGTAAGCCATGGATATAGCACTATGGGTGGAATAGAATATGATTATGGAGGTTGTGTGGAGAAGACAAAAAAGGAGAAAGTCTCACATTGACGCGGCTAATCAACGGGCTATGGAGATGCCCATCAATTAATGTCAAGCCATTTCGCGGAATCTGGGCTCATCATCGCTTCCTCATAGTTCGTAGGTTCATCATGGTCTAGTAACATGACTTCCAGAATAGGATTACCATACCACTCTGGTGCGGACTGTACTTTGGAAGACCTACGAGGTTTTGTAGTAACTTAATCTGAAGTTTCATGATCATCCTCATTAGTTTCCTCACTAATTCATGTAGGAATCACTGGAACTAATTTCTGTGATGAACTGCTTTCCAATTCGGGAGAAGGTACAAATTACCTTATCAAGCTCTACTTTCCTCCCACTCACTTCTTTCGAGAGAAACTCCTTCTCTAGAAAGGATCCATTCTTAGCAAAGAATGTTTTGCCTTCGGATCTGTGATAGAAGGTGTAACCAACAGTTTCCTTTGGGTATTCTATGAAGACGCACTTCTCCGATTTGGGTTTGAGCTTATCAGGTTGAAACCTTTTTCACATAAGCATCACAACTCCAAACTTTAAGAAACGACAGCTTAGGTTTACTACTAAACCATAGTTCATACGGTGTCGTCTCAACGGATTTAGATGGTGCCCTATTTAAAGTGAATGCAGCTATCTCTAATGCATAACCCCAAAACGATAGTGGTAAATCGGTAAGTTACATCATAGATCGCACCATATCCAATAAAGTGTGGTTAATTACGATGTTCGGACACACCATTACGATGTGGTGTTCCATGTGGCGTGCACTGTGAAACTATTCCACATTGTTTAAAATGAAGGCCAAACTCGTAACTCAAATATTATTCTCTACGATCAGATTGTAGAAACTTTATTTTCTTGTTACGATGATTCTCCACTTCACTCTGAAATTCTTTGAACTTTTCAAATGTTTCAGACTTGTGCTTCATTAAGTAGATGTATGCATATCTGCTCAAATCATCTGTGAAGGTCAAAAAATAACGATACCCGCCACGAGCATCAACACTCATTGGACCGCATATATCGGTATGTATTATTTCCAACAAGTTAGTAGCTCGTTCCATTGTTCCGGAGAATGGAGTTTTAGTCATCTTGCCAAAAAAGGCACGGTCCGCAAGCATCAAATGATTCATAACCAAGTGATTCCGAAAATCCATCTTTATGGAGTTTCTTCATGCGCTTTACACCGATATGACCCAAACGGCAGTGCCACAAATAAGTTGCACTATCATTATTAACTTCGCATCTTTTGGCATCAACATTATGAATATGTGTATCACTATGATCAAGATTCAATAAACCATCACCATTGGGTGTATGACCATAGAAGGTTTTATTCATGTAAACAGAATAACAATTTATTCTCTATCTTAGATGAATAATCGTATCGCAATAAACATGATCTTATCATATTTATGCTCAACGCAAACACCAAATAACATTTATTTAGGTTTAACACTAATCTCGAAAATATAGGGAGTGTGTGATGATGATCATATCAATCTTGGAACCACTTCCAACACACATCGTCACTTCACCCTCAACTAGTCTCTGTTTATTCTGTAACTCCTGTTTCGAGTTACTAATCTTAGCAACCGAACAAGTATCAAATAATCAGGGGCTACTATAAACACTAGTAAGGCACACATCAATAACCTGTATATCAAATATACCCTTGTTCAATCTGCCATCCTTCTTATCAAATATTCAGGGAATTTCCGCTTCCAGTGACCATTACCTTTGCAGTAGAAACACTCAGTTTCAGGCTTTGGTCCAGCTTTGGGCTTCTTCGCGGGAGTGACAACTTGCTTGCCATTCTACTTGAAGTTCCCTTTCTTTCCCTTTGCCCTTTTCTTGAAACTAGTGATCTTGTCAACCATCAACACTTGATGCTCTTTCTTGATTTCTACCTTAGTTGATTTCAACATCACGAAGAGCTCGGGAATCGTTTTCGTCATCCCTTGCATACTATAGTTCATCACAAAGTTCTACTAACTTGGTGATGGTGACTAGAGAACTGTGTCAATCACTATCTTATCTGGAAGATTAACTCCCACTTGATTCAAGCGATTGTAGTACCCAGACAATCTGAGCACGTGCTCACTAGTTGAGCGATTCTCCTTCATCTTTTAGCTATAGAACTTGTTGGGGACTTCATATCTCTCAACTCGGGTATTTGCTTGAAATATTAACTTCAACTCCTGGAACATCTCATATGGTCCATGACGTTCAAAACGTCTTTGAAGTCCCGATTCTAAGCCGTTAAGCATGGTGCAATGAACTATCAAGTAGTCATCATATTGAGCTAGCCAAATGTTCATAACGTCTGTATCTGGTCCTGCAATAGGTCTGTCACCTAGCGGTGCATTAAGGACATAATTCTTCTATGCAGCAATGAGGATAAACCTCAGATCACGGATCTAATCCGCATCATTGCTACTAACATTTTTCAACACAATTTTCTCTAGAAACATATCAAAATAAACATATGAAAGCAACAACGCGAGCTATTGATCTACAACATAATTTGCAAAATACTACCAGGACTAAGTTCATGATAAATTTAAGTTCAATTAATCATATTACGTAATAACTCCCACTTAGACAGACATCTCTCTAGTCATCTAAGTGATCATGTGATCCAAATCAACTAAACCATGTCCGATCATCACGTGAGATGGAGTAGTTTTCAATGGTGAACATCACTATGTTGATCATATCTACTATATGATTCATGCTCGACCTTTCGGTCTCCGTGTTCCGAGGCCATATCTGTATATGCTAGGCTCGTCAAGTTTAACCTGAGTATTCTGCGTGTGCAACTGTTTTGCACTCGTTGTATTTGAACGTAGAGCCTATCACACCCGATCATCACGTGGTGTCTCAGCACGAAGAACTTTCGCAGCGGTGCATACTCAGGGAGAACACTTCTTGATAATTAGTGAGAGATCATCTTAAAATGCTACTGTCAATCAAAGCAAAATAAGATGCATAAAGGATAAACATCTCATGCAATCAATATAAGTGATATGATATGGGCATCATCATCTTGTGCTTGTGATCTCCATCTCCGAAGCACCGTCGTGATCACCATCGTCATCGGCGCGACACCTTGATCTCCATCGTAACATCATTGTCGTCTCGTCACTTATTGCTTCTACGACTATCGCTACCGCTTAGTGATAAAGTAAAGCAATTACAGGGCGCTTGCATTTCATACAATAAAGCGACAACCATATGGCTCCTGCCAGTTGCCGATAACTCGGCTACAAAACATGATCATCTCATACAATAAAATATAGCATCACGTCTTGACCATATCACATCACAATATGCCCTGCAAAAACAAGTTAGACGTCCTCTACTTTGTTGTAGCAAATTTTACGTGGCTGCTACAGGCTGAGCAAGAACCGTTCTTACCTACGCATCAAAACCACAACGATAGTTCGTCAAGTTAGTGATGTTTTAACCTTCGCAAGGACCGGGCGTAGCCACACTCGGTTCGACTAAAGTTGGAGAAACTGACACCTGCCAGCCACCTGTGTGCAAAGCACGTCGGTAGAATCAGTCTCGCGTAAGCGTACGTGTAATGTCGGTCTGGGCCGCTTCATCCAACAATACCACTGAACCAAAGTATGACATGCTGGTAAGCAGTATGACTTGTATCGCCCACAACTCACTTGTGTTCTACTCGTGCATATAACATCTACGCACAAAATCAGGCTCGGATGCCACTATTGGGTAACATAGTAATTTCAAAAAAAATTCCTATGCACACGCAAGATCATGGTGATGCATAGCAACGAGAGGGGAGAGTGTTGTCCACGTACCCTCGTAGACCAAAAGCGGAAGCGTTAGAACAACGCGGTTGATGTAGTCGTACGTCTTCACGGCCCGACCGATCAAGCACCGAAACTACGGCACCTCCGAGTTCTAGCACAAGTTCATCTTGATGACGATCCCCGGACTCCGATCCAGCAGAATGTCGGGGAAGAGTTTCATCAGCACGACGGCGTGGTGACGATCTTGATGTTCTACTGTCGCAGGGCTTCGCCTAAGCACCGCTACAATATTATCGAGGACTATGGTGGAGGGGGGCACCGCACACGGCTAAGAGATCAAGAGATCAATTGTTGTTTCTATGGGGTGCCCCTGCCCCCATATATAAAGGAGCAAGGGGAGGAGGCGGTCGGCCAGGGAGAGGCGCGCCAAGGGGGTAGTCCTACTCCCACCGGGAGTAGGACTCCTCCTTTCCTAGTAGGAGTAGGAGAGAAGGAAGGGGAAGGGAGAAGGGAAGGAAGGAGGGGGCGCAGCCCCTCCCCCTAGTCCAATTCGGACTAGGCCTTGGGGGGGCGCGTGGTGTGCCCTAGGCAGCCCCTCTCTCTTTCCTGTATGGCCCAATAAGGCACATATACTCCCCGGCGAATTCCCGTAACTCTCCGGTACTCCAAAAAATATCCGAATCACTCGGAACCTTTCCGAAGTCCGAATATAGTCGTCCAATATATTGATCTTTACGTCTCGATCATTTTGAGACTCCTCGTAATGTCCCCGGTCTCATACGGGACTCCGAACTCCATCGGTACATCAAAACTCAGAAAGTCATAATATGACTATCATTGAAACCTTAAGCGTGCGGACCCTACGGGTTCGAGAACTATGTAGACATGACCGAGACTCGTTTCCGGTCAATAACCAATATCGGAACCTAGATGCTCATATTGGCTCCTACATATTCTACGAAGATCTTTATCGGTCAAACTGCATAACAACATACGTTGTTCCCTTTGTCATCGGTATGTTACTTGCCCGAGATTTGATCGCTGGTATCCCAATACCTAGTTTAATCTCGTTACCGGCAAGTCTCTTTACTCATTATGTAATGCATCATTCCGTACTCATTAGCTACATGGCTTGCAAGGCTTATAGTGATGTGCATTACCGAGAGGGCCCAGAGATACCTCTCCGACAATCGGAGTGACAAAACCTAATCTCAAAATACGCCAACTCAACATGTACCTTTGGAGACACCTGTAGAGCTCCTTTATAATCACCCAATTACGTTGTGACGTTTGGTAGCACACAAAGTGTTCCTCCGGTAAACGGGAGTTGCATAATCTCATAGTTGTAGGAACATGTATAAGTCATGAAGAAAGCAATAGCAACATACTAAACGATCAAGTGCTAAGCTTAACGGAATGGGTCAAGTCAATCACATCATTCTCCTAATGATGTGATCACGTTAATCAAATGACAACTCATGTCTATGGCTAGGAAACTTAACCATCTTTGATTCACGAGCTAGTCAAGTAGAGGCATACTAGTGACACTATGTTTTTCTATGTATTCACACATGTATTATGTTTCCGGTTAATACAATTCTAGCATGAATAATAAACATTTATCAAGAAATAAGGAAATAAATAATAACTTTATTATTTTCTCTAGGGCATATTTCCTTCGCTTTGTATTTACGATTAACTTACAGCTCGGCGGAGGGCTGGCCCGTTTGCGGGCATGGCGCGGAGAGGACGCCCTCTGGGGCAGGGCCCCCTGGTGAAGTTTTCTTCCCTTGTCTAGGCTCCTCCGTCTCCAAGTCTTCGGAGGCGGCCCTCTTCTTCCCGCGGGGGGAGGAGACCTTAGATTCCCCTCCCTGACTATCCTCCTTCATGGAAATAGTAATTCCCCCGGTTTGGGTGTGCAGTGTGTGAAGCTCTTCTTCTCTGTTCTTCCCTTCGTCTTTCCCCGAGGGCACTTGACTTAGCGCATGACTAAGCATCCTGGCTATGGCAGGACTAGGCGAGCCTTCGGGAAGCGGCGCCGTGTTGGAGAACGTTGCATAAAATAAAAAAATTCCTACGTTCACCAAGATCAATCTAGGAGTTCATCCAGCAACGAGAGAGAGGAGTGCATCTACATACCCTTGTAGATCGCGAGCGGAAGCATTCAAGAGAACGGGGTTGAGGGAGTCGTACTCGTCGTGATCCAAATCACCGGATATCCTAGCGCCGAACGGACGGCACCTCCGCGTTCAACACACGTACGGTCAACATGACGTCTCCTCCTTCTTGATCCAGCAAGGGGGAAGGAGAGGTTGATGAAGATCCAGCAGCACGACGGCGTGGTGGTGGATGCAGCAGGGATCCCGGCAGGGCTTCGCCAAGCGTCTGCGGGAGGGAGAGATGTAGCAAGGGGGAAGGGAGGCGCCAAGTGCAAGGGTGCGGCTGCCCTCCCTCCCCCCTCTTTATATAGGGTCCCCAGGGGGGGCGCCCGCCCTGGAGATGGGATCTCCAAGGGGGGGCTGCGGCCAGGGGGGAGGCTTGCCCCCCAAGGCAAGTGGAGGCGCCCCCCCACCATAGGGTTTCCAACCCTAGGCGTAGGGGCGCCCAAGGGGGGGCGCACCAGCCCACCAGGGGCTGGTTCCCCTCCCCACTTCAGCCCACAGGGCCCTCCGGGATAGGTGGCCCCACCCGGTGGGCCCTAGGGATCCTTCCGGTGGTCCCGGTACAATACCGGTGACCCCCGAAACTTTCCCGATGGCCGAAACTGCACTTCCTATATACAATTCTTCACCTCCGGACCATTCCGGAACTCCTCGTGACATTCCGGATCTCATCCAGGACTCCGAACAACTTTCAGGTTACTGCATATTCATATCTCTACAACCCTAGTGTCACCGAACCTTAAGTGTGTAGACCCTACAGGTTCGGGACACATGCAGACATGACCGAGACGCCTCTCCGGTCAATAACTAACAGCGGGATCTGGATACCCATGTTGGCTCCCACATGCTCCTCGATGATCTCATCGGATGAACCACAACATCGAGGATTCAATCAATCACATATACAATTCCCTTTGTCAATCGGTACGTTACTTGCCCGAGACTCGATCGTCGGTATCCCAATACCTCGTTCAATCTCGTTACCGGCAAGTCACCTTACTCGTACCGTAATGCATGATCCCGTGACCAGACACTTGGTCACATTGAGCTCATTTGATGATGCATTACCGAGTGGGACCAGAGATACCTCTCCGTCATATGGAGTGACAAATCCTAGTCTCGATTCATGCCAACCCAACAGACACTTTCGGAGATACCCGTAGTGCACCTTTATAGTCACCCAGTTACGTTGTGACGTTTGGCACACCCAAAGCACTCCAACAGTATCCGGGAGTTGCATGATCTCATGGTCTAAGGAAATGATACTTGACATTTGGAAAAGCTCTAGCGAAACGAACTACACGATCTTTGTGCTATGCTTAGGATTGGGTCTTGTCCATCACATCATTCTCCTAATGATGTGATCCCGTTATCAATGACATCCAATGTCCATAGTCAGGAAACCATGACTATTTGTTGATCAACGAGCTAGTCAACTAGAGGCTTACTAGGGACTTGTTGTGGTGTATGTATTCACACATGTATTACGATTTCCGGATTATACAATTATAGCATGAACAACAGACAATTATCATGAACAAAGAAATATAATAATAACCATTTTATTATTGCCTCTAGGGCATATTTCCAACAGTCTCCCACTTGCACTAGAGTCAATAATCTAGTTACATTGTGATGTATCAAACACCCATTGCGTCCTGGTGTTGATCATGTTTTGCTCTAGGGAGAGGTTTAGTCAACGGATCTGCTACATCAGGTCCGTATGTACTTTACAAATATCTATGTCTCCATCTTGAACATTTTCACGGATGGAGTTGAAGCGACGCTTGATGTGCCTGGTCTTCTTGTGAAACCTGGGCTCGTTGGCAAGTGCAATATCCCCAGTGTTGTCACAGAAGAGTGTGATCGGCCCCGACGCATTGGGTATGACTCCTATGTCGGTGATGAACTCCTTCACCCAGATAGCTTCATGCGCTGCCTCCGAGGCTGCCATGTACTCCGCTTCACATGTAGATCCTGCCACGACGCTCTGCTTGCAACTGCACCAGCTTACTGCCCCACCATTCAAAATATACACATATCCGGTTTGTGACTTAGAGCCATCCAGATCTGTGTCGAAGCTAGCGTCGACGTAACCCTTTACGACGAGCTCTTCGTCACCTCCATATACGAGAAAATGTCCTTAGTCCTTTTCAGGTACTTTAGGATGTTCTTGACCGCTGTCCAGTGTTCCATGCTGGGATTATTTTGGTACCTTCCTACCAAACTTATGGCAAGGTTTATATCAGGTCTGGTACAGGTCATGGCATACATGATAGACCCTATGGCTGAGGCATAGGGGACGACACTCATCTTTTCTCTATCTTCTGCCATGGTCGGGCATTGAGCTGAGCTCAATTTCACACCTTGCAACACAGGCAAGAACCCCTTCTTGGACTGATCCATATTGAACTTCTTCAATATCTTATCAAGGTATGTGCTTTGTGAAAGACCTATGAGGCATCTTGATCTATCTCTATAGAGTTTGATGCCTAATATGTAAGCAGCTTCTCCAAGGTCCTTCATTGAAAAACACTTATTCAAGTAGGCCTTTATACTGTCCAAAAGTTCTATATCATTTCCCATCAAAAGTATGTCATCCACATATAATATGAGAAATGCTACACAGCTCCCACTCACTTTCTTGTAAACGCAGGCTTCTCCATAAGTCTGCATAAACCCAAACGCTTTAATCATCTCATTAAAGCGAATGTTCCGACTCCGAGATGCTTGCACCAGCCCATAGATGGAGCGCTGGAGCTTGCACACCTTGTTAGCAATCTTAGGGTCGACAAAACCTTCCAGCTGCATCATATACAGTTCTTCCTTAAGGTGACCGTTAAGGAATGCCGTTTTGACGTCCATTTGCCATACCTCGTAATCATAGTATGCGGGAATTGCTAACATGATTCGAACGGACTTCAGCTTCGCTACGGGAGAGAATGTCTCATCGTAGTCAATCCCTTGAACTTGTCGATAACCCTTAGCGACAAGTCGAGCTTTATATATGGTAACATTACCATCCACGTCCGTCTTCTTCTTAAAGATCCATTTGTTTTCTATTGCCCGCCGATCATCGGGCAAGTCTGTCAAAGTCCATACTTTGTTTTCATACATGGATCCTATCTCGGATTGCATGGCTTCAAGCCATTTGTTGGAATCTGGGCCCGCCATCGCTTCTTCATAGTTCAAAGGTTCACCGTTGTCTAACAACATGATTTCTAAGATAGGGTTGCCGTACCAATCTGGTGTGGAACGTGTCCTTGTGGACCTTCAAAGTTCAGTAAGAGCTTTATTCGAAGTATCTTTATCATCATCATTAACCTCCTCTCTTGTCGGTGCAGGCACCACAGGAACATCTTCCTGAGCTGCGCTACTTACCGGTTCAAGAGGTAGTACTTCATCAAGTTCCACTTTCCTCCCACTTAATTCTTTGGAGAGAAACTCTTTCTCCAGAAAGGACCCGTTCTTGGCAACAAAGATCTTGCCCTCGGATCTTAAGTAGAAAGTACACCCAGTGGTTTCCTTAGGGTATCCTATGAAGACGCATTTTTCCGACTTGGATTCGAGCTTCTCAGGTTGAAGTTTCTTGACATAAGCATCGCATCCCCAAACTTTTAGAAACGACGGCTTAGGTTTCTTCCCAAACCATAATTCATACGGTGTCGTCTCAACGGATTTATACGGTGCCCTATTTAAAGTGAATGTAGCTGTCTCTAGAGCGTATCCCCAAAATGATAGCGGTAAATTGGTAAGTGACATCATAGATCGCACCATATCCAATAGAGTGTGATTATGACGTTCGGACACACCATTTCACTGAGGTGTTCCAGGCGGCGTGAGTTGTGAAACGATTCCACATTTCCTTAAGTGCGTACCAAATTTGTGACTTAAATATTCACCCCCACGATCTAATCGTAAGAACTTTATCTTTCGGTCACGTTGATTCTCTACCTCATTCTGAAATTACTTGAACTTTTCAAAGGTCTCAGACTTGTGTTTCATCAAGTAGACATACGCATATCTACTCAAGTCATCAGTGAGAGTGAGAACATAACGATATCCTCCGCGAGCCTCAACGCTCATTGGACCGCACACATCAGTATGTATGATTTCCAATAAGTTGGTTGCTCGCTCCATTGTTCCGGAGAACGGAGTCTTGGTCATCTTGCCCATGAGGCATGGCTCGCATGTGTCAAATGATTCATAATCTAGAGACTCTAAAAGTCCATCAGCATGGAGCTTCTTCATGCGCTTGACACCAATGTGACCAAGGCGGCAGTGCCACAAGTATGTGGGACTATCGTTATCAACTTTACATCTTTTAGTATTCACACTATGAATATGTGTAACATTATGCTCGAGATTCATTAAGAATAAACCATTCACCAGTGGGGCATGACCATAAAACATATCACTCATATAAATAGAACAACCATTATTCTTGGATTTAAATGAGTAGCCATCTCGAATTAAACGATATCCTGATACAATGCTCATGCTCAAAGCTGGTACTAAATAACAATTATTGAGGTTCAAAACTAATCCCGTAGGTAAATGTAGAGGTAGTGTGCCGACGGCGATCACATCGACCTTAGAACCATTCCCGACGCGCATTGTCACCTTGTCCTTCGCCAGTCTCCGCTTATTCCGCAGCTCCTGCTTTGAGTTACAAATATGAGCAACCGCACCGGTATCAAATACCCAGGAGCTACTACGAGCTCTGGTAAGGTACACATCAATTACATGTATATCACATATACCTTTGGTTTTGCCGGCCTTCTTGTCTGCTAAGTACTTGGGGCAGTTCCGCTTCCAGTGTCCGCTTCCCTTGCAATAAAAGCACTCAGTCTCAGGCTTGGGTCCATTGCTTGACTTCTTCCTGGCAACTGGCTTACCAAGCGCGTCAACTTCCTTGTCGTCCTTCTTGAAGTTATTCTTACCCTTGCCCTTCTTGAACTTAGTGGTTTTATTCACCATCAACACTTGATGTTCCTTTTTGATCTCCACCTCCGCTGATTTCAGCATTGAATATACCTCAGGAATGGTCTTTTCCATCCCCTGCATATTGAAGTTCATCACAAAGCTCTTGTAGCTTGGTGGGAGTGACTGGAGGATTCTGTCGACCACCGCGTCATCCCGGAGATTAACTCCCAGTTGAGATAAGCGGTTGTGCAACCCAGACATTTTGAGTATGTGCTCGCTGACAGAACCATTCTCCTCCATCTTACAACTGTAGAACTTGTCGGAGACTTCATATCTCTCGACCCGGGCGTGAGCTTGGAAAACCATTTTCAACTCTTGGAACATCTCATATGCTCTGTGCTGCTCAAAACGCTTTTGGAGCCCCGGTTCTAAGCTGTAAAGCATGCCGCACTGAACCAGGGAGTAATCATCACTACGCGACTGCCAGGCGTTCATAACGTCTTGAGTTGCTGGGAAAACGGTGCTTCACCTAGCAGTGCATCTAGGACATATGCTTTCTTGGCAACTATGAGGATGATCCTCAAGTTCCGGACCCAGTCCGTATAGTTGCTGCCATCGTCTTTCAGTTTGGTTTTCTCTAGGAACGCATTGAAGTTGAGGGCAACATTAGCGTGGGCCATTTGATCTACAAGACATATTGCAAAGATTTTAGAATAAGTTCATGATAATTAAGTTCATCTAATCAAATAATGAACTCCCACTCAGATAGACATCCCTCTAATCATCTAAGTGATCCATGATCCGGGTCAACTAGGCCGTGTCCGATCATCACGTGAGACGGACTAGTCATCATCGGTGAACATCTTCATGTTGATCGTATCTTCTATACGAATCATGTTCGACCTTTCGGTCTTCCGTGTTCTGAGGCCATGTATGTACATGCTAGGCTCATCAAGTCAACCTAAGTGTATTGCGTGTGTAAATCTGGCTTACACTCGTTGTATTCGAACGTTAGGATCTATCACACCCGATCATCACGTGGTGCTTCGAAACAACGAAGCTTCGCAACGGTGCACAGTTAGGGGGAACACTTTTCTTGAAATTATTATGAGGGATCATCTTATTTACTACCGTCGTTCTAAGTAAACAAGATGAAAAACATGATAAACATCACATGCAATCAAATAGTGACATGATATGGCCAATATCATATTGCTCCTTTGATCTCCATCTTCGGGGCACCAAAATCATCTTCGTCACCGGCATGACACCATGATCTCCATCATCATGATCTCCATCATCATGATCTCCATCATCGTGTCTTCATGAAGTTGTCATGCCAACGACTACTTCTACTTCTATGGCTAACGCGTTTAGCAATAAAGTAAAGTAATTTACATGGCGTTCTTCAATGACATGCATGTCATACAAAAAATAAAGACAACTCCTATGGCTCCTTCCGGTTGTCATACTCATCGACATGCAAGTCGTGATTCCTATTACAAGAACATGATCATCTCATACATCACATATATCATTCATCACATCCTTTGGCTATATCACATCACAAAACACTTGCTGCAAAAACAAGTTAGACGTCCTCTAATTGTTGTTGCAAGTTTTTACGTGGCTTCTATAGGTGATCTAGCAAGAACGTTTTCTTACCTATGTTAAAGCCACAACGTGATTTGCCAACTTCTATTTACCCTTCATAAGGACCCTTTTCATCGAATCCGCTCCAACTAAAGTGGGAGAGACAGACACCCGCTAGCCACCTTATGCAACTAGTGCATGTCAGTCGGTGGAACCTGTCTCACGTAAGCGTACGTGTAAGGTCGGTCTGGGCCGCTTCATCCCACAATACCGCTGAAGCAAAATAAGACTAGTAGTGGCAAGAAAGTTGACAACATCTACGCCCACAACAAATTGTCTTCTACTCGTGCAAACAGAACTACACATAGACCTAGCTCATGATGCCACTGTTGGAGAACGTTGCATAAAATAAAAAAATTCCTACGTTCACCAAGATCAATCTAGGAGTTCATCCAGAAAGGAGAGAGAGGAGTGCATCTACATACCCTTGTAGATCGCGAGCGGAAGCGTTCAAGAGAATGGGGTTGAGGGAGTCGTACTCGTCGTGATCCAAATCAACGGAGATCATAGCGCCTACAGACGGCACCTCCGCGTTCAACACACGTACGGTCAGCGTGACGTCTCCTCCTTCTTGATCCAGCAAGGGGGAAGGAGAGGTTGATGAAGATCCAGTAGCACGACGGCGTGGTGGTGGATGCAGCAGGGACCCCGGCAGGGCTTCACCAAGCGTCTGCGGGAGGGAGAGGTGTAGCAAGGGGGAAGGGAGGCGCCAAGTGAAAGGGTGCGGCTGCCCTCCCCCCCCCCTCTTTATAGGGTCCCCAGAGGGGGCGCCGGCCCTGGAGATGGGATCTCCAAGGGGGGGGGGCAGTGGGAGGCTTGCCCCCCAAGGCATGTGGAGGCGCCCCCCCACCCTAGGGTTTCCAACCCTAGGCGCAGGGGGTGCCCAAGGCGGGGGGCGCACCAGCCCACCAGGGGCTGGTTCCCCTCCCCACTTCAGCCCACGGGGCCCTCCGGGACAGGTGGCCCCACCCGGTGGACCCTCGGGACCCTTCTGATGGTCCCTGTACACTACCGGTGACCCCCGAAACTTTCCCGATGGCCGAAACTGCCCTTCCTATATATAATTCTTCACCTTCAGATCATTCCGGAACTCCTCGTGACGTCCGAGATCTCATCCGAGACTCTGAACAACTTTCGGGTTACTGTATATTCATATCTCTACAACCCTAGAGTCACCGAACCTTAAGTGTGTAGACCCTATGGGTTCGGGAGACATGCAGACATGACCGAGACGCCTCTCCGGTCAATAACCAACAGCGGGATCTGGACCATGTTGGCTCCCACATGCTCCTCGATGATCTCATCGGATGAACCACAACGTCGAGGATTCAATCAATCCCGTACACAATTCCCTTTGTCAATCGGTACGTTACTTGCCCGAGACTCGATCGTCGGTATCCCAATACCTCGTTCAATCTCGTTACCGGCAAGTACTTTACTCGTACCATAATGCATGATCCCGTGACCAGACACTTGGTCACATTGAGCTCATTTGATGATGCATTACCGAGTGGGCCCAGAGATACCTCTCCGTCATACGGAGTGACAAATCCCAGTCTCGATTCGTGCCAACCCAACAGACACTTTCAGAGATACCCGTAGTGCACCTTTATAGTCACCCAGTTACGTTGTGACGTTTGGCACACCCAAAGCACTCGTACAGTATCCGGGAGTTGCACGATCTCATGGTCTAAGGAAATGATACTTGACATTTGGAAAAGCTCTAGCAAAACGAACTACACGATCTTTGTGCTATGCTTAGGATTGGGCCTTGTCCATCACATCATTCTCCTAATGATGTGATCCCGTTATCAATGACATCCAATGTCCATAGTCAGGAAACCATGACTATCTGTTGATCAACGAGCTAGTCAACTAGAGGCTTACTAGGGACTTGTTGTGGTGTATGTATTCACACATGTAATACGATTTCCGGATAATACAATTATAGCATGAACAACAGACAACTATCATGAACAAAGAAATATAATAATAACCATTTTATTATTGCCTCTAGGGCATATTTCCAACACGCCAGACACCTGATTCTTTCCGCCTTGCTGAGCCAATCCTGGCCGCGGAGGGTTTTCTGAATAATGTTGTGATAAATACAAATGAAGTGTTCGGTTTCTAGGTTACTTACTTGGGTATCTGGGCGGTTGCAGGTCAGTCCCGCATCCTCGGTGGTGTCTGGACACTTTACTTGTGGTTCGAAGAATAACCTACACATCCCTTCGAGCGTCATGCCGAAGAAGTGCTGAATAGTTCGCGGACCTTCCGGGTTGAAACTCCCACATCCGGAGAGGCCGATGTTTGCACGGCAAGATCCGTCGGACTAGCATTGCCTGAATTACACTGACAAGACTGATGTCCCTCTCAAGAAGCTCTCAAATGCGGCTCTGCAATGTTGGCACGTCATTAGCAGGCCCCCAATCCAGTCCCACGTTGGCCCACGATGCCAGTTGAGGCGGAGGGCCCGAGCGGAAGTCGGGGGCAGCCACCCACTTTGTGCCTCTTGGAGCCGTGATATAGAACCACCTCCGCTGCCATAGATTGGACACCTCTGGGAAGAAGCCCTCTAGCCATGGGGCATCGGCGTTTCTGCTCATTGCAGCGCCTCCGCACTCCGCGTGTTGCCCCTCGATCACCTTCGGCTTTACATTGAAGGTCTTGAGCCATAAGCCAAAGTGCGGGATGATGTGGAGGAAGGCTTCGCACACGACGATAAATGACGAGATGTGAAGGATGGAGTGTTGGAAATATGCCCTAGAGGCAATAATAAAAGGTTATTATTATATTTCCTTATTCATGATAATTGTCTTTATTCATGCTATACCTGTATTATACGGAAATCGTAATACACATGTGAATACATAGACCATAATATGTCCCTAGTAAGCCTCTAGTTAACTAGCTCGTTGATCAACAGATAGTCATGGTTTCCTGGCTATGGACATTGGATGTCGTTGATAATGGGGTCACATCATTAGGAGAATGATGTGATGGACAAGACCCAATCCTAAGCATAGCACAAGATCGTGTAGTTCGTTTGCTAGAGCTTTTCCAATGTCAAGTATCTTTTCCTTAGACTTTGAGATCATGTAACTCCCGGATACCATAGGAGTGCTTTGGGTGTACCAAACGTCACAATGTAACTGGGTGACTATAAAGGTGCACTACAGGTATCTCCGAAAGTGTCTGTTGGGTTGACACGGATCGAGACTGGGATTTGTCACTCCATATGACAGAGAGGTATCTCTGGACCCACTCGGTAATGCATCATCATAATGAGCTCAAAGTGACCAAGTGTTTGGTCACGGGATCATGCATTACGGTACGAGTAAAGTGACTTGCCAGTAACGAGACTGAACGAGGTATTGGGATACCGACGATCGAGTCTCGGGCAAGTAACGTCCCGATTGACAAAGGGAATTGTATACGGGATTAATCGAATCCTCGACATTGTGGTTCATCCGATGAAATCATCGTGGAACATGTGGGAGCCAACATGGGTATCCAGATCCCGCTGTTGGTTATTGGCCGGAGAGCTGTCTCGGTCATGTCTGCATGATTCCCGAACCCGTAGGGTCTACACACTTAAGGTTCGGTGACGCTAGGGTTATTAGGAAGACTTGTATGTGATTACCGAATGTTGTTCGGAGTCCCGGATGAGATCCCGGACGTCACGAGGAGTTCCGGAATAGTCCGGAGGTGAAGATTTATATATAGGAAGTGCTGTTTCAGCCATCGGGAAAGTTTCGGGGTCGCCTGGTATTGTATCGGGACCACCGGAAGGGTCCTGGGGGTCCACCGGGTGGGGCCACCTATCCCGGAGGGCCCCGTGGGCTGAAGTGGGGAGGGGACCAGCCCCTGGTGGGCTGGTGCACCCCCCCCTGGGCCCCCCTCTGCGCCTAGGGTTGGGAACCCTAGGGGAAGGGGCGCCTCCACTTGCCTTGGGGGCACTCCACCCCCCTTGGCCGCCGCCCCCCCTAGAGATCCCATCTCTAGGGCCGGCTACCCCCCTGGGGGCCTATATAAAGGAGGGGGAGGGAGGGCAGCCGCACCCCTGAGTCTTGGCGCCTCCCTTCCCCTGCTACACCTCTTCCTCCTCCCGCGGTTGCTTGGCGAAGCCCTGCCGGAGTACTGCATCTCCACCACCACCACGCCGTCGTGCTGCTGCTGGAGTCTTCTTCCTCAACCTCTCCTTCCCCCTTGCTGGATCAAGAAGGAGGAGACGTCATCCGCTCCGTACGTGTGTTGAACGCGGAGGTGCTGTCCATTCAGCACTTGGTCATTGGTGATTTGGATCACGGCGAGTACGACCCCATCATCCCCGTTTTCTTGAACGCTTCCGCTCACGATCTACAAGGGTATGTAGATGCACTCCTATCACTCGTTGCTTAGATGAACTCATAGATGGATCTTGGTGAAACCGTAGGAAAATTTTTAATTTTCTACTACGTTCCCCAACAGTGGCATCATGAGCTAGGTCTATGCGTAGTTCTCTATTGCACGAGTAGAACACAATTTTGTTGTGGGCATAGATGTTGTCAACTCTCTTGCCGCTACTAGTCTTATTTTTCTTTAGCGGTATTGTGGGATGAAGCGGCCCGGACCGACCTTACACGTACGCTTACGTGAGACAGGTTCCACCGATTGACATGCACTAGTTGCATAAGGTGGCTAGCGGGTGTCTGTCTCTCCCACTTTAGTTGGAGCAGATTTGACGAAAAGGGTCCTTATGAAGGGTAAATAGAAGTTGACAAATCACATTGTGGCTTTAACGTAGGTAAGAAAACGTTCTTGCTAGATCACCTATAGAAGCCACGTAAAAACTTGCAACAACAATTAGAGGACGTCTAACTTGTTTTTGCAGCAAGTGTCTTGTGATGTGATATGGCCAAAAGTTGTGATGAATGATGAATGATATATTGTGATGTATGAGATCATGTTCTTGTAATAGGAATCACGACTTGCATGTCGATGAGTATGACAACCGGCAGGAGCCATAGGAGTTGTCTTTATTTTGTATGACCTGTGTGTCATTGAAGAACGCCATGTAAATTACTTTACTTTATTGCTAAACGCGTTAGCCATAGAAGTAGAAGTAGTCGTTGGCGTGACAACTTCATGAAGACACGATGATGGAGATCATGATGATGGAGATCATGGTGTCATGCCTGTGACAAAGATGATCATGGAGCCCCGAAGATGGAGATCAAAGGAGCTATATGATCAAGGTTGTTAGAATCGCGATTCTGTTATACGATTCTACGACTTTACGATCCAAACTTACCCATCTGATTCTACGATTTTAGTTCATAAAATCTACGTTTCTACGATCCTGGTAGTGAAGATTCTACGATTTACGATTCTACCATCAGAGCTCCGATCCGATTCAAAATCGCGATTCTGACAACCTTGTATATGATATTGGCCATATCATGTCACTACTATATAATTGCATGTGATGTTTATTATGTTTATGCACCTTGTTTACTTAGAACGACGGTAGTAAATAAGATGATCCCTTACACCAATTTCAAGAAGTGTTCTCCCCTAACTGTGCACCGTTGCTAAAGTTCGTCGTTTCGAAGCACCACGTGATGATCAGGTGTGATAGATTCTTACGTTCACATACAACGGGTGTAAGACAGTTTTACACATGCAAAAACACTTAGGGTTAACTTGACGAGCCTAGCATGTACAGACATGGCCTCGGAACACAGAGACCGAAAGGTCGAACATGAGTCGTATGGAAGATACGATCAACATGGAGATGTTCACCGATGATGACTAGTCCGTCTCACGTGATGATCGGACACGGCCTAGTCAACTTGGATCATGTAACACATAGATGACTTGAGGGATGTCTAATCTGAGTGGGAGTTCATTAAAATAATTTGATTAGATGAACTTAATTATCATGAACTTAATCTAAAACCTTTGCAAATATGTCTTGTAGATCAAATGGCCAACGCTCATGTCAACATGAACTTCAACGCGTTCCTAGAGAAAACCAAGCTGAAAGATGATGGCAGCAACTATACGGACTGGGTCCGGAACCTGAGGATCATCCTCATAGCTGCCAAGAAAGCATGTGTCCTAGATGGACCGCTAGGTGAAGCACCCATCCCAGAGAACCAAGACGTTATGAACGCTTGGCAGTCACGTGTTGATGATTACTCCCTCGTTCAGTGCGGCATGCTTTACAGCTTAGAACCGGGGCTCCAAAAGGGTTTTGAGCAACACGGAGCATATGAGATATTCGAGGAGCTGAAAATGGTTTTCCAAGCTCATGCCCGGGTCGAGAGATATGAAGTCTCCGACAAGTCCTACAGTTGTAAGATGGAGGAAAATAGTTCTATCACTGAGCACATACTCAAAATGTCTGGGTTGCACAACCGCCTGTCCCAGCTGGACATTAACCTCCCGGACGAGGCGGTCATTGACAGAATCCTTCAGTCGCTCCCACCGAGCTATAAGAGCTTTATGATGAACTACAATATGCAGGGGATGGTGAAAACTATTCCTGAAGTATTTTCAATGTTGAAGTCGGCAGAGGTAGAAATCAAGAAAGAACACCAAGTGTTGATGGTCAATAAAACCACCAAGTTCAAGAAGGGTAAGGGTAAGAAGAACTTCAAGAAGGACGGCAAGGATGTTGCCGCGCCTGGTAAACCAGTTGCCAGGAAGAAGTCAAGCAATGAACCCAAGCCTGAGACTGAGTGCTTTTATTGCAAAGGGAAGGGTCACTGGAAGCGGAACTGCCCCAAATACTTAGCGGACAAGAAGGCCGGCAACACTAAAGGTATATTTGATATACATGTAATTGATGTGTACCTTACCAGTACTCGTAGTAACTCCTGGGTATTTGATACCGGTGCCGTTGCTCATATTTGTAACTCACAGCAGGAGCTGCGGAATAAGCGGAGACTGGCGAAGGACGAGGTGACGATGCGCGTCGAGAATGGTTCCAAGGTCGATGTGATCGCCGTCGGCACGCTACCTCTACATTTATCTACGGAATTAGTTTTAAACCTTAATAATTGTTATTTAGTGCCAAGTTTGAGCATGAACATTGTATCTGGATCTCGTTTGATACGAGATGGCTACTCATTTAAATCCGAGAATAATGGTTGTTCTATTTATATGAGAGATATGTTTTATGGTCATGCCCCGATGGTCAATGGTTTATTCTTAATGAATCTCGAGCGTAATATTACACATATTCATAGTGTGAATACCAAAAGATGTAAAGTTGATAATGATAGTCCCACATACTTGTGGCACTGCCGCCTTGGTCACATTGGTGTCAAGCACATGAAAAAGCTCCATGCTGATGGACTTTTAGAGTCTCTCGATTATGAATCATTTGACACATGCGAACCATGCCTCATGGGCAAAATGACCAAGACTCCGTTCTCCGGAACAATGGAGAGAGCAACCAACTTATTGGGAATCATACATACCGATGTGTGCGGTCCAATGAGCGTTGAGGCTCGCGGAGGATATTGTTATGTTCTCACTCTCACTGATGACTTGAGTATATAGGTATGTCTACTTAATGAAACACAAGTCTGAGACCTTTGAAAAGTTCAAGGAATTTCAGAATGAGGTAGAGAATCAACGTGACTGAAAGATAAAGTTCCTACGATCAGATCGTGGAGGAGAATATTTAAGTCACGAATTTGGTACACACTTAAGGAAATGTGGAATCGTTTCACAACTCACGCCGCCTGGAACACCTCAGCGTAACGGTGTGTCGGAACGTCGTAATCGCACTCTATTGGATATGGTGCGGTCTATGATGTCTCTTACCGATTTACCGCTATCATTTTGGGGATACGCTCTAGAGACAACTACATTCACTTTAAATAGGGCACTGTCTAAATCCGTTGAGACGACACCGTATAAATTATGGTTTGGGAAGAAACCTAAGCTGTCGTTTCTAAAAGTTTGGGGATGCGATGCTTATGTCAAGAAACTTCAACCTGAAAAGCTCGAACCCAAGTCGGAAAAATGCGTCTTCATAGGATACCCTAAGGAAACCATTGGGTATACCTTCTACTTAAGATCCGAGGGCAAGATCTTTGTTGCCAAGAACGGATCCTTTCTGGAAAAGAGTTTCTCTCGAAAGAAGTAAGTGGGAGGAAAGTAGAACTCGATGAAGTACTACCTCTTGAACAGGAAAGTAGTGCAGCTCAGGAAAATGTTCCTGTGATGCATACACCGACTGGAGAGGAAAATAATGATGATGATCAAGGTACTTCGGATCAAGTTGCTACTGAACTTCGTAGGTCCACAAGGACACGTTCCTAGAAATCATGTTGTTAGACAACGGTGAACCTTCGAACTATGAAGAAGCGATGGCGGGCCCAGATTCCAACAAATGGCTTGAAGCCATGCGATCCGAGATAGAATCCATGTATGAAAACAAAGTATGGACTTTGACAGACTTGCCCGATGATCGGCGAGCGATAGAAAACAAATGGATCTTTAAGAAGAAGACAGACGCGGATGGAAATGTTACCATCTATAAAGCTCGACTTGTCGCTAAGGGTTATCGACAAGTTCAAGGGGTTGACTACGATGAGACATTCTCTCCCGTAGCGAAGCTGAAGTCTGTCCGAATCATGTTAGCAATTGCCGCATACTATGATTATGAGATATGGCAGATGGACGTCAAAACGGCATTCCTTAACGGACATCTTAAGGAAGAACTGTATATGATGCAGCCGGAAGGTTTTGTCGATCCTAAAGATGCTAACAAAGTATGCAAGCTCCAGCGATCCATTTATGAGCTGGTGCAAGCATCTCGGAGTTAGAACATTCGCTTTGATGAGATGATCAAAGCGTTTGGGTTTATGCAGACTTATGGAGAAACCTGCGTTTACAAGAAAGTGAGTGGGAGCTCTGTAGCACTTCTCATATTATATGTAGATGACATACTCTTGATGGGAAATGATATAGAACTTTTGGACAGCATTAAGGCCTACTTGAATAAATGTTTTTCAATGAAGGACCTTGGAGAAGCTGCTTACATATTAGGCATCAAGATCTATAGGGATAGATCGAGACGCCTCATAGGTCTTTCACAAAGCACATACCTTGATAAGATTTTGAAGAAGTTCAAAATCGATCAGTTCAAGAAAGGGTTCTTGCCTGTGTTGCAAGGTGTGATATTGAGCTCGGCTCAATGCCCGACCACGGCAAAAGATAAAGAAGAGATGAGTGTCATCCCCTATGCTTCAGCCATAGGATCTATTATGTATGCCATGCTGTGTACCAGACCTGATGTAAACCTTGCCGTAAGTTTGGTAGGAAGGTACCAAAGTAATCCCGGCAAGGAACACTGGACAGCGGTCAAGAATATCCTGAAGTACCTGAAAAGGACAAAGGACTTGTTTCTCGTTTATGGAGGTGACGAAGAGCTCGTCGTAAAGGGTTACGTCGACGCTATCTTCGACACATATCTGGATGACTCTAAGTCACAAACCGGATACGTGTATATGTTGAATGGTGGAGCAGTAAGCTGGTGCAGCTGCAAGCAGAGCGTCGTGGCGGGATCTACATGTGAAGCGGAGTACATGGCAGCCTCGGAGGCAGCGCATGAAGCAATTTGGGTGAAGGAGTTCATCACCGACCTAGGAGTCATACCCAATGCGTCGGGGCCGATCAAACTCTTCTGTGACAACACTGGAGCTATTGCCCTTGCCAAGGAGCTTAGGTTTCACAAGAAGACTAGGCACATCAAGCGTCATTTCAACTCCATCCGTGAAAATGTTCAAGATGGAGACATAGATATTTGCAAAGTACATACGGATCTGAACGTCGCAGATCCGTTGACTAAACCTCTTTCGCGAGCAAAACATGATCAGCACCAGAACTCTATGGGTGTTTGATTCATCACAATGTAACTAGATTATTGACTCTAGTGCAAGTGGGAGACTGTTGGAAATATGCCCTAGAGGCAATAATAAAAGGTTATTATTATATTTCCTTATTCATGATAATTGTCTTTATTCATGCTATAACTGTATTATCCGGAAATCGTAATACACGTGTGAATACATAGACCATAATATGTCCCTAGTAGGCCTCTAGTTAAGTAGCTCGTTGATCAACAGATAGTCATGGTTTCCTGGCTATGGACATTGGATGTCGTTGATAACGGGATCACATCATTAGGAGAATGATGTGATGGACAAGACCCAATCCTAAGCATAGCACAAGATCATGTAGTTCGTTTGCTAGAGCTTTTCCAATGTCAAGTATCTTTTCCTTAGACCATGAGATCGTGTAACTCTCGGATACCGTAGGAGTGCTTTGGGTGTACCAAACGTCACAACGTAACTGGGTGACTATAAAGGTGCACTACAGGTATCTCCGAAAGTGTCTGTTGGGTTGACACGGATCGAGACTGGGATTTGTCACTCCATATGACGGAGAGGTATCTCTGGGCCCACTCGGTAATGCATCATAATAATGAGCTCAAAGTGACCAAGTGTTTGGTCACGGGATCATGCATTACGGTACGAGTAAAGTGACTTGCCAGTAACGAGACTGAACGAGGTATTGGGATACCAACGATCGAGTCTCGGGCAAGTAACGTACCGATTGACAAAGAAAATTGTATACGGGGTTGATCGAATCCTCGACATCGTGGTTCATCCGATGAAATCATCGTGGAACATGTGGGAGCCAACATGGGTATCCAGATCCCGCTGTTGGTTATTGGCCGGAGAACTGTCTTGGTCATGTCTGCATGATTCCCGAACCCGTGGGGTCTACACACTTAAGGTTCGGTGACGCTAGGGTTATTAGGAAGACTTGTATGTGATTACCGAATGTTGTTCGGAGTCCCGGATGAGATCCCGGACGTCATGAGGAGTTCCGGAATAGTCCGGAGGTGAAGATTTATATATAGGAAGTGCTGTTTCGGCCATCGGGAAAGTTTCGGGGTCACCCGGTATTGTACCGGGACCACCGGAAGGGTCCCGGGGGTCCACCGGGTGGGGCCACCTATCCCGGAGGGCCCCGTGGGCTGAAGTGGGGAGGGGACCAGCCCCTGGTGGGCTAGTGCGCCCTCCCCCCCCCCCCCTGGGCCCCCCTCTGCGCCTAGGGTTGGGAACCCTAGGGGAGGGGGCGCCTTCACTTGCCTTGGGGGGCACTCCACCCCCCCTTGGCCGCCGCCCCCCCTAGAGATCCCATCTCTAGGGCCGGCTACCCCCTGGGGGCCTATATAAAGGAGGGGGGAGGGAGGCAGCCGCACCCCTGAGTCTTGCCGCCTCCCTCCCCCTGCTACACCTCTTCCTCCTCCCGCGGTTGCTTGGCGAAGCCCTGCCGGAGTACTGCATCTCCACCACCACCACGCCGTCGTGCTGCTGCTGGAGTCTTCTTCCTCAACCTCTCCTTCCCCCTTGCTGGATCAATAAGGAGGAGACGTCATCCGCTCCGTACGTGTGTTGAACGCGGAGGTGCTGTCCGTTCAGCACTTGGTCATCGGTGATTTGTATCACGGCGAGTAGGACTCCATCATCCCCGTTCTCTTGAACGCTTCCGCTCATGATCTACAATGGTATGTAGATGCACTCCTATCACTCGTTGCTTAGATGAACTCATAGATGGATCTTGGTGAAACCGTAGGAAAATTTTTAATTTTCTGCTACGTTCCCCAACATGGAGTCCGGAGCTAGATCATGAAAATCTAGCCCGTAATAGAACATGAGCCCTCTCACAAAGGGATCGAGGGTGAAGCCTAGGCCACGGAGGAAGTGAGAAACAAATACGACGCTCTCGTTGGGCTCGGGAGTAGGGATGACCTGCCCTGGAGCAGGAAGCATGTGCTTGATGTCGGTGGTCAGATATCTGACCTCCCTAAGCTTCGCAATGTCCTCCTCTGTGACAGAGGGGGCTACCCACCGGCCTTGAAGGTTGGGTCCGGACATGATTGAAGATCCGAAGTGCCTAAGCTTGGGCTCCGGGTGTTGGAACTCGAGATGCGGAAAGGCGCAAGCGTGGTAGGAAAGAGGGATAGGCCCCGGACCCTCTATAAAGGGGGTGAATATCGAGCGACCTCAGGATAACCGCTTGGGACTTGCCTAAAAACACGGAGTCATACCAACAGGCGTAGTGGGGTTGCCCGCGCCCATATTGATGGAGGATCCGGCAATAAGGGGAACATGATCTCTGCTTCGACAAGGTGTGCCAATAAAACCGTCGCAGCGCGTGTTGTGGCAGGCCGAGAAAAACCGGTTCGTATTGAGCCAGGCCGCGACGTAAGGGCACACCGTGAAAAATTATCAGCAGATTAGATTTGTAAAGTGTTATGCTCTCTATGGTGGTGTGTGGAAATTATCTTACAGAGCCGGACACGATCCTTAATCCACTTTGGAGTATTTAGAGATGGAACCCACCTTGCAATGCCGAAGACAATCTACGTGCCAGACTCATCGTCATTGAAGCCTGGTTCAGGGGCTACTGAGGGAGTCCTGGATAAGGGGGTATCCGGACAGCCGGACTATATACTTTGGCCGGACTGTTGGACCGTGAAGATACAAGACTCAAGACTTCGTCCCGTGTCCGGATGGGACTCTCCTTTCCCAGGAAGACAAGCTTGGTGATCCGGATGTTAGATCTCCTTCTTTGTAACCGACTTTGTATAACCCTAGCCCCCTCCAGTGTCTATATAAACCGGAGGGTTTAGTCCATAGGACAACAACAATCATAATCATAGGCTAGCTTCTAGGGTTTAGCCTCTATGAGCTCGTGGTAGATCAACTCTTGTAATACTCATATCATCAAGATCAATCAAGCAGGAAGTAGGGTATTACCTCCATAGAGAGGGCCCGAACCTGGGTAAAACATCGTGTCCCCTGCCTCCTGTTACCATTAGCCTTAGACGCACAAATCGGGACCCCCTACCCGAGATCCACCAGTTTTGACACTGACACCTAGTCTCCACTATGTTCTGAGATTGATGTTGTTATGACTTTGCCATGTTTAATGCTTGTCACATTGGGCCCAGGTTCCATGATTTCAGATTTGAACTGTTTATGTTTTCACCATCATATATATGTTCTAGATCCGGTCTTGCAAGTCATATTCACCTATTACGTGTTATGATCCGTAAACCCCGGAGTGACAGAAATAGAGATACTTTCCGGTGATGGTCGTAGTTTGAGGAGTTCATGTATTCACTATGTCGGTGTAGTGAACACCAGGGCTACACTAACCACCAAGCATGGGCCACGACTGTATGAAATTAGAATAAGGAGAATCCATCTTCACCGACAAGCCACCTTCCCGGCAAGGAACATTCTACCCTGCCGGGGAGGACAGATCCAGTAATCCGAACGCCAAGCCGATGAGCTCTGGGGCGACTTCCACTTTCCCGGCAAGGTGCATTGCATGTTGCCGGGGAGGCCGAAACCAGCGAGCTCAAGCTCTAGACTGACGAGCTTCGAGACGGCGAGCCCAAAGGCTAAAAGGCGAAGTTCCCAGCAAGGTTCTTGCCGGGAATGTTTGCGAGGCCCCAGGAAGATTCTTGTCGGGGACGTTTGCGAGGCCGCGGCAAATTTGCGCCCGGCAAGGCTCCGCCACCCTGCCACCACTCCAGCGCAGCAGCTGGCCAGCCAGCCTGGCATTGCATGCCTCATCGGCCTTGACGTGTGTCAAGGCAGGGAGAGGCGGCAACAGACGGGACGGGCTCTAATCCCGTCCCCGATAAAGCTAGGGGGCACGTAAGCAACGCATTTATGGCATTTTGTCCTAAGACGCCGATGATAAGTATATGCACTGTAGCTACTTTCCACCTCTTGTATGCTGATGTGGCAACACCTTGAACGTATAAAAGGAGGCCCAAGGCGTACTGGAGAGGGGGCGCGGATGATTCAAACTTTTGAACCTCTCGGCCCAGCTTGCATGCGTTGCAGCTTGTCGAAACTCAAGAACACAGATATACACTCAAGCAGGACTAGGGTTTTATGCTCCCGAGCGGCCCGAACCTGGGTAAAGATCCCTCGTGTTAACCATTAGATTTGCTCTTTGCTCTACCCCTCTTCCCTGCCAAACCGTAGAAGGGATCCTCATGGTCCCGTAGGTGTCATTTCCACCAACATCTTTGGCGTGCCAGGTAGGGGGAAAGGTTGTGCAAATCTGGTCTAGCAGTTAATTAGCCCGTCAGTTTCTTGAAGATCATCATCACCTTCCATGGCGCCCAAGAAAAAGGGCTCCATGACAATGAAGCCTTCCACGTCCAAGCTTCCTTCACCCACGCTTGCGGGTGTCGCGGGCGGCGTTAGCACCGCGAACGGTGTGGCTGCTGCGGTAGGCACGACCGGCGCAGGTGGCGTGGTCGCCATGCCTGCTGCGGCAAGAGCGGGCGATGGAAATGCTAGAGGCGGTCATCTTTCGCGACTCCTCGGCCAAATTTCTTCACCAACAATGGTGTCTTCTTTGCCATCATCGCAATTCAGAGGAAGCTAAGTTCCAAAACTTCAATTACACCCTGTTGCATAGTCTTATCCTTAATGATGTTTTTGCACATAACCTGTGCGCAAAGGAGCACTTTTGTAATATTCTGCGCTCTAGATTGTTCAGGTCCGCCTAGGAATGCCTATGCAGCCATGTTTATTTTCGAAGTGTTAAGTCCCTAGGAAGGCAATGTTCTCTTCCGGCTGCTAACTAGGACCCGATCCTAAGCGCCATTGACTAGAATGTGCGTAACCAGGCGGTATTCTGACAAGCGTAGGGAATAGTTGTGCAAAAATTTAGTCATTTAAGGAAAATACTTAACAAGTTTTTATTTATTTGAGATTTCTGCATAAACCCGTATGCTAAGGAACCTTCTCAGGGCTAGTTGCGCTCCAAGTTGCCTCGAGTCTGCTCGGCAACTTGTGCAGCTGCGCTAGAACTAGGAAGGCAAACCTTTCCGGGAGGCGACGTACCCGAGTAGCTGCTAAGGGCCCATTCCCTCAAGCGCTGTTCACTGGATCGTATGCACCGGAAAGCATTCTAGCAAGCATAGGGAATATTTAGCAGAAGTCACAATTTACAAGTGAGTTAAGTGCAATTCAGATGCTAATCAACTTATCGTATTAATGCGCAGTTACGACTCGGGGGCTGGTGGCGCCTCTGGAGTAGTCTTCTTGACATCGAGAGCTTTAGAGTTCTCTGTTGGGAATGAGATTATGAGATCCTTCCCGATAACCAGCTTGCCGGAAGTCAGCGTTGAGAACTCCAGAGTGCTCCGCTGAAACTGTGAGCCTTCCCGGCGACCAGCTTGCCGGAAGTCAGCATTGAGAACTCCAGAGTGCTCCGCTGGAACCATGAGCCTTCCCGGCAACTAGCTTGCCGGAAGCCAGTGTCGAGAACTCCAGAGTGCTCCGCTAAAATCATAAGCCTTCCCGGCAACATCCTTGCTGGCAGCCGATGTCGAGAAC